>CM038675.1:153368603-154013603 GCA_021605145.1 Aegilops bicornis
ATCAGCACCAAGACTCCATGGGTGTTAGAATCATTACTATGTAATCTACATTATTGACTCTAGTGCAAGTGGGAGACTAAGGAAATATGCTCTAGATGCAATAATAAAGTTTTTATTTATATTTCCTTGTATCATGATAAATGCTTATTATTCATGCTAGTTTTGTATTAACCGGAAACTTAGTACATGTGTGAATACATAGACAAAACAGAGTGTCCCTACTATGCCTTTACTTGACTAGCTCTTTAATCAAAGATGGTTAAGTTTCCTGACCATAGACATGTGTTGTCATTTGATGAACGGGAGACAAGACCCATCCGTTAGCTTATCATAATGATCATTAAATTTTATTGCTATTGCTTTCTTCATGACTTATAC
Source organism: Aegilops bicornis (assembly GCA_021605145.1). Taxonomy (NCBI): domain Eukaryota; kingdom Viridiplantae; phylum Streptophyta; class Magnoliopsida; order Poales; family Poaceae; genus Aegilops; species Aegilops bicornis. The sequence continues at coordinate 153,368,982 of CM038675.1, forward strand.
ATATTCCTTTGACTATGATATTATGCATCTCCCGAATACCGGAGGAACACCTTGTGTGCTATCAAACGTCACAACATAATTGGGTGATTATAAAGATGCTCTACAGGTGTCTCCGAAGGTGTTTGTTGGGTTGGCATAGATCGAGATTAGGATTTGTCACTCCGAGTATCGGAGAGGTATGTCTGGGCCCTCTCGGTAATGCACATCACTATAAGCCTTGCAATCAATGTGACTAATGAGTTAGTTGCGGGGTGATGCATTACGGAATGAGTAAAGAGACTTGCCGATAACGAGATTGAACTAGGTATGATGATACCGACGATCGAATCTCGGGCAAGTAACATACTGATGACAAAGGGAATAACGTATGTTGTTAATGCGGTTTGACTAATAAAGATCTTCGTAGAATATGTACACTGGTGGAAAAACCGGCTTCCGTCCAGCCCCATAAGTCGCGGGTTGTAGGAATCGATTAATGGGACCTTTTAGTCGCGGTTTCGGAGGTGAACCGCACCAAAGGCCCGGGCCCAGTGGCGCCGGTGCGACGTGAGGGTCTTTAGTCGCGGTTTGCCGTGACAACCGCGACTAAAGGCCTTCGGCACCTTTTAGTCACGGTTTGCTGTGCCAACCGCAACTAAAGCCCTCCCCTATATATACCCATCCAGCAGCCAACACTTAGCCATTTGGAGCCATTCTCTTCACAAGTGGGTGTAGGTTTGCTTTGGTATGTGCCGATTGGCACGCCGCCGCTATGCGGCCGGCACGCTGGAGAAGCCAAGGAAGGGGTGATGCGTCACAAGGGCGGGCGTCAAGGCCTGCGTGAGCCCAAGAATGGGTCGAGGCGTTGGAGAGCGCGATGCATGTGAAGTAGCCGGAGGTGGCCTTGGCCGGATGCACTACCAGGTTGGCCGAGGGCGGGCGAAAGGCGGCGCGCGGCTGTGGGTGAGGGAGGCCGGTCGGCGGCGTTGAGGGCGGGCGAGCGAGGCGGCAGTACCGAGGTCGCCGGCGGCGCGCTGTAGGCGAGGGCGACGGCGGCGGGCGCCGAGGGCGAGGGCGACGCGGGCGGCGCTAAGGGCGAGGGCGACGGCGGCGGCGCCGAGGGCGCGGCAGAGACGAACAAAGCAGAATCGAATCGGAGAAGACGAGAATCGGAGCCTTTGTATTTATAGCCCCCCTTAGTCGCGGCCTTTAGTCGCTGGTTGGCCGAAGAACCGCGACTAAAGGTCCTCCGCCTGACGGCCGCTCGGCGCCCACGTGGACGGGCCGTTAGTCGCGGGTTTCTAAGCAGCCGACTTAAAGGTGGGGGCATTAGTCGCAAGATTTGGTCGCGTTGCCCAACCGCGACTAATGGCAGTAACCGCTAATTAAAGGCCTTTTTTCCACCAAAGGGTAGGGAACCAATATGAGCATCCAGGTTCCATTGTTGGTTATTGACCGAAGATGTGTCTCGGTCATGTCTACATAGTTCTCGAACCCGTAGGGTCCGCACGCTTAACGTTCAATGACGATTTGCATTATGAGTTATGTGTTTTTGGTGACCGAAGTTTGTTCGGAGTCCCAGATGAGATCACGGACATGACGAGGAGTCTCGAAATGGTCGAGAGGTAAAGATTCATATATTGTAAGGTAGTATTCGGACATCGAAATGGTTTCGAGTGGTTCAGGTATTTTACCGGAGTACCGAGGGGTTACTGAAACCCTGGGGAAGTATTGGGCCTACATGGGCCTTAGTGGAGAGAGAGGAGGGCAGCAAGGTGGCCGCCCCCATGGCAGTCCAAATTGGACTAGGGAGGCGTGGCGCACCCCTTTCCCCTCTCCCTCTCCCTCTCCTTCCTTTCCCTCCGAAGAAAGGAAAATAGGGGCGAACCCTACTAGGAGTGGAGTCCTAGTAGGACTTCCCCATGGCGCGCCCCTCTGGCCGCCACCTTCTCCTCCCCTCCTTTATATACGAGGCGGGGGCACCCCATAGCACATCAATTGTTCTCTTAGCTGCAGCGGTGCCCCCTCCATAGTTTACTCCTCCGGTCATAGTGTCGTAGTGCTTAGGCGAAGCCCTGCGCGGATCACATCAACATCACCGTCACTACGCTATCGTGCTGACAGAACTCCCCCTCGACCCTCTACTAGATCAAGAGTTCGAGGGACGTCATCGAGATGAATGTGTGCAGAACTCGGAGGTGCCGTATGTTCGGTACTAAGATCGGTTGGATCGTGAAGACGTTTGACTACATCAACCGCGTTAACGTAATGCTTTCGCTTTCTGTCTACGAGGGTACGTGGACACACTCTCCCCCTCTCATTGCTATGCATCTCCTAGATAGATCTTGCGTGAGCGTAGGAATTTTTTTGAAATTGCATGCGACGTTCCCCAACAGCCCAGACCAAAAGCATTGTACATTCTACGTTGGTTAAACCTGTGAGAAATTTTCAGATCATCTCTCCATATTTTTGAAGTGGAGGCATGTGGTAGCTGGAGGTAGAGCTTCAATTCTTTTATTATCATTTTCATGGCTACTTGGGTGCAACCTAGTATAAGACAATGTGGTTGTGCCGGAGTTGGTTGACGGTGAGCTAGTGGCGCCAACCGCTTTCTTTCGAGATTTCTTGTCTGAAGACGTTGGTTCTTTTTTTCTTACTATTCACTAGTTATGGAAATCTGTAGTTATTAGGTTGATTGTTTGATGCCAACATTTGGCAAAATCAAAAGGTGTCAAGAAATTGCAACTTTTGATGAGCTTGGCAAGAAAATTTTATGACCAACCAATCACTTTCGAACACTACATATAAAAAGTATATCCCGAGGTTGTCCAAGAAATGGTTAAGCGTTGTAGGGAAGATGCATAGGGTGGTAAAGGATTTTGCCAGAACTCACATTCGCCTCGAGACGGATCCATAACTCACAGGTTGAGAAAAGATTGTCTGCTTTGCTTCGTCAATTCAACCGAACTAGCGAAAAACATGATAAAGAGTCGAACATTATTTATTCAATTAAAGGATTTGGACTTTCAGCTCGAGCCATCTTTTTTCCTGTCAACTGGCAAATTCAAACATTTTCAGAAGAACATGGAGCTTTCTTTTCATATGGATTTTTTGTTCTCTTTTGATCTTCCAACCACACAACTCAAAAAACTGGTGAATCCCACTTTATCTATCCTCATAAGAAAGGAAAAGAAGTTAGATAATTAATTGCAGAAGGGCAAAAGATGAAACTTTTTCACATGGATCTGATGTAGCAGACCCGTTGACTAAAGCTCTTCCACGAGCAAAACATGATCAGCACCAGAATTCGATGGATGTTAGATTCATTATAATGTAAACTAGATTATTGATGTAGTGCAAGTGGGAGACTATTGGAAATATGCCATAGAGGCAATAATAAGGTCGTTATTATCATATTTCCTTGTTCATGATAAATGTTTACTATCCATGCTAGAATTTTATTAACCGGAAACTTAAATACATGTGTATATACATAAACAGATACCGACTCCCTAGTAAGCCTCTACTAAACTAGCTTGTTGATCAAAGATGGCTAAGATTTCCTAACCATAGACATGAGTTTTCATTTGATCACGGGATCACATCATTAGGAGAATGATATGATGGATATACCCAACCATAAGCTTACCATCTAATCGCTTTCACTTAGCTTAATTGCTACAACTTTCTTCAAGTCAAGTATCCGTTCCTTAGACCATGAGATCATGCCACTCCCGAATACAGAAAGAATACTTTGTGGGTTATCAAACTCACTTCGTAAATTGGCGATCATAAAGGTTCTCTACAGGTATCTCAGAAAGTGTTCGTTGGTTGCACGGATTAAGACTGGGATTTGTCGCTCCATGTGACAGAGAGATATCTTTGGGCCCTCTCGGTAATACAACATCGTTAATTTCTTGCCAGCATGTGACTAATGGGTTTAGTCATGGGGATCTTGTATTACGGAATGAGTAAAGAGACTTGCCGGTAACGAGATTGAACTAGGTATGGCGATATCAATGATCGAATCCCGGGCAAGTAACGTATCGCCGGATAAAGGAAATTGTATACGGGATTAACTGAATCTTCGCCATCATGGTTCAAACTGATAAAGATCTTCATTTAATATTGATCAGAGAGGAGTCTCGGTCATGTCTGCATGTTCTCGAACCCATACGTTCAACGCTAGGTAGTATTTGGATATTCATATGGTGAGTCCTAAAGTAGTTCGGAGTCCGGATGGGATCCAAGACATCACGAGGAGCTCCAGAATGGTCCGGAGGTAAAGATTTATATACGGGAGCCATATTTGGAGTACCGAAAAAGTTCGGGGGTATGCTGACAATGTACCTGAGGCACCGGAGGCACCGAAGGGTTCCGAGGGTCCACCTGCCCCGAGAGCCCACATGGGTTGTAGGGGGCACCCTGGCCTACTTGGGCCAGGCGCACCAGCCCCCTCCCCCAAGGGCCCATGTGACTAGGGTTGCGGGAAACCCTAATGGGGCCGCCCCTGGCTTGGGGCAAGCCACCCCCTAGGCCACCGCCCCCTCCCTTGGATGAGGGGCTAGGGCTGCCGCCCCCTTTGTGACCCCTATACATAGTGGGGAGTCACAAGGGCAGATGCACCCTTCCACCCTTGGGAGTCCCTCCCCCTCCACCTCCTCATTCTGTCAGCGCTTGGCGAAGCCCTGCCGGTGTTCCGCTGCCACCACCACCACCAAGCCGTCCCGATGGTTCAGATCCCATCTACATCTTCTCCCTCACTTGCTCGATCGAGAAGTAGGACACGTCACCGAGCCATACATGTGCATATCTCGGAGGTGCCGCTCGTGCGGTGCTCGGGTCGGATTGGATCGTGAAGGAGTACGACTACACAAACCACGATCTCTAGATCTTTAATGCTTTCAGTCAACAAGGGTATATAGACACACTCTCCTCGTTGCTAGCATCTCCATATAATAGATCTTGGGTGTTTCGAAAGATTTTTTTTATTTCCTAGGCAACGTTCCCCATCATGAAAACCTTGTCTCGGCCTTGTCCTGTGACCAACGATGACGGCGGCCATGGTCGTCGCTAACCTTCTTGGAGGCATCATTGCTTTGCTTCTGCACCCCTCATGCATGGATACGACCATCATGGCCTATCCATGGGAAACCCTTCATGTTGTGTGATCGGATGATGGCGGCGCCTTTAGTGTCGTTTTCCCTCTTGGGGGCTTCATCTCGGAGCTCTGTATCGGCGAGTGGAACTGGTGGATGGTGGCGGTTGTGTTGTCCAGGCTTCTATGGCAATGATGGTGGTGGGAGCTATGTCGGCAACGTGGCAATGGTTGAGGTAGACGGTTCTTCTTTGGCGTGTCCGCGGGATTGCCTCGGTCTGTTTATTTGTTGTTGTGAAGTCGAAGCTGCAGCTGCGAGGCCTCTGTGGTATACGATGACTGGCTATAAGTGGTCTGTTCGGGCGATGTTCTCATGGCGCCAGCCGTGCCTGGTTGTCCTTCAAGTTCTCCGTCAGAGTCGAAACTGCGCTGTCTGGTCGCAGGTGGCTGAGTTTCATGGATCTTTATTCATCTTCATGCTAACTCTGCAGTTTGTGTGCTGAGTCAACAATCGCCTATGACGAAGTCGTAATTGTTTGCTCAGGGTTATTGGGATGGCGATGACGCCTCTAGGGGTGGAGTGATAACGATGACGCCTGCGTGTTATTTCAATGAGGCGCTCGTTATTGGAGTGACGTGTGATGGTTTTCGCCCAGTTTTTATAATCAAATGGGCAATCTGTTTTTTGCTTGGTTTTCCCTAAGTAACTCTTTCTTTTAATGAATGCATGATAACTGTCATTTCCAAAGAAAAAAAAAGGGCGCGTAATCGTTCGTAGTACTACATGCGGGCAATGCACACCATATAAGACCGACAAGAATATACGCCGGGTTATCACACATAAGATTGTGTGCAGCATTTTCGACAGAAGAGATTGAACAATGACAAACACAGCGAATTACAACACAAACACTTGACGCAACCAGGCAGCAGCTTCCTCAAGGGGGGTCCCCGGTGGTCGGAACTAGTGCATATGCAGCATAGAACACGACCTTGCGCGGCTGCACTGCATCGGCTTATTCATACAATAGAATACCAGCAAACAACTCGGAAGGGATCGAAAACATAAACCACGAATCAATGAGCGCGCGGCCGGCCGGCAGGCCACCACCACACCGCGTCGGCGCCTTATTGGAATGAGCAGCCGGTGACGCATTCGTTTTCGCACGTTGTCCTGGCGGTGTCCTTGCAGCCCCAGCAGTTTGAGAACTGGACGGAGGCAGGGTTGCAGATACCGGTGCATGCCGCTTCCTGGATGCAGGGCCGGCACGTACCAGTGCAGGAGCACGCGGCGGCGCACTCGGTGGCGCAATCGCCCATCGCGGTCTGCCCCATGGACGACAGGACCAACACAGCACAGAGGACGACGGCGGCTGTCTTGAGCGCGGAGGTTCTGGCGGAAGCCATTTGATAATGTGTGTGGACAGCTAGTTTGAAGAAGGAGAAATGCAAGGCAGAAGAAGAAGACCACGAGACCGAGTAGAGCAGGTCAGACAACTGATGCCAATAAGACGCGAGAGGGCGACGCTATTTGTAGGCAGCGGAATAATGGCATGGTGCCAATAGTACTAGATCACTACGGATAACACGCTGGCTCCATCTTTCTTGCCGACTCACGAGCAGAACATGTAAGTTGTGCCTCATAATGCATGAAAGCCGTTGAATCATACTTAAGAAAGTACACATATGCTAGGCGGTTAGGGGAACTCTCCCCTCCATGTATCCACCGATGAGCCCGTGGATTCATCTCCTCTCTACCTGTCTCTCCGGCCGGGTGGAGGGGGGGTGCCTCCGCTCTGGTTAGTACTTTAGATTAGTGTTTTTATGTCCTCCTAGATGCGGCGCGCTCGGGCAGATGACGGCACTTGTTTTTCGAGTTTATCTTGCGGGCTCCGATCCTTCTCGAGTTCGTCCGTCTAGACATAGTCGACGAAGCTCCGGCATAGATTCCTATTGTCTCCTTGGAATTGTGTGGCTAGGGTTTCTCCTCACATGACGAGATTTGGTGTCAGGTGGTCAGATCTATGCAAGGTTCAACGACGACGATTGTAGCTACAGGCGTTGGTCCTTAGGGGCACGCACCAAGACTTTTCAGCTATCATCGATAAGGTCGAACCAACTCCGGTAGGGGAGTGGCGACAACGGCGCGGCGATAGCTTATTTTGGTAGCAGTAGCAGTCGCTCGGTGCTCTTGGAATCTCTATGTAATTTTTATTACGTTGGTGATGCTTTGCACTCCGGGTGAACTTTTATAATAGATCTGATGCTTTTTGTAGAAATAAAGTAATAAAGAGGTGAACATGGTTCCACACGCACCCACATGATTGGTAAATTCAAAAAAATATACTAGAAAAATTTAAAAAAATCTAAAATTTTGAGATAGCAAACTAGGTCGTGAAGTTCGTGAAGTATTGACACCATGGTGTTCTTAGCGAAGAGAATACGATTGGGACCTCACTATTCATCCAACAATGTTTTCTTAATGTAGCTTTGATTTTCTATTTTTTGCCCAGGATGCTATGAATGTCATTTATTCATGAAACTTGATACACGAGTATACCTGTCGACTATGTATGTTACAAAAGATTTCTGATTTATTTTATTTTTCTAGTATTATTTTTTGAATTTACTCTTCATAAGAAGTGTATGTGGGACCATGTTCATCAAATCCGCGTCCTCCACCGTAGTAGTATATCTTTCCAACGCTCTTATTTGGATGCTCTTTTACAATAGATGCCGTTTAGGGAAGATTGATCTTATTTGGATGCTCTATTTGCACAACATGTTCAGGCACTGAACTTATTATTCCCCATACATTGCAGTGAAAAGTGGTGTTGAAAGGAAAAAATGATCTCATTTACTTCTTACATGCCATGGTCTGACTTTTGGTTTGATCTCAAAAGTTATTTTTTATACAATACTACCTATAAAAATATGACATTTTTTAGGCAAAATTATCCTAAAAAGGTTTTATGTTTTGATAGGGAGGGAGTACTTGTTTACTTGTACTTCTTCTTTTCACCATCTTTTATCAAGGTTTAAGACGGTAACGTAAACATCAAATCTGGCATTTTGTCAAAAATTTGGGATTATTATCTGTCCCACACCTCTCATATTTTCCTCAATTTTTTTTGTGATATAGATCTAGTAAGGTTCCTAATGGGTCATACTATTGTTCTTGTGTTGCTTACTTTTTTTGCGAAAGTGATCCAAATCTATTACTAAAGTTCAATAGAAGTACAAAGCATCTCAAACATTATAAAAATTACATTGAGATTCCGAGACCCCTAAATAACCATTATTGCCGCCAAAACGAGTCGCCGACGCGCCGCTGTCGCCACTCCCCTACCGGAGCTAGCTTGACCATGTCAATGACAGTCGGAAAGTCTTCGTGCACGTGCCCCTAAGGGCCAGAGCCCTGGAGCCGCAGTCATCGCTGTTGAACCCTTGCATAGATCTAAAGCAACTGACACCAAATATCGCCACAAGACAAGAAACCCTAACCTCACCGCCCCAAAGAGACGGCAGGAATTTACGCGGGAGATCCGTCGACTACATCTAGATAGACGAACTCGAGGAGGATCGAAGACCGGAATATAAAATCAAAGAAATAGCGCCGCCATCCGCCCGAGCACCATAGCTTCAAGGACTAAAAACCCTAACCTAAACTACTAACTGGAGAGGAGACACTAGGATTCCCCTCCCCACCACTGGCCGCCAGAGCGACACGCAGAGGGAAGCCGAATCCATGGACTCGCCGGCGAAGTTTGGAGGGGAAGAGTTTGCTCTAGCCGCCTAGGGTTAGGGAAGGAAAACGCTTATAGTAGCTTGTGTTGGCTACGTTGGTGCTTGGTGTGGTCGCGGGCGCAATAGACGGCAGCCTCCATTGTTGAATGCAGCAGCAGTCTTTTTTTTTTTTGATGAATATGCAGCAGCAGTCTTCGATAACAGGGTTTAGTTCTGCAACCTACTTGCAACTAACCTTAATGATTTTCTGAAATATTTGGTGTTCACGAAGCCAATTGTCGAAAAGAATACATATTTCCTATTCACATTATTGTACAGATTTGGACAAAGAGAGGCGAGTGGAGAGTTTCTGGGAATCTCTAGGAAAGATATAGTACTAGAACGACAAAGAACAAACTTTCTAGAGTACGGACCTCAGCTACATTTACTTACTATCTATGATCCGTAATAAGTGTCACAATTTTAAATTAACCTCAGAACAAACTTTAATTGGCCCTGGAGTACTTATTTTAGATTGGAGAGGGTAATAATAAAAATAACAAAGCATTTAGTATACATGCATGCGTAAGAGGCTCTGTTCTCAAAGTCAGAACATGTAATTTAATTGACTCTAGCTAGAGTCTCCCCTCTTGTGTCAAGCAAAATAACAAAGAACAATATGATTGGTTTCCCATCGACCGTCAACCACTGGCCATCTTGATGTTGATGGTGCGTTGAAGGTGCCAAGAACCATCGCTCGAGGTGCTGTTTTCCTGCCATGGGTCTCGCTCGGGGGAAAAGAATGCAGAACTCGGCAGCATCCAAGTGGAAGGCAGAGGAGAGAGAAACGTTTCTTTCACATGTAAGATTCTGTTTCAAAAGTCAGATCTTTCAGTTCAGTTGATGATATTGTTGCTTCTAAGGGCATCCTCCAGAGCCGACCATCACGCTTGCATACATTCACGTTTCTTTCACATGTAAGATTCTGTTTCAAAAGTCAGATCTTTCAGTTCAGTTGATGATATTATTGCTTCTAAGGGCATCCTCCAGAGCCGACCATCACGCTTGCATACATTCACGCTTTCTTTCACATGTAAGATTCTGTTTCAAAAGTCAGATCTTTCAGTTCAGTTGATGATATTGTTGCTTCTAAGGGCATCCTCCAGAGCCGACCATCACGCTTGCATACATTCACGCTTTCTTTCACATGTAAGATTCTGTTTCAAAAGTCAGATCTTTCAGTTCAGTTGATGATATTGTTGCTTCTAAGGGCATCCTCCAGAGCCGACCATCACGCTTGCATACATTCACGCTTTCTTTCACATGTAAGATTCTGTTTCAAAAGTCAGATCTTTCAGTTCAGTTGATGATGTTATTGCTTCTAAGGATAAATATATTCTGTCATTTAACGTGATTCTGCATCGATCTGTAGGATAGTTTGGACGCATTTTCTCTCGCAATCCGGAGAAAAATGTGGGAGGCTTTGTGACCGTCCGGACAACAGTCACGTCCGTTCTGACCCCAAATCATCCTCCCTCGTACACGCGTGTTCCCACCTGGCATCAACTGCTCACGTTCATGCCGCCCCGCAAGCTGGCTCAGAGCAGACGCGACCTCTTACTGTCTCCGTCACTAAAGCGGAGCGCCTGCCGCCGCCGCCGCCCATTGCATGCCCTGCTGAACACCTTCCTCGAGGCATTCAAATGTCTCCATTAAAACCAACGCGTGTATCGAAAAACCTACTTCGGCCATACGTCCATTCACGAGCGAGTCCACATTAACCACAACGCCGAGCAAGCTCCTCCCGCCAGTCGGTTATTTAAAGGAGGCCAGGCGCCGAGCAAGAATTGCACCACTCTGCCGATCCTCATCCCCTACTTCCATCATTTACTCCACCCTTTCACTAATAGGAAAAACCCTAGCAGTAGCACTGATTTTGTGCTCACTAGTAGCGCGGGTAGGCGTGCTACTAATAAGGCGCTACAGCTACTGCTTAGCAGTAACGCGTGCCCACACGCGCTACTGCTAGGACGAATAGCTGTAGCGTTGTTTCACTCCCACGCTACTGCTAATGTAACTACTGGCAGCGTGTTTTCTCTCCATTGCTACTAGTATTTTTTTTTTCGTTTTTAGTTTATTTATTCGCCATCGTACAAATATTGATACAATACCAGTTATGAGGTTTATATCATTATGTCCATAACAGTGTCAAATGAAGGTGGATTAGGTTCAAGTGGAGGCAATATGTGGTGCATGTCAAAAGTATACTACTAATCCAAACTTGATCTAGTTTGTACTAGTAGTACTTTCGATGTGCACCACATGTTGCCTCCACTTGAATCTAATCCGCCAGCACAAGATATTTAATCATCATCATGGTCATTACCACCAACAGTATTTATTTAATCACCACTAACACTAGCTAATAATAATCATCATAGTCATTATCACCAACACTAGCTATTTTATCATCATAGTAATAGTGTAGCACATCATCATCCTGAAACTCATTTCTAGCTAGCTATCACTCATGTTGTTCTCTCTTAGGTAAAACAACATAAAACATGTGTAGCTCTCCTCCTTGATCAAGTTGGAGCATGCAGATGAACCTGTCTCCTAATCATGGAAAGCGCCTCTGTTTCACTACTAGGAAAAGGGCTATAGATAGGATTGAGACTAATGGCGCACCAGGGATGTAGTGCGCCACTACTATATACTAATGGCGCACTAGTTTGTGATGTGCCATTAGTGTGGAAGACACTAATGGCGCACCAGAAAAACGGTGCGCCACTAGTAATAAAGTTTTTTTTTCATTTTTACATACATACTAATGGCGCATCCGACCGAAGTGCGCCATTACTAGTTCTAACTAGTAATGGCGCACCGTGCAGACAGTGCGCCATTAGTATATATTTTTTTACTTTTTTGCAAAACTACTAATGACGCACCGTGTCGCCGTGCGCCATTACTAGTTTAAACTACTAATGGCGCACTTTTCCACAGTGCGCCATTAGTATATATATATATATATATATTTTTTACTTTTCTGCAAAACTACTAATGGCGCACCACCTGCAGGTGCGCCATTAGTAACCAGGTTTACTAATGGCGCATTTGCTGGTGGTGCGCCATTAGTAACCTGGGACCAACAAGATATTTTGGACAGCCCACCTACCCACTCACTTTCCCCACTTCATTCTCTCCACCTCCTCCTCCAAGCTTGTCTCGGCTGCCTCCTCCTCCTCACCTCATTTGCACCATAGATTTATCAAAATTAAGTGGTGAAATTACCTTTTTTGATAGGTAAGTAAGGGGAAAGCTATCTTCATGATGTAGATCTACTTTTTTCTTCCTAGCTCGCTCCAACAACGTGCACATGCACTTTTTGTGGCCTAGCTAGATCTATGTATGTTTGTGGTGTTGCATGTGTTTGTAGTGTTGCATATATGTTTGTGTTTGCAGGTACCGGTATTTGAAATGCGATAGTTGCCAATATTTTGCCGGAATGTTGATTCATTTCCGCTTTCAAGAGAATTTTGGCACTATGCATTCTTTTTGTTCCTATTTTTAGGAAGGTCATGCCAAATTTTTTCTTGGTTCTAAAATATCGTTTTGCTCTACCCCGCAGGCCACCATGGTCCGCACAATGACCGAAGGGGTCGTGAATTAGTTTTTGAGCTCCGCGAAGGCCGAGATGCTTGAAAAGAACGAGATGGAGATAAGATGTCCGTGTCGAAGATGCAAGCTGAAGAGCCTTATTGCGGACCCGGATTCCGGGCAGGTGCGGGACCACCTGCTCTTGCGTGGTTTCATGGATGGCTATCGGTGGCAAGGTGATGAAGATGACTATGAAGTCGCCCATGGGGGCCGGGCAAGAAATGAGGAAGGGCAACAAGACAAGTACCATCATGCGAGGGCGGGCGAAGACGAAGAATCTCCAGGACATGATCACGGCCGTGATGTTGTACGATCATCATGTAGAAGATGTCGTGACATGATGATGAGGAAGATCAAGACGAAGGGCATGATCATGAAGATGAAGATGCCGGAGCAGACGACGATGGAGGCTGGGTGCAGGACCCTCATATTCACGAAGCTGCTTCTCAAGCGCACGGATAACGCAAGAGCTGCCGCCGAGAGAAAGCCAAGCTGGATCAACTGGAGATAGACGCGGTTACTCCATTGTATGAAGGATGCAGCCCGAGGATACCAGCTCGAAGTAACGCTCATGGCTCTGGAGATGAAGGTAAAACACAAAATGACCGACGATGCTTCGACGAGAACATGTCATTACGCACAAACGTCTTCCCAAGGGGAACAAGTGCCCAACCAGTTTCGAGGAGGCGAAGAAAATCGTGTGTCCTCTGGATTTACAGCACGTGAAATACCATGTGTGCATGAACAATTGCATCATTTATCGGGACGAGCACGCTGAGTCTACCATATGTCCGGTGTGCGGCGTCACTCGATACAAGAAGAGGAAGAAAGCTCGTCGAAAATCGGTGTGGTACTTCCCGATCACTCCTCGTCTGCAGCAGTATTTCGCTGACCCTAAGGTAGCAAAGCTCCTGCGTTGGCACGCCGATAGGGAGGAGAAGAAGCGGGAAGATGACGGAAATGATCCGGAGATAAATAAAAAAGACAAGATGCTGAGTCACCCTAAGGATGCGAGCTGCTGGCAAGCGTTGAACGAATACCCAGAATTTGGGAAGGATCCAAGGAACATCGTGGTTGGGCGCAAGCACCGACGGAGTCAATCCATTTGGCAGTGAGAAGCACACATAGCACCTGGACTGTGTTTGTGTGGATGTACAACCTTCCCCTGGTTGTGCATGAAGAGGAAGTACATTCACATGAGTATGCTAATTGAAGGGCCGAAACAACCAGGAACGACATCAATCTGTATTTGGGGCTCTTTGAAGGAGGAGCTAGACACGCTGTGGAAAACGCCAGCCAATACGTGGACGCCGCAGGAAAGAATATTTCCCTATGAGAGCCGTGACCGCTCACGACGGTGCACGACTATCTCGATTACGGATATCTCGGGCAGGTGTAGTCCACGGATTTTCGGATGCGTAAGGTGCATGGATGACACAACGATCGCCATCTAGATAGAGATCCCGGTCTTCGAAACCGTGTTCATGGGACATCGAAGGTGGCTTCGCTGACGATGACCCGTGGAGGAAACGCAAGGATCTGTTCGATGGTGAAACCGAACCCGAAAACACCCGTACGAGGAGCGGCGAGGAAATAGACGAGCTGTTGAAAAATTGGAAAGACCGCCCACCGCCGAAAGAAGCAAAAGGCGCCAGAGCTGGGAAAGAAGCGAAAGGCGCCAGAGCCATCGCTTGAAGGTATGGAAAACGAGGTCTGTTTTACGGGACTTGCCCGTCTTGGAAGATCCACCATGTGCCTCAGAGCCTTGATGTCATGCATATCACGAAGAACGTGTGCGAGAGTCTGCTTGGTACCCTGCTCAACATGCCAGAGAGGACCAAAGATGGACCGAAAGCAAGGGCAGACTTGAAATCAATGGGCATCAGGCAGGAGCTTCACGCTAATGATGATGATGATGATGATGAGCCGAAGCAGGACACAGAAAGTCGTCGCAAAGGAAAAAAGGCCAAGAAGACCGGAAATGACTACCCTCCCGCGTGCTTCACTCTAAGTCAGGAGATCGAGCAGTTTTCACCGCCTCCTAGGAGTAAAACTTCCTACGGTTACGCTGGGATGATAAGCAGATACCTAGACCCAAATGAAGCGAAGTTCAGCGGATGAAGTCTCACGACCGCCACGCGTTGATGACGCAGATAGTTCGATTGCAATCCATGGGATCATGGACGCGCACGTCCGCGGAAACGCTATTTGGCCTATGCAACTTTTTGAGGTCATCTCTCGGAAGTCGATTGGCGTGGGCAACTCGAAGGCTACAGGAAGAGATCGTGGTGATACTATGCGAGCTTGAGATGTACTTCCACCCGCATTCTTTGACGTTATGGTGCATCTGCTGGTCCATATCGTGGAGGATATCATCCAACTCGGCCGACGTTCCTGCACAAAGCATGATGCCGCTCGAAAGGATGAATGGTGTCATCAAAGGATACGTTCGCAACATGTCACGCCCAGAGGGAAGTATAGCCAGGGGCTTTCTCGAATCAAGAGTGCATCTCCCATCGCACGAATTATCTAGGCATCGAGAACCCCGTTGGTCTGCCCGTCAACAGGCACCTCGGTAGGCTCGCTGGATGGGGTCACCGTGAGGGTCACCGCAAAATGCTTGTCGACTTCGAGGGTCGACTCACCGACTTCGAAAGAGCAAACCTAGTCGCGCTACAACACATAGACGTGGTCGATCCTTGGGTGGTAGAGCACAAAACCTATATTGAGAAGACGTACAATGACCGAGGCCAACAGAGACAGACGGAGATATAATCAAAGAGCACAACTCATGTTTCACGCGTTGGTTCAAGCAGAAGCTTCGTTGCACCCTTTACATGAGGATTCTTCTGTGGAAGAACAACTCATATTCGCATTGTCACAGGGCGCCGAGCACAACCTGTTGACCTATGAGGCTTACGATATCAACGGCTACACATTCTACACCGAGAACAATGACATGAAGAGCGATGGTTATCGTAACTCCGGGTAACGATGGAATCCTACACCGCAACGACAAGGACAGATAGATACTACGAAAGGATCGAGGAGATTTGGGAGCTGAGCTACGCTGGAGAGAAGGTCCCGATGTTCCGTGTCAGATGGGCCAAGAGCGTCCTAAAAGAAGACCGGTATTTCACCACCATGGTTATACCCGAAGCCAAATCCAAGACCGGGGGCGCAAACGTGACCGCTAAATTTGAGCCATGGGTACTGTCTTCCAAAGTGGAACAATTCTTCTTCATTACCGACCGTCACAAAGCCCGCCGTGTTGTCGTGAGGAGAGGCAAAAGAAAGATCAACAGAATGGATGGAGTAGCCAATGAGCAAGACTTCGACAAGTATGGCAACCTGAAGATCGAACATGACGACGACGATGAAGTAGCAGCACACACCACAAGAAGAAGCAGGACCACCCTACCTAAAGGACGTCTGTTCCACAGAAGAACTCCATTTGTGAAAAAGAAGGGCAAGAAGATTGTGAACAGATAGCTAGCTAAGATCGATTGTATTTAAATCATAGTCTTCATTTCTCGATTGTATTTCATGGGCACTTTTTGATATCATGAATATTTTTAAATTTCATGGGCACTTTTTGAATTCATGAGGACACTCGATCTTGATCCCCCTCCATCTCGATCTCGATTCCCCCTCCATCTCGATCTCGATCCCCCTCCATCTCGATCCCACCCACAGCCTCTCCCGCTAGCTCCAACGCCGCCGCCGACCAACCGCAACCCTCCCCCGCTCCACCGCCGCCGACGAGCACCCGGCCCCACACCTCCCCGCTCCATCACGCCAACGGGCACCCCCGCACCTCCCCGCCTCCACCGCCGCCACCGATGATATTTTCAAGTAACAAATTTGAACATATTTTTTAAAAAATTATTACTGTTTTTATAAAAAAATATTACTGTTATGATTTAAACAAGTTTGAACATATTTAAACACAAATAAATATCAAACATCATTTAAAATGCATAAAAAAATATTGGGGAGCCTGGGAATCGAACCCAGGACCTCCTGGTGTGTGTGCTGCGTGCTGACCAGTCGGGCTAGTGGGGGGGTTCTGTTGTGGATTGGGTTAGGTGTAATATAACCTGCTGAGTGCTCGAACTAAAAAAACATTCTAATGGCGCACCCCCTGGTGGTGCGCCATTAGTAATCTGCCCCCATCCATACACTTCGTCCCTCTCCCTCTTGCCAGATCGACACTTCCTTCCTCTCCCTCCACCGTGCCGCTCCCTCCCGCCACCGCGCCACCGCTGCCCTGACCCATCTGCCACAGGCCGCCCACGCGCCCGCCGCCTCCCTCTCCCTTTCTCCCTCTCGGCCGCCTGCCCCACGAGCCCCGCCTCCTCGAAACCCTAGAAACCTCGAGCCGCCACGCCGCCGGACGTCGCCGGACTCCACCCCCGCCGCCCCCGCGCCCCCACCACCATAGCTCCCCCGCGCCCCCACCACTATAGCTCCCCCGCCCCCGCGCCCCGAACCAGGGGAGGAGGACCAAGGTACCATCTTCCTCTACTACTGCGACGCCGTCTCCGTCGGACCAAGGTACCATCTTCGATTTGCTCTTCTTCCCTCCCCTCCCCTCCCTCACGCCATTTGATTTTCCTTCCTCACGCAGGTTGCACGCACGCATCGGACGCCGCCACGCCCCTCTGCACCGGCTGCCCCTCTGCCCCTCTACCGCAGCGGGGACAACAGGAAGCCGCGCCCCTCTGCACCGGCTGCCCACGGCGCCTCCGTCCCGAAGCCGCAGCCCAAGTGCCCACTCCTCCACCCCTCCACGGTGAGACATGGGTTCAGGAGAACCTTGCATTTGTTGTTTTTCTGCTAGCTAAAATTGATTTGTTCTCCCTGACAGTATATAGGAAACCTATTTGTGCTGGCATCACGGTTCGAAAATTCTGAAACTGTTTGAACAACGGTGTGGTGACATTAGTCGGTAATGCGTTTGACAATGGCCACTACTTCAGCGTTGCTAGCTGCATTTCTCTTAGGTGTTGTGTTGACACAGATATGGTGGTTCTTGCAGTGAGTTGAACACTAGAGTTTTGTTATTCTGCTGAAAGTTTCAGTCCACCAAATAGAAAATAAATTTCTGATTCGACAATGATCGAATTCTGAATATGGCGACCCTAATGCGCTCGGACACTCTTCCTATAAGTTTCAGTCCATTTTGTTAGCACCTATAGTTATGAACATGGCGATGCTAATGTACCTATGCTTACTCAACTGAAAGCGTAAAACTAAAACAGAAGATGCTAATGCACCTATCATCTGAATAACATGTGAACAAAATTCAGGTTTTATACATGTCCATAACACTATAATTGACGAGTGTCCGCGTCTGTTATAGAAATTCTGATAGTTTGTTAGATGTTCTAACACTGATGGTAAAAGGTGTTGCCTCCAATTTCAGACATTTGAGGACTTTGTAAGATTGCTTTTAAAATAATTGCATAGTGCATTGTTTGGGTTGGTTAAACCAGATGCTGATTCCATCATGTTAAAGAAAACTACTACAATCTGTAAATCATTATCATTTGGACTGTAAAAAAGGTTAGAGAGAAAAGTTAATGAAGATCAGTCACATAAACCTAGTCAGATCACTCCCTCTCCAACACTGGCAATGCTCACTAGGTCTTGATAAATCTGGGTACTGGTTTGAGTAAAAATAACAAAAGGGAATTCACAAAGGAGATCAAAACATATAACATTGGATTCAGTTTAACCTCTTGTACCTCCTGTACATGTGTGAATCAAGGAACAGCAAGCACAGGAACAGCAAAATTCAAAGATGACAAAAAATCAAGGAACAAATTACCCAGAACTATATGGAGCTAAAGTACAACTAATTAGATCAAGGCACTGTTAAGAAAGATACCATAGTTCAGTAAAGTCATGAACATAAATACTACAGAATTTAGGGACCACTTAGATACTGTAAATTCAGTTAGCAACAAGACAGAAAGATTGCACTTAGCTTTCAAGGAAAAATATGACTAGTCCACACTGCAAAACCTCTCGAGGATGTGGTGGGGGATCTTTGCACGCCTAACACTGATTTTTGTGACAATACCGGAATATTACTGATGGTCTCTTTCTATAGATGCTGCATATGTAGAGTGTAATGAGATCTTAGTGTCATTTATGACACATATTAGACAGTGTGCAGCTTTGTCATTTATGACACATATTAGACAGCGTGCAGCTTACCAGATGTATTGAACAAAATCATTTCTTTATTTTTGTTAAGTGGAGCGAACACTATCATTTATCTGGTTTTATTATTTCCCATACCCACTTGGAACTGCAATTTCTTTTATGTTGTTATAATTTTGTTGCTGCCAGCATGAGTTAACTTGCTGTCATTTATCGAAATTCAGAATGTGCTGGACTATATGTTCATTGGTACTACTTGTGATGCTGCTGCTGTACTACTTGGGAATTTTGTCAACTTGTGATGCTGCTGTTGTACCCCGAGAGGCCCTTGAGTTTGCCGGAATGTCGATTAACTTCCGTTCGCAAATTGGTACTCCATATGTCCTATTTTCAGCAAAGGTCATGCTGAAATTTTCCGTGAATTTTAGCATGACTTTGCTAAAAATCGGACATATGGGGTACTTGCTACTAATGCATGGGCCGGGTATCTTAGTACTTAATTAAGTAGGATCAATCGCCCTTTATTCTTGCTGCATTAAACCATAGGTGGCAATAGAGCCAAGTGATTAGGCCCAACTTAGAATTCTCCTTAGCATCGATAAACCCTAGATGATAAACCCAACATATGTGGCAATAGAGCCAAGTGATTAGTGCCAAGTGATTAGGCCCAACCTAGGGTGCCTCGGCATCGATAAACCCTAAATGATGAAAACTTAACTTAGCAGTTAGGGTGCCTCAAGGCCGACAAACCCTAAATGATGAAACCTTGGCTGCCCCGGATGCCTCGGTGTCGATGAGAACCTAAAGGATGTACGCTTAGGCTTTTAGGGTGCCTCGGCATCGACAAACCCTAAAAGATGAAAGCTTAGGCTTTTAGGGTGCCTCGGCGTCGACAAACCCTAAATGATGAGACCATGATCTTGTTCCTTGACAATAACCAACTTTTTGACCAAACTGTTTTCCTAGTTAGAGAGAAACATGGCCCACAATGATGAGGCCGGTGGTTCAGGTGGCAAGCAATTCTGGGAGCTGTCCCAGGAGATGGAGGAACAACCTCACCGCTATGAGGATGCTGCGGAAGACACCGATCCTGACTACACAACCCCTAGTGGCGCCGGGATGACACCACCGATGGTGCCGCCGAGTATGCCACCATCGATGATGGCGGCGCACACACGATGGCAGCCAACCGAAGAAGCAAAGGAAGGACCGCGCGAATCGCGCCCACACCCTCAAAGAGGAATTTACTCAAGTGGACTCCGACGGGCATCCAACGGAGCCCAAACATATAGTCAAGGGGTACTCGCTTCAGCTCGGGTGCATTCTCCGGAGCACCGTCTCGATCAACACCGAGAACCTTAGGCATAAGGACCACGGGAATTTGCGCAACCTCCTCTTCATGAAGCTGCACGAACGATACAAGTTCCCCTCCGAATTTGAAAACACACGCCTCAGGGGAATAAAGTGAACAGTGTCGCCCTCACGAGGATGAGCACGGCCCCGCCTACTTGGAGAAGCGGTGAAGAGAATGATTGATAAAGGTGATAGTTATGAGAAGATCAAGGAGAAATATCCTTTGATGAGCGAAGATGAGTACAAGGAGTTCAAGATCAAGTGCGAGAGCAGCGCAACCTCCGAATCAAGTCAGTGGGGGAAAGAAATGCGGGAGTTGAACTTAGGGGAACACAAACTCGGTCCCGACGGTTACAGAGTGGCGGAGCCTATATGGGACAAGGAGGACGCAGAGCGTGCCGAGCAAGGCCTACCGCCCCGCTTCGAGAAATATAGCAGTGACAAGGCATCAGGAACTTTGTCAGGGCCCGGTACAAGGAGGACCCGATAACAATGGAGCTTACCACGGATCCGAAGACCAGGGCGCTTGAGCTTGTTCTGGTAAGGAATACCCCCCGCGTAATTAGCTCCATACGGTTGCACTCTAATTAATCCCCAATATTTCTAAATGGTTCACGTTCCTTTCGCAGGACACTGAAAGCAGAGCTGGGTCGCCTCAGTAGCTCCCCTTCGACACCCCTTTAAATAGGGCGTTGAACGTAATGAAAAAGAAGGATAAGCTCACTAAGCCGACGTCAGCTGGTCGTGTGGCCGGCAAAGGCTTGTCCACAAAATGGGGGTCATACTATACCACTGGTGTGCGGAAGGAGAAAAAGACCAGCTCGGAAAGCCAGACGCGCGAGGTTGAAGCACTCAAGGCACAAGCGGCGCGGATTCCGGAGCTTGTCCAAGAGCAAGTGGAACAACAATTGGGAAAGAAGCCTAACGCCATGGTGCCTACGTTGATTCATGGGCTGACAACATGGATTGCGGGTGGCCAACAGGGGCCTCCCCCGGTTCCCAGCTTCACGGCCAAAGAATCAAGATAGCGCAGCGGCGCCATTGGCTTCTCCGGCGGCGCCATTGGTGTCTCCGGCGGCGGCACCATTGGTGTCTCCGGCGGCGGCGCCATTGGTGTCTCCGGCGGAGGCGGTATTCGTGTCTCCGGCGCTGGCACGGGAATTGGAGCTTAATGCACCCGGGTGTACGCCGGCCGGCACCTCACCAGCAAGCGCCCCCTCCGTCAGTTGCACGTCTGCCGTTGGCGGTGCCTCGACATTAGCCGAGCTCGATGGCATCACGGTAAATAAGCCTCTCGGGCGATGAATTCATCTCCTTGCCTTTGACTGGGCATCCCTGACGCCCTACATGTTTTTGCAGGGCGCCGCCGACGTTCCTTGCACTCTTCTGCACTTCGTGGGCGTTGGTCCATGTTGCCAAGGGCAGAATCGTTCAACCGGGCAACTGCATGTTCCACGGTAATCCGATGGCACCCACAATGCATAGGGTTGAAGTGGTTCGGGTGCTGCCAGGCTGCGACGAGCTGTTACCTCCGATTCGACCCGCTAGGGCCGACGAAGAAGATGAGATGACCCTCAGCGCCTGCGTAAACTGGCCCCTGCTTTGAATGAAGAGCCAAATTCGTTTGGGGGCGGGGGACACCACCCCATAGACAAGACCGCCAGTCGTGACGGCGCCAAGCCATGGCAAGAACGCCGCAACGCTACCGGACCTGCCGGACATCCCTATGGCACAGGATCCGGACAGCCCTATGGCATGTGATCCGAACGGCGCATTTACAACAACGACGGTACATTTACCAAAGTTGATAAGTACTTTGCCGAACATGGGTACGCCGACGAAGTTCTCAAGGGCCTCTTTCTCAAGAACCCAACCAAGATGACCGCGATCTAGCTGGTACGGCGGAGAAATCCAATTGCAATAGGCATCGTCTGGCGTTCAGTTCTCAGGACACGCCTCCAGCTCCCGCCTTCACCGAGCCTCAGATAGCTGAGGTGCGAAATATTTTCAGCCCCAACACGCTCAAGAAGGCGGTCTGTGAGAAGAACTTGGTCCCATTACAGGAGAACAAGAAGAAGGGACGGAAACGAAAGACTAACAAGGGCGCCGATGCGAGCCAGCTGGCACCGAGTTCGATCCGTGCTCAGGACGGGCCACCTTCACCTAAGGATATCTCGAGGAGGGTGCATGTGGCGGGTAGGGCGATGCTACCGCCAAATATGCTGAATGCTGCAACCGTGCTATGCGGAGTCTGCACGACAGTGTTCTTTCTTTGGAGAAGCGGCGTCTGAGAGAGAATGATGTGGCATACCCGGTTTTCGTGGCCAAGGTGCCAGAGGGCAAGGGCTTTGTGGATGGCGACATCGGGGGTACGATCGTCATGCGGTTTGATGACATCTTTGCTATGTTTAACCTTCATCCGCTGCACTACACCTTCGCTCGGTTGTTTTCGCTGAGTATGGAGATGTGGATCACTAGAGACAAGACCCCGGACATTGTGATAGTCGACCCCTTCTACATGCGTGCCAAGCACTTGAGCAGCGCTGGGGACCGCCAAGTTGCGAGTTCACACCTCGAAGGCGTCATTCTGCCAAACCCAGATAAGGATAACTTCCTTGTGGCTTACTTTCCCGAGTAAGTCATCCCTTAACCGCCCCGTAACATATGATTTCTTAGATTTCGATCGTTCTTTTTTTTCTAACATTCCGTGTTCTGTGCGGTGACACACATTGCACACTCATCCTCCTAAGCCCGAAATATTCCATGGCCACGATTTCAATTCGAACCGAAACTCCAAGATAGACTACACAAATGTCAAGAAAGTTCTTGATGATGTTCTCCTCGGCTACGCCAAATCTGGAGGCACCTTCACTAGGGCAGTTCGTAAGTACGGCAAGCACACCTTCTCCCACAATACGAAGTTCTGCTGCGTCAAGCAGCCGCCTGGCGGTCAGAAGGATGCCTACTACGCCCTCCATCACATGAGGGCGATCGTAAGGGACAATCATCACCTTCTGCTACCAGATAGTCTCAAAGATTGGGCCGCGAGGTTGTCGGCAACCCAGGACGCGGACCTCAAACAAGAATTCTTTCGCACCCAGTCGGAGTTTGCGGACATCATCCATGAAGATGTCCTTCATAACTCAGGGCGTTCTTCCGCAGATATCAACCGTCCAACAGTGAGATAGATGAAACGCTACAAATGCAGGGTGACAACAACCGCGATTTCATGACCATCACGACAGACGGCGGCTTCATCCACGCTCCTGTCCGATGAGTCGAGTCAAAAGTAGTGATGTGTAGTTCTGAAACATTTATTGGCTCATGTTGTAATTAAACTTTAATGAATTCGTACGTCTCTTTGATTTGGATAGTCGTTCAACTTAGATGTAATCGATGCTATTTATTAGTAGGACCATGAATCGTGCTATTAATGTCTTGCTTTTCTCTTCCAATCCTTTTGTTGCATACTTACATATTGCTTATGTATTGTCTGTTGTTTGGCTTGTGCATAGAGACGCCGTCGTATGTCGTGTACAAGGGTAAGGTTCCCGGAGTCTACGGCGACTGGGAGGAGTGTCGGAGACAGGTTCACCGTTTCAGCGGTAACAGTTACAAAGGGTACACCACTAGGGCGGAGGCCGAATCTAGATACGCCCGATATCTAGCAGGAGAGAGGAGGGAGCGTTGGAGGAACCGGATGAAGACCAGTTTGATCGCGATGATGCTCATCGTGATGACCGCAACTCTCTTCTATGTGATGATAGTTTAGATGATCGATATCGACTTGTAATGTGAATACAAACTCGATACTCGCGGTCTTGAGACTTGTAATGTTTTATCTTTGTTCGGAGAGTAATATGATGAATTGTATTCGGAGACTAATCTTCTATTGTATTCGATGAATCTGCTATTGTTGTGTGCTGCTGTCTATATTTTGTCCAATAATATATTTTGTAACCTGTGCAAAAATTAGAAAAGTAAAAAAACAAATATTCATACTAATGGCGCATCACCACCAGGTGCGCCATTAGTGTGCCAAAGGACACTAATGGCACATCATAACAGGGTGCGCCATTAGTATGACAAAGCACATGGTTACGTATGGCCCCCTGGGAGGCACACTAATGGCGCATGGTGTTACATACTAATGGCGCACTAGGTGGTGCGCCATTAGTATACCAGATACTAATGGCGCACTAGTGGTGCACCATTAGTAGAAAATACTAGTGGCGTGATACTAATGGCGCACCGGTAGTGCGCCATTAGTAGGCAAAACCAGTGCGCCATTAGTAGGCCTTTTCCTAGTAGTGTTTGCTGCCCCCTAGTACTTCTCTGCGCTCCCCCAACACATATTTGGTCATGTCTTGCACTATTAAGCATCTGTCGCTAATCTTGAATGCATTAAAGTAATCTGTAGGATATCTTGGCCGTAAGCTAATAATACCCATGGTACATTTAGTCTCGATCCCATAAGGCACAACATTCATCGGAAGTCCCTGTTGAAGAACATCGTATGGTAACATACTTAGCAATGAAGTTTAGCTTCAAAAATAATGTATGGAAAAGATGCAATGAGGACAAATAGTAAAAATCTTACCATCCTACCTAAATGGATGTGACCGTAGTTCATTACGAACACTATTGGTCGCATGTTTTCAGTACTAACATTTCTAAATCCAGGAAGAAAATTTGTCTTGACAGTATCAAGATCCTCAAGCCATGAAACATAATGACTTAGCTCCTCGTAGTTTAGTTCAGCCTCGGGACAGTAGTAGGTCCTGTCTACCAAGCGATGGACATGTTTGCTTGCACCGAAATAAGCTGGCAATACAAATTAGTTGTCAACTATTTTTGAATAAACAATATCAAAGACATAAATATGGTTGAGAAACTTACATAATGGTATAACTGGAGGCGTCTGCACATCGAACCAGATGTCGGTATTACCTTCAATATCATCTTCCGGACGAATATCAAAGGTGATAACCATATCAGGCTCAAATGCATAAGTCTTGCATAGTGCTCACCATATTTTGCATCCAAAATAGGTGTATTCGTCTGAATTGTATAATTTTGCATGGAAAATATAACCATGCTCGGTCTTCAAATAAACTTTCTTTACCTCCGCAGTATGACTGAAACCTATCTTATTCACTACAAAAACTCTTGCATGGCAGGGGATACCCTAGTAGAATAGTCAAAAAAATATAAGTTCAAGCAAATGAAGCAGATGTCATGCTTAGCTACGAAAAAAGACTTGTCATTATGACTTACTGTATCCACTTCGAAGTTCTCGTCCAGCTTGATGCTGAAGCGCCTATCATCATCTAGGAAGATTCCGTCAAGACGGGCCGCCATTGCCTTCGCAGTATTTGCAAATACCGAAATCCTTTTCGTCGCCGACATTTCCTATGTTCATAGTTAAAACATTAATTGAAAATCGATCAAGACAACTACCAGGATACTCAACACACAAATCCGGGGCACTCGATATTTCCTACATATTCGCACAAGTCATGACAAAATTCACGGAAAAATCCGGCATGACCTTTGCTAAAATAGGACATATCGAGCGCCTGAAATTTGCCGGAACGGAAATGAATCAACACTCCAGCAAAACATAGGCCACTCGGAGGTGTAACATGCAAACATGACCGACCACTTGGATATTGAGCAACACAAGATATACATTTCAAAATATCTTATAGGACTCAAATTAGCATGCATTCAATAAGCAAAAGTAAATCATCTCATGCGTCCCTACATCGTCGAATATTATCACTAATACATCACGAATAGTGTCATACATATAACATCACTAATACAACTAAAACCCTAGCACACGACGGGTATTCGCGCTGGGCGGTGGACACCCACAGAGAAGGAACCATCACGGGATCATAGCTCTAGTGAGATCCCCGGAGAACCTGCCGGTATTGGAGAACGACCTGTGCTCCAACGCAAACAAGTAGCGACGGACGCGGCGCTGCCCTCCTCACCGACACGGTGACGCACCACCTCCGCGGAGTCCTCGAGCCTCTGGATCGTCATTGGCCCACGCGACCGCCACCAAAGAAGATTCGGGTCAACGACAGGCTGGCTCCTCACCAACCTGCGCCCCCCGGTAGGTAGCGCCCCATTACTCTCGGCGGAGCCCAGTCCCGGACATGGCCGATCTGGTCAAGCAGGTGTCGTCCTCCGCCGACTCGATGATGAGGATGCAGGATAGGCATCGTCCAAGTCGAGGCGGGAAAAATTGCTTTAACAAAAAAATAGCAACAAGTTCTTACTAACTAGTTCTATTAATTCAACTAGTTCTTACTAAAAATAAACTTACTATAAATAAAAATATTCTAGTACCTAATTAGTACCTAGTTCTTACTAACTAATTAGTACCTAGGAACTACTGCCCTAATTACCATCTAATTTGATGAACCTATAGGGGTGGAAAGTGGTATCGGATATTTCAATTATCCAACTATAAAATGAAATAAGTGGTCAAATTTTACTCGTTTTATGATTCATCTTAGAAATTTGATTCGTTTTTACCCTTACATGAACCCTAACTCATTTGAGCCGCATCCGCATCCGATTTGTTTCCACTCGTACATGAACCCTAACTAATTTGATGCAACTAAAATATAAACAAACCCTAGGCAGAGGTAGGGGAGAGGGAGGAGCGGGCGTGTTCACCTCGGGTGCCTGCGACGAGGGAGGGGCAGGGCGGCGTCGAGGTCAGGGTCGGGGCTCGGGCGAGCGGCGGATGGCGGCCGGCGTCGAGGTCGGGGTCGGGGGCGGCGTCCGGGGCGGCGTTGAGGTCGGGGGCGGGGGCGGCGTTGAATCTGGGGTTGGGGCGATGTAGAGGGTGCGGAGAGCGCGCGGCGGCCGACGGGCGACGGCGGCGGCCGACGGGCGACGGCGGCGGCGACAGTGGAGAGAGTTGGATTTGGGGGAAGTGGCCGCGTGGGGAAGGACGAACCCCGTGGTTAAGTCAGCAGTAGCAGTAGCGCGTTCCAGGAAAAGCGCTGCTGCAATCTTAGCTACAACGCGTTCCATGATACACGCTACTGCTACTCCTTTCTCTTTTTCCCCCTTTTTCATTTAATTTTCTTCACATTTTATTTTTTTCCTTTCACCTTATTCTATTTCTTTCATTTTTAATTACCTTTCTATTTTCTTTCCATTTAATTTTATAACCTTTAGCAGTAGCGAGTTTCTATTAAAACGCGCTGCTACAAATGAAGTAGCGGTAGCGCGGTACGTCATAGGTCGCTACTACTATGTGTAGCCTATCGGCTAAGCCGTGTGAATTTTAGTAGCAACGTGTTTAAAGACAGACGCGCTACTGCTAGATCTTTATCTGCAACGCGGTTTGCGCGGGCGCCCTACTGCTACTTAGCACCAGCGTGCTTTTTTGACCCACGCTACTGCTAAAGTTCTGTGTATAAGATTTTCCCTAGTAGTGTTTCGATGGCATCCAACCATTTGACGAGCAGTTCTCCGTCATAAAAGTCGGCTGGGTAGCCCGCCGTTCCTCGCCAGACGCGTTGTGCAACTTGTTGCTCCACCTCCCTCGCCTAGCCCAATAGAGCAAGCTGCAACTCCAAGTCGGCGAGTGGTTCTGCAACTCGCCGCTTCAAGCCAGCTCTCGGAGGAGTGGCGAGTTCTCCAGTTAGGCACGCGGGGGAGCACGGCGGAACGAGCATCGTGGATGCCAGGGACGAGGCCAGATGTCGTGCCATCCGTTGTCAACGTTGTCGAAACAGCGCCCGTTTGATGGAGAAAGATGCGGAGATCGACGAGTCGGTGATTAGCGCGTTGGCCAGCGCGCCGCCATCATCGAGGACAATTAGAACACGGGATGTTGTCGCTGCTTGGGTCCAAGGAAGGCCACCGCCGCGCTGCCGCCAGCGTGCACAGCCGGTGGCTTGCCTGGTTCAGTGCAGACCATCGTCGACCCTTGCCTCGGCTTCACGGAAGCAGCGTAGGCACCCTTTCCCTGCAGCTGAAGCACCCCCCCCCCCCTCGTTCACCACCAGCTGAAGAATATACCTTTAGGGCTCCCGGCAGTCTGATGAGCGGGCTGTCGGACATGTGGAAGACAAAGGGATCCGTCATGACCAGCCGTAGACTAGTGTAATGTATCCGCGTCGTGGGAGTGGAGCTTTGCGCAACCGTACGTACACATAATTTTACCTTTTTATCAAAATATGCTCAAAATGTAAATGTTTTCGTCCAGTTTATAGAAAATCTGCCGTGTTTGCATGAATTTCGTTCGGTTGATTCAAAAAGTTGTTAAAATGTATTTGGCTATAATTAGATGGTGGTCTCCCGTATCCATGTCCATAGATTAATTCCTATGTTCAAAGACAGATGCTGGAAAAAAATTACGGGTCGCCTTCGAAGATGCCCTGGAGCAGGCTTACTACATTTGGCGTGTGTGATGTACATGTGAACGGGTCTTTGCAGCAGCTGTACGTGGGAGAGTTGATTATGCCCAGTGGGCGCTTCATATGGCCGTGAACGGGTCTTTCAGCAGCTGTACATGTGAAACCGCTTGTAGATGTTTTTTGCTTTCTTTCAAAAGAGGGATAACCAGTTCCATGACCGATGATATTGTCGTGCTTGTCTTGGCTAGGTTTTTTTTAACACAGTACATACACAAACGCTCATACATTCTATAAATGCACACGCATACCTTATCCTATGAGCATTTTCGAGAGACTGAGCCGGCATATCATTTCAAGATTTACGAAGTCATCATAGGCACCTCGTCATCGACTACTTATACTCTGTGGGCTGGAGATACCACTGTTCATTTAACCATCCAGCCACAGGTTGGTTCACGCTTATTCCGGTTAGTTAATGGAATACCTTGCATTCCAGTGAATGAAAAGGAAATAGATGTATTGAAAAACCATAGACGATGCTTCTTTGTTTAAACACACTACAATCAAAGTCCATCACATACACGAGTATACACTCTTCATTATAAACACACGCACAGCCTATCCCTACGAGCACCTCCAAACGACTGAGCCGGCATTAGCATCTTAAAATTGACGAAGTCACCACAAGCACCTCGTAGTCGACAAAAACATTTCCTCTCACTGAAAGAACATCGCTGGAAAGTCTAAAATAAATCCACAACAATACGAACATCAATGTCAAGTCTGGAACTTACTAAGTTGCTGATGTTATATTTGCTTGCAAGCTTCCTTTTATGTCACAATTCTAGTTTATAGCTTACACTAGTTCGCCGAAAAATATATATGATGCTCATGTGCAGATGCAACCCAAACGATGAACTTCTTTTTTCTTAACATAGTACACGCTTACATATACACTCACTTCTATGAACGCAAACACACGCATCTTATCCCTGTGAGCATTCCCGAAAAACAGAGGCGGCACTTTAACTTGAGATTGATGAAATCATCACAGATGCACTTGTAGTCGACGTGAATGTCTCCTAACAATAAACGAACACAACAGGAAAGCCTGAAATAAATCTAAACAATTTGAGCATCTACCACAGAGAACATAACCATCTAAGCTAGGCTTAATTAGCAAAATAATGAGCCTTAGGGAACCTCCCTGAAAGACGGAATGGTAAGGCATAAGCTCTACTTAATAAAAAAGAGAAAGCATCTTGTGTACGCGTATATGGTTCTATTCCAAAAGTCAGAACTTCTAATTTAATTGACCTAGAATGGTCTCTGCTTTAGGTCAAGGAGAAGATAAAAGATTTTTCTTTCAACACAGAACAGACACAAGCACTCATGCATATGCACATACACTCATCCCTATAAACGCACACACGCACACCCTACCTCTATGAGCATCTTTAAGAGACTGAGTCGGCATATCATATCGAGATTTCTGAAGTCACCATAGGCACATCGTCGGGAACGTCTCCTTTCATTAAAAGTGCATCACCGAAAATCTTGAAATAAATCCAAGAAATAATGCGAGCACCAGGACTTGAGAGCAACTTTAGTAGACCCCGCATAATCTCGACCCACAAAACGCGTTTGCAATTTCACGAAGACCTAGTTTGCGGGTCGAAAACTAGCGCGACCGAACAGAAACCGTATCTGAAACTACATAATTTGAAAAAAATAGTTTCGCGGAAGAAATTGCACCTCGTGGACACGAGTAGTTCATCACGTACTACATAGATTTTACATGATCAAACACTAGTTCATACAACATACTACATTAATACTAGTACTAGAGGGGTGGGGATCTCACGGCGGCGAGGTCGCGGCCATGGACGACGCCATTGAGGAGCTCAATCCTCCTCGCCGGAGCTACAGAGGTCGATGTACTTCGCCCTCTGCTCCTCACGGATGCGGTGCCACTCGTTGTCCTTCTCCTTGGCGGTGAGGTTGGCGGCGACCGCCTGCCGCCACTGGATGTCTTCGAGCTCCTCGGCATGGCGACGGCGCTCCGCCTCCTCGCGCACTCTCCGCTCGGCGATGGCGGCCGCAACGGCATCGACGTCGGCGACGTATTCTTCCGGCCCGATGACTCCGTGGCGGCCGAGCGGAGCGGGCTCCTCGGGCTCCTCCTTGACGGGGACGAAGTCGAACTCGTCCGGCTCCTCCTCGTCCTCCGACCACTCTCTCTTCACGGGGATAAGACCCGCGCCGAAAGAGGAGGAGCTCCCAGCGTAGGAGAAGGACGCGGCAGAGGACGGGGTACGGCCGTGCCGACGGTTGTACTCCTCCGTCTCGCAGACGCGGAAGCTCGCCGGCGGCGACAGGCCGCGGTTGGTCCACTTCCGGGCCACGCGCTTCCTCACGCCGTCCGACCGGACGCGCCGCTCGCGCTTGAGGTCGCTTCCGCCGTCGGATCTGCTGCCGGAGCCGCGTCCGGAGCTCCACATGCGGCCCCACATGGCGACTGGAGGCGGGGAGGTGGTCGTCGGCGGCGAGAAATGTGGAGAAGGGGGTGGGGAATAGCGTGGCTCGGCGGCGGCGGGGGATAGGGTTTCGACCCGCAAACGCGCTGCGGAACCGTAGATATAGTGGTCGGGGCGTGTGGTTTGCAGGCCGCGACAAATTTTTTACGGGCCGGGCGTGTATGCGGACTCTGTTCTGGCCGGAAAATTGGGCCGAGCCCGCATACTCGCCGAAATTTTGCGGTTTTGCCTCATTTGCGGGATCTGCTAGAGTTGCTCTGAATCCTGGTGGACTTGGATATCACTGTCTCTTTAACCATTCAACCACTAGTTGGTTCGTGAAAAGATAAAAGAAACTAGAGTATACTACAACCTTACAAGAATAATAACACATTGTACCAATTCAGCATCTTTGGATATCACGCTGACATTTCAGCGGTGACAACAGATCGCCAAATTTTGTATTGGTAGCATGCACATGAATGTTAGGATTTTGTATACAAGGGTACATTTTAGCCAATGCTTGTATATGTCTGACACATGAAGACGCCATTTTAGCGAGATTGTTCTAGTTTCAAATGCTTATTCTTTTTCGATAAAAATATATTCGATGCTCATGTGCACTAATGATAAGGCATAAGCTCTACTTAATAGAAATGGGAAAGCATCTTCTTCTAAAACCATGGGAAAGCATCTTCTGTATGCGTACACGGTTCTACTCCAAAAGTCAGAACTTCTAATTTAATTGACCAAACATGGTCTCCGCTCTCTGGGTCAAGGAAAAGATGAAAGAAACTAGAGTGCACTAAAACTTTACAAGAATAACCACACATTGTACCACTTCGGCATCTTTGGATATCAAGCTGACATTTCAGCGGTGACAACAGATCACTAAATTCTGTATCGATAAGATGCACATGAATGTTCGGACTTTGTGTACTAATGATCTAAATGTTCTTATATTCCTTTACAGAGGGAGTACATTTTAGCCAATGCTTGTAAATGACTGACTCAACTTCAAACAAGAAGTTTAGCAAGATTGTTCTAGTTTGAAATGCTTCTTCTTTTGCGATAAAAATATATTTGATGCTCATGTGCAGATTTAGACAAAGAGAACCGAAAGGATGAACTTCCAAGAACCTATAAGAAAGAAAAAAATGATAAGATATAAGCTCTACTTAAAAAAAGTGGCAAAGCATCTTGTTGTTTTTAACCGTGGGAAAGCATCTTGTGACACGTTTTTTTAGAAAAGGAGGATGACCCCCGGCCTCTGCATCTGGGAGATGCATACGGCCACTTTATTGATTATTCTCGAGGACCTTACAAAGTATTACAACAATGTGCCTGAATCCACCATCTTGGCAACATATGGCGCTACTCCTATCCAAAATGATGAAGGGGTACTAGCTGGGCCACTCCCCAAACCACTCACCTAAGCCTAACATCAAAAGCCGGAAGCCGAAACTCATTCAGAAGCCCCAGCCGAGCCACATACCGGGTCTGGGGCACAATCCGGTCAGACGCACTCGTGTATCGTCACCGCCATCTTCCACGGGTCTTCAGATCATATTGAGGCTTCTACCTTGTCTGGCCACTCTGCCATCGACGTCACCATGACGCCAGACATCAACCTCCTCCTGCGCGAGCCCATCTCCGCTCATCGGACGCCGAGTCTCCACAGCGCCATGCCATCGATCTCCGCCGCCATCAATGTGTGAGATGAAACACCGCTCCACCATCCCTCCAGCCAGCACTTGCTCCAAGACGATGCCCCCAGAAGGGAAAGCGATAGAACGCCATCATCATCCGATCCAGAAGACCCAGATCTGGGGTTTCCCCTAAGCATCCGAACTCGATGGCGCAGATCGCCGACGATGCCTCGACCATCGGCAGTAGCTCCACTGCACGCAGCCGCCGCTTACGCCGCCGCAGCCTCCAAGATGAAGCTGACCAGAATGCATATGTCGACACCGAACCGCCGCCACTTCCACCGCCGCTGAGCAGCCCCGAGCAACGCCTTTCAGAAGGAGCACGCCCCCGTGGTGTCGCCGACGCTGGCACCTGGGGGGGGGGTCTGAGGTTTTCACTTGAGCTCTTGGGAGGGGTGGAAGGAAGGAGGTCCTCTCTGAAGCCTCCAACGAGGGAAGCAACACCCAAAGGCATTGCCATCGGAGTGGCCGCCACGCCGGCAAAGAGTTTCCCCCGGAACCATTCCAGCCATCGGATCTGCAAGGCCAGCACCCAAGAATGCTGACCGAAGCCACCAAGGGCCGGATCCGCTGCAGATCGGAGTAGATCGGGGTCGAGGACGAACATCACCATGGCCACCAACATCCAGCGAGGAACCGCCGCAGCCGAAACCCACCACCTCCCCGCCATCCACATGGCTGTGGAAGTGGCCCACCTATCCACGCCGGGCGCGCCGCCGCCAAGCTGCGCCACAGGTTACCAGCCATGGCCACCGCCATGGATCCGAGCCAGCGGGAGCCGCCAGCCAAGGGTGCCCGCGGGAGAGGAGAGCCGCGCCACGGGGGGGAGGCCCCGCCGTCACCGCCATGACGCGGGCTTCACCCGGTGGTGGCCTCCGGCAGAGGCGAGGGGATTAGCTGGAGAAGGGGGGCCCGGCGGAGGCGCGGTTGGGGGCTGTCGCCCGTGTCGCCTACCCTAGGCGACGCGGGGGCCTGGGCGTTCGACTACTTTTTGTGTGATAAGGTTCTATTCCAAAAGTCGGAACTTGTAATTTAGTTTACCTACCATGGTCTTCTCTCTAGTTCAAGTGTTTGAGGGATAGAGAGGGACTGGTGGAGTCGATGTTTATTGCTTGAGCCTCGTGAGTACATGATCT
This sequence comes from Aegilops bicornis, assembly GCA_021605145.1. Lineage (NCBI taxonomy): Eukaryota > Viridiplantae > Streptophyta > Magnoliopsida > Poales > Poaceae > Aegilops > Aegilops bicornis. The sequence continues at coordinate 153,402,720 of CM038675.1, forward strand.
ACTTGGAGTACAAGACAAGTCAGAATAATCCCTAGTCTATCCTATGTTTCCAATCTAATCACGATACTCAACATTCCCCACAGTCACAGCGATAGCAACGCAGACGGTAAGACTAGACAAGAATCCAAAGGTGAAACGACGGACACACCCCCTCCCCAGTCGTAATGGTCGATGCATTGCGGAAGTTGTGGCTGGAGTGAAAACCAATGAGGTTGCTCCAGCAAGGCGGTAGCCCTTTGTGCCGATGTCGAGGTAGCCGAGAGCATAGGGTGATGTAGCCATGGTCGAGGTAGCCGTGCGAAGAACGTCGTGGTCGATGTCGAGTCGGGGTGGCCGGTGTCGAGGAAGTCTCCGTGGAGCCCCGAGTGGAAGGAGGCGCCGAGTTAGTCATGGGCGCAGTAGTGTCGAAGTAGTGGTGCGTTGGGAAGAAAATGTTGTTGACATCACATCGCGCTGGGTTTGCCAACCCCGGGGACGCATCATGGACGCATTTAAACACGTCTATGTTACCAGCACCGCGCATGCGTGAACGGACGAAATCAATGTTGATGATGCGCTGCTCCATGTTTGCCAGGCCTGGGAACACAAATGGGACAAAGGCACGCATTGGTGTTGCCAACACCGGGCATGCGTAGATGGGGACCTGCAAAAGTTGTACGCCATGATGAAGGAGTCTGAGGGGCCAGCTGAGGAGGGCTCGAGGATGGTTGTGGCACCAAGCGGCGTGGGGCCGATGTTGCCAACAGTGGCAGGAGCAGACGAAGTGGTGGAGGAAGAGTATGGCGATGCTGGCGATAAGCTGGTGCTGGACGAAGACAAAGAGGGTGGATGGGGCGGCACGAGTTGGGTGAGCGAGCGGCAGCGGCACCGAAGAAGAGCGGCAGCCGCGGCCTAACGGCACGAGTGGTGGCTGGGTTAGGAGCGCGGCGGTGATGCTCGGAGTAGGCGTGGAAGAACCTGACAGCATAACAAAGACCGAGTGGACGGTGGCGTTCCCGCGCCGAGGGAAGCGGCACGGTGCATACCACGGGAAGTCGACGCGCCAAAAATGTGGAGTGTACCGCGGGCCACGACGCTACAGCGCGAAGGGGCGACAAAGCGGCAGCATACGGGACTGGGCGCTGGTGGAAAGACCTCGGGGGGCAGCGTACACTAGTAGAAAAGGGGGAAATGACCCAGGCCTGCTCAGCTCATTAGTCCCGGTTCTGCCACGAAGCGGGACCAATGGAGGTATTTGTCCCGGTTCGTGAGCCCAGGGGGCCGGCCGGGCCACGTGGGCCATTGGTCCCAGTTCGTCTGGCCCTTTTGGTCCCGGTTGGTGGGACGAACCAGGACCAATGGGACTCGCTCCTGGCCCACCATCATTGGTCCCGATTGGTGGCATGAACCGGGACCAATGGCTTCCCTTTAGTCCCGGTTCATGCCATGAACCGGGACCAATAGTGCTGCCTATATATACCTCACAGAAGAGCAGAGCACACTGCTCTGCTCTGTTTTTTGTCTTAGCCGAGGGGAGAGGGCTTGGTGGTGCTCTAGCTCACCTCCTATGCACACAAGGTGTTTGATGGACTGCCCGAGCCACACTACTTAAGCTTTCTCCTCTCCAAGCTCCATTTTCCTCAATATTTGTCTAGGTTGAGCGGTTCGTCACGCTCCGTCCCCGTCTTCACCGCCGTCGATCACCCGCACCGATCTCATCGCCGACACCACCGTGGTGAGCCTCTTGTTCTTATCTTCTTTCTGAAAGGAAAAATATTCTTACTTGTATGTTTAGATAGATACTTGTATTATTTTATTACTTTTATTATTGCATCTTATATAGTGCGATGGTTTTGGTATCCGCCTGCCGGCCCTCGGCCTATCTATGATTCGGATGTGGTATATATTATCTTTTCATAACTATTGGTTCATTTATTGTTTATGAAAATTATGCCACCAACGTGACATAGATTTTATTTATCTAGGAGGTTGTTGAACCGAAATTCCAACCGACCCCATTGTCGAGAGGTTTAATTTAGTTGAAGAAGAAAACAATTTCTTGAAAGGAAAAATAAAAAACTTGAGGAGGAGAAGATGATATTGGAGTTGCATGTTATGGATGTCGCCGATGATCACAAGATCAAGATGGATGTAATGCCCTTGAAGATTAGAAAGATTAGAAAATATGCCATTCATACCGAGGCTTGGTATCATTATGCCGTTGGATCAGTTGTTACCTTTTGGTTGCGATTATGATCGCATTTGTTTTCGCATTGAAATGTTTTACATAGTTTCAATGTATGGTTTAATTAATTTAGATGCTCTGCAGAGCTTTATGTTGTTAGATGAGAACTATGTATGTACTTTGGGTTTTATGTGATGATGAACTTCTATTAATTTGGTCACTTAATTATCTATGCATGATGTTCTGTAATGATTTTTGACACACTTAATTATATATAATGCACACAGATGAACCGGCGATGGATGTACGGTGACAGACACACCTCCGAGTACACTAAGGGCGTGCATGATTTTCTCGAAGTGGCTGAGGCAAACAAGCAGAATGGTTTTATGTGTTGTCCATGCCCTATATGTGGGAATACGAAGTCTTACTCTGACCGGAAAAACCTTCACACCCACCTACTTTACAAGGGTTTCATGCCACACTATAATGTTTGGACGAGGCACGGAGAAATAGGGGTTATGATGGAAGACGGTGAGGAAGAAGAGTACGATGACAACTATGTGCCCCCTGAATACGGTGATGCTACTGAACATCAAGAGGAACCAGACGATGTGCACGATGGTGCTGCAACGGGCGAAGCTGCTCAAGATCAAGAGGAACCAGACGATTTGCCCGATGATGATGATCTCCGCCGGATCATTGTCGATGTAAGGACGCAATGCGAAAGTCAAAAGGAGAAGCTGAAGTTCGATCGCATGTTAGAGGATCACAAAAAAGGGTTGTACCCCAATTGCGAAGATGGCAACACAAAGCTCGGTACCGTACTGGAATTGTTGCAAAGGAAGGAAGAGAATGATGTGCTCGATAAAGGATTTGAGAAGCTATCAAAAATAATGAAGAAAAAGCTTCCAAAGGATAACGAATTGCCCGACAAAGACATACGCAGCAAAGAAGGTCGATGCCCTCTAGGATTGGAGGTGGAGAAGATACATGCATGCCCTAATGACGTGCATCCTCTCATCATGGGTGCATACAAGGATCTGAACGCATGCCCGATATGCGGTGCATTGCGGTATAAGATCGTACGAGATGACCATGGTGATGTTGACGGCGAGCCTCCTGTGAAGAGGGTTCTCGCGAAGGTGATGTGGTATGCTCCTATAATACCACGGTTGAAACGTCTGCTCGTAAACGGAGAGCATGCCAAGTTGATGCGATGGCACAAAGGAGGACCGTGGAGAAAGACGGGAAGTTGAGAGCACCCACGACGAGTCGCAATGGAGAAAAATCTAGAGAAAGTACTGGATGAGTTTGCAAAGGACCCAAGGAACATATGGTTTGCTTTAAGCGCCGGATGGCATTAATCCTTTCGGGAGCAGAGCAGCAATCACAACACCGCCCGTGACTCTATGTATGTATAACCTTCCTCCTTGGATGTGCATGAAGCGGAAGTTCATTATGATGCCGCTTCTCATCCAAGGCCCTAAGCAACCCGGGCAACGACATTGATGTGTACCTAAGGCCATTAGTTGAAGAAATTTTACAGCTGTGGAATGGAAACGGTGTACGACGTGGGATGAGCACAAAAGGAGGAATTTGACCTAAAGGCGTTGCTGTTCGTGACCATCAACGATTGGCCCGCCTCAAGAACCTTTCGTGATAGACAAACAAGGGATACCACGCATGCACGCACCGCTTACTTGACACCTATAGTATATACCGGAAGCTGCAAGAAGAATGTGTACCGGGCCATCGTCGATTTCTTCCGACCAACCATCAATGTAGAAAGAAAGGCAAGCATTTCAAAGGCGAGGCAGATCACCGGAAGAAGCCCGCCATGAGTACCGGTGATCACGTACTTGCTATGGTCAATGATTTACACGTAATCTTTGGAAAGGTTCCCGACGGACTAGCTGTTCCGAATGACGTTGAGAATCACACACCCATGTGGAAGAAGAAATCTATATTTTGGGACCTACCCTACTGGAAAGACCTAGAGGTCCGCTCATCGATCGACGTGATGCACGTGATTTAAGAACCTTTGCGTGAACCTGCTAGGGCTTCTTGGGCGGTATGGGAAGACAAAAGATACACCGAGGCACGGAGGACCTGCAACGCTTGCGAAAAAAGAGGGCATGCCTCAAGCAAAGATGAAGGTCCCGCTACCACGCCTACTTAAAGAAGAGAAAGAAATCTTCTTTGAATGCCTGCTCAAGATGAAGGTCCCGACCGGCTTCTCGTTGAATATAAAGGGAATAATAAATATGCCGTAGAAAAATTTCCGTAACCTAAAGTCTCATGATCGCCACGTGATTATGACGCAATCGCTTCCGTTGCATTGAGGGGCTTCTACCGAAAACGTCCGATTAGCCATTGTGAAGCTATGTGCATTCCTCAATGCAATTTCTCGAAGGTGATCGATCCAGAAATCGCATCAACGCTTAAGGAGTGATGTGGCGCAATGTCTTGTCGGGCCGAGCTGGTGTTCCCACCATCCTTCTTCAATATCATGACAAACGCCCTAGTTCATCTAGTCGACGAGATTGTCATTCTGGGGCCCGTATTTCTACACAATATGTTCCCTTTGAGAGGTTCATGGGAGTCCTAAAGAAATATGTCCAGAACCACGCTTAGGCCAGAAGGAAGCATCTCCATGGGCCATCAAACAGAGGATGTCATCGGGTTTTGTGTTGACTTCATTCCTGGCCTTAAGAAGATAGGTCTCCCTAAATCGCGGTATGAGGGGAGGCTGACTGGAAAAGGCACGCTTGAAGGGACTCAATAATATGCAGGACGGATATTCTTGGTCTCAAGCACACTACACAGTTCTACTGTAACTCTCTTGGTGACCCCGTATGTCGATGAACACAAGAACAGCTTTGCGCCCAAACACCCGGAGCAAAGGGACGATCGGATTACATGTGAACACATCGGACTTTCAGCAGCTTGGTTGGAAACACGCCTCAGAGGTGACAAAACTGTTTGTGATGAGGCTGTACTTGTTGTCCAGGGGACCATCTTCGACTGTAATGATTTGGAAAGGATACGAGATAAATGGGAATACAATTTACACGATCGACCAAGATCAAAAGAGCACTAACCAAAACAGCGGTGTCCGCTTTGATGCAGCAACCGATGTGGGAAAGGACACATATTATGGTTACATAGTGGACATATGGGAACTTGACTACAGAGTAGATTTTAAGGTCCCTTTGTTTAAGTGCAAATGGGTCAATCTGTCAGAGGCGGGTATGTGTTGAGCCACAAAGATGGAATGACAACAATGGATCTGAAAAATCTTGGGTACACCGACGAACCATTCGCCCTAGCCAATGATGTGGCACGGGTTATCTAGGTGAAGGACATGTCTACCGCATCAAGGAAAAGAAAAGATAAGGAAGCTTAATACATCATACGATGAGCCAAAGCGCCACATAGTTCTTTTCTGGAAAAAGGGACATCCTAGGAGTGGAGGGCAAGATGTATATGTCTGAAGAGTATGAAAAGTTTCATGAAATTCCTCCCTTCAAAGTCAAGGCTGGCCCAAGCATCCTGATAAACGATGAAGATTATCCATGGTTACGGTGCAATAAGCAAATGACACAAGCGAAGAAAAAGTGAAGACTTTGTCCCACAACTGTTATGATGATACCATGCCAACTTTGTAATGCATTTAGTATGATACCATTGTCTTTTTGTACATGCACATGCTATGCCAACTTTTTTCAGAGTTCATTTGAAAACTATGAATTTAGGCCTAATTTTCTCTATAGGTGCATCTATGTTCATATATTAGTCCTCGGCCCATGCGGCTCGCCTCGCCCATGACCATTAGTCCCGGTTTGTGCCACAAACCGGGACTAAAGGGTTGGTCCTCGCTGCGCCGGAGTTTAGTCCCACCTCGCCAACCAAGGGCGCCACACCAGTTTATAAGCCCGTCCCTCTCGCCTTGTTGAGCTCCTCTCAAAGTGAAAATAGATGCCCCTATACAGGGAATTTGACCTAAATTCATAGTGAATTTCTCTGAAATTCATAGAAATTGATTATGAATTTAGGTTTAATTTTCTCTATAGGTGCATCTATGTTCATTTTATTAATAAAGTTAATCACAAACTTTTGATTCACACAAATTTCAAACAATTCAAATTCTAACTATTCAAATTTGAAAACTAATGGCACAAATGTAAAGTTTATAATTTTTCTAAAACTAATGGCACTAACAGAAAGTTTATAATTTTGCTGACCGAAAAGCAAAAAAGAATTAAAAAATAAAGCAGAAAACAAAAGAAAATAAATAATACAAAAAAAAACTAGAAAAAAAAATAAAAATAGCAACAATAAGTATTTTGTTGTAAGTAGAAACAAAATAAAATAAATAAAGCAACAAAGAAAACAAAAAAGTGTTTCAAATTTGCAAACTAATGGCAGTAACAGAAAGTTTATAATTTTTCTAAAACTAAAAGCAAAAAGAATTAAAAAATAAAGCAGAAAACAAAAGAAAATAAATAATGCAGAAAACAAAACAAAAAAACTGGAAAAATAAACAAATATAGCAACAACATTTATTTTGTTGTAAGTAGAAACAAAATAAACTAAATAAAGCAACAAAGAAAACAAAAAAACAAAAAAAAGTGCCACCTACTGGGCCCCCACGGCCCGAGTACGACTAGAAACCCTACCATGGGCCAGGATTCAGGCCCGCGGGGAGGCCCAGTAGGCCCACAGGCACACATTGCACGGTTAGGCCCGAAAGCCTGCTTTAGAGAGGAGCTCGAGAGGGAAGGCGCACTGCACCTTATAAACAGGTGCGGCTCCCTCTCAACTAGCGAGGCGGGACTAAACATTTGGGCGCGGGGCAGCACAAGGCCTTTGGTCCCGGTTGGTGTTCTAAAGGGGCATTGGTCCCGTTGGTGCCACGAATCGACCAATGCCTCTTTAGTCCCGGTTGGTGCCACCACCCGGTACCAAAGGCCGCCGCTTCCCGGCCTTTTGGCTGCTGAAAAGAGACCTTTGGTCCCGGTTGGTGGCACCAACCGGGACTAGGGGCATTAGTCCCGGTTGGTTCCATTTAACCGACCAATGCTCTTGCTATATAAGCAAGCACTTAGGAAATTTCAGATATCCTCGCCAGCTTTCCCCGACGATGCCGAGAACATCGACGCCGCCAGTTGCCCCGACGCCGCCGCCGCTTCGCCGTTGCCGTCGCCGCTGTCGCCGCTCGCCGCCCGCCGCCTCACCGTCACTGCCGCCGCCTCACCGGTCGTCGCCGCGCGCTCGCCGCCATGCCCGACGCTGCGCTGCCGCCGCCTCCGCACCATCGCCGCCCCGGTCCGCGCCTCCCGCACTACGGTCTGGGCCGGCCGCCTCCTATATATGTATTTTTTTCATATATATGTTGATGATGATATGATGATGTTGATGATATGATGATGTTGATGATATTATGATGTTGATGATATGTTCATGTTGATGATATGATGATGTTTTTTTTCATATATGCATTTTTTCATATATGTATTAATTTTTCAAGTTGTTAGTAGATATCAATTTTAGGTTAGTGCATTTTATCACTGATTTTAGGTTAGTTGATTGATTTAGTGCATTTTATGTTTGTTGCATTTTAGGTTAGTGCATTTTATGTTAGTGGAGAGGAAAAAGTAAAATAAGGAAAAGGAAGAAAAGAGGAAGGAAAAAGAAGGAAGAAGAAGAAAAAGAAGGATAGGAAAAAGGAAAATAAGTAGAGAAAGAAGGAGAAGAAGAAGGAGAAGACGAGGAGAGGAAGAAGAGGAAGAAGAAGAAAAAAAGAGGAGAAGAAGAAGGAATAGAGGAGCTTCTTCTCCTTTTTTTCTCCTCTTTTTTTTTCTTCTTCTTCTTCTTAATTTTTAACGGGAACGAGGGTGTCGAGGATCGCCGAGGGGTCGAGGGTCGGGAACTAGGGTAGAGGGTCGAGGGTCTTTAAGGGGTCAAGGGTCGAGGGTTCGAGGGTTCTATAGGGTCGAGGGATCGAGGGTCGAGGGATCGAGGGTCGAGGGTTCCAGGGTCGTCTAGGGGTCGAGGGTTCCAGGGTCGTCGAGGGTTCGAGGGGTCGAGGATCGCCGATGGGTCGAGAGAGGTTTCCTAGTGTCAAAGTATTGAAGAAATCAATGGCTTCATCATTAGCCGGAATGAGGGCATGATGGTATGAAGTTCTCCAAAGTTATTCGGAATGGAGTCCGGATAGGATAATTTGCCTTTTGTACGAATTTCAGCAAAGGCCTTCCAAATAACGATATTCGGAAGGTTCTTGCTGAACTTTGTACCAAAAAGCTTAATTATCCTATCTCGGGACCTGCTCCAAAATAACTTTGGAGAGCTTCACCATCATGCACCTCATTTTCGCCTAATGATGAAGACATGGTTTTGTTGAATCCTTTGACACTAGGCAACCTCCCGACCCTCGGCGATCCTCGACCCTCGACCTCGACCGCCATGCATCCACGACCCTCTACCCTACCACTGGCGCCGATGCTCACGCCACTTGTGGGACATAGATGTTTGTTCATATATAATGTAGATGTCTATGTATGTATGGAATGATATCGATGGATGTATGTTATCGGGTCGAGGGTCGTCGAACATGAGAGGAAGACGAGGATAAAAAAAGAAGAGGAAGAAGAAAAAAAAAGAGGAGAAGAAAGAATAGAGGAGTTCTTCTCCTCTATTATTTCTTCTCCTCTTTTTTTCTTCTTCTTCCTCTTTTTTGTATCGGGAACGAGGGTCGTTGAGGGTCTCCGAGTGGTAGAGGAAACCCTAATTAAATAGCAAGTATCGTCGGTGTGAGATACATGTGGTCGTTGGTAAATGGACACTACATTCACGTTCCCACAAGTGACGCTGGGCGCCAAGCCCACGCCACTTGTGGGACATAGATGTAGTGTCGCTGTTGTTATTGTCGTATATACCCCTCCCGATAGCTTCATGTATTTTTAAGAAGGAAAAACAAGCATATTATTTTCCCATGTACGTATGTCGTCAAGGTTTATATACCCTCCCGATAGCTTCAACACGGGGGGTCGATATTACCCCTTCCTTGAAGCGCTCGAGGCCACCCCTAACCCTTGAAGCATTGTCGAGGCCACCAAACCCTAGAGAAGCAGCATCGAGGCCACTAATTAATATGATTCCTTATTGTGATTAGCTAGCTAGTTCTACGCTTGCCACTAATATATCCATATCTGTCATGTTTGAATAATAATTGCCATGTTGTAAATATTTGTAGAAACTATGGACACCCCGCCCGAGACGAAGCACAAGAAGCGTTGTTGAGGGACATAATCGCAGAAGGAAGTGATGCCGCTCGCTGATGTTTCTCAACGACACCGATGGTCCGGAAGGAGAGGGTGAAGAAGCAGCTGGCTATGATTATGATGGTCTACGATGACCCAATGCCGGTGCAAGAAGGAGAGAGTGAAGAAGTAGACCGTGAGGACGGCTCGGTGATCACCGAACCGAGTTCGGCCAGGTATATATATTAGTTAAGCCTGTGCTGACTATCTAATTGATGCATTCATTGTTTTGGTATGTACACATATTAATTAACTCACGTCTTTGTTCTTTTTTCTAGCCCTCCGGATCGATCACAACTTCGGTAAAGAGACGAGGCCCGAAGAAAAAGTTGAGCTCGGATGAAAAGTTTGAGATCATAGAAATCACGCTGACGGCCAACCGATTGAACCCATCCGGACAAAGAAGGCATTTGTTGCTCAAAGGCGGGTTCTCGTTAGGGACAAGATCCCGATTAGCATCCAAAGCAATGGTATAAGCCTCAAGAACGAATTCGAGGTGTCTTATGTCAATGATATGCAGAAAAATGATCTTTGGACTGAGCTGACGTCAAATTTCACCCTACCGCCAGAGGATGATCCGGAGAAGCCAGTTGAGCAATTAATCAAGTCTTTTGCTCTTAAGAAGATGGCAGACCTATTCAGGAATTGGAAGAAAGACCTGAATAAGTTTGTCGATAAAAAAGAGACCCCAGAATTCAAGGGCAAATATGAGAAGATCAGAGATGACTGGCCCGCATTTGTGGCCCACAAGACATCGGAAAGGAGTAAAAAGATGCCAGCGACAAACAAGAAAAATGTTGCAAAGAAGAAGCTTCACCATCGCACGGGGTCAGGTGGCTACCTCATAGCCCGGCCTAAGTGGGCCATGGCTGAGAATGATCTGCTTGATAAAGGGATCGAACCAGAGACAATGAACTGGCTGCACTGCTGTCGGACTTGGTTCTTCGGGCTGGCGGAACCTTGGACCCCGTATCGTGGAAGTGCATTTGGACGGACAAACAATTGGACATACCAGTCAAGAGGCTTCAACAATATATCGAAGCAAGTAGCAAGTGACGTTTTTTCCAGACAGAGAGAACGACGAGCTCACAATGGCCCTCGAATCTCGAGCACCTCGACGGACACGAGGCACGCCAGTTCGCTTTCGTGGAAGGCTGGGTTTTGACGCAGCGGTTACAAATGCCGTGGAGAGGAGGAAGAAAGTGCAGCAGACCGAACTGCAGCGCTGCATGCAAGGGTAAAAGCGATAGAGGAACGAGAAGCGGATCGCAGCAACGACCCGCCAAGCTTCCCCGGTTACCCCGCCATCTCAGCGGAGAAGCAGCGTGGCTTCCACCGAGCTGCTTCAACCGGAGCATGCCTTGACGGCTCTCGCCAGCTATCCCGTGGATGCTATCACGGAGGCTGAAAATTGCCACCTTATGGCGCAATGGATGGATTTGAAGGTCAAGGCGGCTGTTGGCTCTGCTTATCCTACTAAACCCGACGCAACTTTTCACCGCCGCCGATTCCGTATGATATGCTAGGGTGATGGTGGATGAAATAACGGAGGGATTTGAGGACCTCCGCTTGACCACCCTACCGTGAAGGGGAGACTCGGCTGGGTTCTCGCTCAAGGCTCCATGCCTATGGCGGAAGGATCTCATCAACCTTCCGAATCGGACGCCTCCGCCTCCTCCTCCTCCTCCGGTGAGTCAGGCACTCCGCCTCCTCCGGTGAGTCAGGGCACTCCGCCTCCTCCACCGCCTCCTCCTCCGGCGAGTGATGACCAGGGCACTCGGCCGGCTCCTTCTCCGGCGCGTGGCGGCACTCTGCCTCCTTCTCCGCCTGCGCTGACGCGCCCGAGCAGCCAGCCTCCTCCTTCTCCAGCTCGTCAGCAAGGGCGGAAGAGACCCGCCGCCGCTCTGGCTGCTCCGGCGCGTCGTAGTCCTTCTCCTCCGCCTCGTAAGCAAGGAAATAAGACATCCGCCTCCGCCTGCCGGGCGCCTAGCAAGACAGCCAAAGGCGGAGGATACAGATTCGGTCCTTCTCTGAAGACTCCAGAGAAGTTACCGTACGAGAGGACCGAGGAGGAAAACGCGAAGATCGCGCGGACCAAAGTGAAGGACTTCTTTGAAGGGTTGAAAGCAAAGAGACATCCACCTCCGGAGGAGAAGGTAGATCCGGTGAAAGCGAAGCACACTCTGGCTGCCCTGACAAAACCACCCAAGTCTCCGCCGAAAGGCAACTATGAGCGCATTATTGGAAAGGCATTTGCCGAAGCGGAGATGTCGGGAAGTAATAATAGTGATCAAAGGATGAAAGAACGACGAGCTGGGAAACAAATTTCCCAGCTCGGCGAACAAGCGAAGCAATCGTGCCCCCCGCTCAAGGTACCTGCTAGCGACATCGTCGATCCGAGGATGGTGCCCGGTTATGGCAATCCTGGAGATTATCTGCCCGACGATGTACATTATGATTTCTTGGAGGTGCAGATACAAAGATACGAGTACGGGAAGCCTCTCGTCAAAGATGAAAGATCTCTATCAACGATGATGCGAAGATTGCATGATTGGTACATGAAAACCAGCAGAGAGTATGAGGAGGAGTACTTTGTATGTGAGAGTTAAAAGGAGCATGACCTCGTTGGAATTGAATTGTTGCCTATTCCATTTGAGGAGTTTTATCAGTTTTTCAATCAATTGGCCCTCGATAAAGCAACGGTCACCTGCTACTATCTGTAAGTAGTACTACTTATCATTAAGTCTCTCTATATAACTCAGCTCTTTCATTGCATGTATTTATAATTATCCTCACTATATTATGCAGATTGAAGATCGTCAATTGAAGAAAACACAAGTGGGTGATATTGGGTTCATTAACACATATCTCATAGATGCAACTGAGGTTGAATTTCATGCCGAAAATACCGAGGCCAACTTGCTACAATCGTTGGTAATAAATGAACACAAAGATATAATACTCTTTCCTTACAACTTCAAGTGAGTGTTACTGCCTTGTGGCATATTTGGTTTCCCTTTATTAGTCCAGGTTATAGTAATGTAATATTGATGAGTTATGCATGCGCGCAGCTTCCACTATATTCTCCTAGAGATTAAGCTTGAGCAGGAGTAGTAATCGTCTTAGACTCGAGACTAAAAGATCCCTGTGAGTATGCGGACATGAATGAAATGCTCGAGAAGTAAGTTAAATCAATCATTATCCACCATATCAGCAACTTTGTTCATTTCTGATATCAAGTAATTGTTTTCTTTGTATGGCAGGGTTTGGAGAAAATTCACCAAAAAGCTCCGGATCTGGCGAAGAAGCTGCAATTTAGACACCAAAGTAAGTACTATAGTAGCATATTCCACGATCTCCTAGTGATTCAAGCGCTTAGTTTCATCAATACCATTTAGCATGCTTGCTAATTATCAGTTTGATTGGCCTCTTTTTCTTGTAAAGTGGTTGTGGCAAGAACAAGGGAATGATTTCTGTTGATACTACATTTATGCAGTCCATCCGCCACACGCACCTGTGAGCGGGCCTACTCGACAAACAATATGAAGTGCGTAAATAACAATATTCACAATTTTATTTTATTACCATCATTTGTGTTGAGTTTCATTCATTCATATATATATATATATATATATATATATATATATATATATATATATATATGCATTGACCCCTTCTTAAAATTAGATGTTTCGGATGCGGATGAACTCCTAGCACCAGATCGCATGCAGCAATTTAAGAGGAATTATGCATTCTTTCTTGACCACGTGATCGCTGAAGACGGAGAATACTATGTGGACCACGTCCGTATGTTAGGAGATTATATTTGTAAAAGATAATTATTGTATATATGTAGCCGGTAGTGTCGGATAGATATACGAGAACTTGTTGTTCGACCAATCTCTCGGAGAAGGAGAGGTGGTCGATATCACTTCTCTCTGTATGCATATATGTTCATGACGCATCTTTCGCTTCCTTCATTTGCTTACTAGCTAGCTAGCTGCCTAGCTAGTCCTCTCTATATGTATGTATAGTACGAGAGCTTCCACTCAAGCACGGACAAAAGAGAGGACACTTCTCTATTAATTAGCTAGCTAACACAATATATGAAACACCTAAATTAACCCCCAAAACCCCCAAACCCCCCTTTAAAAAAACAAAACCTCCAGCTCTGAAATGTCGACGCTGCGGATGTTTATTGGTCCCGGTTGGTGCCACCAACCGACTAAAGGCCCACCTGCCCGGGCTCAAGACAGACACGTGTGGAGGTTTCATCTGTCCCGGTTCTGGATTGAACCGGGACTAAAGGGCCAGGGCATTAGTACCGACCCTTTAGTCCCGGTTCAGGAACCGGGACTAAAGGCCCTTACCATCGGGACAATAGGCCCTTTTTCTACTAGTGGTAGACCGCGTGCCGCGGCGCGACAACCTGAAGGGGCGGCGTAGCGGCAGTGCGTGGGTCGGTGCGGCCACGTTAACGGCCTCGGCCGGCGATGAGGATCGCATGGCGCGGCGCCATCGCCCGGCGACCGCCAGTAGCTGCGGCTCGTGGGGTCGGGGCAGTCGCGGGGAAAACCACTGGCCGGTCGCGAGGGCGGCGGCATGGACCTTGTGTTGCGGCGCGACAGCCCAAAGGCGCGACGCAAAGGCGGCGGCGGCTACCGGGGTAGCAATCGGGAGGATCTCATGGTGGCGGCATGGACCGCCTGTCACAGCACGACGGTCCGAAGGGGCGTCGGCTGGAGCGGCGCACGGGTCGGGGCAGCTGACGGGAGGACCTCAGAGCGGCGACGCAGCGGTCCGAAGGTACGACACGACAACAACCTGTGGCTCGATCAGCGGTAGACGCGTGCTCGGGGATGTGCTTGGCAAAGACAGGCGCGTGATCGGTTGATCATACCGACGGCGACGCTGTACGCGTCGTGGCGGGGACGACGCACAATTCGGAGTCGCTGGCGACATTGTCGGTGATGTCCTGGGAGATGGCGACGAAGATGGGCCGGCAATGGAGACCACATGGATGAGCGACCGACAGCGACGCACGAAGGCCTCCCTTGGGCGGCGCTTCCAACCTTGTCGCACGGTTGTTTACAAAGTGCCGGTGTAGAGTCGACGTCGTTGAAGGAGTAGAGGCACGGGGTTCGACGGCGGCGGCGGGTGACGCAAACTGATCTTAGGTCGAAAAACCAAAAAGAAAAAACTCGGATCAAAGCGACGGCATGAGAGAGGAAAACTTAGATCAATAGATCGAAAAACATACTCTCTAGGGCAGCCGATCAATACGTACGGAAGATGAACCCTAGGTAAGGGTGGTGCGGCCCCCGACAGGGCTCATGGAGGCGACAACCCCAGGACAGCGCGGAGCGGAATCGGCGGGCGGCGGCTATGGTTTGCATCGGTTACGCTCATATCATGTTAGAAGGGATGGAGAGGGATTGGTGGAATCGATGTTTATTGCTTGAGCCTGGTGGGCATATATATGAAATTACATGATCTATTTGGAGTATAAGACAAGACAGAAAAATTCGTAGTCTATCCTATATTTCCAATCTAAGCACGATACTCAACATCAAGAAAAATATATATAAAAAACTAGAGTACACTGCGATCTTACAAGAATAATCACACATTGTACAACATTGGCATCTTTGGATATCACGCTGACATTTCAGCGGTCACAACAGATAGCTTAATTTTGTATCGGTAACATGCACATGAATGTTAGGATTTTGTAGACAAGGTACATTTTAGCCAATGCTTGTACATGACTGACTCGGCTGGAAACATGGAGATGCCATTTTAGCGAGATTGTTCTTATTTGAAATGCGTCTTCTTTTTCGATAAGAATATATTTCATGCTCATGTGCAGATTTAGACAAAGAGAACCGAAAGGATGAACTTCCGGGAACCTCCATGAAAGACAGAATGACAAGGCAAAGGCTCTACATAATAAAAACAGGAAAGCATCTTGTTTTTTTTTAACCATGGGAAAGCATCTTGTGTAGATGTTATTTTTGTCCCGTCCCCTGTCCCCTCTGGCCGCCTCCCTGGCGGGCGACGGGGAACCCAGATCCGCGGCCCTACACCCTCCCATCTTCTTCGCCGCCGCCACCGAGGAACGGCCGGGCGAAGCCGGGCGCCGCTCCCGGATGGTGGCGGCGGGCGATTTGGCTGGATCCAGCACTCCACCCCAATCTGACCGCCCCTTTCGATGGTGAGGGTCCGGATCTGAGGCGGCGGCTCGCTGGTGGGGACGGCGCCCTCCGTGGCGGGAGTGCTCGCCGGTGAGGTAGGCCGGTTCCTCGGCTGCGCTGGAAGCGAGGTCCCGTGGGCGAGGTCATGGCGCTGGGAGGCCCCGGCTCCCCACGCCGATCGGAGGAGATCCTGGTCCACTGCGGATGCATGACCTCCGCCGCCTGGATCTCCGGCGTACACGCGCTTGCAGATGTTGTGGCTGGTTCGGAGGTGGCAGCAGGGTGTTTGGTCGGGGGAAATCTTTGGCTGCCGGTGGCGGTCACGGCGTCGATGGCGTTCCGGACGCCATTCCCTCCTTGGTTGCAGCGCCGAGGCTAAACCTCCCCTGCTTTCCCTTCCCCGCGCCCGGTGAAAACCCTAGCCCCGTGGCTAAGCGGCAGCGGCGCCACAGTGTCGTCACCTTCTTGAAGGCGCCGACTTGGGCATGGGGATGCTGGGTGTGCATGGCGAGCTTGTCTGGTTCCTGGTGGCGGCCCGCCTGATTTACTGCGTCGCAGCTCCAGGCAGTGTCTCGGGGCTGCGGTGCTTCTCTTCCGGCCGTGTCTCCGATGGGGACCTCGCCCTTCCTCACCTTGTACATGCTGTGGTGGAGCGGTACTTCATCTCACTCATTGATGACGGCGAAGATCGGCGGCATGGCGCTGTGGAGGCTCGATGCCCGATGCGCGGAGATGGACTCGCGCAGGAGGAGGTTGTTGTCTGACGTCATGGTGACGTTGATGGCAGAGTGGCCAGACAAGGTACAAGCATCAATATGATCTGAAGACGGACCTGTGGAAGATGGCGGCGACGACACACGAGTGTGTCTGACCGGATTGTGCCCCAGACCCGGTATGTGGCTCAGCTGGGGCTTCCGAATATGTTTCGGTTTCCGGCTTTTTGATGTTAGGCTTAGGTGAGTGGTTTGGGTAGTGGCCCAGCTAGCACCACTTCATCATTTTGGATAGGAGTAACGGCATGTGTTGCTAAGATGGTGAATTCAGGCTCATTGTTGTAATACTTTGTAAGGTCCTCGAGAATAATCAATAAAGTGGCCGTATACATCTCCCAGATGCAGAGGCCGGGGATCATCCTCCTTTTCTTAAAAAAAAAGCATCTTGTGTACGCGTTCACGCTTCTATTCAAAAAGTCAGAACTTCTAATATAATTGACCTAACATGGCCTCTGCTCTAGGTCAAGGAAAAGATTAAAGAAACTAAAGTATACTGCAACCTTACAAGAATAATCACGCATTGTACCACTTCGGCATCTTTGGATATAACGCTGACATTTCAGCGGTGACAACAGATCGCTAAATTATGTATCGGTAACATGCACACGAATGTTGGGGTTTTGTATGCAAGGGTACATTTTAGCCAATGCATGTAAATGACTGACTTAGCTTCAAACATGGAGATGCCATTTTACCGAGATTGTTCTAGTTTGAAACACTTCTTCTTTTTCGATACAAATATATTTGATGCTCATATGCAGATTTAGACAAAGAGAGCTGAAAGGATGCACTTGCGGGTACCTCCATGAAATACAGAATGATAAGGCATAAACTCTGGATGCGGACCTTAACTGAGTTTAGTTAGGGCATGTACAATGGTTGATAAGACGGTCTTATCTTAAGTCTTGCATGTAGTTTAGAGATGACAAATAAAATTGTCTACAATGGGTCATCTCTTAGCCTTATCTTTAATAATTAGTTATTCCTAAAAACATGGTGAGACATATTATGCTAATTAAGAGATTATCTCTTGTCTTTTCTTAAATAAAAGAAGACAAATTTTTTTATGAGTTATCTCTCGTCCATCTTATCATTTATCCTATGTGGCACTCTTAAGATAGCACCATTGTACATGCCCTAAATAGAAATGGGAAAGCATCTTGTGTATGCGTACAAGGTTCTGTTCCAAAATTCAGAACTTCCAATTTAATTGACCTAGCTTGGTCTCCGCTGTCTCTCAAGGCAAAGATAAAAAAAACAAGGTATAAAGAATAATCACTCATTATGCCACTTTGGCATCTTGGCGTATCACGCTGATAGTTCGGCGGTGACAACGGATCACTAATTTTAATCTTATCTGAGTTTGTAGTTAATAAAAATAGGAAAGCATCTTGTGTACGCGTACAAGGATCTGTTCCAAAAGTCAGAACTTCTAATTTGGTTGATCCTAGCTTGGTCTCTGCTCTGGGTCAAGGAAAACATTGAAAAAAGTACTTCAAGCACGCAACAACGTTACAAGAATAATGACTCGTTGTACCATTTAAATATCTTTCGATATCACGTTGACAGTTCACCGGCGAGAGTGGACCACTAAATTTTTTGATCGGTAATGTGCATATGAATGTTAGGGTTTTGTATACATGGGTACATTTTATCCAATCCATGATTGCATATGACTTACTCAGCTTCAAACATGGAGATACCGCCTTAGTGAGATTGTTCTAGTTTAGCATCCTTCTTTTTTCGGTGAAGGAAACTTCATTGACTCGAAAGTCGCACTAAGACGATACAAACGTAATGAGTACAAACTGCGCACATCAAGATGCACACAACCCTAACACAATCAAACCTCACAAAAACTAATCTTGACATCTAATATATCTAAGTAGAAGCTCCCCACTAGCTGATTTTGCTGCAAACTTAGTCAACCATGTCATCTGAATTGTTACAACCGTTGATGCAGTAAGCAGTTTCCGGCCGTTAGATCAAAATTGACAAATTTACGAGTTGCCACCGCTAAGTGAAAAGATAACGAGTCGTTTCTTATTTTCTCGCAACGTCTCCCTCTCCAACTTGTGCCTAAGTGGAAATTAGCTATACATGCCCTCTTCTCACCATTTGGACGTTTCAAGCCCATGAAAAGCCCATAGTGAAAAAAATAAGGTAGCCATCGTTCGAGTCTGTCGGAAAGGGTTTGACATGACCGACCCTTCCGGGCAGCCGTCGTTGCCGGTACCGTCGCAGGAAACCCTTCGACGCGACTGTGCCATGAACCACCATTTCCGGGCCAGACACTACCGCCCCATGCTTCCCGTAACCAACAATCACTGCTAACCCTTCCATCCTCACCGTCGGCTGTCCCTCGGCAATCCACCGCTTGACAGATGTGGAGGCCGCCATGGCTGATGCTCTCCCAGCATAGCCGCCAAGACCGGCGCTCCCTCTTCCCAGCCGCCACACGTAATCGACGGTCCCCCTGCCAGTAACCATCACTACCCTTTCAGTTGCCGCTTTTATGTCAATCCCTTCCACCTCCATGCCACAAATGCATATGAAACGGACTGGCACCACTCCATTCACATCCCCTAATCATCTATGCCTCCATTGCCCTGCAAATGCGGTGGAAAATGTCTATAAAAACCCTTTGTACTTCCATAGTCATCGCCAAGTGTCGCCTTCTTGCTTCCACATCTGTCAACTGACTTCTCCCCTGCACGCACGCCTCGCTTTTCATCCCTCTCGAATGTTAATATCCTCAAGATTGGCGCCTTTGTCTTTATCCCACTCTAAATGTTCATACCCACAAAAGATGCTCAATGTATAGGTCTTTTGCTGATGTGATTGGCTTCAAAGGTCCCTTGCTGTTTGCATTTGTTTCAGATTGATATTTACTATCACTTTGTCATCTGCATAAATCATAAAATGCTAATATGACAGCCTAGGCTTTCAGTTGTCATGATGCATGCTATTAGTTCTTATAGATACAACTTATTTTATCCAAAATACCTCTCTTGGTTCTCCATGTTATTATATCTGAGACTATTCACCAGATAATTCAATTCACTACAAAATTTGATCTATTCAGTGACAAAAACCCTGGTGACGAAATATGAAACGTCGTCAAAGATCATTTTCTGTGATAGTCCACCGTCATGAGCCCCCTGAGGGAGTCCTGGATTAGGGGGTGTCCGGATAGCCGGGCTATAGCCTTTGGCCGGACTCCTGGACTTTGAAGACAGAAGATTGAAGACTTCGTCCCGTGTCCGGATGGGACTTTCCTTGGCGTGGAAGGCAAGCTTGGCGATACAGATATGTAGATCTCCTACCATTGTAACCGACTCTGTGTAACCCTAACCCTATTCGATGTCTATATAAACCGGAGGATTTTAGTCCAGAGGATCTAACAACAATCATACCATAGGCTAGCTTCTAGGGTTTAGCCTCTCCGATCTCGTGGTAGATCTACTCTTGTACTACCCATATCATCAATATTAATCAAGCAGTGAGTAGGGTTTTACCTCCATCGAGAGGGCCCAAACCTGGGTAAAAACATCGTGTCCCTTGTCTCGTTACCATCCGCCTAGACGCACAGCTCGGGAACCCCTACTTGAGACCCGCCGTTTTGACACCGACATTGGTGCTTTCATTGAGAGTTCCTCGTGTCGCCATCTTTAGGCCCGATGGCTCCTCCGATCATCAACAACGATGCGCGCCCTGTGGTGAGAGTTTTCCCGGACAGATCTTCAGATTCGGGCGTTTTGCACCGGGCCAATTCGCTGGCCATCCGGAGCAGATTGAAAGCTACGCCCGCCATCAGTCAGATTTGGAAGTTTGAACTATACGGCCGACATCCTGGAGACTTGATCTTCGACGGGTTCGAGCCACAGCCAAGCGCGTCGCACTGTCACGAGGGGCATGATCTAGCTCTGCCGTCGAACAGTGTCCTGGAGGCCGCACCAGAGTCAGCTCCGACCTTTAGCTCGGAGCCGACCGCGCCGATCGAGGACGGGTGGCCGTACACCTACCCCGTCCTTTGCGAAGCTCGTGACTCCAAGGTGCCGGACTCCTCTCCGGACTCCGAGCCTTCCGCGCCCCCGCTAATCGAATCCGATTGGGAGCCGATCATGGAATTCACTGCCGCAGACATCTGTCACAAGACTCGCCTTTGGCGACATCCTGAATTCAATAAAGTCTCTCCTTATCGTGAGAGCCCTGGCCGGATTATGGTCAGAAGGTTGGGATGCGGACGACGAAGAAATTCAAAGCCCACCCACCACCCACTTTGTAGCCAATCGCCGATGATTTAACCGACATGCTCGACTTCGACCAAGACATCGACGGTATGGACGACGATGTAGAGGAGGAGCATGAACCAGCGCCTATAGGGCAATCGGAGAACCACCTCATCTCACGATGTATACATGGTGGACACACCTAAAGGAAGCGACGACGAGGAACAACGGACGGTACGAAGGATCGCTTCCTCGAAAAGCAAAATAACGGTGACGTAAGCGCCGCCAAAGTCCCACCTCGACAAAGACAACAGCCATGCAGACCCAGCTATAGAGCAGGGTGAACCGATGGACGACGAACATGTTATCGAGCAACTGTCCGAATAGGACAATCTGGATAAACAACCCGTCCCCGGCGAAGATAACAGTCTGGACGATCTCACACCGGACAAGTTGCTGGAGAAGAAGAACCTCCACAAAAGGCTCGTCGCCACAACACGTAGCTTGAAAAAGCAAAAGCGGAAGCTCAAAACAGCAGAAGATGCACTCGTAATCACATGGAGCAAAGTACTCAACATCAAGAGACAAATACGGGCGACAACAACGAACAAAGAGCTACCCAAAGCGAAAACTACTGCCCGAATTTGATGAGGA
The DNA here is from genome assembly GCA_021605145.1 of Aegilops bicornis. Lineage (NCBI taxonomy): Eukaryota > Viridiplantae > Streptophyta > Magnoliopsida > Poales > Poaceae > Aegilops > Aegilops bicornis. The sequence goes on from CM038675.1 coordinate 153,424,065, forward strand.
GGCCAGAGAGCCCCACAATCAAAAACAAGGAGGCCACCCGGTCGGATGGACGCACCCCATGGCAAACAGAGAGCGGCAAACGGCGCCAAGACACAAGCCGCACGCGATCCGCACAAAGATTCAGATAAAAAGATGGCCCAGTTAGATCTATCTACGGGCCAAGAAAGCAAGCTCTAGTAAGCAAGGCAACACATCAAGTATCCGAACATCATGGTACACCTAAATATAGGGTGCCGACACCCCTATGTTTCACCGATGAGGTGCCGGATCATGAATTTCCAGCGGATTCAAGCCCGTAAACATAGAGGCATACGACGGAACAACAAACCTCGAGTCGGGATTGAGGATTACATCCTCCATATACACATGGCTAGAGGAGATGATCTCCACGCCATAAAATACTTACCCTCAAGCTCAAGGGCCAGCCCGCATTGGCTTAAAAGCCTTCCCAAAACACCACCGAAGTTGGGAGGAGCTCGAGGATGCTTTTCGGCAAATTTTCAAGGGACCTATGTCCGACCTCCGGATGCCGACGATTTAAGTCGCATAGCTCAACAACCCGGAGAGTCAGCCCAGAAATTTTGGAACAGATTCCTTACTAAAAGAACCAAATAGTCGATCGTCCGGACGCCAAGCCTTAGCAGCTTTCAAACACAACGTCCGAGACGAATGGCTCACAGACACCTCGCCAAGAAAAGCCAAGAACAATGGCCGCATTAATAAGCCTCATGACCCGCTTATGCTGGAGAGGATAGCTGGCTAGCAAGATGCAACACCAAAGGACCCAAGTACATCCAAGTCGTGGATGGAACGGAAACCACGACGCAGCAAGGACCAAATCGGACCAAGGGAAACAGCCCAAAGAGCACGGCAACAACGCCGGATTCAAAAGCTCTCGGCAGAATCATAAAAAGCTGCCCTTAAGGATAACAGGACGAGCTATCTAACTTAAACAAAAACTTGGACAAGATATGCCAAATCCACAAGATTCTGGAAGCCCGAAAACCACACCCACAGAGATTGTTGGGACTTCAATCAGTCCGTAAAACTCAACTCCGAACACAAGGGGCTCGACACACCAAGCGAGGACGATGACGAACCCCAAAAGCAGAGCACCGGAAAACAAAAGAATTTCGCACAAGAAATCAAAACAGTGAACTCACTTCACATGAAAAAAGGGAAAAATAGAGCGGCGCCCATAGAGGTACGCGCCATACGGCCTATCCCGGAGGAGTCCCGCCACTGGTTGTTAAAACCAATCACCTTCGACCATCGGGATTACTCTAGAAGTATACGGAATGCAGGTTGGACTACCTTGATATTAGATCCGATAATCGGCGGACTCCAATTTACACAAGTCCTAATGGACAGCGGCAGTGATCTAAACCAGCTATATCAGGACACAATCCGCAAAATGGGGATAGACCCAACCAAATTTCGCCATAGCAACACTTCCTTTCAAGGGGTAATGCCAGGCCCACATGCGCATTGTACGGGTTTCTCATCGCTAGAAGTTGTTTTCGCTCGCCCGACAACTTCCGCCGCTAAAAATTAACCTTCCACCTCGCCCCATTTACAAGTAGCTATCAAGCACTATTGGGACGCCAAGCTACCACTTTAACGCAATATTGCATTATGCATCTCTTACACTTAAAATGCCCGGTCCACGCGGCATCATCTCATTAAAGGGAAACATCGAGGGTCCTCGAGTCCGAAAATTGTGCGGATGCCTTGACAGCCCCACAATAAACCGCTTCACCAATACAAGCACTTAGACAGGTCGTCTGCACTCGGACACGGTTGGACGAGTCCGCGAAACATACAAGGGCTCACTAGACGATACCCTCGCATAAGGGGCCCGTGCATCCACAACAATAGACAATAAAGCTCAATTTTATTCATTTTTTGAATTGTACTTTGTTTATTTAATATAACGTACATTTTCGCACGATCTTTTTTAACTAAGTTCCTCTCTTTTATAGATGAACACCGTGCTACACCCGTCCAGGATACGGCACAACAGAGACACAGGCGCAGACGTGCAATAGGGACCCGTCGCAAGGATTCTTTTCAGATTAAGACCCTGCGTAAAGCTTTCTCACTGTCTCTTGTTGATACACATCCCCCGGTTTCTTGCTATAACCGAGGAGGAGGCTGGAGTTTTGGCACGGGCCACGTTAGAATTTCGCGCGTACCTGGACACCAGGGGCTTATTACCAAGGGCGATTGTTCGACCCGTTTTCCTAAAGACCGAATACCCTAGGGAGTGTTCGGCATCTCGAGTTAGGCCTTATATGTATCAGCTCCGAATCATGTCTTCGGTCAAATGTTGGGTTTGCCCGGCTCCTGTGTTTTGCTGCCTTACGTTCCGTTCTATTGGCTAACGCGGCACCAAGAGAACTACTGCGATTGTGCCCGATTTGGCCAGGCGAGCACCTCTGTAGAGAAAGCCGAAAACTGACTGTCATGATATAGCGTGAGACTGGTCAACCACTCGATGACCTGCTGGAATCTTTAGAATTCCTCCGCATTGACGAAGGGCCGCTTCGCCAGTGCACATACGCTCGAATTCGTGTGAGCGGTGCCCCTAGGGGCTATATAGTAGCCCCACTTTCAACTCCTATGGCTAAGTGAAAGTGATAAAGCATTATAGTCCGGTTGCCTAGTTTGCTGCGCTTATCACCTCCTTTGTAGGACCAAGATGTTGGATCAAGTGTGAAAATGCGTCTGCAGACACCCCGCATTATATGCGTGGAGGTCAAGCCAAGGACCGCCATCTTTCAAAGTTATATAAACATATACATTAAGGGCCGCACAGGAGGTATTTTTAATTCTTGAAGGCACAAGTATAAAAAGCTTTTATATTCCATCGAAACATTGTTTCACAATAATACATGTTATTCGAACATAATATCCTTCGAGCATCAAGGCCTCTATTAAACGAGCGCCCGCAGAACTTCCTGAAAATAGTGCTCGATCGGTACTCGCTTCCGTCCGAATCTTGGGACGCAACATCGGTGGCCTTCATCTCCGCCAAGATGTCTTGACACGGGCAAGAGCCATCCGTGCACCCTCTATGCATGCCGATCGCCTCATTGCTTTGATATGCGGCACCGCATCAAGGAACCGCTGCACCAAGCCAAAATAACTCTTCGGCTCGGGCCTTTTCGGCCACAAATGAGTCACGATATTCTTCATGGCAAGTCCGGACAACCTATTCAGCTCCGCTCATTCGGCCAAACGATCGGTTAATGGAAGTGGACGCTCTGGACTACGGAACTGTGACCAAAAAAGCTCTTCCATCTCGTGATCCTTTTGATCTCGGAAGTGTTCGGCCGCGTCCGCGGCACTCGCCGCCAAGTCCATATAAGCATCCTCACTACTCCACAGCCGGTCCAACTTAGCATATTTAGGATCCGTGAACTTCCTCCGCAGCAGAAAAGGCTTTCCAGCCGTGATATCGCCGGCCTGACGTAGCTCCTCCTTCATAGCTCTCAACGCAGAGCGAGCATCCTTGGTCTCGGTGGTGGCCTTCTTCAGGTCCTCTTGCTCCGCTCGACCTTCCTTTTCAAGAAGCTCGCAGCGGTCGGTAGCATTCTTCAACTTCACGGCCATTTCGGCCATTTCCTTCTTGCTTTGGCAGTGAGCAGCCTGTTCGGCTTTTAGCTCTTCGGCCGCCTTTAAGGCAGCCGCATCACTTCTTCCGCCTGCTCCTTGGCTCGGGCAAGCTCTACCAAGGTTCTCCATGGAAGCGGCACCATCTGCATCAAGCAGACATGCTGTAAGGCACGGGCATCAAGCTCCCTTACCAGGTGTCCGCGGAGAAACCGCATACCTTGTGACTCGTCAAGCCGCTTATTGACAAGCGCGATGTCGGCATCCGCCGCGACAAGTTGCCGCTTTAGTTCGGCAAAATCATCAGTCCGCTAGCTAACGGACGCCCGCCACCTACATAGGAAGGGCGACATATTATATCTGGATTATGATCCTCGCACGGTGTCATTTTTGACAACGCACCGAGTCTTAGGGCTACTATCTACACAAGGCGATCTTATATATGCGGAACCGCCAAAAGGTACACCATTGCATCGCATTCTCAAAACCCGCCAAGAACTCCCGGGCGGCCTCGCAGACAACCCGCTTCCGTGGATGAAATTTTTTCAATCACCGCACTCCATCAATGCACGGTGATCTTCTGAGATAGACACTTGCCCGAGCAGATCCTTCAACTCCTCCGACCGTGCACCAGGAGTCCGATGGCCTTTTTCGAAGGCCGGACACGGAGGGCTCCGGGGGGCCTTACGACCGCACTCCACCCCTGCCGGATTCGGGTAAACCCTCCGCAATGACACTTCAGGGTCGTCCGCCTCGCTAGGCGGTACAGCAGAGGGAGGCGTTCCGCTCTCCATCATCTCCGGACGAAGATCCCCTGACGACGAGCTCTGCTGAGAAGGACTGAGATCCGAACTACAAGGTAAAATTTCGGTCATCTTCAGAAATAAAACAGGGATGTCTTTTATTTTATAAACTCCTCTCTCCACTTACGGCTCGTTGGAGGGTTGATCTCCTTGGGGAGGTAATGCGGCCGGGGCATCTTCTAGCGCAGGACCCTCTGGTGAAAATATCTTCCGCGCTTTGAGGCCTTGGTCTCCGGATCTTCAGAGGCGGTCCTCTTCTCCCCTTGGATGGAGGGATTCTCGATCCCTCCTTTCTTGATAACCTCCTTCATGGAGGCAAGAGCTTCCTTGTTCCCCTTCGCATTCTCCTAAAGGCGCAGCCTCCAACATCTTGGTTAACACCGGATCCGGCGTGGTCTTAGGAGGGGGCCGACACCGATCAGCTTTTGCTTTCTATCCACTCCTGTTTAGGGACATCCCTTTAAGGGCAAGTTTATGATAAATATATGGATAGTGTGTCCGGCACGGGACTACTTACTTGAGCATCCGGGCGATTGCAGCTCAGACCAAGGCCTCGGTCAAGTCCGGACACATTGCTTGTGATCCAAAAACAGTTTGTACATCTCCACGGGTGTTGCGCCCATAAAATGTTGGAGAGCTCGTGGTCCCTCCGGATTGAACTCCCACAAAGTGAGGGGGGTGACGCTTGCAGGCAGGATGCTATTTAATCAGCATGACTTGCGCTACTACGACCAGATTGATCTCTCTCTAGGAGGTCTCAAATACGGCCCGGCGACAAGGGCACGTCCTTGGACGGCCCCCAGTCAAGCCCTTTATTGACCCATGACACCAGCCGCGGTGGAGGACCCGAGCCAAAGGCAGGTGGCGCCACCCATTTGGTGCCCATGGGAGCTGTGATATAAAACCACTCTTGTTGCCATAAGCTGAACTCCTCTTGAAAAGAGCCCTCGGGCCATGGAGCGTCAGCATTCTTGCTTATAATAGCCGGGCCCTCCACACTCTGCATGTTGCCCCCTGATCATCTTCGGCTTCACCTTGAAGGTCTTGAGCCATAATCCGAAGTGAGGGGTAATGCGGAGGAAGGCTTCACACACGACGATGAACGATGAGATGTGGAGGATGGACACCAGATCCAAGTCGTGAAATTCCAGCCCGTAATAAAACATGAGCCCCCTTACGAAGGGGTCCATCGGGAAGCTTAGCCCCCGAAGGAAGTGAGACGCGAACACCACACTTTCACCGGGCTTGGGAGTGGGAATAACTTGCCCTTGAGCAGGCAGCCTATGCGAGATTTCGCCGATTAGATACCTGGCATCTCTTAGCTTTAGGACGTCTTCTTCTGCGACGGAGGAAGGCATCCACCGGCCTTGGAGGTCGGAACCGGACATCATCGATGGTCCGAAGCGCCTGAATCTGGAGCTTTGGGTGTTGGAACTCAAAGCGAGGGGTGGATTCGATGGAGATTGAGAAAAGGAGCGGGCCTTGGTCTCTTTATAAAGAGGTTGAATACCGTGAGCCCTCCTCGTGACCGCTCAGACTCGCCGATAGAGGAGGCGTGCCAACAGGCACGATTGGGTTACCCACGCCCGTATTGATGAGAATCCCGGAATAAGGGGACACGATCTCTGCTTTGATAAGACGTGACAAGGAAACCGCCTCGCTAAATGCGCTGAGGTTGGACAGCAAAAACGATTCGAATAAAGGCTTGGCTGTGGTGTGATGTCACGCCATGGAATACGCCACAGATTGAACTTGTGTAAATATTATTCTCTCTATAGTGGTATGTGGAACTTATTTTGCAGAGTTGGACACTATCCTTGTGTTCAAAATCTTCTATGAAGTATTCGGAGGAGGAACCCGCCTTGCAATGCCAAAGACAATATGCGCGCCAGACTCGTCGTCATTGAAGCCTGGTTCAGGGGCTACAGAGGGAGTCCTAGATTAGGGGGTGTCCGGATAGCCGGACTATAGCCTTTGGCCGGACTCCTGGACTTTGAAGATACAAGATTGAAGACTTCTTCCCGTGTCCGGATGGGACTTTCCTTGGCGTGGAAGGCAAGCTTGGCGATACGGATATGTAGATCTCCTACCATTGTAACCGACTCTGTGTAACCCTAACCCTATTCAAAGGTTCTATATAAACCGGAGGGTTTTAGTCCCTAGGACTAACAACAACAATCATACCATAGGCTAGCTTCTAGGGTTTAGCCTCTCTGATCTCGTGGTAGGTCTACTCTTGTACTACCCATATCATCAATATTAATCAAGAAGGAGTAGGGTTTTACCTCCATCGAGAGGGCCCGAACCTGGGTAAAAACATCGTGTCCCTTGTCTCCTGTTACCATCCGCCTAGACGCATAGTTCAGGACGCCCTACCCGAGATCCGCCGGTTTTGACACCGACACCCCCCCTCGGGCAGCACCCTTGACAACTTTGGCGACGTTTCAGGCTGATTGTTGGCAACGTATTGGGCCGACATTAGGCATGTCCATTTTCTGCGAAAGGTCTCAGTGTCACATAAAATAATTTGAAACCTTCGGAGTTTTTGAGATCTCAGTTGCTTATATTAAAATTATCTGTGTGGGGCCAAAACACATTATATATACTTGTAATTACACTTATCACTTCCGTTGTGTGGGGCCAGATCACAATTACAGAAATAACCCATTAGCAGAAATGAAAAATCGAGCCCATGGATTCGAGCCAAGGATTTGATGCCTTTGTCATGGTGACCGCCCGAATAACATGTCGATGGCTTGGTCATAGCCTGAACTGGATGAAATGGCAGAGCTTCTCACAATTTAGACTGAAACTAGAATGGACATGAGAAGATTATGTGAACAACTTCATAAAACATAAGGATAATAGTTAATATCATTACAAGATATGAATAAGTTCATACATAATTATCATGCACATTTCTAAAACCTAATATAACTACTTGAGCTTATTCATTGTCATTGCCGCCATCCTCCTTGTCGTCGTCGGCCGAGTCATCACCGTCATCATCCCAGTCGCCATCGCTGTCCTCCTCGCCGGCCGTCAACGCTCGCTTCGTTGCCCTACATTCGCCCTTGTTTGGCCGACATCGCTCGCCGTGATAGGACATGGTCGTGGAAAGCTTGATGTTTGTCGTATTGACGGACTCTTCGGCAGCTCGTTCTGCCTCGTGAATGGTTTCTTTGGTGCACGCCGTCGCATTGGAGATCTTGTACGCCACCACGATCTCCGCTTTAGCGACGGTGCAGCGGAGCTCTTGTAATCCTGGCTCGAGTTCATCAATTTTGCGGTGCATGTCTACCACCCGGCGGCGGGCAGCCACCCGGAGCTCGTCAACTCGCTCCAAGAGACGATTGCACTAGCGGCCTACCTTATGTATTTGACGGAGGACCTCGATGGCGTGGTCCTCCTTTGTGTCACTGAGGCGCCATTGTTGTAAGGCATGTTCATGGGCTCCGTTTCCCATCTCCTTGACCATGGACTTCGCTTCCTCGATGACAAGCCAAGTGCCTGACCCGTCCTAGTCGATGAGGGGGCGGATCTGATGTAGCATCAGCTGGTGCTAGGTTGGAGGTAGGAGTGGGTTGGGTTTGGTCAGGCTCGACATTGGGTGATCCTGGTTACCTATGCGACATGTCGCCAGCCATGAAGATGTAGGGGCGCTAAGGGGCATGCACCATTGTCGATGGAAAGGGGGTTGTGGGGTTTTCTCTAGGATTCATTGGTACCGTGGATGGAACCGCTCCTTATATTCAGCGGTTGCCTATTGTGGACCGGTGCGAACTTGAACCAGTGGGAACACAGTGGAGGTTGTTGACAAGGGATGCGAGGAGGCAGAGATAGGCGAGGCGCCCATCATCCATCCAACGGTGTACTGAATTAGCTATTTCCTTAATACTATTTACAATCATAGAAAATAACCACTCAATTGTATAGCGTGGATGGTAGTGCCACTAATGCTACAAATGTAATGATCATGGGTTCGATGTCCCATGGTCTCATCTTTACACATTTTTATTTTTGATCAATTCTTTAATCTCTCTGTTGATTAATAATACTTTTGTAACGTGAAAAATTAGTGGCACAATGCATGATCTGTTGGGAAACGTTGCATGGAAAACAAAAAAAATTCTACGCACACGCAAGATCTATCAAGGAGATGCATAGCAACGAGAGGGGGAGAGTGTGTCTACGTACCCTCATAGACTGTAAGCGGAAGCGTTTGACAACGCGGTTGATGTATGATACGTCCATTTTGCATCATGTTTTCCTACTGTTATTTATGATGTTTTTATGCATAATAATGCTTTTTGGAGTAATTCTAATGCCTTTTATCTCATAGTATGCAAGGTACACACAAAGAGGGAGAATTCCGGCAGCTGGAAATCTGGACCTGGAAAAACTACGTCAGGCCACCTATTATGCACAACTCCAAACAAGCCGAAACTTTATGAAGATTTCTTATGTGAAGTTTGTGGAATATTGGAGCGAATGATTACCAGAGGGGGCCCACCAGGTGGGCATGATGTCTACTATGCAACCTTCTTCATGTAGACATTGTTGGGCCTCCAAGTGCAGAGGTTTGTAGGACAGTAGCAAATTTCCCTCAAGTGGATGACCTAAGGTTTATCAATCCGTGGGAGGCGTAGGATGAAGATGGTATCTCTCAAGCAACACTGCAACCAAATAACAAAGAGTCTCTTGTGTCCCCAACACACCCAATACAATGGTAAATTGTATAGGTGCACTAGTTCATGAAGAGATGGTGATACAAGTGCAATATGGATGGTAGATATAGGTTTTTGTAATCTGAAAATATAAAACAGCAAGGTAACTAATGATAAAAGTGAGTGTAAACGGTATTGCAATGCTAGGAAACAAGGCCTAGGGTTCATACTTTCACTAGTGCAAGTTCTCTCAACAATAATAACAAAATTGGATCATATAACTATCCCTCAACATGCAACAAAGAGTCACTCCAAAGTCACTAATAGCGGAGAACAAACGAAGAGATTATGGTAGGGTACGAAACCACCTCAAAGTTATTCTTTCCAATCAATCCGTTGGGCTATTCCAATAATTGTCACAAACAGCCCTAGAGTTCGTACTAGAATAACACCTTAAGACACAAATCAACCAAAACCCTAATGTCACCTAGATACTCCAATGTCACCTCAAGTATCCGTGGGTATGATTATACGATATGCATCACACAATCTCAGATTCATCTATTCAACCAACACATAGAACCTCAAAGAGTGCCCCAAAGTCTCTACCAGAGAATCACGAAGAAAACGTGTGCCAACCCCTACGCATAGGTTCATGGGCGGAACCCGCAAGTTGATCACCAAAACATACATCAAGTGAATCACGTGATATCCCATTGTCACCACAGATACGCACGGCAAGACATACATCAAGTGTTCTCAAATCATTAAAGACTCAATCCGATAAGATTACTTCAAAGGGGAAACTCAATCCATTACAAGAGAGTAGAGGGGGAGAAGAAACATAAGATCCAACTATAATAGCAAAGCTCGCGATACATCAAGATCGTGCCAAATCAAGAACACGAGAGAGAGAGAGAGAGAGAGAGAGAGAGAGAGAGAGAGAGATCAAACACATAGCTACCGGTGCATACCCTTAGCCCCGAGGGTGAACTACTCCCTCCTAGTCATGGAGAGTGTCGGGATGATGAAGATGGCCACCGGTGAGGGTTCCCCCCTCCGTCTGGGTGCCGGAACAGGGTCCCGATTGGTTTTTGGTGGCTACAGAGGCTTGCGGCGGCGGAACTCCCGATCTATTCTCCTCCTCGGAAGTTTTAGGGTATATGGGTATATATAAGAGGAATAAGTATGTCAGGGGAGGCACGAGGGGCCCATGAGGGTGGAGGGCGCGCCTGAGGGGGGGGGGGGAGGGCGCGCCCCCTGCCTCGTGGCTCCCTCGTTTCTTTCCTGACATGCACTCCAAGTTTTTCCGGTAGCTTTCCTTCCAAAAATAACTTCTCCAGTTGGTTTAATTCCGTTTCAATTGCTTCATATTCCTTTTCTTCGAAACACTGAAATAGGCAAAAAACAACAATTCTGGGTTGGGCCTCCGGTTAGTAGGTTAGTCCCAAAAATAATATAAAAGTGAATAATAAAGCCCAAAATTGTCCAAAGAAGTAGATAATATAGCATGGAGCAATCAAAAATTATAGATACGTTGGAGACATAACAAGCATCCCCAAGCTTAATTCCTGCTCGTCCTCGAGTAGGTAAATGATAAAAAAATTGATGTGGAATGCTACTTGGCATAATTTCAATGTAATTCTTCTTAATTGTGGTATGAATATTCAGATCCGAAAGATTCAAGACAAAATTTTAATATTGACATAAAAATAATAATACTTCAAGCATACTAACTAAGCAATTATGTCTTCTCAAAATAACATGGCCAAAGAAAGTTATCCCTACAAAATCATCTAGTCTGGCTATGCTCTATCTTCACCACACAAAGTATTTAAATCATGCACAACCCCGATGACAAGCCAAGCAATTGTTTCATACTTTTGACATTCTCAAAACTTTTTCAATCTTCACGCAATACATGAGCGTGAGCCATGGATATAGCACTATATGTGGAATAGAATGGTGGTTGTGGAGAAGACAAAAGGAGAAGATAGTCTCACATCAACTAGGCGTATCAACGAGCTATGGAGATGCCCATCAATAGATATCAATGTGAGTGAGTAGGGATTGCCATGCATCGGATGCACTAGAGCTATAAGTATATGAAAGCTCAACAAAAGAAACTAAGTGGGTGTGCATCCAACTTGCTTGCTCACGAAGACCTAGGGCATTTTGAGGAAGCCCATCATTGGAATATACAAGACATGTTCTATAATGAAAGATTCCCACTAGTATATGAAAGTGATAACATAGGAGACTCTCTATCATGAAGATCATGGTGCTACTTTGAAGCACAAGTGTGGTAAAAGGATAGTAGCATTGTCCCTTCTCTCTTTTTCTCTCGTTTTTTTGTTTGGGTCTTTTCTCTCCTTTTTTTGGCCTCTTTTTTTTTCTTCCTTTTTCTTTTTTTTTAGTCCGGAGTCTCATCCCGACTTGTGGGGGAATCATAGTCTCCATCATCCTTTCCTCACTGGGACAATGCTCTAATAATGAAGATCAACACACTTTTATTTACTTACAAGTCAAGAATTACAACTCGATTCTTAGAACAAAATATGACTCTATATGAATGCCTTCGGCGGTGTACCGAGATGTGCAATGACTCATGAGTGACATGTATGAAAGAATTATGAACGGTGGCTTTGCCACAAATACGATGTCAACTACATGATCATGCAAAGCAATATGACAATGATGGAGCGTGTCATAATAAATGAAACGGTGGAAAGTTGCATGGCAATATATCTCGAAATGGCTATGGAAATGCCATGATAGGTACGTATGGTGGCTGTTTTGAGGAAGGTATATGGTGGGTGTATGATACCGGCGAAAAGTGCGCGGTATTAGAAAGGCTAGCAATGGTGGAAGGAAGAAAAGTGCGTATAATACATGGACTCAACATTAGTCATAAAGAACTCATATACTTATTGCAAAAATCTACAAGTTATCAAAGCAAAGTATTACGCGCATTCTCCTAGGGGGGTAGATTGGTAGGAAAATACCATCGCTCGTCCCCGACCGCCACTCATAAGGAAGACAATCGATAAATAAATTATGCTACGACTTCATCACATAACGGTTCACCATACGTGCATGCTACGGGAATCACAAACTTTAACACAAGTATTTCTCAAATTCACAACTACTCAACTAGCACAACTTTGATATCACTACCTCCATGTCTCAAAACAATTATCAAGCATCAAACTTCTCATAGTATTCAACACACTCATAAGAAAGTATTTACAAATCTTGAATACAAAGCATATTAGGATTATTTAAGCAAATTACCATGCTATTTAAGACTCTCAAAATAATATAAGTGAAGCATGAGAGTTCATCTATTTCTTCAAAATAAAACCACCATTGTGCTCTAAAATATATAAGTGAAGCACTAGAGCAAATGACAAACTACTCCGAAAGATATAAGTAAAGATCAATGAGTAGTCGAATAATTATGAAACTATGTGAAGACTCTCCCATTTTAAGACTTTAAAATCTTGATACCTTATTCAAACAGCAAGCAAAGCTAAATAAAATTACATTGCAAGGATAGCACAACTCATGTGAAGAAGCAAAAACTTAGGTTCAACCGATACTAACCGATAGTTGTTGGAGAAGAAAGGTGGGATGCCTACCGGGGCATCCACAAGCTTAGATGCTTGAGACTTCTTGAAATATTATATTGGGCCTTGGGCATCCCCAAGCTTGATATTTTGTTTCTCCTTAATTCCTCTCATATCACGGTTTCCTAAATCTCAAAAGCTTCATCAACACAAAACTCAACAAACACTCGTGAGATAAGTCAGTATAAACCAATGCAAAAACCTTATCATACTATACTGTAGTAAATCACTAAAATTATTATTCAACATTGCATACTAAATTACTCTACATATTTAATAGTCCTATCCTCAAATAGAATCATTAAACAAGCAAACATATGCAAACAATGCAAACATAACAGCAATCTGCCTAAATAGGACAGTCTGTAAAGAATGCAGCAAGATCCATACTTCCCTAGCTCCAAAAATTATGAAAGAAAATTTCCACTGTAGTAAATTTATCAGATCTTATTATGCAAAAGGTTTCAACATTTTATCACATTCTGACTTTTCTAGGGAATTTTTGCAACAGCGGTAAACTTTCTGTTTTCAAACAGCAACATGTATACTTGCAAAATAAGCATGGCAAAAGCTATCCTTGACATTTTTATTGAAAATAGAGATGCAAAACATTATTCTAAGTAACATAAAGCAAATAATAACAAAATAAAATGACGCTCCAAGCAAAACACATATCATGTGGTGAATAAAAATATAGCTCCAAGTAAAGTTACCGATGGACGAAGACGAAAGAGGGGATGCCTTCCGGGGCATCCCCAAGCTTAGGCTCTTGGTTATCCTTGAATATTACCTTGGGTTGCCTTGGGAATCCCCAATATTAGGCTCTTTCCACTCATTATAACATAGTCCATCGAATCTTTACCCAAAACTTGAAAACTTCACAACACGAAACTTAACAGAAAACTCGTGAGCTCCGATCCGTTAGCAAAAGAAAAGAAAACACCACTTCATGGTACTGCAATGAACTTATTCTTTATTTATATTGGAGTTAAAACTACTGTATTCCAACTTCTGTATGGTTTATAAACTATTTTACTAGCCATAGATTCATCAAAATAAGCAAGCAACACAATGAAAACAGAATCTGTGAAAAACAGAACAGTCTGTAGTAATCTGTATCAAACCTAAACTTATGGAACTCCAAAAATTCTAAAATAAATTGGTGGATCTGAGGAATTGTTCTAGTAATCATCTGAAAAAATAATCAACTAAATAGCACTCTCCAGTAAAAAGTTGAAGCTAATCTCGTGAGCGCTAAAGTTTCTGTTTTTTACAGCATGATCATAAAGACTTCACCCAAGTCTTCCCAAAGGTTCTACTTGGCACAAACACTAATTAAAACACAAAACCACATCTAAACAGAATCTAGAAATATTATTTATTCCTAAACAGAACCAAAAAGCAAGAAACTAAAATAAAATTGGGTTGCCTCCCAACAAGCGCTAACGTTTAACGCCCCTACCTAGGCATGATGATTTCAATGATGCTCACAAAAAGATAAGAATGGAAACATGAAGAGAGCATCATAAAGAGTATGGCTTGCACATTTAAGTCTAACCCACTTCCTATGCATAGGGATTTTGTGAGCAAACAACTTATGGGAACAACAATCAACTAGCATAGGAAGGCAAAACAAGCATAACTTCAAAACTTTAAGCACATAGAGAGGAAACTTGATATTATTGCAATTCCTACAAGCATATATTCCTCCCTCATAATAATTTTCAGTAGCATCATGAATGAATTCAACAATATAAGCAGCACATAAAGCATTCTTTTCATGATCTACAAGAATATAATTTTTATTACTCTCCACATAAGCAAATTTCTTCTCATGAATAGTAGTGGGAGCAAACTCAACAAAATAACTATCATATGATTGAAAATTAAGATCAAGATGACAAGTTTCATGGTTATCATTATTCTTTAAAGCATACGTGTCATCACAATAATCATCATATATAGGAGGCATGCTTTCATCATAGTAAATTTGCTCATCAAAGCTTGGGGGACAAAAAATATCATCTTCATCAAACATAGCTTCTCCAAGCTTGTGGCTTTGCATATAATTAGCATCATGGATATTCAAGGAATTCATACTAACAACATTGAAATCATTCTCATAATTCAAAGATTTAGTGCCAAACATTTTAATGCATTCTTCTTCTAACACTTTGGCACAATTTTCCTTTCCATCATACTCATGAAAGATATTAAAAAGATGAAGCGTATGAGACAAACTCAATTCCATTTGAGGGAGTCCTGGATTAGGGGGTATACGGACAGCCGAATTATATCCTTTGGTCGGACCGTTGGACTATGAAAATACAAGATTGAAGACTTCATCTCGTGTCCGGATGGGACTCTCTTGGCATGGAAGACAAGCTTGGCGATACGGATATGTAGATATCCTTCTGTTGTAACTGACTCTGTGTAACCCTAGCCCCCTGTGGTGTCTGTATAAACTGGAGGGTTTAGTCCATAGGACAACAACAATCATACCATAGGCTAGCTTCTAGGGTTTAGCCTATACGATCTCGTGGTAGATCAGCTCTTGTAATACTCATATTCATCAAGATCAATCAAGCAGGAAGTAGGGTATTACCTCCATAGAGAGGGCCTGAACCTGGGTAAACATCGTGTCCCTTGCCTCCTGTTACCATCCGCCTTAGACGCACAGTTCGGGACCCCCTACCCGAGATCCGCCGGTTTTGACACCGACATTGGTGCTTTCATTGAGAGTTCCACTGTGTCATCGCTGCAAGGTTCGATGGCCCCTTCGATCATCGACAACGATGCGGTCCGGGGTGAGGTTTTCCTCCCCGGAAAGATCTTCATGTTCGGCGGCTTCGCACTGCTGTCGGCGTTCTGGGAACGGGGGTCCCCAGACTTGCATGCCTGCGGCCTATGGTGTGGCTCAAGTGGGGGCCCAGCGCGGCCCAGCTTCATCAGCTCAAGCTCAAGACCCTCGCGAGGGGCCAAGCCTCGCGGGGCGGACGACAGGAACCTTCCTCAAGAGCGGTCTCGTCGGGCAGGCTCACGAGGAGGCGGAGAGATCAAGGCAGGGTACCTCATGAGGGTGCCCCGTGAGGCAAGCCATGACGATTGAGATCAGGTGGGCGCCAGGCGGGCGCCAGCACACGTAGTGTCCCCGTTTCCCCTTCGGTGCAAAGGAGGCAAGCACAGGCCAAGGCATCAGGCAAACGTTACCGCTTCAGTGCAACAAGACCAAGACCAGCAGAGCGGCAGGACGGAGGTCATCGTGGAGCCCAGGACGGCGTCACCGTCAGAGTCTTTGGCAGCCGAAGACCAACTTTAGTCAGGATAAGTGTACGAGATGTTCCCCTTCAAAATGGCCAATTGTTGGCGCCCTTCCCGCTCATTATTTGGGAAGAGGCCCAGGGCCTCCCTCTATAAATAGGACTAGCCACCATAGAGGTAGAAAAGGGAGGAGACAAGGGGATCCATCGATTGACAAGATAGGTCGAACCTACCGGAGAGTGAGAGAGAGAAGCGACTGGACTCACCCAAGCAGTCCAACGCACCAGTTCAAGAACAACCCCTCGCGAGGCTGTTCTTCCTTTGTACTGTTCATCGTCAGCCCCTGAGACAATCCACCACACCACAAACTAGAGTAGGGTATTACACCACAACGGTGGCCCGAACCAGTATAAACCTTGTGTCCCTTGTGTTGTTCATCGTTCCTAGTTTAGATCCCTTGCTAACCATCGACGCGCGAGCTGGTAGAGGAAAGATCTCCACGCGCACCCCAGTGTTCGAACCTCAAGGGTCTGCCGGAACCCGAAATCCGACATTTGGCGCGCCAGGTAGGGGCGCGCCGGAGTCTTTCTTCCGCTGGTCGCGTGTGATCTTTCCGTCGTGTCCATGGTTGACGCTCGCCGAGCCCGCGCCGAGCGCCGGGCTGCTCGCGCCTCTCGAGTCGCCCAGACGGCTCCCGTCGGCGGACGCCCCCGTCGTTCCCCGTCGCCTGCCGCCAACGACGCCACCGGCCCGGCGGGGAACAAGCAGCAGGCCACGTCCCTGCATCCATCGGTGAGACGAGAAGGCCGCACCGCTACCCCTTCGCTCGCCCCTGCTGGTTCTTCGTCCCGCGCGCACCGCGCTCCCATGGAGGCTCGAGCCACGCTCATCACGGCAAATGAGCTCCTGCGCTACCGCCCTGTCGACGACGTCTACGAGGAGTGGCTCGACCGCGTCGCCGAGCTCGTCTGGCTGCAGGGGGGCTCTCCCGCCGCCCCTCTCGCTGCCTCGCTTCTTCACCCCTGCACAGGGAGCCGGAGGTGCCCCCGCCACCTCCTCCCCAAGAAGGCGCCCTGGTTCCAAGGCGCGTGGCCCCGGGCCGAGACCCTCCGTGTCCGGCGCCCGCGCAACAAGAAAGGAGCTGCCAGGAGATCCCTCGTCCCCAAGAAGGTGCTCGCGTGCTCCCAGCACCGGAGCGCCGCGACCGCGCTCCAGCGCCGCCACGTCAAGACCCCGCGCTGCTCCAGGCAGCGGTCCGCGGGAATCCACAAGAACAAGCTCCGCATCAACAGAGAGCCCCAGTGGCCACTGCAGGCTGCCGCGCCTTCACTGCCGAGCTACGCAGCGTCGCATGGCCCGACAAGTTCAAGCCAGACCTACCTCCTTGCTACGACCGCACCGCCGACCCCGCGGAGTTCCTTCAGCTCTACGAGCTAGGCATCGAAGCCGCCAACAGGGACAAAAAGTCATGGCGAATTGGTTCCCATGGCGCTTAAGGACGGAGCCCGAACCTGGCTCCTGAACCTGGTTCCCGGCACGATCTCCTCCTGGGACGAGATGTGCATCCGCTTCATAGCCAACTTCCAAGGCACTCGGGACCGGCCTCCGGCCGTGAGCGACATGCGCCGCATCAAGCAGTAGCCAGGAGAGACCCTGCAGAAGTACATCCAGCGCTTCAACAACGCCCGCCTCAAGATCCCCAGGGTGACTGAGGAAGCCATCATCTCAGACTTCTCCGATGGCGTGCGTGACGTCAAGATGAAGGAGGAGCTAGCAATGCATGAAGACCTGTGCACATCCCTGGAGCTGTTCAACTTGGCGACCAAATGCGCCAGGGCTGAGGAAGGGCGCCTCTCCCTCCTCGAGCTTCCGGCTGCCGATCCAGAAGAGAAGAAGCCCAAGGCCAAGGACGTGAAGCGCAAGGGGGCTGCCGTGCTCGCGGTAGAACCAGACACCAAGCGAGGCAGGGATCAGCCCGAGTCATCCAAAGGCAGCCGGTACTGCGTATACCACGACCTCCACACCCACAACACCAACGAATGCCAGGAGCTCAGGGCCGTGCGAGAAGGGCGTATCGGCCGACGCCCCAAGCGCAATGATCGGGGCTACGGCCAAGGAGGAGGAAGAGGCGCAAGACGCTGGGAAGACCGTGGCCCTCACCAAGGATGGCGTGACAGACCTAGCTAGGACCGCTGGCAGGACCAGCCTCGCGAGGGAGGTTGGAAGGACCAGCCTCGTGAGGACCGCCCTCAAGGCAACGCAGGGCTCCCACCTCCGCCGCAGCCGCCAAGGAGGTACGAAGACAATCATCAGGACGAGGGGGCTGGGGGCTCCCAGGAGCCGCGCGCGATCGCTTGCATCCTGGGTGGCGCACAGGCCCCAGCCTCTCAGCGCATCTTCAAGCAGTTTGCTCGCGAGGTGAACGCAGTCCTCCCCAAGCCTGAGGCCACGCGCCCTCTCAGGTGGTCGTTGAGAGAGTCCCGGACTAGGGGGTGTCCGGATAGCCGTACTATCGTCATGGCCGGACTCCAAGACTATGAAGATACAAGATTGAAGACTTCGTCCCGTGTCCGGATGGGACTTTCCTTGGCGTGGAAGGCAAGCTTGGCGATACGGATATGTAGATCTCCTACCATTGTAACCGACTCTGTGTAACCCTAACCTATCCGGTGTCTATATAAACCGGAGGGTTTTAGTCCATAGGACTAACAACAATCATAGCATAGGCTAGCTTCTAGGGTTTAGCCTCCTTGATCTCGTGGTAGATCTATTCTTGTACTACCCATATCATCAATATTCATCAAGCAGGAGTAGGGTATTACCTCCATCGAGAGGGCCCGAACCTGGGTAAAAACATCGTGTCCCTCATCTCATGTTACCATCCGCCTAGACGCACAGTTCGGGACCCCCTACCAGAGATCCGCCGGTTTTGACACCGACATTGGTGCTTTCATTGAGAGTTCCTCTGTGTCGTCACCGATAGGCCCGATGGATCCTTCGATCATCAACAACGACGCGGTCTAGGGTGAGACTTTTCTCCCCGGACAGATCTTCGTATTCGGCGGCTTTACACTGCGGGCCAATTCGCTTGGCCATCTGGAGCAGATCGAAAGCTACGCCCACAGCGTCGGTCAGATTTGGAAGTTTGAACTATACGGCCGATATCCGCGGAGACTTGATCTTCGACGGATTCGAGCCGCAGCCAAGCGCGCCGCACTGTCTCGATGGGCATGATCTAGCTCTGCAGCCGAACAGTGCCCTGGAGGCCGCACCAGCATCCGCTTCGACCCTTAATCCGGAGCCGGATTCCCCGATCGAGGACGAGTGGTTGGACACCGCCTCGGGGGCTACAATCTCTACGGCGATTGAGCCGAACTCCATCCCTGTCCTTTGCGAAGACCTCGACTCCAGGGTGCCGGACTCCTCCCCGGACTCCGAACCCTCCGTGCCCCTGCCAATCGAATCCGATTGGGCGCCGGTCATGGAGTTCACTGCCGCGGACATCTTTCAGCGCTCGCCCTTTGGCGACATCCTGAATTCACTAAAGTCTCTCTCTTTATCAGGAGAGCCCTGGCCGGACTACGGCCAGGAAGGTTGGGATGCGGACGGCGAAGAAATTCAACACCCACCCACCACCCACTTCGTAGCCACTGTCGAAAGCTTACACGACGTGCTCGATTTCGACTCCGAAGACATCGACGGTATGGACGACGATGTAGGAGAGAACCATAAACCAGCACCTATAGGATGTTGGACAACCACCTCATCCCATGATGTATACATGGTGGACACACCTAAAGGAAATGAAGACGAGGAACAACGGGACGCTACGAATGATAAATCCCTCGAAAAGCAGTCAAAACGGCAACGCAAACGCCAAACCAAGTCCGGCCTCAACAAAGACCCAGCCATAGAGTAGGGCGAACCGGTGGACGACGAACAAGCTATCGAGCAATCGTCCGAACAAGACAACCTGGACAAACAACCCGTCCCCGGCGAAGACAACAGTCCGAACGATCTCACGCCGGACAAATTATTGGAGCACAATAACCTACAGAAAAGGCTCGTCGCCACTGCGCGTAGCCTGAAAAAGCAGAAGCGGAAGCTCAAAACAGCAGAAGATGCACTCAGGATCAGATGGAGCAAAGTATTCAACACCGCAGACAAATACGGCGACAGTCGCCGAACAAAGAGCTACCCAAAAAGAAAGCTACTGCCCGAATTTGACGAGAAGGCCTTAGAGCCACCACAATCAAAAAGTAATAAGGCCACCCGGTCGGATGGACGACCCCACGGCAAAAGGAGAGCGGCAAATGGCGCCGCACACAAACCGATATGCGATCTGCACAAGGATTCACATCAAAAGGATGGCCCAGTTAGGTCCACCTATGGGCCAAGAAAACAAGCTCTTCAAAGCAATGCAACACGCCAAAAATCCGAACATCACGGCACACCCAAATATAGGGGCGCCGCACACCCCCTATGTTTCACCGATGAGGTGCTGGATCATGAATTTCTAGCGGGATTCAAACCCGTAAACATAGAGGCATACGAGGGAACAACAGACCCTGGAGTCTGGATTGAGGATTACATCCTCCACATACACATGGCTAGAGGAGATGATCTCCACGCCATAAAATACTTACCCCTCAAACTCAAAGGGCCAGCTCGGCATTGGCTTAAAAGCCTCCCCGAAAACACCATCGGAAGCTGGGAGGAGCTCGGGGATGCGTTTCAGGCAAATTTTCAGGGGACCTATGTCCGCCCCCCGGACGCAGACGATGTAAGTCACATAACTCAACAGTCCGGAGAGTCAGCCCGGAAATTCTGGAACAGGTTCCTTACTAAAAAGAACCAAATAGTCGACAGTCCGGACGCAGAAGCCTTAGCAGCCTTCAAACACAACGTCCGAGATGAATGGCTCGCCAGACACCTCGGCCAGGAAAAGCCAAGAACAATGGCCGCATTAACAGGCCTCATGACCCGCTTTTGCGCGGGAGAGGATAGCTGGCTAGCAAGATGCAGCACCAGCGACCCAAATACATCCGAACTTAGGGATGGAAACAGGAAACCATGGCGCAACAAGGACCAGCGCCGGATTAAAAGGAACGGTCCAAAGAGCGCGGCAGTCAACGCCGGATTCAAAAGCTCACGGCAGAACAATAAAAAACTGCCCATTAAGGACAATAGCGATGAGCTATCCAACTTATACAAAATCTTGGACAAGATATGTCAAATCCACAAGATTCTCGGGAGGCTCGCAAACCATACCCACAGAAATTGTTGGGTCTTCAAACAGTCCGGCAGACTCAACGCCGAACACAAGGGGCTCGACACGCCAAGTGAAGATGACGACGAGCACCACAAGCACAGCCCCGGAAAACAAAAGAATTTCCCACAAGAGGTTATAACCGTAAACTCACTTCACGTGATCAAAGGGAAAAACAGAGCGGCACCCACTAAAATGCGCGCCGCACACTGGTTGTCAAAACCAATCACCTTCGACCATCAGGACTATTCCGAAAGTATCCGAAGCGCAGGATGGACTGCCTTGATATTGGATCCTATAATCGACGGATTCCAATTTACACAAGTCCTCATGGATGGCGGCAGTGACATAAACCTGATATATTAGGACACAATCCGCAGGATGGGGATAGACCCAACCAAAATTCGCCATAGCAGCACCTCCTTTAAAGGGGTAATGCCAGGCCCACATGCCCATTGTACGGGCTCCATACTGTTAGAAGTTGTGTTCGGTTCATCCGTCAACTTCCGTCACGAAAAGTTAGTCTTCCATGTCGCCCATTTAAAAGTAGCCATCAAGCACTATTGGGACGCGAAGCTTTCGCCCGCTTTAACGCAATACCGCATTATGCATCTCTAACACTTAAAATGCCCGGTCCACGCGGCATCATCTCATTAAAAGGGAGTATTAAGTGTTACTCGAGCACGGAAGAGCGTGAGATTGTCCTGACAGCCCCACACCTATCCGGCTCCGCTAGTCAAAGAAACTGAGTAGGTCATTCAAACCCCGGACACGGCTAGACGAGTCCGGCGCCTACTAGCGGCATGCCCCCATACAAGGGGCTACATGCATGTACAACAAGAGACAATAAAGCTCAATTTTCTTCACTTCTTCAAATCGTACTCCGTTTATTTAATGTAAATTACATCTTCCGCACGATCCTTTTTCTTTCAATCTAAGTTCCTCTCTTTTACAGATGAACAACATGCTACACCCGTCCAGGATACGGCTGCGGAGACACAAAGCAGACGTGCGATGAGGGACCCGTTGCAAGGATTCTTTTCAGATTAAGACCCTGTGTAAACCTGTTTTACTGTCTCTTGTTGATATACATCCCCCGGTTCCTTACTATAACCGAGGAGGAGGCTGGCGTTTTGGCATTGGCCGCACCAGAATTTTTGCACGTACCTGGACAACAGGGGCTTAGGGCATTATTCTGCCCGTCTTCATAAAGACCGAATACCTTAGGGAGTATTCGGCGTCTCGAGTTAGGCCTTATATGCATCAGCTCCGAATCATGTCTTTGGTCAAATGTTGGGTTGCCCGGCTCCTGTGTTTTGCTGCCTTACGTTCCGTTTCATCGGCTAACGCGACACCAGGAGAACTACTGCGATTGTGCCCCGGTTCGGCTAGGCGAGCACCTCAGTAGAGAAAGCCGAAAACTGATTGTCATGATATAGCGAGAGACTGGTCAACCACTCGATGACTCACTGGAATGTTTAGGATTCCTCCGCATTAACGAAGGACCGGGTTTCGGTCAGGCACATACGCACCCCGAATTCGGGAGATTGCGGTGCCCCCAGGGGCTATATAGTAGCCCCACCCTCGAACTCCTATGGCTAAGTGAAAGTGATAAAGCATCATAGTCCGGTTGCCTAGTTTGCTACGCTACCACCTCCTTAACAGGACCAAGACATTGGATTAAGTGTGAAAAAGCTCTTTCTTCGCAAACACTCCCGCACTATGTGCGTGGGGGCTAAAGCCAAGGACTGCCATCTTTCAGGTTATATATACATATACATAAACGGCCGCACAGGGAGTAGTTTACTACTTGAACGCACAAGTATAAAAAGCTCTTATATTATATTGAAACATTGTTTTCACAAATCATACATATCATTTAAACATAATATCCTTCGAGCACTGCGTCTCTATTAAACGAGCGCCCTGCAGGACTTCCTCAAAGTAGTGCTCGGCAGGTACTCGGCTGTCATCAATCTTGGGATGCAACGTCGGTGGCCTTCATATCTGCCCAGTATGTCTTGACACGGGCCAGAGCCATCCGCGCTCCCTCAATACACGCCGACCGCTTTATTGCATCGATAGGCGGTACCGCACCAAGGAACTGCTGCACTAAACCAAAATAACTCTTCGGCTGGGGTCCGCCCGGCCACAAATGAGTCATGACATGCTTCATGGCAAGTCCGGATAGTCGATTCAGCTCGTCCCATTCGGCCAACCGATCGGTCAACGGAAGAGGACGCTCCGGACTATGGAACTGAGACCAATATAGCTCTTCCCTTCTGTGCCCCTTCTGGCCCCGGAAGGGCTCAACCGCGTCCGCAGTGCTCGCCGCCAAGTCCAAATAAGCATCCTCCGAACTCCACAACTTGTCCAACTGATCATACTTTGGATCCGTATATTTCCTCTGCAGCAGAAACGGTTTTCCAGCCGCAATTGCCCCGGCCTGACTCAGCTCCTCCTTTGCAGCTCTCAAGGCCGAATGGGCACTCTTGGATTCGGCGGCGGCCTTTTTCAGGCCCTCTTTCTCCGCTTGGCGTTCTTTTTGAAGAACCTCGCAGCGGTCGGTAGTATCCTTCAATTTTATGGCCATTCTGGCCATTTCCTCTTTGCTTCGGCAAAGGAGCAGCCTGCTCACTTCTAGCTCTTCGGCCGCCCTTAAAGCGGCCGCATTACTATTTCTGGCTTGCTCTTTCGCTCGGGCGGGTTCCGCCCGTAGCTCCTCCACAGCAGCGGCACCATCTGCATTAAGCATACAAATAGTAAGACATGGGCGTAAAGATCCCATACCAGGTGTCAGCGTCGAAGTCCCATACCTTGCGACTCGTCAAACCGTTTATTGACCAGGGTGATGTCCGCATCCGCCTCGTCAAGTTGCCGCTTTAGTTCGGCATATTCATCAGTCCGGCTGGCCACCGGACGCCCCGCCACCTGTTTCGGAGCGGCGATATGTCATAACTGAGATTTTGATCTTCGGCACGCTGTCAATTTTGACAACATACCGATTCTCATGGGCTACTATCTATACAGGGCGCATTCTATATGCATAACTGTCAGAAGGTGCACATTTTTTGCTTACCTCGAACCCCGTCAGTAAGCTTCTGACGGCTTCATGCAATCCGCTCTCCGCGGATGCAATTCTTTCAATCACCGTACCCATTAGAGCGCGGTGATCTTCTGAGATAGCCGCTCGCCCGAGCAGATCCTTCAGCTCCTCCGACCGCACACCACTTGGCGCCGGACCTTCCGGCCCGCCGGACTTGGGGAACCCTCCGTGACAACACCTCCGGGTCGTCCGCTTCACATGAGGGTGCGGCAGGTGGAGGCGTTTGCTCTCCATCATCTCCGGAAGAAGATCCTCAAGACGAGCTCTGCTGAGAAGGGCTGAGATCCGAACTACAAGGTACAATTTCGGTTATCTTCATAAATAAACGCAGGGATGTTCCTTATTTACAAGACCCCTTCTTTTTACTTACGGCTCGCTGGAGGGCTGATCCCCTTGGGGAAATAGTGCGGCTGGGTTACTTCCCAGCGCCGGACTCTCCGACGAAGATTCCCTTCCCCTCTTTGAGGCCTTGACCTCCGGATCTTCCGAAGCGGTCCTCTTCTCTCCTCGAAAGATGGGACTTTTAATCCCTCCTTCCTTGATAGCCTCCTTCATAGAGGCAGTTGCTTTCCCGCTCCCCCCTGCGCCTTCTTTAAAAGGAGCGACCTTCAACATCTTGGTCAGCATGGGATCCGGCGTGGTCTCCGGGAGGGGAGCCGGACACCTTATTAACTTTGCCTTGGCTATCCACTCCTGTTCAAGAAACGGCTCCTTTAAAGGGCATATATATATGATAAATGAATGAACAGCTTGTCCGGTTACAGGACTACTTACTTGAGTATCTGGGCGATTGCAGCTTAGTCCTGCATCCTCAGTCAGGTCTGGACACTTCTCTTGTGATCCGAAGAACATTTTATACATCTCCACGGGCGCCGTGCCCATAAAATTTTGGAGAGCTCGTGGTCCCTCCGGATTAAATTCCCACAGGCGGAGGGGGCGACGCTTGCAGGGAAGAAGACGCCGGATCACCATAACCTGCGCCACTGCAACTAGATTGATCTATCTTTCCTGGAGGTCTCAAATACGGCCCTGCAGCAAGGGAACGTCCTTGGACGGCCCCCAGTCAAGCCCCTTGTTGACCCATGACGCCAGCCGCTGTGGTAGACCTGAGCGGAAGGCAGGGAGCGCCACCCATTTGGTGCCCCTGGGAGCGGTGACATAAAACCACTCCCGTTGCCACAAACCAAGCTCCTCTTGAAAAGAGCCCTCGAGCCACGGAGCATCAGCACATTTGCTTATGACCGCCCCTCCGCACTCTGCTTGTTGCCCCTCGATCATCTTTGGCTCCACCTTGAAGGTCTTGAGCCACAATCCAAAGTGGGGGGTAATGTGGAGGAAGGCCTCACATACGACAATGAATGACGAGATATGGAGGATGGACTCTGGATTCAAGTCATGGAAATCAAGCCCATAATAAAACATGAGCCCCCGCACAAAGGGATCCGTCGGGAATCCTAAACCCCGACGGAAGTGAGACACGAACACCATGTTCTAGCCAGGCTCGGGAGTGGGAATAACCTGCCCTGGAGCAGGCAGCCTATGCGAGATCTCGCCGGTTAGATACCTGGCGTCTCGCAGCTTTAGCACATCTTCTTCTGACGGAGGAAGATATCCATCGGTCGTGCTGGTCGGAGCCGGACATCGTCGAAGGTCCGAAGCGCCTGAATCTGAAGCTTTGGGTGTTGGAACTCGAAGCGCGAGGCGAACTCGATGGAGGGTGTAAAAAGAAGAGGGCCTTGGTCTCATTATAAAGATGTTGAATACCAAGAGCCCACCCAGTGGTTGATTAGGACTCGCCTTTGAGGAGGCGTGCCAACGGGCACGGTTGGGTTACCCACGTCCGTATTGATGGGAATCCCGGAATAAGGGGGGCACGATCTATGCTTTGATAAGGCGTGCCAGGGAAACCGCCTCGCTAAACACGCTAAGGTGAAACGGTAAAGAATGATTCATATAAAGGCCTGGCCGTGGTGTGATGTCACGCCGCGGAATACGTCAGTAGATTTGTGCAAAAGTTATTCTCTCTACGGTGGAATGTGGAACTTGTTTTGCAGAGCCGGACACTGTCCTTGTATTCAAAACCTTCTATGAAGTATTCGGAGGAGGAACCCGCCTTGCAATGCCGAAGACAATATGCGCGCTGGACTCGTCGTAATTGAAGCCTTGTTCAGGGGCTACCGAGGGAGTCCCGGACTAGGGGGTGTCCGGATAGCCGGACTATCGTCATGGCCGGACTCCAAGACTATGAAGATTTAAGATTGAAGACTTTGTCCCGTGTCCGGATGGGACTTTCCTTGGCGTGGAAGGCAAGCTTGGCGATACGGATATGTAGATCTCCTACCATTGTAACCGACTCTGTGTAACCCTAACCTATCCGGTGTCTATATAAACCGGAGGGTTTTAGTCCGTAGGACAAACAACAATCATACCATAGGCTAGCTTCTAGGGTTTAGCCTCCTTGATCTCGTGGTAGATCTACTCTTGTACTACCCATATCATCAATATTAATCAAGCAGGAGTAGGGTATTACCTCCATCGAGAGGGCCCGAACCTGGGTAAAAACATCGTGTCCCTCGTCTCCTGTTACCATCCTCCTAGACGCACAGTTCGGGACCCCCTACCCGAGATCCGCCGGTTTTGACACCGACAGTCGTCGTGCACTATCACGTTCAGCTCAGCGGATCAGCTCAAGTGCGCGGCAACGGCCGGAAGTCCTCCCCATGCTTTGTTCACCAGTCATCAGCAACGTGCAAGTCACCAGGACCCTCATCGACAGCAGAGCAGGACTCAACGTCCTATCTGTCAAGACATTCAACGATCTCCAAGTGCCACACGATCAGCTTCAGCCAACCAAGCCTTTCTCAGGAGTCACCGATGGCTCCACCGTCCCGATAGGGCAAGTTCGTCTTCCCGTCACCTTCGGACAGCGCAGCAACTACCGCACCGAGATCATCGGCTTCGATGTCGCCCACATTCGCCTGCCATACAATAACATCCTCGGGTACCCAGCTTTGGACAAGTTCATGGCAGTGACTCACCATGGCTACAATGTCCTCAAGATGCCAGGAAGCGGAGGAGTCATCACAGTGCCTTGTGAGGAAAGGGACACAGTGTGCTCTCTTGAGCGTGCCTTCCAAGCTGCAGCAATTGAAGACCCAGATCACAGGAGCGGGAGACTTCCCGAGGCGATCCCCAAGAAGAAGAAGGCTTCGCCAGGTCCAAGCCCTCATGGGGTAGGCACCTCCGGAGGCATGGCAACAGGACCCGCGCCCGTTCAAGGGGCGCCACCCTCTGTCGCATAGGAAGGCGCGCCCGGCGCCCTCCTCAGGCGGGGCTCGGGGGCTGTTTCATGGCGAGCCACCGACCTAGCCGGGGTCACGAGGAAGGCGCTCAGGCACCACTTGGAGGCGTGCTTCAAGGCACGTTTCCCTCAGGAAGGTATGAGTCAAGGAGGGCCAAACCCTCGGGAGTTCATCGCGAGAAATACCAAGGAGCTACAAGATTCAAGAGTCATGCGCGGCTGCCGCCGCTTGCCCGCCGCGGCCCCACATCCAGGCGAGGATGCTGGGCTGCGAATCTGCATCGACATACTAGGGCTCAACCAGGCCGCGTCTCAGGAGCGCCTCTGGCCCTCACGCGCGACGCGTTGCGAGGGTCCACCTCACAGCTACGTTCGCATGCCCTTTGGCCTACCGAACGCGGTTGCCGCCCATCAGCGCCTGCTGAGGTGCGCTCTGAAGGCTCAGGAGGTCAAGCAACGCGCGATCCTGGCAGAGATGGAGATGGCTCTCGAGGAACCCCCCATGCCCCGGAGCCTCCCGAGGCTCCAGGACCGGAGGGCTCGTGAGGGCCGGCTTCCTCATCACGCGTCGTCCGCTACCTCAACATCCCGCCATCTCCGACCATATCAGGTGACACCTTTCCAAGTTCCATTTTCAGCTGGGAGCGCCCCTCGGGCTGCATCATTCCCAGGCCGCCTGGGTCCGTCCCTGCGGCATGTATCCGTTTTGCTTATGTTCTTTACTTACCTTGTTGGGGCGCCTCGGCTGCATCATTCCTGTGCCGCTGGGTTCGTCCTCGCGGCATGTATCCGCTTTGCTTATGTTCTTTACTTACCTTGTTGGGGCGCCTCGGCTGCTTTATCACCAAGCTGCTCGGGCCAGACCCAGTCGCATGTGCTTTCTCCGCACCTATCTAGATGGATTTGCTTATTCGCACATAACATGCTTGACCTAATCGCCTGCTCGATTGACACCTACCTTTGGAGCCGCTCGCTCAGGCATGGAACTTGCGCACGGGTCCGTCCCTGCAACGCCGATAAATCTGAGTGGCTGAGCTCTGGCCGCGGCAGCCCCGCAACGCGCCACCTCGCCAAGCCCTCAGTGCCCCCGATCACTCCCTCGGAGCGACCAATGATTTGGCTGGCAACCATAGCAACGAACCTTGTTTCCCCTCGTGGTTGGTACACAGGACCTGCTCCGGGAGTAATGCTGGCGGCATCACGAGCCTTCTCTCCTCCTCTCCGACGCGATCCGCTTGCACGTTAAAAGGGGGGCGCCTGAGCATCGTGACTCATGGGCTCTTACTGGCTCTCCAGCCCTCACCCGCTGGCCTTGACCCACGGCATCACGACCTGTCATACCAGCGGCGGCTGAGCTCGCTCGAGGGCAGGGACCTGAGGACGTAGAGCATTAAGGAAAGCGCGGGGGAGAGGGAAGAAGCTCGCGAGGACCCAACCCAGCAACACCTCAGTTGCCGTCGCGCGGGCACGGCACCTCATCGAACGCCGCTCCAAACCGGCAATATAAGTCACGCAAAAACTGATCCGCCTCAGCGCTAAAACCCTCGCCTACTGCTGCTCTGTCACGGCAAAGCTGCCTACCTTTCTTGCCCAGCAGAGGCTGCTTGAGCGCTAAAGGGTACCTCCTGAGCATCGCGACTCAGGGGCTCTTACTGGACCTCTGGCCGCTCACCTCCTGGCCTTGACCACGACATCGCGACCTAGCATACCAGCGAGGCTGAAGCCTACCTGGGGACCGGGACCTGTCAGCGCAGAGCACCAAGCCCTCGTGAGGGAAGAAAGGGGGAGCTGAGCTGGGGCAGAACAAGCATCTCGCACCGATTCATCATAAGGATATAATATTCACAAAAACATGGCCAGCGCCTTACATACCCCCGCGGGGTGCTACTTCGATTATTTGCGGGAAATAAAAGATGCTAATCCTAAGGAACGCCGACTACGCGTGCCTCTGTAGGAGACGCCATCATCAACAGTGGGCCGCAACGCGCCGGCGCCAACCCCATCCAGATCACCGGCGCCGGTAGCCTGAAGCGCCCGCCTGCCCGGAGCGCGCGAGCTCGGGGGCTCGTAGCTGTCATCGCTCGTCTCCGGAGTCACCAGAAGCTCGGCGGAGGTGCTGGACCCTCCAGCCCCTTCGCTGCTGCCCGAGGAGCTGCCGAGGGGGCGACCGGCGGGCCAAGTCCTCGCCACGACGATGCCCCGACCGCCCTTCTCGGGGCAGCATTCCAGCCGGCGTCCTTCCGCGTCGAAGACCTTGAAGAACATCAAGGAGGCGCCATCGTATTCCAGGTGGATCACGAGGGCGCCCCTTGTCCGGCAGACCCGGGCGATCTCGCCCCAGCCTCGGGTCATGTAGACCTTGCCCTGAGCGACAACCGCAACCTCCGCTCCGGTCGTAGGGGTGCTGCAGCCAGTGTGCTGCAACCAGAGCTCCAGAGAGCCCCTCGACGGGATCGCGAAGGCGAAGGAGGGAGGAAGGCGAATCCAAGATTGAGGAGGCATGGCGGCGTGGAGCACAAGCTCTCGGGAGGAGCCCTCGGCATGGACTCCAGGAGGAACGACGCGCACCGCCGTGACCCGCCGGCGCCGACGGCGGTGTCGTCCGTGGCGCTTGGCGTCTACTCCCCCATGGCCCTCAGTCCGGGCGTACAAGGGCAGCGGGAACCCCGACGGTGGCCGCTTGAACCAGGGCCTCAACACCTCCTGCCGGGCGCCCTCATCTCGGCGGCACAGGACTAGTCGTTTCTTCGGCGGAAGCGGGTCGGGACCCTCTCGGGGGCCCTTTCCCTTCTCTTCTGCAGAAAACCGTCGGATCGGAGCCATTGTCGCAATGTGGATCATGGGCAAGGATGGAGAGGAAGGAGTAGCAAGGAGAGATGGGCTGGATCGCGCCGTTCTGTACTTATAGCCGGAGGAGGCCAACCGTTGGCCTCCACGATCATAGGTAATCATGACCCATTTCTGCGTGCAGGGACTTGGCAAGTCATGCAGTTGCCGAGGCGTCGTGGGGAAGCAGAGATGCCCACGACCAGTCAATCGCCACGTGGCGCCCAAGACCGCAGGCTGTTGGGGCCCGCGGCGCTTCGCACTTGCCCCTTCGCTTCTCTGCTAAGCCAAGTCCGGGCGCTCCTTGGCCCCGGGGGCTACTGTCGGCGTTCTGGGAATGGGGGTCCCCAAACTTGCTTGCCTGCGGCCTACGGCGTGGCTCAAGTGGGGGCCCAGCGTGGCCCAGCTTCATCAGCTCAAGCTCAAGACCCTCGCGAGGGGCCAAGCCTCGCGGCGCGGACGATAGGAACCTTCCTCAGGAGCAGTCTCGTCAGGCAGGCTCACGAGGAGGCGGAGAGATCAAGGCAGGTACCTCACGAGGGTGCCCCGTGACGCAAGCCATGACGATCGAGATCAGGCGGGCGCCAGGCGGTCGCCAGCCCGCGCGATGTCCTCGTTTCCCCTTTGGTGCAAAGGAGGCAAGCACAGGCCAAGGCATCAGGCAAAGGTTACCGCTTCGGTGCAACAAGACCAAGACCAGCAGAGCGGCAGGACGGAGGTCATCATGGAGCCTGTGACGGCGTCATCACGAGTCTTTGGCAGCCAAAGACCAACATTAGTCAGGATAAGTGTACTAGATGTTCCGCTTCAAAATGGCCAATTGTTGGCGCCCTTCGCGCTCATTATTTGGGAAGAGGTCCAGGGCCTCCCTCTATAAATAGGACTAGCCACCACAGAGGTATAAAAGGGAGGTGACAAGGGGATCCATCGCTCGACAAGATAGGTCGAACCTACCGGAGAGTGAGAGAGAGAAGCAACTGGACTCACCCAAGCAGTCCAACGCACCAGTTCAAGAACAACCCCTCGCGTGGCTGTTCTTCCTTTGTACTGTTCATCGTCAGCCCCTGAGGCAATCCACCACACCACAAACTAGAGTAGGGTATTACACCACAACGGTGGCCCAAACCAGTATAAACCTTGTGTCCCCTGTGTTGTTCATCGTTCCTAGTTTAGATCCCTTGCTAACCATCGACACGCGAGCTGGTAGGGGAAAGATCTCCGTGCGCACCCTATTGTTCGAACCTCAAGGGTCTGCCGGAACCCGAAATCCGACAACTGCGGGCCAACTCGTTTGGCCATCTGGAGCAGATCGAGAGCTACGCCCCTAGACATCAGGTTAGGTTTGGAAACTTGAATTACACTGCCGATATCCATGGAGACTTGATCTTCAACGGATTCGGGCCCATGCCAGGTGTGCCGCACGATCACGACGAGCACGATATAGCTCTGCCGTCGGACGGTGTTCGGGAGATCACGTCAGCAACTACTCCGGCCTCTAGTCCGGAGAAGATCGCGCCATCCGAGGATGGGAGGATAGACTCCGCCACGGAGGTCGCGCCCTCAGTGGCGATAGAACCGAATACTGACCTTACCCTTCACGAGAGCCGTGTCGCCGAACTGATGTACTCGTCCTCGGCCACGGACTCCAAACCACCCGCGCCCATACCTATCGAATCCGATTGGGCGCCGATCATGGAGTTCACCTCCACAGATATCTTTCAGCACTCGCCCTTCGGCGACATACTGAACTCATTAAAATCTCTCTCCCGTTCGAGAACCTTGGCGAACTATGTCCGCCAGAGTGGGATGCGGATGACGAAGAAATTCACTCCCCACCCACCACCCACTTAGTAGCCACCGCCGATGACTTAACCGACATGCTCGACTTTGACTCAAGACATCGATGGAATAGACAACGATGCGAGAGACGAACAGGAACCATCGCCAATGTATACTGGACTGCCACTTCATTACACGAGTATACATGGTGGATACACCCAAAGAAAATAATAACGAGGATGAGCGAAAGATAGCTCCCACGACAAGCAATCAAAACGGCGCCGTAGGCGCCGCTCTAAATCAGGCCTTGGCAAAAACAGCGACAACAGCGCAACAAGAAGCCAAATTGACCCAGCGACAGAGCAGGGTAAGCCAGCGGACGACGAACAAAGTGGGGAGCCGCTTTCCGAGCACGGCGACGCCGAGCATCAAGACAACCAACCCATCTCCGGTCAGGAGAACAGTCCGGACGACGACGAGTGCATCATCCTGGAAAGGCAGCTGGAGCAAGAAAGGCTTATGGCCACTGCAATAAGTTTGAAGAAGCAGAAACAAAGGCTTAAGGCCGCACAAAACACACTCAATAGTAGATGGAATAAAGTGCTCGACACGGCAGAAAAGTACGATGGCAAGCGCCCCACGAAGAGCTACCCAAAGCGGAAGCTACTGCCGGAATTCGACGACGAGGTCTTCGAACCCTCGTAGCCAAAAAACAAAACCGCCGCTCGGTCGGATCGACGACCTCGTAGCCGCGATAGGGCGTCCAACGAGGCCGCACATAAGTCAGTACATGACCGACGCGAGGACCCGCATAAACGGGCCGGCGCAACCAGATCCATCTACGGATCAAGGAAACGCGCTCCAGCACTCAACCAACACCAAATACCACAACCGTCCGAACGCCATGGCACAGCCAAATACAGGGGTGCCGCACACCCCCTATGTTTCACCGACGAGGTATTAGACCATGAATTTCCAGAAGGGTTCAAACCAGTTAACATAGAGGCATACGACGGAACCATAGACCCTGTGGTCTGGATCGAGGACTTTATCCTCCATATTCACATGGCTCGTGGAGACGATCTCCACGCCATCAAATCCCCTCAAGCTCAAAGGACCAGCTCGGCACTGGCTGAAAATCCTCCCCAAAGATTCCATTGGAAGTTGGGAGGAGCTCGAGGACGCTTTCCGGACTAACTTTCAAGGGACTGATGTCCGGCCCCTGGACGCTGATGATTTGAGTCATATAATTCAACAACCCGAAAGCTTTGGAATAGGTTTCTCACTAAGAAGAACCAAATTGTCGACTGTCCGGATGCTGAAGCCCTAGCAGCTTTCAAGCATAGCGTTCGAGACGAATGGCTTGCCAGACACCTTGGCCAAGAAAAGCCGAGAACAATGGCAGCCCTAACAAGGCTCATGACCCGCTTTTGCGCAGGCGAGGACAGCTGGTTAGCCCAGCAAAGACAAGCGACCCAAGCACATCCAAGGTCCGGGACGGCAATGGAAAACCACGACGCAAAGAGAAACAAGCGCCGGAATAAAGAAGACAGCCTGCATAACACGGCGGTAAACGCGGGATTTAGAGGCTCTCGAACGGGTCAGCGAAAAAAGCCCTTTAAAGGCAACGGAGATGAACCGACCAGCCTAAACAAAATTCTAGACAAACTATGTCAGATCCACGGCACGCCCGGCAAACCTGCAAATCATACCCACAGAGATTGCTGGGTCTTCAAGCAGGATGGCAAGCTAAACGCCAAATACAAGGGGGAGGACACTCCGAGCGAGGACGAGGATACGCCTCACCAGCAAGACACTGGGGGACAGAAAAAATTCCCGCCAGAAGTCAAAACAGTAAATGTTATCCACGTGACAAAGAGGAGAGGCAAATACGCACTCCGAAATACACGAGTCATAGAGCCCGTCACCCATGAGTCCTACCACTGGTCGGCCTGCCCGGTCACTTTCGATCGCAGGGACCACCTAATAGGTATCCGGCAGGAAGGATCAGCCGCCTTGGTGCTGGACCCAATAATAAACGGATACCACCTTACACGAGTCCTTATGGACGGCGGCAGTAGTCTAAATCTGATATGCCAGGACGCCGTCCGCAAAATGGGGATAAACCCAACAAACATCAGCCAGAGTAATACTACCTTCAAGGGAATAATACCAGGCATAAAGGCTCGCTGCACGGGCTCTCTAGTACTAGAGGTTGTGTTCGGCTCACCCGACAACCTCCGGAGCGAAAGGTTAACCTTCGACATTGCTCCATTCCGAAGTGGCTATCAAGCACTACTCGGACGAGAGGGTTTCACCCGTTTCAATGCAATACCGCATTACGCTTTACTCCAACTTAAAATGCCCGGTCCGCGCGGCACCATCACAGTACATGGAAATGTTGAGCGTTTGTTTCGAGCAGAAGAACGCACGGCTGCTTTAACAGCCGAACACTAGACGGCCTCACCACCAGAGATGATGATCGGTCGTTAGGACCACAGACACGGTTAGACGAGTCCAACCAATCATTGGATAGATATTGGTTCGATGGTTACACCTGTATAGACGGTACTGGGCTTCGCGCGTTAATTCGGCTCAACTTTACCCATCTCGACTTTTTCATGGTTTATTTATAATAACCAAATTTTTGCACAACAACTTTTCACTAAGCACCTCTCTTTTACAGATGACGATCCTGCTACACCCGTCCAGGATACGGCACAACAGAGACACAGGCGCAGACGTGCAGGAAGGACCCGTGCAAAGGTTTCTCTTTAGATTAAGACCCTGCGTAAACCTTTTTTACTGTCTTTTGTTGTTCACATCCTCCGGATTCTTAATACAACCGAGAAGGATGCTGACGTCTTGGCATGTGGCCACGTTAGAATATTGCTCATACCTGGACACTATGGGTTCATTATCCAAGGGCATCACCTAAGCCCAGTATATGTTTCAAAGACCGAACACCTTAGGGAGTGTTCGGCGTCGCGAGTTAGGCCTTATATGCATCAGCTCAATCACGCCTTTGGTCAAATGTTGGGTTTGCCCGGCCCTGTGTTTTGCTACCTTACGCCCGCTCTATCGGCTAAGGTGGCACCAGGAGAACTATCGCGATTGTGCCCTGCTAGCCCGGACGAGCACCTCAAAGAGAGAAAGCCGAAAACTTACCGTCGTGATAAAGCGAGAGACCGGTCAACCACTCGATGACTTATCGTAATCTTCAGGATTCCTCCGCATTAACGAAGGGCCGCTTCGGCCAAGCATGACCGCGCCCAGATTCGGATTAGCGCTGAGCCACCAGGGCTATATAGTAGCCCCATTGTCAAACTCCTATGGCTAAGTGAAAGTGTTAAAGCAATATAGTCCGATTGCCTAGTTCGCTGCGCTATCACCTCCTTAATGGACCAAGACGTTGGATCAAGTGTGAACACGCGTCTTCTGCGAACACCCCTGCATTATATGCATGGGGGTTGAAGCCGACGACTGCAAACTTTCAGGTTATATACATATATACATAAACGGCCGCACAGGAGGCATCAAAACACTTTTAGGCAAAAGTATAAAAATAGCCTTTATATAATTTAGTAAAACATTGTTTTTCAATGGGAATACATGTCCTTCGAACATAATATTCTTCGACCACTGCGCTTCTATAGAACGAGCGCCTTCAAGGACCTCATCAAAATAGTGCTCGGCAGCTACTCGGCTAATTGCCGAACTAGGGGCTGCAATTGCGGTGGCTTCCATCTCCGCCAAAGGCGCTTTTGACACGGGCAAGCGCCATCTGTGCACCCTCGATGCACGCCGACCTCTTCATAGCGCCGATGCGCGGCACAACACCAAGGAACTGCTGCACCAAACCGAAGTAATCGTTCGCCTTGGCCTCGCCGCCACAGTGATCCACAACAGACCTCATGGCGAGTCCGGACAACCTATGGAGCTCGGCCCATTCGCTATCCGCTCATTCAGAGGAAGCGGACGCGCTGGACCATTAAATTGCGTACTCGTAACAGCTTCTCCACTTCGCGATCTCTTTGATCTTTGAAGAACTCGGCAGCATCAGCAAAGACTCGCTGCCAAATCGAGATAGGCGCCTACGTAACTCCACAGCCGGTTCAGAGGAGCATACTTAGGATCTACGAACTTCATCCGCAGCATAAAGGGCTTCCCACCGCGATATCCTCGGCGTGACGCAGCTCCTCCTTCATCGCCTAATTGTAGAGCGGGATTCCTTGGCTGCTACCATGGCCTTCTCCAGCTCCATATCCCTCGCTTGGCTTTCCTTCTCAAGAAGCCGGTATCGGTCGGCGGCATCACTTAACTCAACGGCCATCTTGGCCATCTTCTCCTTACTTTGGCAATGGGCAGCTTGTTCGGCCCTCAGCTCTTCAAATTACTTTTTAGAGCGGCCGCATCACTATTCATGTCTTGCTTTTTGGCTCGGGCAAGTTCCGCCCGAAGGGTCTCCATTGTCGCAGCTCCATCTGCATTTCACAACATGTTCAAGATACTGAAATCCGGAGAAATTACATACCCTGCGCCTCGTCAAGCCGCTTGTTGACAAGCATGATGTCGGCATCTGCCGCATCAAGTTGTCGCGTTAGCTCGGCAACCTCACAAGTCCGGCTAGCCACCAGACCTCCCGCCACCTGCATATGAAGATGGCTGGATTATTACCTGCGACAATGATCCTCTGTTTACCGCCGTTTCCGACGGCAACTAGAGTCTCAGGGGATACTATCTGCACAGGGCACATTTAAAACATGTGCGGTACTGTCAAAAATACACGTCACTTTGCGTACCTCAAAACCTTTCAGCAGACTCATAAAGGCTTCATGCAACCCGCATTCTGCGGATGAAACCCTCTCAACCACCGTGCCCATTAGCGCACGGTGCACTTCTAAGATAGCCGCCTGCTCTAGCAGATCCTTTAGTGCATCTGACCGCATGACAGGCGGAGCCGGACCCTTCCGGTTGCTCTGTTCAAGAGCCGGATACTGAGGACTTCGGGTGGCCAAAGAATCACCCTCTGGCCTTGCCGGATCGGGAGAAGCCCTCCGAGACGACACCTCGGGGTCGCCCGCCTCGTAAGGCGGGATGGCGTGGTGAGGCATTTCGCTCTCCATCATCTCCGGAAGAAGATCCCCCGATGACGAACTCTGCCGAGAAGGGCCACGATCCGGAATACAAGATGGACGTTTCGGTTATTTTCTCAGAAGTAAGGTAGGATGTATTTTTACTATTAAACCCTTTCTTTTACTTACAGCTCAATGGAGGGCTGATCCCCTTGCAGGCACTATACGGCCAAGATATCCCCTGGGCCAGGACCCTCTGGCGAAGATTTCTTCCCCCGTTTAGAGACTATTGTCTCCGGGCATTCAGAGGCGGTCCTTGTCCTTCCTTGGGGAGAGGGAGCTTTGGCTTCTTATCCCCGGTTGCCCGCCTTCGTGGAGGCATCAGCCTCTTTCTTCCCACCTTTATCCTCCCCTGAGGGCGCTTGGTACGGTGCAGGCTCCAACATCCGGACTAGTACCGGATCCGGTGAGACCTCGGGGAGGGGGTCGGACACCTGATCATCTTCGCCTTTGCTATCCAGTCCTGGTCAAAGAGCGACTTTTCATAATGATGTCATGATGAATAGAAAGGCAACGTGTTCGGCCATAGGGCGACTTACTTGGGTATCTGGACGATCGCAGCTCAGACCCACGTCCTCGGTGGAATCCGGACACATTGCTTACGGTCCGAATTACAATTTGTACATCTCCTCGGGCGTCATGCCGAGGAAGTGCTGAATAGCTCGCGGTCCCTCCGGATTGAATTCCCACGGACGGAGGGGACGACATATACAGGGCAGGGTTCGACGAAGTAACATTACTTGCGTTACTGTGACCAGACCAATATGTCTTTTGAGGAGATCTCGGATGCAGCCCAACAGTATGGGCACGTCCTTCACTGGCCCCCAGTTTAGCCCCTTGTTGATCCATGATGTTAGTCGTGGAGGGTGACCCGAGCGAAAGGCAGGTGGGGCCACCCATTTGGTACCCCTGGGAGCTGTGACATAAAACCATTCTTGTTGCCATAAGCTGGACACCTCCTGGAAAGAACCCTCGGGCCATGGGGCATCGGTGCTTTTGCTTATTACAACACATTCACATTCTGCATACCTCCCCTCGATCGTCTTCAGCTCCACTTGGAAGGTCTTGAGCCACATGCCGAAGTGAGGGGTGATGCGGAGAAAAGCTTCGCACACGACATAAAGATGAGATGTGGAGAATAGAATCCGGAGCTAAATCATGGAAGTCCAGCCCGTAATAGAACATGAGCCCCCTCATGAAGGGATCCATAGCCAGGCCTAGCCTCAAGGAAGTGAGATATGAATACTACGCCTCGCCGGGTTTGGGAGTAGGTATGACCTGCCCTTGAGCAGGCAGCCGGCGCAATCTCGCCGGTCAAGAACCTGGCCTCTCTTAACTTTCTGACGTCTTCCTCCGTGACGGAGGAGGGCATCCACCGACCTTGAAGGTTGGATCCGGACATGGTTGAAGGTCCGAAGCGCCTGACCTGAGCTTTGGGTGTTGGAACTCGAGGCGGGGGAGGGATTCGATTGAGTTCGAGGAATAAAAAAGGATAGGCCTTGGTCTCTTTATGAAGAGGGTGAATACCAAGCATCCTCCTCGTGATCGTTTGGGACTTGCCTATAATCGAGGAGTCATACCAACGGGCACGACTGGGTTACCCACGCCCGTATTGATTAGAATCCCGTGATAAGGGGACACGATCTCTACTTCGACAAGACATGCCAAGGAAGCCGCCTCACGATATGCGCCAAGGCTGGTTGAAAAACACGGTTCGATAATAACCGGGCCATGGCATGATGTCATGGTATCAAATATGTCAGCAGGTCGGATTTGTGAATATTATTCTCTACGGTGGAATGTGGATCTTGTTTTGCAGAGCTGGACACTATCCTTGTGTTCAAGATCTTCTAAGGAGTATTCGGAGGAGGAACCCGCCTTGCAATGCCGAAGACAATCTGCGCGCCGGACTCATCGTCATTGAAGCCTGGTTTAGGGGCTATTGAGGGAGTCCTGGATTAGGGGGTATCTGGACAGCCGGATTATATCCTTTGGCCAGACTGTTGGACTATGAAGATACAAGATTGCAGACTTCGTCTCGTGTCCGGATGGGACTCTCTTGGCGTGGAAGGCAAGCTTGGCGATACGGATATGTAGATCTCCTTCTATTGTAACCGACTCTGTGTAACCCTAGCCCCCTCCGGTGTCTATATAAACCGGAGGGTTTAGTCCGTAGGACAACAACAATCATATCATAGGCTAGCTTCTACGCTTTAGCCTCTACGATCTCGTGGTAGATCAACTCTTGTAATACTCATATTCATCAAGATCAATCAAGCAGGAAGTAGGGTATTACCACCATATAGAGGGCCCGAACCTTGGTAAACATCGTGTCCCTTGCCTCCTGTTACCATCCGCCTTAGACGCACAGTTCGGGACCCCCTACACGAGATCCGCCGGTTTTGACACCGCCACCATTTTTTTAGTTTTCTTTTATAAACTAGACTAGTGCTAAAACAAGAAAAAAAATTCGATTGCAAGATCTAAAGATATGCCTTCAAGCACTCACCTCCCCAGCAACGGCGCCAGAAAAGAGCTTATTTGACGGGGTGTGAGTGCCGCTTACCTAGCCTCCCCGACAACGGCGCCAGAAAAGAGCTAGATGTTGTTGGGTCTCCAAGTGTAGAGGTTTGTAGGACAGTAGCAAATTTCCCTCAAGTGGATGACCTAAGGTTTATCAATCCGTGGGAGGCGTAGGATGAAGATGGTCTCTCTCAAGAAACCCTGCAACCAAATAACAAAGAGTCTCTTGTGTCCCCAACACACCCAATACAATGGTAAATTGTGTAGGTGCACTAGTTCGGCGAAGAGATGGTGATACAAGTGCAATATGGATGGTAGATATAGGTTTTTGTAATCTGAAAATATAAAAACAGCAAGGTAACTAATGATAAAAGGGAGTGTAAACGGTATTGCAATGCTAGGAAACAAGGCCTAGGGTTCATACTTTAACTAGTGCAAGTTCTCTCAACAATAATAACATAATTGGATCATATAACTATCCCTCAACATGCAACAAAGAGTCACTCCAAAGTCACTAATAGCGGTGAACAAACGAAGAGATTATGGTAGGGTACGAAACCACCTCAAAGTTATTCTTTCCAATCAATCCGTTGGGCTATTCCTATAAGTGTCACAAACAGCCCTAGAGTTCGTACTAGAATAACACCTTAAGACACAAATCAACCAAAACCCTAATGTCACCTAGATA
Source organism: Aegilops bicornis (assembly GCA_021605145.1). Classification (NCBI taxonomy): domain Eukaryota; kingdom Viridiplantae; phylum Streptophyta; class Magnoliopsida; order Poales; family Poaceae; genus Aegilops; species Aegilops bicornis. Next base: position 153,464,667 of record CM038675.1, read on the forward strand.
CTCCAATGTCACCTCAAGTATCACTGTGTATGATTATACAATATGCATCACACAATCTCAGATTCATCTATTCAACCAACACATAGAACCTCAAAGAGTGCCCCAAAGTCTCTACCGGAGAATCACGACGAAAACGTGTGCCAACCCCTATGCATAGGTTCATGGGCGGAACCCGCAAGTTGATCACCAAAACATACATCAAGTGAATCACGTGATATCCCATTGTCACCACAGATACGCACGGCAAGACATACATAAAGTGTTCTCAAATCATTAAAGACTCAATCCGATAAGATTACTTCAAAGGGTAAACCCAATCCATTACAAGAGAGTAGAGGGGGAGAAGAAACATAAGATCCAACTATAATAACAAATCTCGTGATACATCAAGATCGTGCCAAATCAAGACCACGAGAGAGAGAGAGAGAGAGAGAGATCAAACACATAGCTACTGGTACATACCCTTAGCCCCGAGGGTGAACTACTCCCTCCTCGTCATGGAGAGCGCCGGGATGATGAAGATGACCACCGATGAGGCCTCCGGCAGGGTGCCATAACAGGGTCCCGATTGGTTTTTGGTGGCTACAAAGGCTTGCGGCGGCGGAACTGCTGATCTATTCTCCTCTTCGAAAGTTTTAGGGTATATGGGTATATATAAGAGGAAGAAGTACGTCAGGGGAGCCACGAGGGGGCCACGAGGGTGGAGGGCGCGCCTGGGGGGAGGGCGCGCCCCCCTACCTAATGGCTCCCTCGTTTTTTTCCTGACGTGCACTCCAAGTTTTTCCGGTAGCTTTCCTTCCAAAAATAACTTCTCCAGTTGGTTTCATTCCGCTTTAATTCGCTTGATATTCCTTTTCTTCGAAACACTGAAATAGGCAAAAAACAGCAATTCTGGGCTGGGCCTCCGGTTAATAGGTTAGTCCCAAAAATAATTTAAAAGTGAATAATAAAGCCCAAAATTGTCCAAAACAGTAGATAATATAGCATGGAGCAATCAAAAATTATAGATACGTTGAAGACGTATCAGGGCACAACCCACCTGGGCGCGCCAGGAAGCCCAGGCACGCCCTGGTGGGTTCTACTCATCCAGGCCCACCTCTGGTGCCCATCTTCTGGTATATAAGTCATTTTGACCTAGAAAAAGTAAAGAGAGGACTTTCAGGACGAAGCGCCGCCGTCTCAAGGAGTAACTTGGGCAGGAGCACTTTTGCCCTCTGGCGGAGCGATTCCGCCGGGGGAACTTCCCTCCCGGAGGGGGAAATCATCGTCATCATCATCACCAACAACTCTCCCATCTTGGGGAGGGAAATCTCCATCAACATCTTCAATAGCACCATCTCCTCTCAAACCCTAGTTCATCTCTTGTGTTCAATCTTTGTACCGGAACTATAGATTGGTGCTTGTGGGTGACTAGTAGTGTTGATTACATCTTGTAGTTGATTACTATATGGTTTATTCGGTGGAAGATTATATGTTCAGATCCAATATGCTATTTAATACCCCTCTGATCTTGAGCATGTTTATCACTTGAGCAGTTACTTTTGTTCTTAAGGTCACGGGAGAAATCATGTTGCAAATAATCATGTAAACTTGGTATGTGTTCGATGTTTTGATAGTATGTATGTTGTGATTACCTTAGTGGTGTCATGTGAACGTCGACTACATGACACTTCACCACATTTGGGCCTAAGGGAATGCATTGTGGAGTAGTTATTAGATGATGGGTTGCGAGAGTGACAATAGCTTAACCCTAGTTTATGCGATATTCTGTAAGGGACCGAATAGATCCAAAAGTTTAATGCTATGGTTAGAATTTATTCTTAATACTTTTCTCATAGTTGCGAATGCTTGCGAGGGGGTTAATCATAAGTAGGAGGTTAGTTGAGTCGAGAATGGTCTTGAAAGAACCTGCCATGCTAGCCGAGGTGTTGAAGTTGCACCGATCAATGAGTTCCTCCACCACATCATCTTTCAGATAGGGGCAAGAATAACGGGGTCGTTTCCGGCCTGTTCCCTCCATGGAGAAGATGATCGAACAATGGCAGAAGGAAGGGTGAAGGCAAATGGAGGGAGGAAGAGCCTGTGACACAAATCGAGAGGGGAATGCGAAGAGGCGGTGGACGGTTGCCACGGTACAAGAGGCTAGTGGGGAGCGAACGGGTTCCACAGAGGTCACACACTCACGACAAGGCCGAGTGAACCGCATGCGTATATCGCACACACCTTGATCTGGCTGACAGTTTCTTTTGTGTTGCCTAATCACAAATAGTTCATCTGAGTGAACCGTATGATGTACATCGCACATACCTTCATCTGGCTGCCCGTTTCTTTTGTGCTTCCTAATCACAAACAGTTCATCCGAGTGAACCGTATGTTGTGTATCACACACGCCTTCATCTGGCTGCCCGTTTCTTTTGTTCCTCCTCATCGCAAACAGTTAATTGAACTAAATTGTATGCCCTTCATGGCACACGCAACTAAAATCTAAACCGTGTTTGATACATCCGTCATCGCAAACATTTTATACATTTTTGACGGTTTTCATACACCACTGTTTGCGATTATTGCACCGCACACAGTTTCTCGAAGTGTCTCTGATCGTAGTGTCGCGTTAGCAGCATCCTACAGTAGTGACACGCTTTTACAAACCAATCTCGCTTAGCACGCATCCTAGCGGTTCTTTCTTTACACTCATCAATAGAAATTCTAATAGCTTTCAGAGATTCCTTAAAATCATGCTTGGGTGGCATAGATCTAATTTTCAAAGAATCAATCTCAAGAGAAATTCTATCAACGTTCCTAGCCAAATCATCAATCTTGAGCAATTTTTCCTCAACCATAGCATTGAAAACTTTTTGGGAATTAATAAAATCTTTAATATTGTTCTCAAGATCAGAGGGCATCTTATTATAATTTCATCAGAATTGTTGTAGTAATTACCATAATTATTAGGGAAATTACTAGGAAACAGCCTAGGATTGAAATTACCTCTATAAGCGTTATTACCTATATTGTTCCTACCAACAAAATTCACATCCACAGATTCATTATTGTTCTGAAGCAAAGTAGACAAAGGCATATCATTAGGATCAATAGGAGCACTCTTACTAGCAAACAATTTTATAAGTTCATCCATCTTTCCACTCAAGGTATTAATTTCTTCAATCGCATGCACTTTTTTACTAGTAGAAGATCTTTCGGTATGCCATTGAGAATAATTAGCCATAATATTATCTAGGAGTTTAGTAGCTTCTCCTAATGTAATTTCCATAAAATTACCTCCCGCGGCATAATCTAAGAGATTTCTAGATGCAAAATTCAATCCGGCATAAAAAATTTGTATGATCATCCATAAACTTAAACCATGAGTAGCGCAATTTCTTATCATCAATTTCATCCTCTCCCAAGATTGTGCAACATGTTCATGATCAAGTTGCTTAAAATTCATTATATCGTTCCTAAGGGAGATGATCTTAGTGGGAGGAAAATACTTGGAAATAAAAGCATCTTTACAGTTATTCCATGAATCAATACTATTTTTAGGCAAAGATGAAAACCAAGTTTTAGCACGATCTTGTAGTGAGAACGGAAATAGCTTCAATTTAACAATGTCATTAACCACATCTTTTTTCTTTTGCATATCACACAACTCAAAGGAAGTATTTAGATGGGATGCGGCATCTTCACTAGGAAGGCCAGAAAATTGATCTTTCATAACAAGATTCAGCAAAGCGGCATTAATCTCATAAGATTCCGCACTAGTGGCGGGAGCAATCGGTGTATTAATGAAATCGTTATTATTAGTATTGGAAAAATCACACAACTTGGTATTTTCTAGAGACATCGTGAGAAAGCAAGCAATGTAGCACATGACCAACCAAAAGGAAAACAAAAAGACGAATGGAAGAAGGGCGAATAAAAAGGCAAATCTTTTTTGTGATTTTCTAAAAATGTTTTAGAAGCCGGGGAGAGGAAAATGATAATCCCCAAGTGCAAGGAATCATCGTAGCACTTTCCAAAGGTGGAATGGAGTGTCGAACCCACAAGGAGCTAAAGGTAAGATCAATATTCTCTCAAGCCCTATCTCGCCAATCGACACGATTTTACATGCACCTAACGCTTTACTTCCAACTAGAAACGGGAAATAAAACTACGCTAGGGTATGAAGAGGATAACTTTGCATGATATCGGAGAGCTAAAATATAAAAGTAGGTGCTGTTATCATAAAGTTAGAATATATTACTAAATAATATAAATAGCGAGTGTGGAATAATGGTGGATCGGTGCAGAATTGTCCTAGGCAATTGTTAACAAGACCGTAATCACTATTGCAGTTTCATATGAGGGAGAGGCATAAGCTAACATACTTTCTCTACTTGGATCATATGCACTTATGATTGGAACTCTAGCAAGCATCCGCAACTACTAAAGATCATTAAGGTAAAACCCAACCATAGCATTAAAGCATCAAGTCCTCTTTATTCCCATACGCAACAATCCCTCTTACTCGGGTTTGTATTTCAGTCACTCAACAACCCACTATAAGCGAATCATGAACGTATTGCAACACCCTACAGCGGGAATCCCTCATGCTTGCGCGACACGGAGGGCACCATAGGACAGCAAAAAAGTAAAACACACAACTCATACCAATCTAGATCATCAATCAACCCAAAGACAAAAGATATCTACTCAAAACATCATAGGATGGCAACACATCATTGGATCATAATATGTGGCATAAAGCACCATGTTCAAGTAGGGATTACAGCGGGGTGCGGGAGAGTGGACCGCGTAAAAGAGATGGGGATGGTGATGTTGATGAAGACGGTCACTGTGGCGATGATTCCCCTCTTGATGGCACTCCGGTGCCACCAAGAGAGAGGAGGAGAGGTTCTCCCCCTTGTGCTTCCTCCTCCATGGCCACCACCCTCTGGTCCTTGGCCTTCATGGTGATGATGGCCCCTCCGGGATACTCCTCCATGGCCACCACCCTCTGGTCCTTGGCCTTCATGGTGATGATGGCCCCTCCGGGATACTCCTCCATGGCCACCGGTGATGATGGCCCCTTCCGGTAGGGTGCCAGAGAGGGCCTAGATTGATTTCTCGTGGCTACAGAGGCTTGCGGCGGCGGAACTCCTGATCTAGGTTAATTTTCCGAGGTTTCTGTATTTATAGGAATTTTTGGCGTCGATCTCACGTCAAGGAGGTGCCCGAGGTGTTCACGAGGTAGGCCCACGCGCCTGGGGGGGGGGGGGCGCCCCCCACCCTCGTGGGCACCTCGGGACTCTCCTGGCCCAACTCTTTTACTCCGAGGTCTTCTTTTGGTCCATAAAAAATCATCAAAAATTGGCCCGTCAATTGACTGCGCTTGATATTCCTTTTCCGCAAAACTCTAAAACAAGGAGAAAAAAGAACTGGCTCTGGGCTCTAGGTTAATAGGTTAGTCCCAAAAATCATATAAAAGTGTATAATAAAGCCCATTAAACATCCAAGATAGATAATATAACAGCATGAATACTTCATAAATTATAGATATGTTGGAGACGTATCAGAAAACGAGAGGCAAATGGCAAATAATGTAATGCAAGATATGAGAGTTTATGGTGGGTACTTGGTAGGCTTGATGTAGAACCTCCCCGGCAACGCGCCAGAAATTCTTCCTGCTACTTCTTGAGCTTGTGTTGGTTTTTCCCTTGAAGAGGAAAGGGTGATGCAGCAAAGTAGAGATAAGTATTTCCCTCAGTTTGAGAACCAAGGTATCAATCCAGTAGGAGGTACACGCAAGTCTCCAATCTATGCACCTGCACAAACAGTCGAACACTTGCACCCAACGCGATAAAGGGGTTGTCAATCCCTTCACGGTCACTTACAAAGGTGAGATCTGATAGAGATAGATATAAATGATTACTAACATATAAAACAAAGTAAAAGTAAATAAATGGCAGCAAGGTGTTTTTTTTGGTTTTTTGGTTTATAGATCTGAAAATATATGATGGCTAGGGGCCCATAGGTTTCACTAGAGGCTTCTGTCTTGAAAGAAAATAATATGGTGGGTGAACAAATTACTATCGAGCAATTGATAAAAAAGCGCAAAGTTATGATGATATCCAAGGCAATGATTATGAATATAGGCATCATGTCTGTGTCAAGTAGACCAAAACGATTTTGCAACTACAACTATTACTCCACACATTAACCGCTATCCAGCATGTATCTAGAGTATTAAGTTCATAAGAATAGAGTAACGCCTTAAGTAAGATGACATGATGTAGAGGGATAAACTCAAGCAATATGATGAAAGCCCCATCTTTTTACCCTTGATGGCAACAATGCAAATACATGCCTCGCTACCCCTACTTTGTCACTGGGTGAGGACAACACAAGATTGAACCCAAAACTAAGCACCTCTCCCATTGCAAGAACAACCAATCTAGTTGGCCAAACCAAACCGATAATTCGAAGAGAAACACAAAGATATCAAATCATGCTTATAAGAATTCAGAGAAGATTCAAAAAATATTCATAGATAAATTGATCATAAATCCAAAATTCATCGGATCTCAACAAACACACCGCAAAAGAATATTACATCGGATAGATCTCCAAGAACATCGAGGAGAACAGTGTACTAAGGATCAAAGAGAGAGAAGAAGACATCTAGCTACTAGCTATGGACCCGTAGGTCTGTGGTAAACTACTCACGCTTTGTTGGAAGGGTGATAGAGTTGATGTAGATGCCCTCCGTGATCGAATCCCCCTCCGGCAGGATGCCAGAAAAGGACCCAAGATGGGATCTCACGGGAACAGAAGGTTACGGCGGCAGAAAAGTATTTTGGTGGATGCCTCGGGCACCTCCTTGACGTGAGACCGACGCCAAAAATTCCTACAAATACAGAAACCTCGGAAAATTAACCTAGATCGGGAGTTCCGCCGCCAGAAGCCTCTGTAGCCACGAGAAATCAATCTAGGCCCTCTTTGGTACCCTGCCGGAGGGGCCATCATCAGCGGTGGCCATGGAGGAGTATCCCGGAGAGGCCATCAACGCCACGAAGGCCAAGGACCAGAGGGAGAACCTTTCCTCATCTAGGGGGGAGGCCATGGAGGATGAAGCACAAGGGGGAGAGCCTCTCCTCCTCTCTCTTGGTGACACCGGAGTGCCATTGAGAGGGGAATCATCGCCGCGGTGATCATCTTCATCAACATAACCATCATCATCACCATCCTCATCTCTTTTACGCGGTCCACTCTCTCGCACCCCGCTGTAATCCCTACTTGAACATGGTGCTTTATGCCACATATTATGATCCAATGATGTGTTGCCATCCTATGATGTTTTGAGTAGATATCTTTTGTCTTTGGGTTGATTGATGATCTAGATTGGTATGAGTTGTATGTTTTACTCTGATGCTGTCCTATGGTGCCCTCCGTGCCGCGCAAGCATGAGGGGTTCCTGCTGTAGGGTGTTGCAATACGTTCATGATTCTCTTATAGTGGGTTGGTGAGTGACTGAAACACAAACCCGAGTAAGGGGGTTATTGCATATGGGAATAAAGAGGACTTAATGCTTTAATGCTATGGTTGGGTTTTACCTTAATGATCTTTAGTAGTTGCGAATGCTTGCTAGAGTTCCAATCATAAGTGCATATGATCCAAGTAGAGAAAGTATGTTAGCTTATGCCTCTCCCTCATATGAAACTGCAATAGTGATCACCGGTCTTGTTAACGGTTGCCTATGACAATTCCTCACACCGATCCACCATTATTCCACACTCGCTATTTATAATATTTAGTAATATATTCTGACCTTATGATAAAAACACCTACTTTCATATCTTAGCTCTCCGATATAATACAAAGTTATCCACTTCATACCCACAACGTAGTTTTATTTCTCGTTGCTTGTTGGAAGCAAATGTTCAGTGTATGTAGAGTCGTATCAGTGGCAGATAGGGCTTGAGAGAATATTGATCTTACCTTTAGCTCCTTGCGGGTTCGACACTCCATACTTATCACTTCCATCTTTGGAAATTGCTACGATGATTCCTTGCACTAGGGGATTATCAAGCTCTTTTCTGGCGCCGTTGCCGGGGAGCAATATCGTGGGGTTGATATTCTCGTGTGTGATTGTTTGCTTTCTTCACTAAGTAGATTTTGTTTGTACTTTTTGTTTCTGTTTAGTTGTGGGTGAAACATACAAAAAAATTAAAAGAATGAAAATACAAAAAAATTACTTGCCTTTCATGCCCAAAAAGTTTTTCAAAAAGAGAAGTGATTGGAAAGTTATGCATTGAAGAAGTGAGGGTCGACCTTGAGCACTTGTGTTCATGCTCACGGAAACAATGTAGAATTTTTCATGTAAGTTTCTCTGTAAATAATTATCCCCTTGTATATATTCATTGTATTGTAAAAATAATGTGCCAAGCTTTGGTTTTAGGATGATTAGATTGCTTGTTTACTATGTGCAGAACAAAAACAGAAACTTTGGCTGTATTGCGTGAATTTACATTTTTTACTGGAAATTCAAATTGGTCTGAAACGTTATGCAAATTACTTCTGTACAAGTTGTTAAAATTTTCAAATTTATTTCATAATTTTAGGAGTTACAGAAGTTTACCAAACTTCCAGATTACTACAGACTGTTCTGTTTTTAACAGATTCTGTTTTGCGTGTGTTGTTTGCTTATTTCGATGAATATATGGCTAGTATCGGGGGGTATGAACCATAGAGAAGTTAGAATACAGTAGGTTTAACACCAATATAAATAAAGAATGAGTTCATTATAGTACCTAAAGGTAGTTATTTGGTTTATTACACTAATGGATCTCACAAGTTTTTGTTAAAGTTTTGTGTGGGTGAAGTGTCCGAAGGTCGAGGAGCTATCAATATGAGAAGAATAAAGAGAGGAAAGAGTTCAATATTGGGTATGCCCAAGGCACCACAAGTAAATATTTCAAAGTATACTCAAGCATCTAAGCTTGGGGATATCCCGGTTGGCATCCCATCTTTCTTCTTCAACAAATATCGGTATACCTCGGTTTTTGCTTTGTTCACATGATTTGTGCCTTTTGTGTTTTCTTTTTTCCTTTAAGTACCATGCTAGCATGAGATAGCCCTTCATTGCTTTATATAATACTTCATGTGCTTCACTTATGTCTTTTAAGTATGATCTTATAGAATCGCTCTTTGTGCTTCACTTAAATCATTTGAGTATGGTTTTATAGAATGCTTCGTGTGCTTCACTTATATATTTTGAGCTTGGATATTGGTTAGTATATATTAATTAAAGAATGATCCATGAACTTCACTTATACCTTTTGGAGTATGAATAATACTATAATCTAAAGTGGGGTTGGAAGAGTGTCAACTTTAGGAATTAGTGATCCCACTATTCCGAATGAGAAGAATTTTGCTTATGTGGAGAGTAGAAAAATTTCATGCTTGTAGATCATGGAAAGAATACTTTATGTGATGTTTATATTGTTGAATTCATTCATGATGCTACTGAAAATTATTATGAGGGAGGAATATATGCTTGTAGGAGTTGCAATAATACCAAGTTTCCTCTCTATGTGCTTAAAGTTTTGAAGTTATACTTGTTTTGCCTTCCTATGCTAGTTGATTATTGTTCCAATAAATTATGTGCTCACAAATCCCTAGGCATATGAAGTGGGTTAGATTTAAATGTGCTAGTAATATTCTTCAAGATGCTCTCTTTGTGTTTCGATTCTTGTCTATTATGTGAGCATCATTGAAATCATCATGCCTAGCTAAAAGACATTAAAGAAAAGCGCTTGTTGGGAGACAACCCAATATTAAACCTTACTGTTTTTGCGTGTTTACATGATTAAGCTACTATATTAATCATGTTTTATAGCTTTTGTTTCAATAAAGTGCCAAGTAAGACCTTTGGGAAGACTTGGGAGAAAGTCAATGTGATCTTGCTGTAAAAAACAGAAACTTTGCGCTCACGAGATTAGCTGTCATTTTTTACAGAAGAGAGATTTTTAGTTGATTCTTTTTTCAGAAGATTAATAGACAAATACCTCACGTCCACCATTTTATTTCATAATTTTTGATTAGCAGAATTATGGTTTATGTTCAGATCCTTACAGACTGTTCTGTTTCTGACAGATTCTGTTTTCATTGCATAGTTTGCTTGTTTTCTAGTTTCTATGACTTATATTTATCAATATAAATTGTAGAAATGATATGGTACAGCAGGAATTGTGTGATAAAAATTATGAAACTTGTCCTTAACAGTACTAAACTGAATGGTTTACTCTTTATCATACTAACCTATCTCACGAAGTTTGGTTAAGTTTTGTGTGATTGAAGTTTTCAAGCTTTGGGTGAGATATCGATATGAGGAGAATAAGGAGTGGAAAGACCCTAAGCTTGGGGATGCCCAAGGCACCCCAAGGTAATATTCAAGGAAGACTAAGTACCTAAGCTTGGGGATGCCCCGGAAGGCATCCCCTCTTTCGTCTTAAATACTATCGGTATGCCTTACTCGGAGCTATATTTTTATTCGTCACATGATATGTGTTTTGCTTGGAGCGTGTTTTCAATTTTACTTGCTTATTGAATAAAAAAAATCATTGGATCTGAAATATTGAATGAAAAAGAATCCTCCCAAGGCTAGTTAATTATTTGACTACTCAGTGTTCTTCACTCGTATCTTTTGGAGTAGTTTGTCATTTACTCATGTGCTTCACGTATATCCTATGAGTAAATGGTTAAATAAATTGAATGTCATAAACCTAAATTTATATATGTTTCATATGCTTATAACATGGGGAGTAATACTTCACACATAATAAGTATAGGTAGTAAACTTATTGAAAGTTAGCAAACGTAGAATTGGTCACTTGAGCAATTCATGAAAGAATATTGAAGGAAGAGGGATTTAACATATAAATATACTATCTTGGACATTTTTTGTAATTGTGAGCACTCATTAAAATATGACATGCTAAAAGGTTGATGTTGTACAAGTAAGACAACGTAATGGGTTATGTTTTCTTATATCTGAAATAAAGTATATTGTCATGGATCGCCCAACACGTTGAGCTTGCCTTTCCCCCTCATGCTAGCCAAATTCTTTGCACTAAGTAGAGATGAGATACTACTTGTGCTTCCAAATACCCTTAAACCTGGTTTTGCCATGAGAGTCCACCATACATACCTATGGATTGAGTAAGATCCCTCAAGTAAGTTGTCATCAGTGCAAGCAATAAAAATTGCTCTCTAAATATGTATGATTGATTAGTGTGGAGGAAATAAGCTTTATACGATCTTGTGATGTGGAAGAAATAAAAGCGACGGACTGCATAATAGAGGTCCATATCACAAGTGGCAATATAAAGTGACGTTCTTTCGCATTAAGATTTAGTGCATCCAACCCTGAAAGCGCATGGCAATCTCTGCTTCCCTCTGCGAAGGGCCTATCTTTTACTTTTATCTCTTACCCCTATGCAAGAGTCATGGTGATTTTTCACCTTTCCTTTTTACATTTTATCCTTTGGCAAGCACATTGTGTTGGAAAGATTCTGATATATATATCCAATTGGATGTAAGGCATCATGAACTATTATTGTTGACATTACCCTTGCGGTAAAAGGTTGGGAGGCGAATCTATACGCCCCTATCTTTCTCTGTGTCTGATTAAAACTTTGAACCAATAAATATCGCGTGAGTGTTAGCAATTGTGAAAGACAAAATGATAGTTGAGTCTGTGGAGCTTGCTAAATCAAAGCTCTGACAAAGAATCTTCCTGGAAATAAGATGAATTGTAATTGTTTAATGACTGATAACACGGTTTGTTAGTTTTCAAGAAAGTTTATGATCTATACTATAACATGTGAATAGCTTGTTACTTTATCATGAGAAGTTTTATGAGATGAGCTACTGTTATGACATATAATTATGCTAGAAAAGGTGATTGAAATTATCATTGATCAAACTTGTGCACCTGCTAGCATTGAAACTTCATAAATTATTTCTTTTATCATTTACCTACTCGAGGACGAGCAGGAATTAAGCTTGGGGATGCTGAAATGTCTCCAAGGTATCTATAATTTATGAAGTATTCATGCTATTATATTATCAATCTAGTATGTTTTATATGCTATTTCATATGATTTTTGGGACTAACCTATTAACCTAGAGACCAGTGCCAGTTTCTGTTTTCGCCTGGTTTTTGAGTTTGCAGAAAAGGAATATCAAACGGAGTCCAATTGACGTGCCAATTTTTGCCAATTTTTTATGGACCAGAAGAAGACCCCGGAGTAAAAGAGTTGGGCCAGGAGAGTCCCGGGGCGCCCACGAGGGTGGGGGGCGTGCCCCCCCCCAGGCGCGTGGGCCTGCCTTGTGGATGCCTCGGCCACCTCCTTGACGTGAGACCGACGCCAAAAATTCCTATAAATACAGAAACCTCAGAAATTAACCTAGATCGGGAGTTCTGCCGCCAGAAGCCTCTATAGCCACGATAAATCAATCTAGGCCCTCTACGGCACCCTGCCGGAGGGGGCCATCATCACCAGTGGCCATGGAGGAGTATCCTGGAGAGGCCATCATCGCCATGAAGGCCAAGGACCAGAGGGAGAACCTTTCCCCATCTAGGGGGGGCATGGAGGAGGAAGCACAAGGGGGAGAACCTCTCCTCCTCTCTCTTGGTGGCATCGGAGTGCCATTGAGAGGGGAGTCATCTCCGTGGTGATCGTCTTCATCAACATCACCATCATCATCACCATCCTTATCTCTTTTACGCGGTCCACTCTCCCACACCCCGCTTTAATCCCTACTTGAACATGGTGCTTTATGCCACATATTATGATCCAATGATGTGTTGCCATCCTATGATGTTTTGAGTAGATATCTTTTTTCTTTGGGTTGGTTGATGATCTAGATTGGTATGAGTTGTATGTTTTACTTGGATGCTGTCCTCTGGTGCCCTCCGTGTCGCTCAAGCGTGAGGGGTTCCCGCTGTAGGGTGTTGCAATACGTTCATATTCTCTTATAGTGGGTTGGTGAGTGACTGAAACACAAACCCGAGTAAGGGGGTTGTTGCGTATGGGAATAAAGAGGACTTGATGCTTTAATTCTATCGTTGGGTTTTACCTTAATGATCTTTAGTAGTTGCGGATGCTTGCTTGAGTTCCAATCATAAGTGCATATGATCCAAGTAGAGAAAGTCTGTTAGTTTATGCCTCTCCCTCATATGAAACTGCAGTAGTGATCATCGGTCTTGTTAACGGTTGCCTAGGACAATTCCGCACACCGATCCACCATTATTCCACACTCGCTATTTATAATATTTAGTAATATATTCTAACCTTATGATAACAGCTCCTACTTTCATATTTTAGCTCTCCGATATCATACAAAGTTATCCACTTCATACCCACAACGTAGTTTTATTTCTCGTTGCTAGTTGGAAGCAAACGCTCGGTGTATGTAGAGTCATATCAGTGGCAGATAGGGCTTGAGAGCATATTGATCTTACCTTTAGCTCCTTGTGGGTTCGACACTCCATACTTGTCACTTCCACCTTTGGAAATTGCTACGATGATTCCTTGCACTTGGGGATTATCAGCGGGTGGCTCGCAGTACACTACGAGTTGTGAGCCACCGTGTGGGTTGGCCGTTTTGTTAGGCAGGTGCCACATCACAGTCGTGAATTCGTTATTTAAAGCGTTACACAACCCTTTCATACATACATGTTTTGGCCACATGCAGTCGATGGTTGTCCTACACAACACTCGATACTCGCGTGCGACGCTTTCTTTGAGCCCGCAAGGTTGTCATCCATCACTTTGACGAACAGCCGACAATGAGGTTAATTTGACCAGCAAGGTAGAATCTTTTCCGTTTGTGTTATGGTGGTATATAGTACACGTCAAATAGGTGTTAGGGGACTAGCATATATACTATACGTACGTGCCGTTAAAAAGTACATCTCACTCAGTGTTGGGACTTTTCGGTTTCCGAGGCACGTGCGTCATCAAAGTTGTGAAATTGGCTATTCAAACATCACACAACACCTCTTTGGCCCACATGCATGCAGGCGGTGGTTATCCTAGCTAAGACACTCACGTGTGACACTTCCATCTACGGGCCCACGAGGCCATTGTCGATGCATGCATCACTTTGACCTACATCGGGAGAGGTTAATTAATTTCACCATCAAGGACGATTCTTTTTGGGTTGTATTGTGGTAGGAGCATATAGTATGCGTTGAAGAGGAGGAAGGGGACCATCATATGTAGTGCACTTCATGAACCTCGCTCTATGTTGGGGGTTTATGGTTTTTTAAGCATTTGGCACATCAAAGTTGTGCATTTTGGGTATTCAACATATGTTTGGCCCACATGCAAAGCGATGGTGGTTGTCCTATCGCACCCACTTCAGTAGTTATCAGCGATAGCGATGCTTTCCATCTGTGGGCCCGCTTGGTCCATCACTACTTTTTTCCTGACAAAGAGAGAGGTTAATTTGACTTAGGAGGGATTATTTTTTTGCTTGTAATGCGGTATATATGTAGGTCATGCTCTGGGATGACATGATACAGTTTGAGCACACACACATGCATGTGTACACATGTATCCCTTCCATCGAGTTGAAGTGGCTAGTAAAACGACACATCATGAACCGATCTTGCTCTGTGTGGGGACTGTAGATTTTCGACGCACGCGCCACAACAATGTTGTGAAATGGTAATCAAACATGCATGCACACGCATCACCTCCATACATATGCATGTAGTGGTTGTCTTCGAATGGTACACTCCCTCACGTGGTTATCGGTGACAAGCCTATATATTCGTGGGCCCGTGTGGACATCCATGATCACCTTGACCAATAACAAGATAGCTTACCATATCGGATTCTTCCTTTGGTTCGTGTTATCGTAGTAAAGGTCATTGTGAGATTCAAACATAATTAAGTTTGAGTGCATATACTATGCATGCATGCATGCATGAATCCCCGTCGTCGGCTTGAAGGGTGGTGTAACATACATATGCATCGTCAACCTAATAATCGGCACTCAGTGGGGATTTCTAGTTCAAATCATGGTGCCACATCAAAGTTGTTCCATTGTGTATTTAAAAACACACCTCTCCATACATATATATGTTTGGGCCACATGCATGCAGTGGTTGTCTTCGGGGACTAGCTACTTGCGTGATTATTGGCGAGCTAGCCCATCTCCGGGGTCGCATGGACGGCCATCACTTTGACCAACAACAAGAGAGAGGTTGTACGACCAAGGTCGATTATTCTTGGTCCGTTTTATGATCCATGTTAATGAGATGCCTCGCTGGCCCGCCGACTGAAAGTGTGGGGGGGGGACTGCTACTTCGCACTTTGCTAGGTGAACCTCGGTTGGGGGCGCATGCATTCATAACTTAGGATTCCCTTTGTGCCGACACGAGGGGGTGCTTCTAGCTACTTCACACTTTGCTACGTGAACCTCAGTTGGGGGGGGGGCATGCATTCATAGCTTAGGATTCCCTTCGTGCTGACACGAGGGGGACATACATTCATAGATTAGGATTCCCTTCATGCCGACACGAGGGGGCTGCTAGCTACTTCGCACTTCACTAGGTTAACGTCGGTGGGGGGGGCACGCATTCATAGCTTAGGATTCCCTTCATGCCGACACGAGGGGGGCAAGCAATACAGTGTGCTTTGTGAGATAGGTGCCACATCGAAGTTGCATTTGGTATTTGAACATCAAACCACCCTTTTTATACATAAATTTGGTCCACATGCAAGCGTGTTCGTGTTCTGACCCTCTCCCGCATCATTTTTCGCCAAATTTATTAACATTAGACAAGTCGAATGACGCAACAAACACGGTTCACTCAAACTAACCGTGTGTGCCACTCCGTGCCCTGCCACGCACACATCCAAGACGGTACATTGGGCTCCACGAGGGCATGAGGCTTCCCCTCTCAAAAATATCTACCCACCTGCAGCTTTTTTCTGTTTGATAACACACAGTTATTGTCTTTCGACCGTGTGTGATGTTTCTTGTTCCCAATCCTGCCTGCATCCCTCGAAAATATCTGCCCGCCTCGAGGGTTTTTCTGTTTTATAACACACGTTTGTTATCTCCGGACCGTGTGTGATGCACCATCATCAAAAATTTCAATAGCCCCGGCATTTCACTCCCGCGTTTGACTCCCGCGTAGTAAAATTTTCAAGAGCGTCATTTCCTCAAACACACCCCGCCCCGCCCACACACACACACACACACACCAAAACCTCCTCGAGCCACACACACACACCCTCCCTCGCCAAACCCTAGCAAGGTCCCCGCCGCCGCAAGGCCTCCATTGTCAACATCTGCTGGTTTGCCTGTGCAGCTTACCCACCGATCTCCATACCCAGGCCGCCCTGAGTTTCTTTGATGACACCTGCCAAAAGCCCCTTTCCCACAGATCCCCATCCCCATCCCCCACTCTAGAGCGTCGCGGCCTAAGCCCGACTATGCTTCCTGTGGAGCTCGAGGAGCGACTGGCCCAAAAGAGGTGTATTACGGTCTCTTCGCCCGACGTCGCCTAGGAAGCTGACGACCATTACTGGCCGCAGGCACTCAAGCAGCGGGCTAGAGTATGTGGGTATGTCTCGGACACCGGCTACCACATCGAGGTCATCGACAATGACGGCCTGAGGCGGGCTATGTCACAGGTTAAGTGGCCCACCCCGAACCCCTCGGGTTCAACCGCCGTCGATCTCATCCATGGCCCCGCCACTGATCTCCTCTGGCTCACTTTCAACAATTTGCCATCCTACATCGCCATTGATCCCCTTTTGTCATTTCTGAAGGACACATTCTGCAATGCTGGCTTGGGATCCATAGCTTCCAAGTCAGACCTCATCAACGGCGACCACGAGGAGGGCACCCTCTCCGGCTCTTCCAAGGGAAAAGAGCCCATCTGCTCTTCCAAGGGGAAAGAGCCCGTCTGCGACATCAGGGAGGGTACCCTACAATCGTGTTGTTCCAAGGGGAGGAGCCCATCTGCGACAACATGGAGCACATCCACGTCCGTGCTCTACCCACGGGAACGAGCCCATCTGTGACAAGTGAGGAAACCCATGATTTGTTTTGCCGTGCCTCTTCACAGGGGGGAACCCATGATTTATTTTGTCGAGTCCCTTTTGTAGTGTAGTGAGAATATGTCCGGTTTTAATTGCTATATTTGGTTGTTTGTAGTATGCCTTGTTTATTTCAGTTGTTCACAATGTGATGCTCTACATGTGCAATTATTTACTGGGCAGTACATTTCATCAATCCAGTTTTAAACATACCAATAGGAATGCATATATTTGCTTGCTGCTAAGCCTGTTATAGCTAGCATATGCCTCTTTTAAAGTTTTTTGATTGTTCAGTTGTTTGTAGTTAGCATATGTCCAGTTTGAAATGCTATCTTTGGTTGTTCGTAGTATGCCTTGTTTATTCCAGTTATTCACAACGTGATGTTCTATATGTGCAAGTATGAATTGTGCAGTTCAATTTCATCAGTATTGGTTTCAACAATACCACTATGAATGACTAGATTTGGTTGCTGCATCTTGTAGTTAACACGCCTTTCCATTTTTATTTAACAATAACCAGTGTACTTAGACCAGCACAATACCAGTTTGAATGACTATGTTTGCTTGTTGTTGAATGTTAGGCCTGTTGCGCTTAACACACCTTTCCACTTGTTTAGCTTTACTAGCATGCTTAAACCTGCACACTGAAGCTATGTTTTGGAGATTATTTTGTCTACCATGGATAATTTTGGTTGATGTTTAGCCTGTTGGGCTTAACATACCTCTCGATGTACCTACACAGGACAATTTTGGGAACGACTATTGTTTTCCATCGAGGTTAGTTTCATCCCATGGCTTATATATACTCACTGTTCAGGATATCGGTAGCTGGTACCATATAGGCCGGGGGATGATAAGGGACTAATCGGTGAATCAAACTTATAACTCAATATATCTGTAACCATTTATCGTTAGATTAACTAGGGCCATATGTAACATATCTGAGGCTACATAGCAATATGCACCGTACTTAATGTCTAAATATGCAATCCTAGGCTACATAGCAACAAGGAAGAGTGTTAGCTTAATGTTCTGATGATGTAACAACAACAACAACAACAACAACAACAACAACAACAACAACAACAACAACAACAACAACAACAACAACAACAACAACAACAACAACAACAACAACAACAACAACAACAACAACAACAACAACAACAACAACAACAACAACAACAACAACAAATAAATAACAACAACAACAACAACAAATAACAACAACAACAACAACAACAACAGAACACAACAAAGAAACAACAAAAGAATAACAACAACAACAACAACAACAACAACAACAACAACAACAACAACAACAACACCAACAACAACAAGAACAACAACAACAACAACAACAACAACAACAACAACAACAACAACAACAACAACAACGGCAACAACAACGGCAACAACAACAACAACGACGACAATAACAACAACAACAACAACAACAACAACAACAACAACAACAACAACAACAACAACAACAACAACAACAACAACAACAACAACAACAACAACAACAAC
Organism: Aegilops bicornis; assembly: GCA_021605145.1. NCBI lineage: Eukaryota > Viridiplantae > Streptophyta > Magnoliopsida > Poales > Poaceae > Aegilops > Aegilops bicornis. The sequence goes on from CM038675.1 coordinate 153,483,305, forward strand.
AACAACAACAACAACAACAACAACAACAACAACAACAACAACAACAACAACAACAACAACAACAACAACAACAACAACAACAACAACAACAACAACAACAACAACAACAACAACAACAACAACAACAACAACAACAACAACAACAACAACAACAACAACAACAACAACAACAACAACAACAACAACAACAACAACAACAACAACAACAACAACAACAACAACAACAACAACAACAACAACAACAACAACAACAACAACAACAACAACAACAACAACAACAACAACAACAACAACAACAACAACAACAACAACAACAACAACAACAACAACAACAACAACAACAACAACAACAACAACAACAACAACAACAACAACAACAACAACAACAACAACAACAACAACAACAACAACAACAACAACAACAACAACAACAACAACAACAACAACAACAACAACAACAACAACAACAACAACAACAACAACAACAACAACAACAACAACAACAACAACAACAACAACAACAACAACAACAACAACAACAACAACAACAACAACAACAACAACAACAACAACAACAACAACAACAACAACAACAACAACAACAACAACAACAACAACAACAACAACAACAACAACAACAACAACAACAACAACAACAACAACAACAACAACAACAACAACAACAACAACAACAACAACAACAACAACAACAACAACAACAACAACAACAACAACAATAACAACAACAACAACAACAACAACAACAACAACAACAACAACAACAACAACAACAACAACAACAACAACAACAACAACAACAACAACAACAACAACAACAACAACAACAACAACAACAACAACAACAACAACAACAACAACAACAACAACAACAACAACAACAACAACAACAACAACAACAACAACAACAACAACAACAACAACAACAACAACAACAACAACACAACCCTGTTTGGATAATCAAGTTAGCTAGAGGTTAGAGTTAGTTTTTAGCTCATGACTAACCCTGAACTAACTCCATCCAAAGAGGTGTTGGATGACAGGGTTAGATTGACAATAAATGCACTAGGAGAACTAGCTCCAATTAGCACCTCTTGGGTTGGATATTTTTTTGGGTGGTTTAGATGCAACTAGCTCAAACTAGCCCTCATGTTTGGATATACTTTAGGGCTATTTGAGACCGAACTAGCTCAAACTAACTCTAACCCATGGATACAGCAGCAGTTAATCAGCCGATAATTTGTAAGAATGCAATAAACTCCTTTAATATAAGATGTTAATTGATCTAATATGTGAGTATATTGGATGTTATAAGATATTATAAAAGAGTGTTGTACTACATCATTGTGCAATTGTTGTTTAGCTTCTAATACTAACTTGGTGCTTTTAGGTACATATGTCATTGGTAAAGATTCGCGCTTCGAACCTTTCTGCGTATGGGTCAATGAGATATCGATGAACCAGCATCAAGTGAGGAAGCTGATAAACATTGTTAGTAAAATGGGTCAAAATATGGCAATTAAACTATTTCTTTACACTTTATCCTAGACAACAACGAACTGCATGATGGTAAGTAAGAACTCTGTAGCCTTCTTTTTACTGCCCATAATGAGTTGTGTTAGATGACAATGTCTGAATCTTTTTCCTTTGCAGTGGTTGCCAAAGCAGTTTACTCAAGATTACCTCTCAAACTACAAGACTGGTGGGCATGCAAAGGTTAAAGTATTTCTACCATAAGACGATGATTATCTAGATGTTTTCATGAAGACCGTCAAGGATGGGCGGTCGGCCATCACAATGGGTCGGACTAGAGTCGTGCGTGCCTTCTGCATGGAGGAGGGCACAATATGGGCATTCCGCTTCACCTTGTTCAAAGAACTAGAATGTATTTCGCCTCTTTCTTTACCGTCTTTAATAGTACAAGTATACAACTGTGGTTCATCATTCTTTATTTGGTTCTTATGTAATTCTTGAACTTATGTATCTATGAATCGAATAATGATTTGGTTGTTTGAACCATATGGATATGAATAAAGTTACAACATACATTCAAATTCAAATCCAAATCCAAATCCGGTACAATTTGAAATAGCAGCAATTATATTACGGTGAAATTGTGCACTTGAGGTCGTTACGGGACACACGGTTGGTAAAACACAAACGTTTGCGATATACACCATAAACCGACACGGTTCATAGAGAGGAAATGTGTGCAAGCATGCACATAGTTGCCGTTTGGAAAGCTGTGCGATGTCAGGCAGTATCACATACGATGCGGGCAAACTAAACGTTTGTGTTAGTTTCCTTATCAGACACGATTCGCAACCATGAACTGTTTCGGCGAAGTATGCATCATAAACGTTGCACCACAGAATAGCGCAGCGAGAAGTTGTCGTGTACGGCGATGTTACGACGGTCCGACGCTTCGTAATCCTGTCGACACTCGCATTCATGATTAGCTAATCTTCTAATTAGTTATCGCACACGGTTTGGCGGTGCTTAATTTGTGTGATTGTATGCTTATCATACACATTCTATAATAGTGAACCGCTTGTGATGGGTCGCAGATCATAAACGTAGCACCACGTATCACCGACTACAATGGAAATGCGAGCACAAACGAGTTGGAGTACTGTCTATGCATCCGCTCCCTATCCCCGACGGTTTCGGGTCGTGGGAAGGACCCCCTATCGCCCACACTCACTTGGCAACGGTTCCAAATGACGTCACCGAAAGGGGTTAAAAACCGTTTGTATAGCACCGACGCGTACCAGTGAACATTCCGGCTAAACAACGGCCTTTTTATGTCATTATTCATTTTATTAGGTCTAGAATTAATTGACTAGACTTAATCATAGGAAACATGGCTAACAACGCTGAAGGAGGGTGTTCTAATAATTGCAATGTCTACGAGGCAGCAGACCACTATTTGAACTATCTGGACGAGCAACAACGGTTGCAGTACCCCCTGTCACATCCAAGACTGAGATCGACACCGGCACCGACACCGAGACGGCGCCGAGACTGACGCCTGCACCGATGCTGGCGAATTACTCGGTATAGAACAAAAACCGAAGAGGATACGGCGCCCAAACTAGCTCGGCACTACTAGACTGGTGGTCACTGCGGTGGACCCCGGCAATTTTGAGTAAATGAGCTCATGGAAGCGTGCATGTGCTTCGGCAATCAATTAGGTTGCATCCTATGAGAAACCGCCACCATCAATGATGAAACATTAAAGAAGATACCAAATATGGAGCACTCCCTCCTAAAGAAGCTGCACTAGAGATTCTTGTTCCCGGGCCGAGATGAAATCAAATATACTCGACCGTGGCAAGACCCGGCAATGAAGAACATAAACATACGTGCCATGGCAAGTTTAGCGGCGTGTTGTCTGCCTGGAAAGTAAGAGTGAAATATCAGATCATCATAAAAAAGGAACCCTACTCTAAGATTGTAAAGGATAATCCGACAATTACGAAATAGCAGTTCGAAATATTCAAAAAGGCTTGCATTGTCGAAGCTGCCAAAGAAAAGTCGAAGTACATGAAGGGGCTTCAAGAGAGGAACATGTGGTGCCACCGCCTCGGAAGTCGTGGTTACGCGGGGAAGAGGCCCATATGGGCCAAGGAGGATGCAGAACGTGAAAGTCTGGGGATCCTAGACCCCTTGGCGGAGTTTACCAGCCCGCGGGAGCGTGACATCATGAGGGCCCGGTACTGTTGGGACCCACCCAACAAGGTTTTCGAAGCGGACGCGGTCACGAAGGAGTTAGTGAGACTGCTAGTAATTTTTAATTTAGCCACTAATTTTAGCTTCTGATCAATACGACTGCACGTTTAGTCACATTTGTAAACGATCCACGTTCCTTTTGCGGAAAGATCATACAGTGTCGGTGTCAAAACCGGCGGATCTTGGTAGGGGGTCCCGAACTGTGTGTCTAAGGTCGATGGTAACAGGAGACGGGGGACACGATGTTTACCCAGGTTCGGGCCCTCTTGATGGAGGTAATACCCTACTTCCTGCTTGATTGATCTTGATGAATATGAGGATTACAAGAGTTGATCTACCACGAGATCGTAATGGCTAAACCCTAGATGTCTAGCCTGGATGATTGTGATTAACTCTAAGGACTAAACCCTCCGGTTTATATAGACACCGGAGGGGACTAGGGTTGTACAGAGTCGGTTTACAAAGGAAGGAATCTTGATATCCGAATGCCAAGCTTGCCATCCACGCAAAGGAGAGTCCCATCCGGACACGGGAAGAAGTCTTCTGTCCTGTATCTTCATAGCCCATTAGTCCAGCCCATGTTACATAGTCCAGACGCCCGAGGACCCCTTAATCCAGGACTCCCTCATTAGCCCATGAAGTAGGCTTCAATGACGTTGTGTGCCACGCGCAGATTGTCTTCGGCATTGCAAGGCGGGTTCCTCCTCCGAATACTCCAAAGTAGATTTCGAACACCGAAAGCGTATACGGCTCTACAAAACAAGTACCACACACAACCGTGGAGAGCATAATATTTCACGAGTCCAATCTACTGACAAGTTCTGCAGCGTGACATCACGTCCCCGCCCGTTCCTTATTTGGAACCGTTTTTTAGCCTCCCGCTCCATGTTTCAAGATGCGATTTTATTGGCACGTCTTGTCAAAGTCGAGATCGTGTCCCCTTATTGCGGGATCCTCATCAATACGGGCATGGGTAATCCAACCGCCGCGTTGGCATGATTCCTTGGGAATAGGCAAGTTTTAAGGCTCATGAGGAGGCGCTCGATATTCATCGCCTTTATAAAGGGGCACAGACCCGTATTTCTCCTCTACGCCTACCTCTTCCTCAACTTTTCCAACCTCGAGATCCAGCACCCGGGTTTCAACTTAATCGCTCTGTCTTTTTCCTCTACGCCTACCTCTTCCTCAACTTTTCCAACCTCGAGATCCAGCACCCGGGTTTCAACTTAATCACTCCAAGACTCCCAGTCATGTCCGGACCCAGCCTTCAAGGCCGGTGGGTGGCCTCCTCTGTCATAGAGGAGGATGTCGGGAAGCTCCAGGCGGCAAGGTACCTGACCGCGGAAATCCCCACAGGCTCCCTGCTAAGGGGCAGGTTATACCTACACCCAGATCTGGCGAGAGGGTCGTATTCATTTCCCACTTCCTCCGGGGGCTAGGGTTCGCTCTCCACCGCTTCGTTCGTGGCCTCATGTTCTATTATGGGCTAGATTTTCACGATCTAGCTCCGGACTCCTTTCTTCACATCTCAGCGTTCATTTTCATGTGTGAGGCCTTTCTCTGCATTCCCCCACACTTCGGCTTATGGCTCAAGACCTTTAATGTGAAGCCGAAGGTAGTCGACGGGGAGCCAGCAGAGGGTGGCGGTGCTATGGTGAGCAAGCTCGCCCTTCTTTGCCCAAAGGGCTCCTTCACAAAAACTTCCAACCTATGGCAGCAGGAGTGGTTTTACATCACTGAACCCCGCGGTACCAACTGGGCAGCCACACCTGCGTTCCGATCTGGTCCTCCATTACGACTCACATCATGGATTAACAAGGGGCTAGACTGGGGATCAACTGATGAAGTGCAGACGCTACAAAGCCGTACCCGGAGTCTCCTCGAAAAGGACACCGGTCTCATCAACGTGATCCAGGTAATGCTAGTCCACCGGGTCCTGCCGTGCCAGCGACGGCCTCTCCGCTTGTGGGAGTTCAATCCGGAAGGACCATGGACCCTTCAGCACTTCTTCGGCACAACGCACAGAGGGATGTGGAAGTTATTCTTCGGGACCCGAAAGCAGTGGCCGGATACAACCGAGGACATCGGCCTCGACTGCAACCATCCGGATACCTCGGTAAGCACTCGACTCCTGAACGCAGCTTAGTTGAATATCCCGTATCAATATACTGAGAAACCTGTCTTCGACCAGGGATGGACAAAGAAGGCGGAACGAATTAGTTGTTCGGCTCCACTTCCCGAAGACTCAGTTGATCCTGTGTTAACAAGGATGCTGGCCCTGGTGCCGTATCAAGTGTCGGCGAAGGAGGACAAAGAGGAGAGAAAAAAGGCCAAAGGTGGTTTCCACTCAAAAGGTACACCAGACGCTATGTCCGGGGAGACCGGAACTCCCTCTTCTGAAGACGAAGGGGAAGAAGAAGCTTATATCCCTTCTCCCCATGGGAAGAAAAGGACCGCCTCTGAAGATTTGAAGGTGGAGGCTCCTAAGAGAAGGAAGATGTCCTCGCCGATGGTTCGGGTTCTAAGACGACGTTGCCACATAGTTCCCCCGTAAGGACAAGCCTTTCACCGAATCATAAGTGAACAAGGGTATTCTAGACATATCCCGTTCTTTTCAAGTCGCAAGGGTAACATCTTAAATATATGTTTCCAGTCCGGCCCGCAGTCTTCCTCAACAAGATTCTCCTCGAGTGGCCTGCTTCCGGAGATGACGGAAAGCGAGACGCCTCCAGAGGCTTCCTCGCCCCGTAGGGCGGACGACTTCGAGGTGTCATCCCGGAGGGTCTCCCCCGATCATCAAGTGGTGCGGGGGGGGGGGGGGGGCAATGAGGACAACGCCCGAAGGTGATACTTCGGTCGTCAAGGGTCCGGGGTGTGCAGCCCCTACTGGGACCAACAATAAAGGCCCCGGACTATCCGGTTTACAGCCGAAGACGACTCTAGGGTCGAGTAAACATAACCCTTCAAAGGGAGTTCGTACTCCTGCAGCCGCTTCCAGGAATCCAGAGGCGCCGGATACATTAATGGGCATGTCGCAGAATGCGTCCATCTCATAGAAACATCGTACCTTATTGGGTATGGTAGTTGAGAGGATTCTGTCCGCAAGAAGCGGATTGAATGAAGCCTTCGCGGGCCTACTAAGAGGCTTTGAGGTTATATCTTAACCACTCTTTACATGCAGAATGCGCTTTGTGTATAGATAGTAGCCCCTGAGACTCTAGTCGGCTTCCACAAGGAGGCGGTCAGAGCATCAAAAAGATATGCTCAGGAAATGACATGATTAATTTTGAAAACAGTGAATGGTGACTGCCCAAGCCACGGAAGTTATAGATTTAAAGCAGAAACTTGAGTCAGCAGATGAGGACATTACTCTTATTAACAAGCGGCTCGACGAGGCACAATGTATGTTTTGGGACAGTCAGCTTATGCATGTATAATAATATGAGCACGAAGCTGAGAATTATATACTGGGACATGCATAATTGCAGATGGTGTTGCTGCGGTTGAGACCCTTCGGGCTGAACTTGCCCGGGCGAAGGAGCAAGCCAGCGTGAGAAATGCGGCTGTCAAGAAGGCAGCTGCTGAGTTAAAGGCTGAGCAAGCCGCTCGGCGCCAGTGCGAGGAGAGAATATCTACCATGGCGCGAGAGCTGAAGGATGCCACTGGCCAATGCGAAGCACTCGAGAAGGATAACAAAGCCAAGGTAGCCGAACTCAACAGGGCTTTACAAGAGGCGCGAGAGGCACGGTCCGAGTCTAGAGCGGCTCGGGAGGAGATCCGGCAAGCTGGGGAGATAGCGGCTGGTAAGCCCTTTCTATTACAGACTAAATTCGGCGACCCGAAGTATGCCCTGCTTAATCAATTGTGGAGTTCTCCAGACTCATTCTTGGACCTGCCAAAGAGTGTCGCCGATGCGGTGCAGCTTTATCAAGTGCAAGACGGACATGCGGTGGAGAAGCTTTTCTGGTCACAGTTCAACGTGCCAAAGCGTCCATCGTTGCTGAACGAACAAATGGCCCAGTGGGACGAGCTCCACAAGGTGTCCGGAGATTCCATTGAGGAAGTCATGGTCCGGCTATGGCCAACTGAGCCAATTCCGAACAGTTATTTCGGTTTGGTGCAGCGACTTGTTGATGTGGTGCCGCATATCGACGCCGTTAAACGGTCGGCGTGCATTGAAGGTGCACGGATGGCCTTTGCCCGCGTCAAGACGTACTGGGCAAAAATGAAGGCCGCCGATGTTGCAGCAAACAGTCCACCCAAGGGCAAGGACCATCGCACGCCGGAGCAGTATTTTGAAGATGTCCTAGAGGGCGCCCGCTTGATAGAGGGTCAGTGCTCGAAGGATATTATGTTCGAGTGAATTATTGGAATTGTGATAACAATATTATGATATATTAAGGCTGTGTTATATTTATGCCTTTTGCCTGAAAGGCATTTCCTCCTGTGCGGCCATTTTTTTTATAATCTGAAGGTTTGCCAGTCGTCGGCTTCAGCCCCCTTCGGGGGTGTTCGGAATAGCAACTGACTACACTTGACCCAACGTCTTGGTCCGTGAAGGAGGTGTCAGTGCGGCGAACTTGGCAGTCGGACTATAGGGCTTTAACACCTTCACTTAGTCACAGGAGTTTGATGGTGGGTCTACGATATAGCCCCTTGTATGTATGCAGTTATCCGAATATGGCTGCACTACATAGGTGACCAGAAAACGGTCCTTCGTGTTATACGGAAGAAATCGCAAAAGATTTTAATAAGTCGCCGAGTGGTTGACCAGCTCTCGCCGCATCATGACAATCAGTGTTCGACTTTCTCTACTGACGTGCTTAACCAGGTGAACCGGAAACACAAACGCAGTAGTTCTCCCTTTACTACCCTAGCCGATAGAGCGGAACGTAAGGTAGTAAGCACAGGAATCGGGCAACCCAACTATTGACCAAAGACATGATTCGGAGCTGATGCATATAATGCCAAAACTCGTGACGCCGAAGTATGTTGTAGAGATGTTCGGAGTTGTTGGCAATTTTAATATGTTGCTGTAACGATCCCCTGGCGGTTAGTGTCGAGGTGTGTATGTGAAACCACCGAAAAGGTACAAGACGGTTCTATGAGGAAAAATAAGTACCGAAGACAGATTATGTCCATTGGAATCTAATTGATACGTCGAGCACAATTTTACAGATTATAACACCTCTACCTGTGTCATTTTACATGCCAGGGTCGAAGGTGAAAGTGCGTTATATCGACTAGAGGGGGGTGAATAGGCAATTTTTATGAATTCTTCACCGAGGAATTTGCCGGTGAGGAAATTCCTTAGCGAAGAACTACTTGCAGCGGAATAAGTACTCAGAAGTAAGCATAACAGAATGCGGGCATGGTCATCATGATGAAATGAAGACAATCACAGAGTACAGAAAACGTAAACACAGGATAACACAAGATGAAGACAAATAGACTGAAGAAATTGAACTGAAGAAATTGAGAAAGTCTTCAGTCAAAGTCTTCAAACACATATATGAACAAACACTCAACACAGTAATGAGGAAATGAAAGAGTTGAGGAAATAGAACCAGTAGGGTTGGTGAAGACAATGATTTGGTAGACCAGTTCCAACTGCTGTCTCAGTTGTACATCTGGTTGGAGCGGCTGAGTATTTAAACTCGAGGACACACAGTCCCGGACACCCAGTCACTGAGCACGCAGCTCAGGACACCAAGTCCTCACCGTATTCTCCTTGAACTAAGGTCACACAGACCTCGTCCCAATCACTCGTGGTAAGTCTTCAGGCGACTTCCAAACCTTCACAGACTTGGTCACTCGGCGATCCACAATTCCTCTTGGATGCTCTAGACCATGACACCTAACCGTCTAGAAGAAGCACAGCCTTCAAAGGTAACAAGCTTCAGATCCACACAGGATCAATCTCTTCAGTGATGCTCAATCACTTTGGGTTTGTAGGGGTTTGGTTTTGGGTTTTTCCTCACTCGATGATTTTCGTTCAAATTCCTCGGAGGATGGGTTTCTCTCAAATGACAAGTGTCAAGTTCTCTTGGAGCAGCCAACCAGCTAGTGGTTGTAGGGGGCGGCTATTTAAAGCCTAGGCAGCAGCCCGACATGATAAGACATAAATGCCCTTCAATGATATGACCGTTAGGTGGATAAGATATTTTGGAACAGCTGGCGCTGCACAACAACGGTCGGAAATTTGACTCTCAAATTCCTCAGGGCTATCATGTTCCTCACTGTGTAGGCAATCCGCGACAAAGTAATTCCTAACTCCTCGGTCAGAACAAATTCCTCAGCGACTGTAAGAACTTCGCCTCTCACATCAAGAAATTGACTGAACTATATGAGATTTCCAAAGGCTTCACTCGAAGGGATTGTAGGTGTAGGATTTTGAGTTGAGCATCACATGGAAAATTTTCCTTAGTATTTCCTCGACCCCCTTTAACAGTACGGTGTTTCCTATGACTCAAGAAAGAGAAAACGAAACTACGATAACAAAAGTCTTCACGCTTCATGTTCCTCAAATGAATACCAAGTCTTCAAGGTCACACCAATTTCTTCACTTTCAAAGTCTTCGTAAAGTCTTGAATACCAAAGTCTTGAGACGAAGAACTTCATTTTTAGGGTCGACTTTCTCTCAGAATATCAAACTCCTCATAGACTTATAGACCTGTGTACACTCATAAACACATTAGTCCCTTAACCTATAAGTCTTCAATACACCAAAATCACTAACACTATGTTTGGATGTTGATATTCAGCCCAAGATATTGATATTGGCATTGGATAGGCCGAATTCTGCTGTTCAGATGCATTTGGAATTGAGTCCACTGAATTGGCCCAAAATATTGGATGGCCCGCTCGAAAGCCCGCCTGCTCACGTAATTCTGGAGGGGCCAAGGTAGATTACACGATATTCGCTAACACGCCCAAGACTTACCCCTTCGACTCAAGGCCACGAAAAAGAAGAGGCAGAGCGGCGAGCGGGAGAGGAGGCGAACAGGGCGCGGCGCAGAGCTTCCGGCGACGCAGGTCAGCCCCTCTCCACCCTTCCCTTCTTCTCCGCTCTTCCGGCGCGGTAGATCCACCTCCCCACATGTGTATGTGCCCTTCCGTATCACCGACCGCCCACCTCCCTACCGTCTCTGTTGCTTGCGGCGATGGCCATCTGCTTTTGCCATCGCCGCGGCGCCCTCCATCGGTGGATGTCACGGGAGCCATCCCCCTGGCCGGTTATTCATGAAGCCCCCCATAGCCCCATACCCAATCCCAATCCCTAACCCCATACAGAAACCCTAAATCCCCAATCCTTTCTACTCACCATGTATGTATGAGTATGCTAATTTATTTTTCCTTTTGATGAACAACAATAGTGGATTGGGCAGCAGATCTGAAGGTCAGTGGATCGGAGGATGGATTCGGAGCAGGCAGATCAAAGGTAACTGAAGAACACACCATTCCTCTGTTATGCTTGTGATGGTCTGACGTTGTAGAGATGTTCTTTTGATGCTTGTGATGGTCAGATTTGTTACACCTGATAAAGTAGCAATGATTTGTGACATATTTGTGATGGTCTGATAGTTGTAGAGATGTTCTTTTAATGCTTGTGATGGTCAGATTTGTTAGATCAAATAAAATAGAATGATTTGTTACATACTTGTGATGGTCTGATATATGTACAATTATGCATAGTCCTTTTGATGCTTGCGTGAATGTGTAATTTTTTGATTCATTTTTTTGTAGAAATGATTGATGCCTAATTATGTAATTATTGTGTAGTTCCATAACATCAGATCAAGTAGACATGATTTCTTACATAACTGAAGAGAACAAAAGGAGAAAGAGGAAAAGGATAATCTTGACAGAACTTTACTTTGAATCGGTTCTTCTCGGAATGGCATACCTTATTTCACATAGAGCACCTCGTGGAATAGGTAGTTTTAGTGATGATGAGCACAAACACACACTTAGGAAGTACTTGTTGAAAGATATGTATGATGGCTCAGAAGTGGCATGCTATGATCAGCTACGTTTAACCAAAAGAAACTTTCATGATTTATGCACCATGTTGCGTGAGAGGTGTGGTCTAAGCGGTAGTGTGTATGTGACTGTGGAAGAAAAGGTTGCCATGTTCTTGCTAGTAGTGGGTCACGGTCTGAAAATGAGGTTGCTTCGAGGCACATACAAGCGGTCTTTGGGGACTATAAGTACTCACTTTTCCATGATCTTAAGTGCCATTCTATCTATGCATGGGGAGTTCATTAAGCTTCCAGATGCTAATGTTCAACCTCCCGATGATTACAAATGGAAGTGGTTTGGTGATGCAATTGGAGCACTAGATGGTTGTCATGTAGACGTTTCAGTTCCTGTGGCTGCCCAAGGGAGGTACAGGAATAGAAAGCAAGCTGTCACTACTAACATGCTCGGTGTGGTGGACTGGAACATGATATTTCTTTATGTCTTACCTGGCTGGGAGGATTCCGCTTCCGACTCAAGAGTCCTCCGTGACTCAATGAGAACTGATCGCCAAGATGCATTTGTTGTACCTCATGGTATGGCTTTTTTTCTTGCATTTTGTTCTCTTTAATTGTGGATGTCACAACCAACCTAATTGACTTGTTTACCAATAGGAAAATATTACTTGGCTGATGCTGGTTACACGAATGGGCCTGGATTTCTAGCTCCATTCAGATCCACTCGGTATCACTTGAAAGAGTGGGCATCAAGTCAGCAACAACCCCAAACTGCCAAAGAGTTATATAACTTGCGCCATTCTCGTGCTAGAAATGTAGTAGAGAGAACTTTTGGGTTGTGGAAGAAGAAGTGGGGTATCCTTCGCACTCAAAGTTTCTTTGATATAAAGGACCAGGTACATGTGTCCATTGGGTTTTCAATATGATGCCTAGCGGAGTTACAAATCATGAATGCTTAATTAAATAAAACATTGTTGCAGATTCAAATCATTAATGCTTGCTGTGTGTTACACAACTTTGCGAGGGATAGGCAACATATGATGGACAACTTATTGCTAAAAGAAGTGGATAATGAACTAGCTTCTCAGCCAATTGAGGCTGATGATGCTAACTCAATTAGAAGTGTCCAAGTCACTAACGCATGGACCAACTTCAGGAACCAACTATCTAAGGACATGTTTGCTAAATATGTTGTGGCGCATGCAAATTTAGAGCAGTAGTGGGGCATGTGGATTAGCAAGACGATGTATTTTGCTTTTGGTCTAGCTAGATGTTGGGTTGGCAAGATGATGTATGTTGCTTTTGGTCTAGCTAGATGTTGGGTATTATGTTCTCTTTTGTGCATAGCTAGTGGATGGAGACTTTTGGATATTTTGTACATCATCATCACGAGAAAGCAATTAATATATGTTCTCTTTTGTTTGTCAATTGTTATTCAAATTTTTACTTGTAGCACCATGGTTGAAGAAACAAAGAAGAAGTATAGTAGAGATTACTTGACATGGACAGATGAGATGGATAAGGTATTGTTGGATGTCTTTGTTGAACATCACAACATAGGTGATCAAGGCCAAAATGGATGGAAGCCACATGTCTACACTGCTGCTATAAAGGCAATATGTGGTAAGTGTGGGTTGCACGTCACAAAGGACAAAATATGTTCAAGGATGAAGACTTTTGACAAGCATTATGCTACAATTAGCAAGGTTCTTTCTCAAAGTGGATTTGGTTGGTATTGGGTCAATAACAAGCTACTCATGGACAGTGATGATGTGTGGAACAAATATGTGCAGGTAAAAAAAAGGTTGTTTACTTAATTTATTCTATGGCATATATATAAGCAAGTGATTTACTTTGTATGTTGTGCAGGCTAATCCGAAGGCAGCATGTTACAAGTACAAAGAAGTGAAGAATTGGGAGGCAATTTGCACAATATACTCCAAAGATCATGCAACCGGTGAAGGTGCAATGACAGGTGCTGAAACTGAAGCGCAACCAACAGAACCCGATGTAGTAGTCGTCGAAGACTCTCCCGAAATGCCACAAAAAAGGCAGCGAATAGGTGATGCTATCTTGTGCATGCTTGGAGACATGAAATGTTCTTTTCAAGATGCTTTGAAATCACTTGAGCCACTTGAACTGCCCAAGGTTACCCCTCCTCTTGAAATCCTTGCTGCCCTTGAAAAGATCCCAGAGTTGGCTCGTTCTGACATGTTGCGAGCATATGGTAAACTCATCCTTAGTGAACGCTCATTTCAGGCGCTTATGGAGTTGCCCATGGACTTTAGGAAGGAATGGTTGCTGACGCTCAATGAGAAGAACAACATTTGAGTAGTTTCAAGTGCTTAATAAGTGTTGTTTCTTTGTTCCATGTAATAGCTATGAACTTGCTGGACCAATTACTATGTTATTGTTACATGTATGAGACTTGAATTTCCTATATTATGTTTTGTTGTTGGCTGATTTATAAGTGTTCCTGCTGTACAAGTGCTGCTGTTGCTGTATGTGTTGTTGTTACTATATATGCTGTTGTACAAGTGCTGCTGCTGTTGTAGATGTGCTGTTGCTGCTGTATATGTGCTGCTGTGCAAGTGCTGCTGCTGTATATGTGCTGCTGCTGCTAAGAAAGTGCTGCTGTATGTGCTGCTGTTCTAAGAAAGTGCTTGTGTATGTGTTGCTGTTCTAAGAAAGTGCTGATGTGTATGTGCTGCAGTTGTTGTGTATGTGTTACTGTCTAAGTCATGTTTATATGTATAATTGTTGGTTTTGGTTAAGTGCATCTAGTTTATAACTGCTGCCATTTAAACATTACAACAAAGTTCAGTTTGATCATATGACAAATGAACAATTACAATGTAGAAAATGACAAACCAAACAAGATTAGGAAATGAGATTGTCATGAGAATACCAAGTGGCAATTCTGTGCACATCCAAACAACAGAATTGGGTTCAATGTCAATATCAAAGCCAAGGAGATTTGATATTGAGGCCAATTCAATTCCATGGCCCTCAATATCAACATCCAAACAAAGCGTAAGGGGCACTAGAAGCACTTACAATCTCCCCCTTTTTGGTGATTGGTGACAATATAGGTTAAGTTTTCAACGGGGATAAACATATGAAGTGTAAAAACTGATATTGAGGAATTTGATTGCAAGATATAGAAGAACTCCCCCTGAAGATGTGCATAGTGAGGAATTTGCTTTTGAGGCAATGCACATTTGAAGAGTTGAATCATGGAGATCTCCCCCTATATCTTGTAATTCATACATGCATTTGACATACAATATGAAGAATTTGAAATGCATGATGAAATATGGTGACTGATGTAATTCAGCATGCGTGTATTAACATATAACGAGGAATAAGCATGCAGAGGAACACATCAAAAGTATCAGAGCACCATCGGGTTTAAGATTACAACTCGATCCAATAAAGTTTCAGAAGAGCGAGAGTTGTAACTTAGCAAAAAAACGCCCATATAATAGACCCGCTTGAAGACTAACTCAAATTTCTCCCCCTTTGTCATCGAATGACCAAAAGGATCGAAATTGAGGACTAACGCCTCAAGAATTTCAAGTTGATGGAGGAGCGCATTGCCGGGGTCGGTTGTAGTAGTAGGGCCTGCCGCAGTTGTCGTACAAGTCTTCATTTTCATCTCTGTCGGCGATGAAGAATAGGAGCTGGCCACCAAGGAAGGAACCTTGACCTTCTTGAATTTCTTCAGCGGAGGTGCAGACCAGTCAAATTCTTACTTGAGACCCATGTTCTTCAGATCTTCTGTGCTGTAGAGATGAGATAGAACAGCCCAGGTACGGTTGAAGGTTTCTTGGAGGTAGTATTGGTTTTTCATCACTGCATTGTGTGTTGAGGTCATGTTGTGAAGAATTGAACCAAACTGACGCTTGACCTATTTATGATTGCGATCAACCTTCTGATGAAGACTGAGGAGTAACTCACGATCAGTCATCACCCCGGTGCCGTGTGGCTTGAGGATTTTGCTTGGCTGAGGTATTGGTGGCAGAGTCATGTGTGGCAGAGTCATCATTGGTGGAGTAGGATGCAGCTTTGCGAAATTGACCATCCAATGGACGAATGCCTTCATCTACCACAGTAGTTGCCTTGCCTTTGTCTAGCTAAGGAAAATGTCCGTTTGAGGACTTCAATTGGAGGCAAGTAGCTGCAGTGGTTCAGAGTATCAGCCTTGTAATTGAGTGAAGACCTTGTCCTGATGAACCTCATAATCCATGGTGCATAAGGCTTCAGCTCAAAAGGCGACATAGCAATGTTTGCCAGAGTCCTCATGAAGAAATCATGGAAATTGACGGGAATGCCATGAATGATATTGAAAAGCATATTCTTCATGATGTCAACGACTTCTTCATCATTTGAGTCGTGGCCTTTGATAGGACTCATTGTCTTCGTCAGAATGCGATAGACAGTCCGAGGCACATATAGTAATTCCTTGAAGAGGAATTTGGTTCGTGGGGCCTGCCCTGGCTTCAAAGGCTTCATCAGAACTTGCATGTAGTGATTTGAAAGCTCAGGTTCGCTGTAGATGCAACGAGCACCATCAAGGGGAGGACTGAGTGGGAGAGCACGAAGCAATTCAGTTGCTGGTGCCTTGTAGTGAGTATTTTCTGTCATCCAGTCCAAGACTCCATGAGTTCACATCTTCGTAATCTCCGTTGATGTGCAGCGTCGCATAGAATTGAAGAATGAGTTCTTCATTCCAATCACGTATGTCCGTCTTGAAATTCAGCAATCCAAAGATCGTGAAGAACATCGAGGACTGGCTTGAAGCCAGCAGAGATTCCATGTCCACATGAGGAATATGTGCATGATCGAAGACTTTGTCTTTGTTGAATAGCACAAAGGAATAGAAGTTGGCTTGACTAGCAGTCCGTAAACGCCTCTTCCTTGTGCGTAGCAGAGTCATATGGGTTGTAGTCGATGAAGAATACATGCTCGCCGAAGAAATCTCCAAATTGAAATTTTGCTTCGTTGAGAATGGATTCTTTAGCTTTGGCAAAGGAGTGTCGGTCGTTGCATCACTACCTCTCGAATCGCAATCTCGTGTTCTTCAGCCGAGGATTTTCTGGTTCCTCTTCATATGCAGTTTGCGTGTTCAAAGGATCAGCAGCAGCAGGTTCTTCAGCACTAGTGGCTGGAATTTCTTCATGCACGGACGAGGTGGGATGAGTTTCTTCAGAGCCCATTTGAACTGTTCGTGCAGGGGACTGAGGAATTTGTTGGATTGGAGTGAAGAGTGGAGAATTGGGATGCTGACTTTCCCAAAAGTCATCATTCATCACAGGCGTGTTGAAGGGATTGCATCCACTTCAATTTCTTCATCAATCTGCTCTGACGAAGCAGCAGAATGATTTTCTTCATCAGATCCGCTTGGGATCTCATATTCTTCACTAAAAGGAACAAGGTCCTTCGATTGGCATGGACGAAATCGGAACAACATCAATTGGATTTTCAAATGAGCTGGTCATTGGCTTCATTTTCTTCGGGATGAAGAATTTGGAGCAGCTGATGCTTTCCTTTTCTTCACTGCAGCTCGCTCTGCAGCCTTGGTCTTCTTCACATCTGATGCAGATGGAAGGATAGGAGTTGGTGTAGGCGCAGGAGGAGCCGAGGAATCTGTTTGAATTTCCTCAGCGAATCGATGCAGCTTCTCGACTTCTTCAGTTTCTTCAGGCGCACCACTAGTGGATGCCCCCACAATTTCATCAGCGGTTGGAATGGAGTCATCAGCCCTGGAACTAGCATTGTCTTCAGCAGGCTGAAAATCATCAGCGGTGCTGGCATGTTCTTCATTAGGCTGAGCAGAGGCTCCAGCCTGAGGAATTTCTTGTAGCGTTGGGGCAGCAACATTTGTGAACTTCTTGGTCAGATTGACAAATCTGACCTTGGCTCCTTGCCAATCAGCATAATAGGCATGAAAGTCATCACTGAGGGCTTTGATTTCAGACTGGATCTTGAGGAGTTCCTCAGTTGTCATTCTGACAACGTTTTTCCTCAGGAACTTCTCTTTTCTGAAATGAGCTTTCTTGATCTGCCTAGCCTTTTCAAATTTCCATTTCTCTTCAGAGATGAAATGGGTCAGCATGTGACTTTGACCAGGAGTCAAATGAAAATCAGGCATAGGTGTCTCTGGATCCTTGTGCCAGAGATCAATGTACTCGAGGATCGCCCTTGGATCCAAAAGCAAAGGGCATTGTGTGTGCCTTTGGCTCTAGCGGCCCTAACTTGTCGGTCTTTGATGATTTCTGCAAGTTCATCATCATCAGCTTCATCATCAGATGGCACTTGGAAGGCAACCTGTTTCTTCTTCGGACATGGCCGAGGACCTCGGCCCAAATAGCTTGCCTTTGTCTTCAGCAGAGTGGGGCCAGATGAAGAATTTGGTGCAGCTGAGGAACTCGTTGAGACACCAGAGGCAATAGAGATGCCTGCAGTCCTTTGGCACGTGGCCAGATGCACAGGTGCTGAGGACTTTGCCGGAGCAGCTGAGGACTTTGGAGGAGGAGCTGAGGATTTTGGAGGAGCAGGAGCAGCATGAGGAACTGGCCGTGAGGGCACTGAGGATTCTGGCCGTGAGGGCATTGCTGAGGATTTTGGCCGTGAGGGCACTGTTGGTGAAGCACTTGGCTTGTGCGCTAGCTTCTTTGCCATTAATTTTCTAGGGTTGACAGGGGCCTGAGTGGCAGCAGCAGTAGCAGATTCTTCATTGAATTTCCTCACTGCTTCTTTGGCTTGTCTCGCCAACTTGGCTTGGCGCATGGCCCATTCTTCAGGAAAGTCCTCACCACGCTTGATGCTGGTGGGGTCAGCTTCTTGGTCAGGTGCCAATGGAGCTCTTGGTCATGGAGGATTCAGTGCGAATTTCTTCATACACTTTGGAGTAACATACCTGTACTCCCTCATTCTCTTGCCCATCTCCTCTGAATGCGCACCTTGTGCTGATTTTTGTTTTCCTTGCCAAACTTGGCTTCATCAGGTGTGCAATAGTCAGCATAGATGTCCTCAGGTATCTCAAAAGCAGTCATGACCTCAGGCCACTTTCCTCCTTTCCGTGGCTTCTTTCCTTCTGCCATATTCTTCAGCTGAGGAATTTGAACAATCGAATTCTCTGAAGAAGTATGCAACTTTTCTTCGAGGAACGCTGCAAATGAGTTAAGTTATATGAGAACCTAGTGATTCAGCAGTGGACATGAGTACCTGTGAACAGAGTATAGTTGCGAGGAATTTGGAGAGGTCATATGCGTTCTCAGAAGGTTTTTAAAAAAACTAGTTTGAGGAATTTGACCAGATGAGCCTTGAAGAATTTCACTAAGCGATCTTTGTCTTAGGTTTTAGAGTTGTATAGATCGAGGATCCACACAATTGAGGAATCTTGAAGAAAAATCATTGCTTAGAGAAACGAATCAAGAGCGTATTTCATTTGAGGTGTTCATATGTGTGAAGATTTGAAGAATAAACACCTTTGAAGATTTTCAGTAATCTTTGAGAATCAAAGCGAGTAATAAAAGTAACTTTAAATTACTCGAATCGAAGAACACGATTTAACCGAGAAGTGTAGATTAGAAGTTCGTCGATTCCAGATCTCCCACGCCCTAACTCAGCGGAGGAAGACAGCTATGGCGGCGGCAGAGTGAAGATTTCCATGTCGGCGCTGAGTACGACGGGCGATGAGGTCGAGGCAAGGAAGCTCTTCCTCACCGGGCGACGATGGAGTAGCGGTGGCGCTTAGGGTTTGAGAAGCTCGAGCGAGAGAGAGCGGTCGAGCGGAGTAAAGTAAGTGAGGAAGGGAGAGGGGTATATATAGCCACGGTGAAAAACTGTTCGCTCAAGATTTTGGACGAACGTGCTCGACCCTTCTCATTCGCTTGACATGTGTCACCCACGTACTGAAAAGTGGAGATCGTGTTAGATCGTGGGTGAATAGATAAGTCTAACATAGGAAGCGGAATGGTTTGAGCGGCAAAGCCAAAAATTTGGATAATATTAGTTTTAAAGTTCCGTTCGCAATTTCTTCAAATTGACAAGGACACAAAGTGAAGATTTTGAACGAGTTTCAAATAGAACGCGCATGAAGAATTTGTGAATAGATTGGGTTGAGTATAGCATAGAGGGGGAAGGGTCCGATCACATTCACTTAGCAGAAAAAGCAACTTGAAGAAATAGCCATAAGTGAATGTTGTAGAGGACATAAAACCATATATATAGATATAGCCAATGAAGAAAAACAACGGAAACAGTGAAGATTTTGCAAAGTTGAAGAATTTGAAAAACTGAAGAATTTCAAAACTGAGGAAAAACTCAAATTGAAGATTTTCAACTTTGGTGGTGGAGTTGTCCACCGTATAAGAATGATGATTTCAGACACCGCGTACACTTGTCGTAGGGTTCTGAGAACCAAATTCTTCATTAATTTCTTCACACTTAGAGTGTTATTCTTCATTGATTGAAGAAAAACGTTTCTTCATGTGTTGCACATCTAAGTCATAAATTTTGCATAAGTGTCAGGATGTGTGTCCTTATCAAAGAATATTCGAAGATTCTAAGATATTTAGCTCAAACCGCAACTTGCTAAATCTCTTCTCACCCAAGGGCTTTGTGAAGATATCGGCAACCTGTTCTTCAGTCTTCACATGCTCGATGGAGATGTCGCCCTTCAACACATGATCACGAAGAAAATGATGACGAATCTAAATGTGCTTTGTCTTCGAGTGCTGAATTGGGTTGTGAGCAATCTTGATGGCACTCTCATTGTCACGGTAGAGAGGCACATTATTCACGTTGATGCCATAGTCCTTGAGAGTTTGCTTCATCCACAGCAATTGAGCACAGCAAGAACCAGCAGCAATGTACTCAGCTTCCGCAGTGGACAGTGATACGCAGTTCTGTTTCTTCGAGGACCAATAGACCAAAGATTGTTCGAGGAAATGACAAGTACCAGATGTTGACTTGCGGTCCACACAATCACCAGCATAGTCAGAATCAGAATATCCAATGAGATCAAAAGTTGAGCCCTTGAGCTAGATATCGAAGAATATGCTTCACAGCCTTATGGTGTGATTCCTTCGGTGTAGCTTGAAATCGGGCACACATGCAAACACTAAGCATTATATCTGGCCTAGATGCACATAATTACAATAAAGAACCAATCATGGAGCGGTATACCTTGTGATCAAAGTCAATACCATTTTCATCAGTGCATAGATGGCCATTTGTGGGCATAGGAATTTTGACGCCTTTACAATCTTGCATGCCGAATTTCTTCAGAACATCTTTGATGTATTTATCCTGAGATATGAATATGCCATTGTGTTGTTGACGAATTTGAAGACCTATGAAGAATTTCAATTCTCCCATCATACACATTTGATATTCTTCACTCATCATATAGGCAAATTCATCACTATAACGTTAGTCAGTACAGCCAAAGATAATATCATCAACATATATTTGGCACACAAACAGTTCACCATCATATGATTTAGTAAAGAGAGTAGGGTCGAGTGAACCGGTGTGAAGCCATTCTTCACGAAGAATTCCTTCAACGTATCATACCACGCCTGGGGCCTCGCTTGAGGCCATAGAGGGCCTTGTTGAGTCTCAAGACTTTGTCGGGATTCTTTGGATCTTCAAAACCTGGGGTTGAGCAACATATACCTCTTCCTCAAGCTTACCATTGAGGAATGCACTTTTCACATCCATTTGATATAAAGTGATATTATGATGGTTAGCATAAGCAAGTAATATGCGAATAGCCTCAAGTCTAGCAACAGGTGCAAAAGTTTCATCGAAATCAATTCCTTCAACATGTGTGTAGCCCTGAGCTACAAGTCGTGCCTTATTCCTCACCACAAGGCCATTTTCATCTTGCTTGTTGCGGTAGATCCACTTTGTGCCAATGATATTATGCTTACGAGGATCTCGGACGTTTGACCAGTTCCCTGACGTTGTTGAGCTTGAACTGATGTAATTCTTCTTGCATGGCCTGAATCCACTCGGGCTCCGTAAATGCTTCATCTACCTTAGTGGGCTCTGTGATAGAGACAAAAGCATAGTGCCCACAAAAGTTAGATAAATGTGAAGCTTTTGAGCGTGTGAGAGGACTTGGTGCTTCAATGTCATCGATGATCTTGTCAACTTGCACTTCTTTTGCAACGCGAGGATGGGCTGGTTGTCGCCGAGGAATTTGATCAGCATTTTCTTTAGCACCATTTTCTTGACATTATCTTCAGTGCATCAGCTCGACGTTCTTCGCGATTCTGGAATGAATTCTTCAGCAGATTCTTCAAGAGGGAATTACATCCTCAGTTGCCTTGAACTTGATAGATTCCTCAGGTGCTGGTTCATCTATCACAGAAGGTAGGTGCTCTCTTTGCAAGGCATTAGTTTCATCGAACCGCACATCTACAGTTTCAACAATCTTGTAAAGAACATTGTTGAAGACTCTATAGGTGTGCGAGTCCTTTCCATAACCAAGCATAAAACCTTCATGTGCTTTTGGTGCAAATTTAGCATTGTGATGATGATCTCTAATCCAGCATTTAGCACCGAAGACTTTGAAATAACTCACATTGGGTTTCTTGTCAGTGAGGAGTTCATAGGCAGTCTTCTTGAAGAATTTGTGAAGATATACTCTGTTGATGATGGGGCATGCGGTATCAATTGCATCAATCAAAAAACGATGAGGCGTTTTGTATTCATCAAGCATAGTACAAGCCATCTCAACAAGAGTTCTGTCCTTGCACTCCACGACGCCATTTTGCTGAGGAGTATAGGGAGCAGATAACTCATGAGTAATACCAAGTTCATCAAGATAGTCATCAAGACCGGAATTCTTGAACTCAGTTCCATTGTCACTCTGATGTGCCCGATCTTCACACCAAAGTTGGTTGAAGCCCTCGAGTAAAATCGTTTGAAGACTTCCTGCACTTCATGTTTGTAAGTGACAATGTGTACCCATGTGTAACGAGAGTAATCATCAACAATAACAAAGCCATATAGAGATGCATCATTAGTGACTGCCGAGTAATGATTAGGACCAAAGAGGTCCATGTGAAGCAATTCGAATGGACGAGTAGTGGTCATGATAGTCTTCGCTGGATGCTTGGCCTTGGTCATTTTTCCAGCTTCACAGGCTCCACACAAGTGATCCTTGAGGAATTTGACATTTTCAATGCCAATGACATGCTTCTTCTTCATGGCGTGTGCAAATTCCTCACGCCTGCATGACTAAGTCGTCGATGCCATAGCCAGCCTTACGAAGCTTTTGCAAGTAGGCACACGGCTGGTTGTGGTCCTGTAGATAAATCAACAATATACAAGTCTCCTCTCCTAAAGCCTTCAAGACTTTGGAATTGTCGCCTTCCATAATCACAACACAACGATACTTGCCAAAGACAACAACCATATCAAGATCACAAAGCATTGAGATCGACATGAGGTTGTATCCTAAGGACTCAACAAGCATGATTTTGTCCATGTGTAGGTCCTTAGAGATCGCAACCTTACCAAGACCCAATACGACTTTTGCCTTTGTCAGCGAAGATGATATGCTTCAGATGTGATGGTGATAAGGGAGCATCCATCAATAGATTCTTGTCACCAGTCATGTGATTTGTACATCCACTATCGAGGACCCACTCATTGGCTTTGGGTTGATCATCCTGCAGATGAATTAGTGCAACTTACGATCTCATATACTTCATTAGTGAACAATATGATATCAATTTCATCAGATGAATTTCATCAATCAGTAAAACAGATATAGCAGTATGAGGACGTGTGAAATGAAAGTTCATTTCTTCATGGTTAGCCTGCGTCCTTTCAGGCAATGTTGTCAGGTCCCCAGAAAATTCTTTAGACGTTAAAGCTCGTCTGGAGACCTGACCCTGCAGAAGAGATTAGTTCTTTTTCTTCACCACCCACATCTGAAGGGGTGGCAAATATTTCATCACTCTACGAGCTCCATATGAGAATGGTGGCATAGAGGCCAATCCATTTCGTTTCACATAAGAGAGGTTAGGGTAAGCATATGAATAAGCAGAGAAATTCTTCGAGGACTTATGAACATATTGATTTGAAGAATAATGCACATATTCATAGCCCTTAGCTCTACCCTGCGAAACAGAGTTGTTAGCACGATGATAATCATATGAGAACTTTGATCCTTTTGAGGAATTTGATCCACGTGAGGACTTTGGTCCGTATGAGGACTTGGATCCATATGAAGAATTTGGTCCATATGAAGAGTTTGATCTGGGGTCCCTATTCTTCACAGGTGGTTTCATGAGGACATTCACCTGAAGACTTTCAAGGCACTTCTTGGGAACCCAGACTTTCTTCATAGGAGAACCATTCCTGCAGTTAGTGTCAACGTATCTAGCAAATACTTCACCATTCTGATTTTTGAACAGTTTGTAGTTCGAGTCAAACGACTCATCAGAAGAATGAGGAGATTCACATGTAAAGCCAGATAAGTTAGATGGATCAACTGGAGGTCCCTTTGCAGCAACCCATGAGGTTTTGGGGTACTGCTCAGGCTTCCAATATGTTCCATCAGCATTGAGTTTCCTCTCAAAGGCAATACCCTCTTTCCTAGGGTTCCTGTTGAGTATCTGCTTTTTAAGCACATCACAAAGAGTCTGATGCCCTTTGAGGCTTTTGTACATGCCTGTCATGTACAATTATTTTAGCCATGCATCGTTAGTGATACTAGCAATGTCCTCAGATGAGGAATTAGTAATAGCAGAGGCAGGTGAAGAATTTGTAACAATTGAAGCATTTGAACATTCAGGTGAAGAATTAGCAGATTCACGTTCAATGCACTTTAAGCATGCAGGAACAAATTCTTCCTGAGAAGCGCTGATTTGTTGAGCAAGTAATGGATCGCGCTCCTTCTGAAGATCTTCATAACTCACTCTTAGCTTCTCAAGATCTTGCTTTCTTTGAAGAAATTCATAAGAAAGTTTCTCATGATCAGATAAGAGAGTGATATGATGACCTTGAAGGCTGTCAAACCTAGACTGAAGTCTCTGAAGATTTTCAGTCAGGGCTTTAGTGCGATCCATTTCTTCATCCAACATATCATCACTTTTACCTAACATGTTTTGAACCTTTTCCAAGGCATGTTGTTGTTTGGTGGAAATACAAACAAGCTTGGTATAGCTAGGTTCAATATCATCATCGGATTCGGATGAGGAACATTCGGTTACCTTGTCACCCTTTGCCATGAGACATGTTGCAGAAGATGATGATTCTGGTTCGAAAGTCATCGTTTTGAGAGATTCCTTGAAGTTCTCAAACCAAGTATCATGACGGGTTCGATGACCTTCATAGACGTCGGAGATTCGGTCCGAGATAAGCTTCGCATTGTAAAGATGCATAATGCGCTTGAATTCATCTCTAGATAGGCAGGAACAGATGATATCCTTCGCCATGATGTTAAGTCGAGTGTACTTGCGCATATCATCTGCGTTCGCCGTCTTGCATAGATCAGTAAGACCAATTTCAGTGATACCACATTTGCTGTCCATTGCCATGAGGCGCTTCCTCATCATGGCCTTCCACTTGGGATAATCATGACCGTCAAAGATAGGGCATGTCTCTTTCTTCATACCTGCGGTCGACATAATTAAAACTCCAGGTGGTTAAACCAAAATCACACAGAACAAGGGAGTACCTTGCTCTGATACCAATTGAAAGTGTGTTATATCGACTAGAGGGGGGGGGGGTGAATAGGCGATTTTTATGAATTCTTCACTTAGGATTTTGCCGGTGAGGAAATTCCTTAGCGAAGAACTACTTGCAGCGAAATAAGTACTCAGAAGTAAGCATAACAAAATGCGGGCATGGTCATCATGATGAAATGAAGACAATCACAGAGTACAGAAAACATAAACACAGGATAACACAAGATGAAGACAAACAGACTGAAGAAATTGAACTGAGGAAATTGAGAAAGTCTTCAATCAAAGTCTTCAAACACATATATGAACAAACACTCAACACAGTAATGAGGAAATGAAAGAGTTGAGGAAATAGAACCAGTAGGGTTGGTGAAGACATTGATTTGGTAGACCAGTTCCAACTGCTGTCTCAGTTGTACATCTGGTTGGAGCGGCTGAGTATTTAAACTCGAGGACACACAGTCCCGGACACTCGGCTGAGCACGGAGCTCAGGACACCAATTCCTCACCGTATTATCCTTGAACTAAGGTCACACAGACCTCGTGCAATCACTCGTGGTAAGTCTTCAGGCGACTTCCAAACCTTCACAGACTTGGTCACTCGGCGATCCACGATTCCTCTTGGATGCTCTAGACCATGACGCCTAACCGTCTGGAAGAAGCACAATCTTCAAAGGCAACAAGCGTCGGATCCACGCAGGATCAATCTCTTGATGATGCTCAATCACTTTGGATTTGTAGGGTTTGGTTTTGGGTTTTCCTCACTCGATGATTTTCGCTCAAAGTCCTCGGAGGATGGGTTGCTCTCAAATGACAAGTGTCAAGTTCTTCTCGAGCAGCCAACCATCTAGTGGTTGTAGGCGGCTATTTATAGCCTAGGGAGCAGCCCGACAAGATAAGACATAAATGCCCTTAAATGATATGACCGTTAGGTGGATAAGATATTTTGGAACAGTGGCGTGCAAGAAGATCAGAACGGTCGGAAATTTGACTCTCAAATTCCTCGGGGCTATCATGTTGCTCACTTTGTGTAGGCAAGACGACCTTGGCGAATTCCTAACTCCTCGGTCGAACAAATTCCTCGAAACGGAAGAACTTCGTCTACATCACTTTGAAGAAATTGACTGAACTGTATGAGATTTCCAAAGGCTTCACTCGAAGGGATTAGTAGGTGTAGGATTTTGAGTTGAGCATCACATGGAAATTTTTCCTTAGTATTTCCTCGACCCCCTTTAACAGTATGGTGTTTCCTACGACTCAAGAAAGAGAAAACAAAACTATGAAAACAAAAGTCTTCACGCTTCATGTTCCTCAAATGAATACCAAGTCTTCAAAGTCACACCAATTTCTTCACTTTCAAAGTCTTCAGAAAGTCTTCAGAATACCAAAGTCTTCAGACGAAGAACTTCATTTTTAGGGGTCGACTTTCTCTGTAAATATCAAACTCCTGATAGACTTATAGACCTGTGTACACTCATAAACACATTAGTCCCTTAACCTATAAGTCTTCAATACACCAAAATCACTAAGGGGCACTAGATGCACTTACAGAAGGCTGAGGAGAAAGGCTATATCCAGGTTTTAAATAGAGTGTTTGGTCTACACAAAATCTTTTGGACCTCCTGTTGCACGTCTGCGCTGCCTTTGCCTTAGCGAAGAGGATTCCTTAAAAGGAGCAATCTTTGGTTTCTTGGATGAAACCGGGCTCCGAAAGATTCCTTGCAGGTCCATAGGACGAACAGGTTTTAATTCATCTGTGACAAAATATAAGAAATAGTTTAAATAGAAGGGAGAAAAGCTGTAGGAGGACGAACCTTGCTGTAGGCCTGCCCGCATTGTGCCTCCGCTGACGACCAAGGTATTTTAAGTGCATAATTATACATGCGCGATGTGAACTTCGCGGGCATATGCGGCGAACGACGGAGGCGGAACTGCTAATCCATCTCTAAAATTGACTGGTCTTGTGTAGTAGAGGCCGGTGGTTTAATGGCCAAAGAGGTATGTGGTTTGACGAGTCCGCTTTCTACTTCAGCTGTGATGGCTGTGGTATACTCCTCAAAACGGAGTGGGTGTTCCGTGTTTCCATTGATTGTTATATCACCGTGTGGACCAGGCATCTTAAGCTTTAGATAGGCGTAGTGTGGGACCGCATTGAAACAAGCGAACGCGGTCCGCCCAAGCAGTGCATGGTATCCACTGCAGAACGGAACAATATCGAAGATCAACGCTTCACTTCGGAAGTTGTCCGGCGAACCGAAGACGACTTCCATTGTGATTGAGCCCATACAGTGAGCTTCTTCGCCAGGTATTACACCTTTGAAGGTGGTTGTGGTGGGCTTGATACTTGAGGAATCAATGCCCATTTTGCGAACAGTTTCTTGATAGAGCAAATTAAGGCTACTGCCGCATCTAGAAGGACTCGTGTGAGATGGAATCCATCAATGATTAGGTCGAGGACCAGAGCTGTCGAACCTTTGTGACAGATACCTGTTGGGTCGTCATTGCGATCAAAAGTGATCGGACAGGTTGCCCATGGGTTAAATGTTGGTACGACCGGATTTATGGCGTAGTCGTCTCGTGGTACGCGCTTGTGCTCCCTCGTAAGGATATGCGTCACAGATATCATGTTTACTATTTTTACTTCGGGGGGAAATTGCTTTTGTCCCCCGGCGCTTGGCTGGCAAGTTTCCTCTTCTTCGTTGTCACTAGGCGGCCCCTTCCCTTTGTGTTCGGCATTGAGCTTGCCTGCTTGTTTGAAAACCCAACAATTTCTGTTGGTATGGTTGGCGGGTTTGTCAGGGCTGCCATGAATTTGACAGGGCCAATCCAAAGAATCCGCCTAAACGGGATGGGCCATCTTTGTTTGCCTTGAATGGCTTCTTCCGTTGACCGGATTTGGAACCACTGAATCCGGTGTTGACCGCCGTGTCTCATGTTCCTACATTATTATTTCGACTCTTGTTTTTATTGCGTCGAGGCTTGCCATTGCCGTCCCTGACCTCAGAGGTGCCAGGATCGCTGGTGCTATTGTTTTGTCGAGCCAGCCAGCTATCTTCTCCCGTGCAGAAGTGGGTCATCGGTGCGGTAAGAGCTGCCATAGATTTTGGTTTTTCTTGGCCGAGGTGACGGGCCAGCCACTCATCCCGGACGCAATGTTTAAAGGCCGCTAGGGCTTCGGCGTCCGGATAGTCGACGATTTTGGTTCTTTTTAATTAAGAACCTAGTCCAGAGCTTCCTGGCTGACTCTCTGGGCTGTTGAACTATGTGACTTAGGTCATCGGCATCCGGAGGTCGAACGTATGTACCCTAGAAGTTGTTGCGAAAGGCGTCTTCCAAGTCTTCCCAGCTGCCAATGGAGTTTTCAGGCAAGCTGTTCAACCAGTGCCGAGCTGGTCCCTTGAGTTTTAGGGGGAGGTATTTTATGGCATGAAGATCATCACCGCAGGCCATGTGAATATGGAGAAGAAAATCCTCAATCCATACCGAGGGATCTGTTGTTCCATCATATGACTCGATATTCACGGGTTTAAACCCTTCTAGGAATTCGTGCTCCATTACTTCATCGGTGAATCAGAGGGGGTGTGCGGCGCCTCTATATCGGGCCAGAAATCGCATGAAGCTTCGAGATGGAGTTCGTCTGCGGTTTTCGGCCCGGGCCTGATTATGCTTGTCACGTCCGGCTAGATAGCCGTCGTCGCGTGTCGGGGCACGCCCCCATGATCCGTAGATCGATCTGGTCTGACCTGCTCTACTGTCCAGGTCTTGCCGCAGGTCATATGTATATCCCCGAGCTGTTACATCTCTACCTTTACGGCGAGGTAGTATGGGCTGGTGTACGGCTTGAGTTGTCGTTTTGTCCCGGCCACTAGGTGGTCGGTTAGCCGCATTACGTGCTGATGGTGCGGGCTCGAGGGCCTCGTTGTCAAATTGGTGTAGTAGTTTACGCTTTGGGTAACTTTTGCTTCGGTGCTTGAGGCCGTATTCCTCGGCTGCCAGGGCATTACACTACTAGAGAAATCTTATACACAGAATCTTAGCAACAACGCGGCACAAAAAGAAGCGCTACTGCTAAAAACACGCTACTAATGCAAATTTAGTAGTAGAGCGTGAGGGCTAAACCGCGCTGCTACAAAAATCGACCGACAGTAACCAACAACCTAAGTTTAGCAGTAGTGCGATGTCAAGATGCGCGCTACTGCTAAAGCAATAGTAGTAGCGCGCTTTTTACTCACGTCGCTGCTGCTAATTTTGAAATTGTCCACACGGTTGGCCCCGTTTAGCAGTAGCGCGTGTGAGAAAAGCGTGCATATCGCTACGCTCTTATCAGTAGCGTGTTTTTCTTCCCGCGCTACTGCTAAGACACAGCACCCCACCACCTTTTTTCACCCGTCCTCCCCTTCCCCATCTCCTATCCTCCCTTTCCCCTACCTCCCACGTCCTCCCTCTCTCACTCTTCTTCTTCCTCAATACTTCTCCCCCCATTACTCTCCCTCTTCTACCTACCTTTAATTTCTCTCTCTTCATTAGTCCTAGCTAACTACACCACCTCCATTAATGCATCTCCTTTCTCTTTTCCTTCCCTCCACCAGTTGAAGTTGTCTCCTCCCAAATTAGCTAGCTAGGTAGATGTAGAATTTAGTTAAGTGACCTATTTGCCCCCTAACTAGATCTATCTTTGTCAAGAAGAGCTTTGTGCACTTTTGATCTCCCTACATCATCATCTCCACCGTGTGCTCGATCTCGAGATGGAGGTGATTAAAATTTCATGCTTTTGCTAAATGGAAATATGTGTATGTGTGTGTGATATGATAATTGGGAAATATGATGGAAATTGTGTGTGTGGCATGAGTTGACGCCAAATTGTGCTTTTGAGTTGCCTACGTTTTGCCGAAATGTCGATTTATTTCTGTTTTAGCGAATTCCAGGCAAACTCTAGATCTATATGTCCTATTTTTGGGGAAGGTCATGCCGAATTTTTGTATGACTTCGATGCATCCATGCATTTTTGTAATCAATTTTTTTATTATCACCGTGCAGACATTCAGTATGGTCAATGGAACGATGGTGGACAGGTGGTTCCGGTCGGCGGTGCAGGACATGAAAGAAAATAACCGGACAGAGGTTTTATGTCCGTGTCAAAAATGCAAAGGAATAGTTTGGCTCGACCCCTATGACGATGGTCGTGTCAAAGCACACCTGCTCATGACTAGTTTCATGGATGGCTATACTCGGTGGATAATTGAAGATGAGGATGACGATGTTGACAACGTCGACGAGGCAGGCAATGACAACACGGGGCAAGACGAAGAGATGATCGATAATGGCGGCAGGGAAGAGGCCGGACATGGCGCAGAGAAGGGGCCGAACATGGCGGAGGAGAAGGGGCCGGACATGGTGGCGTAGAGAACGTGGACTCCATGCAGCAGAGTTCATCGGTACTAAGTTCAATCGTGCGGGACCCTCATGTTCAAGCACTACTTCGCAAGGAGATGAGTACTGAGAGAGCTGCTTCTAGAGAGGAGGCTAAGCTGGAGCAACTGGTGGTAGACTCGAACACTCCATTGTATGATGGTTGCAATCCTGAGGTGACCTGCTTGAGTTTCACGCTCCAACTCCTGAAGACAAAGGCTAAAAACAAATGGACCGACACTAGCCTCGATGAGCATCTCAAGTACCTAATGGATGTTCTTCCCACGGGGAATCTATGTCCTACTAGTGTTGATGAGGCCAAGAAGATCGTGTGCCCTCTTGATCTGCCTCACGTTAGATACCATGCATGCATCAACGATTGCATAATTTATCGGATGGAGCATGCGGAAAAAACAAGATGCCCGGTGTGCAATGCTTCTCGATACAAGAAGGCTGGGAAGAAATGTCCCCAGAAAGTTGTATGGTACTTAGCGATCACTCCCCGTCTCCAGCGCTATTTCATAGATCCCAAGGAAGCAAAGCTAATGCGCTGGCACACGGAGAGGAAGAAGCCCGATGATGGAGATGATCCGAAGCTGAGACACGTCAAGGATGGAAGCCAGTGGAGAGCGTTGAACAGCTTCGATCGGTATTTCGAATGTGATGCAAGGAACATCATGCTCGTGGCGATGTACCGATGGCATGAATCCATTTGGCAACCGTAACACCAACAAAGCACATGGCCCGTGTTTGTATGGATGTACAACCTCCCCATGGTTGTGCATGAAGTCAAAGTACATTCACATGAGCATGCTTATCCAAGGGCCGAAACAACTAGGAAATAATATTAATTTGTATCTGGGGCTACTTCAAGAGGAGTTAGACACGTTATGGAAAACACCGGCCAAGACATGGGACGCCAGCAAAGGCGAGTATTTCTACATGAGAGGTACGCTGATCACGACGGTGCACGACTATCTCGGTGACGGATATGTCCCAGGCTTGGTGTGCCATGGATACTGCGGATGCACGCGGTGCATGGATGATACGACGTCTCAGCAGCTAACGTCAAGGAAAGATGGCGGGTCTAGGAAAATCGTGTACATGGGGCATCAAAGATGGCTCGAATAGGAAGACCCATGGAGAAACCGTGGAGATCTATTCAATGGTCACGCTGAGCATCGAGGACCTCCACGTAAGCAGAGCGGCGTGGAAATCGATGAGCTGTTGAAAAACTGGAAGGAGTGCCCCGCGCCGGGAAAGACGATGAAAAAGGCGCCGGAGCCGCTGCTGAAGGTATGGAAGATGAGGTATGTGTTCTGGGACTTGGAGTACTGGCATAAACTCGATACACCTCATTGCCTTGATCAAATGCATATCTGTAAGAATGTCCTTGAGAGCTTGCTCGCGACACTGATGAACATGCCGAATAAGACCAAGGATGGGCCGAAGGCAAGAAAAGACTTGCAAGATTTGAATATCAGAGAGGATCTGCACATGCCGCCCCGTAAAAAGTCAGACGAGACAGAGACGGAGACATAGGCGCGGGAGAAGAAGGGCAAGAAAATAAAAAAAGAGGATTATTGCCCCCCTTCTTGCTTCACCTTAAGTCAGGTTGAGATCGATCAATTCTTTAAGTGCCTTACCGGAGTCAAAGTTAGTTCCGTTGACTGTGGCAAGATAAGCAGATATCTAGACACGGACAAGAAAAGGTTCAGCGGGATGAAGTCCCATGACTGTCATGTTATGATGACGCAGATACTACCTGATGCCCTTAGCGGTATAATGGACAAGCACGTCCGTGACATTCTTATTGGTCTCTACAACTTTTTCAATGCCATCTCTCGAAGTTGATCAGTGTGAAGCAGCTCCGAAGGCTACAGGAAGAGATCGTTGCGATACTGAATAAGCTTGAGATGTAGTTCCCGCCCGCGTTCTTTGACGTGATGGTGCATTGATACGTCTCCAACGTATATATAATTTTTGATTGCTCCATGCTATATTATATTCTTTTTTGGACATTATTGGGCTTAATTATACACTTTTATATTATTTTTGGGACTAACCTATTAACCAGAGGCCCAGCCCAGAATTGTTGTTTTTTGCCTATTTCAGAGTTTCGCAGAAAAAGAATATCAAACGGAGTCCAAACGGAATGAAACCTTCGGGAACGTGATTTTCGAAACGAACGTGATCCAGAGGACTTGGACCCTATGTCAAGACATCAACCAGGAGGGCACGAGGTAGGGGGCGCGCCTACCCCCCCCCCTAGGCGCGCCCTCCACCCTCGTGGGGCCCCTATTGCTCCACCGACGTACTCGTTCCTCCTATATATACCTACGTACCCCCAAACTATCAGAGACGGAGCCAAAACCTAATTCCACTGCCGCAATCTTCTGTACTTGTGAGATCCCATCTTGGGGCCTGTTTCGGAGCTCCACCGGAGGGGGCGTCGATCACGGAGGGCTTCTACATCAACACCATAGCCTCTCCGATGATGAGTGAGTAGTTTACCTCAGACCTTCGGGTCCATAGTTATTAGCTAGATGGCATCTTCTCTCTTTTTAGATCTCAATACAATGTTCTCCCCCTCTCTCATGGAGATCTATTCGATGTAACATTCTTTTGCGGTGTGTTTGTTGAGACCTACGAATTGTAGGTTTATGATCAAGTTTATCTATGAACAATATTTGAATCTTCTGAATTCTTTTATGTATGATTGGTTATCTTTGCAAGTCTCTTCGAATTATCAGTTTGGTTTGACATACTAGATTGATCTTTATTGCAATGGGAGAACTGCTTAGCTTGGGTTCAATCTTGCGGTGTCCTTTCCCAGTTACAGTAGGGGCAACAAGGCACATATTGTATTGTTGCCATCGAGGATAACAAGATGGGGTTTATATCATATTGCATGAGTTTATCCCTCTACATCATGTCACCTTGCTTAGAGCGTTAGTCTGTTCTTATGAACTTAATACTCTGGATGCATGTTGGATAGCGGTCGATGTATGGAGTAATAGTAGTAGATGCAGGCAGGAGTCGGTCTACTTGTCTCGGACATGATGCCTATATACATGATCATACCTAGATATTCTCATAACTATGCTCAATTCTATGAATTGCTCAATAGTAATTTGTTCACCCACCGTAAATACTTATGCTCTTGAGAAAAGCCACTAGTGAAATCTATGGCCCCCGGGTCTATTTTCCATCATATTAACCTTCCAACACTTAGTTATTTTTATTGCCTTTTATTTTATTTTGCATCGTTATCATAAAAATACCAAAAATATTATCTTATCATATCTATCAGATCTCACTCTCGTAAGTGACTGTCGGGGAGGCTGATCGTACCCACGAACACCTATGGGGCCGGCGGAGCAGGCCCCTTGTGGTTCGGAGGGGGGCGGAGATCGCACGAAGAGCGGATTGAGGCGATGCACACGCAGGTTTACCCAGCTTGAGCTCTCCGGAGAGATAAAACTCCTACTGCTGCTTGTTTGATCTATTGTGTTCTTGCTAGGGAGCAATGCGAGCTACAAAACCTAGCGTGGGTGTATCTAGTCTATGGCCAGTCGAATCTTGCGAACCGGCCGAACCTTGCGAACCGAACCCTTTCTGCGTTGCACTCGGGCCTCCTTTTATATGCTCAAGGGGTCTCCGACAGGTGGCAACATAGGCGGGGGTACAAATGTAAAAACAGGAGTTGGTACACCTACTTGAACAGTGTACAGTGCCAAATACCTAACTCGACGGCAAGGGACAAAAGCAATAAATGCCCGTCATTGTCGCCCAAACAAAGGCAACAGAGACCGTCAGTGCGCCTCCGCTCGCCACGATGGCGAGCCTGTCAGCGCCGCTTATCGCTGCTCTCCGCTGGCTGCATAGCCGCTCGACACGCGCCCATGGAACGGTCCCATGGCGACACGTCGCTGGGTGAGCTGGAGCGGAGACGGAGAGGAGTTGCATGCCGCGGCAAGCGCCTTGCCGCGGCCGAATCCTTGTCGCGCCCGGAGGCTTGTCGCGCTCCGGGCCTTGCCGGCAAGGTCCTCTTGCCGGGGCCTTGTCTCCTGCGTGCCTGGAGTGGCCTTCCCGACAAGCTCCTCTTGTCGGGGCCTTGTCTTCTCAATCTAATACTTTGTTCTTGAATGGCTCCAATGGAGCCACGGAGGATCTTGGGGGTGACGAGGCAAACCTTGCCGCGGGGTGCTGCAACTGTCCGTGCACGAGTACGGGATACTAGGGTACCCCTACTCTAGTACACCGACAGTGACCGTGTAGGGATTGACAACCCCTTATCGCGTTGGTTGCGAGGATTTATTTGTTTGTGTAGGTGCGAGGGACTCGTGTGTGGCCTCCTACTGGATTGATACCTTGGTTCTGAAAAACTGAGAGAAATACTTACGCTACTTTGATGCATCACCCTTTCCTCTTCAAGGGAAAACCAACGCAGTGCTCAAGAGGTAGCAAGAAGGATTTCTAGCGCCGTTGCTGGGGAGGTCTTCGCAAAAGTCAACATACCAAGTACCCATCACAAACCCCTATCTCCCGCATTACATTATTTGCCATTTGCCTCTTGTTTTCCTCTCCCCCACTTCACCCTTGTTGTTTTATTTGACCTCTCTTTTCAGTTTGCCTCTTTTTGCCCGTCTCTTGTTTGCTCGTGTGTTGGTTTGCTTGCTTGTCACGATGGCTCAAGATAATACTAAATTATGTGACTTTACCAATACCAACAATAATGATTTTCTTAGCACCCCGATTGCTCCTCTTACCGATGTTGAATCTTGTGAAATTAATGCTGCTTTGTTGAATCTTGTCATGAAAGATCAATTCGCCGGCCTTCCTAGTGAAGATGCCGCTACCCATCTAAATAGCTTCGTTGATTTGTGTGATATGCAAAAGAAGAAAGATGTGGATAATGATATTTTTAAATTGAAGCTATTCCCCTTTTCACTTAGAGATCGTGCTAAAGCTTGGTTTTCGTCTTTGCCTAAAAATAGTATTGATTCTTGGAATAAGTGCAAAGATGCTTTTATCTCTAAGTATTTTCCTCCCGCTAAGATCATCTCTCTTAGAAAGGATATTATGAATTTTAAGCAACTTGATCATGAACATGTTGCACAAGCTTGGGAGAGGATGAAATTAATGATACGTAATTGCCCTACACATGGTTTGAATTTGTGGATGATTATCCAAAAAATTTATGCCGGATTGAATTTTTCTTCTAGAAATCTTTTAGATTCGGCCGCGGGAGGCACTTTTATGGAAATCACTTTAGGAGAAGAAAGATCTACTAATAAAAAAGTGCATGCGATAGAAGAAATTAATGTTTTGAGTGGAAATATGGATGAACTTATGAAATTATTTACTACTAAGAGTGTTTCCTATGATCCTAATGATATTCCTTTGTCTACTTTGATTGAGAATAATAATGAATCTCTGGATGTGAATTTTGTTGGTAGGAATAATTTTGGTAACAACGCGTATAGAGGAAACTTTAATCCTAGACCTTATCCTAGTAATTCCTCTAACAATTATGGTAATTCCTACAACAATTCTTATGGAAACTTTAATAAGATGCTTTCTGAATTTGAGACTAGTGTTAAGGAATTTATGAATTCGCAAAAGAATTTCAATGCCTTGCTTGAAGAAAAATTGCTTAAAGTTGATGAATTGGCTAGGAACGTTGATAGCATTTCTCTTGATGTTGATTCTTTGAAACTTAGATCTATTCCACCTAAGCATGATATCAATGAGTCTCTCAAAGCCATGAGAATTTCCATTGATGAGTGCAAATAAAGAACCGCTAGGATGCATGCTAAGAAAGATTGCTTTGTAAAAGCGTGTTCTTCTAGTTTCTATGAAAATAAAGATGAAGATCTAAAAGTTATGGATGTGTCCCCTATTAAATCTTTTGTTTTGCAATATGAATCTTGATAATGATGGGACTGAATATGATCCACCTTTACCTAGAAGGCGTTCCAAAAGTTCAGAGTTTTTAGATCTTGATGCTAAAATCGACAAAAGTGGGATTGAAGAGATCAAAACATTAGATATTAATGAACTCACTATTTTGGATTTCAAGGAATTTAATTATGATAATTTCTCTTTGATAGATTGTATTTCGTTGTTGCAGTCCGTGCTAAATTCTCCTCATGCTTATAGTCAAAATAAAGCTTTTACTAAACATATCGTTGATGCTTTGATGCAATCTTATGAAGAAAAACTTGATTTGTAAGTTTCTATCCCTAGAAAACTCTATGATGAGTGGAAACCTACTATTAGAATTAAAATCAAAGATCATGAATGCTATGCCTTGTGTGATTTGGGTGCTAGTGTTTCCATGATTCCAAAGACATTGTGCGATTTGCTAGGTTTCCGTGATTTTGATGATTGCTCTTTAAACTTGCACCTTGCGGATTCCACTATTACGAAACAAATGGGAAGAATTAATGATGTTCTTATTGTTGCAAATAGGAATTATGTGCCCGTAGATTTTATTGTTCTATACATAGATTGCAATCCTTCATGTCCTATTATTCTTGGTAGACCTTTCCTTAGAACGATTGGTGCAATTATTGATATGAAGGAAGGAAATATTAGATTCCAATTTCCGTTAAGGAAAGGCATGTAACACTTCCCTTGAAAGAAAATAAAATTACCATATCAATCTATTATTAGAGCCACATATGGATTGCCTACCAAAGATGGCAATACCTAGATCTATCCTTGCTTTTATGCCTAGCTAGGGGCGTTAAACGATAGCGCTTGTTGGGAGGCAACCCAATTTTATTTTTAGTTTTTATCTTTTTTCTTCTGTTTAGGAATAAATCTTTTATCTAGCCTCTGGTTAGATGTGTTTTTATGTTTTAATTAGTGTTTGTGCCAAGTTAAACCTATAGGATCTTCTTGGATGATAGTTATTTGATCTTGCAGAAAATTCCAGAAACTTTCTGTTCACGAAAACAATTGTTAAACATCACCAGAACGAGATAAAATATTTATTCCAATTGATGCTCATCAATAAACAAATTTTATAGGTCGTCCTATTTTTGTTGAATTTTTGGAGTTCCAGAAGTTTGCGTTAGTTACAGATTACTACAGACTGTTCTGTTTTTTACAGATTCTGTTTTTTCGTGTGTTGTTTGCTTATTTTAATGAATCTATGGCTAGTAAAAGAGTTTATAAACCATAGAGAAGTTGGAATACAGTAGTTTTAACACCAATATAAATAAATAATGAGTTCATTACAGTACCTTGAAGTGGTGTTTTGTTTTCTTTCGCTAACGGAGCTCACGAGATTTTCTGCTGTGTTTTGTGTTGTGAAGTTTTCAAGTTTTGGGTAAAAGATTTGATGGATTATGGAACAAGGAGTGGAAAGAGCCTAAGCTTGGGGATGCCCAAGGAACCCCAATATAATCTAAGGACACCTAAAATCTAAATCTTGGGGATGCCCCGGAAGGCATCCCCTCTTTCGTCTACTTCAATCGGTAACTTTACTTGGAGCTATATTTTTATTCACCACATGATATGTGTTTTTATTGGAGCGTCTTGTATTATTTCAGTCTTTATTTGTTAGTTTACCACAATGATCCTTGCTGTACACACCTTTTGAGAGAGACACACATGATTCGGAAATTATTAGAATACTATATGTGCTTCACTTATATCTTTTGAGTTATATAGTTTTGCTCTAGTGCTTCACTTATATTATTTTGACAAGTCTTAAAATAGCATGGTAATTTGCTTTAATTAATATCATGAAAAATTTGATGCTTGATAATTGTTTTGAGATATAAAGGTGGTAATATCATAGTTGTGCTAGTTGGGTAATTGTGGAATTGAAAAATACATGTGTTGGAGTTTGTGATTCCGGTAGCATGCACGTATGGTGAACCGTTATGTCACGAAGTCGGAGCATGAAGTATTTGTTGATTGTCTTCCTTTGTGTGGCGGTCGGGATCGCGCGATGGTTAACTCCTACCAAGCCTTCCCCTAGGAGCATGCGTAGTAGTACTTTGCTTTGAGGGCTAATAATTTTTTGCAATAAGTATATGAGTTCTTTATGACTAATGTGAGTCCATGGATTATACACACACTTACCTTTCCGCAATTTTTCTAGCCTCTTCGGTACCCGCATTGCCCTTTCTCACCTTGAGAGTTGGTGCAAACTTCGCCGGTGCATCCAAACCCCGTGATATGATACGCTCTATCACACATAAACCTCCTTATATCTTCCTCAAAACAGCCACCATACCTACCTATTATGGCATTTCCATAGCCATTCCGAGATATATTGCCATGCAACTTTCCACCGTTTCATTCATCATGACCATCATTGTCATATTGCTCTGCATGATCATGTAGTTGACATAGTATTTGTGGCAAAGCCACCATTCATAATTCTTTCATACATGTCACTCTTGATTCATTGCATATCCCAGTACACCACCGGAGGCATTCATATAGAGTCATATTTTGTTCTAAGTATTGAGTTGTAATTCATGAGTTGTAAGTAAATAAAAGTGTGATGATCATCATTATTAGAGCATTGTCCCAAGTGAGGAAAGGATTATGGAGACTATGATTCCCCCACAAGTCGGGATGAGACTCCGGACTAAAAAAAAGAGGCCATAAAAAAAGATAAAAAGGCCAGATAAAAAAATGAGAGAAAAAGAGAGAAGGGACAATGTTACCATCCTTTTACCACACTTGTGCTTCAAAGTAGCACCATGATCTTCATAATAGAGAGTCTCTCATTTTGTCACTTTCATATACTAGTGGGAAATTTCATTATAGAACTTGGCTTGTATATTCCAATGATGGGCTTCCTCAAATGCCCGAGGTCTTCGTGAGCAAGCAAGTTGGATGCACACCCACTTAGTTTCTTTTTGAGCTTTCATACACTTATAGCTCTAGTGCATCCGTTGCATGGCAATCCCTACTCCTCGCATTAACATCA
Organism: Aegilops bicornis; assembly: GCA_021605145.1. Taxonomy (NCBI): domain Eukaryota; kingdom Viridiplantae; phylum Streptophyta; class Magnoliopsida; order Poales; family Poaceae; genus Aegilops; species Aegilops bicornis. The sequence continues at coordinate 153,523,117 of CM038675.1, forward strand.
ATTGATGGGCATCTCCATAGCCGTTGATTAGCCTCGTTGATGTGAGACTTTCTCCTTTTTTGTCTTCCCACATAACCCCTACCATTATACCTTATTCCACCATAGTGCTATATCCATGGCTTGCGCTCATGTATTGCGTAAGACTTGAAAAGGCTAAAGCGCGTTAAAAGTATGAACCAATTGCTTGGCTAAAACCGGGGTCGTACATGATATGAATATTTTGTGTGGGGAAGATGGAGCATAGCCAAACTATATGATTTTGTAGGGATAACTTTCTTTGGCTATGTTATTTTGATAAGACATAATTGCTTAGTTAGTATGCTAGAAGTATTATTGTTTTTATGTCTACATTAAACTCTTATCTTGAATCATATAAAATCTGAACATTCATGTCACAATAAGAAGAATTATATTGAAATTATGCCAAGTAGCATTCCACATCAAAAATTCTGTTTTTATCATTTACCTACTCGAGGACGAGCAGGAATTAAGCTTGGGGATGCTTGATACGTCTCCAACGTATCTATAATTTTTTATTGATCCATGCTATATTATATTCTGTTTTGGACATTATTGGGCTTTATTATACACTTTTATATTATTTTTGGGACTAACCTATTAACCGGAGGCCCAACCCAGAATTGTTGTTTTTTGCCTATTTCAGAGTTCGCGGAAAAAGAATATCAAACGGAGTCCAAACGGAATGAAACCTTCGGAGCGTGATTTTCAGAACGAACGTGATCCAGTGGACTTGGACCCTACGTCAAGACATCAACCAGGAGGGCACGAGGTAGGGGGCGCGCCTACCCCCCTGGGCGCGCCCTCCACCCTCGTGGGCCCCCTGTTGCTCCATCGACGTACTCCTTCCTCCTATATATACCTACGTACCACCAAACTATTAGAGACAGAGCCAAAAACCTAATTCCACCGCCGCAACCTTCTGTACTTGTGAGATCCCATCTTGGGGCCTATTCCGGAGCTCCGTCAGAGGGGGCATCGATCACGGAGGGCTTCTACATCAACACCATAGCCTCTCCAATGATGAGTGAGTTGTTTACCTCAGACCTTCGGGTCCATAGTTATTAGCTAGATGGCTTCTTCTCTCTTTTCGGATCTCAATACAATGTTCTCCCCTCTCTCGTGGAGATCTATTCGATCTAATCTTCTTTTGCGGTGTGTTTATTGAGACCGATGAATTGTGGGTTTATGATCAAGTTTATCTATGAACAATATTTGAATCTTCTGAATTCTTTTATGTATGATTGGTTATCTTTGCAAGTCTCTTCGAAATATCAGCTTGGTTTGGCCTACTAGATTGATCTTTCTTGCAATGGGAGAAGTGCTTAGCTTTGGGTTCAATCTTGCGGTGTCCTTTCCCGGTGATGAGGGGCAGCAAGGCACGTATTGTATTGTTGCCATCGAGGATAACAAGATGGGGTTTATATCATATTGCATGAGTTTATCCCTCTACATCATGTCATCTTGCTTAAAGCGTTACTCTGTTCTTATGAACTTAATACTCTAGATGCATCTTTGGATAGCGGTCGATGTGTGGAGTAATAGTAGTAGATGCAGGCAGGAGTCGGTCTACTTGTCTCGGACGTGATGCCTATATACATGACCATACCTAGATATTCTCATAACTATGCTCAATTCTATCAATTTCTCAATAGTAATTTGTTCACCCACCGTAAATACTTATGCTCTTGAGAGAAGCCACTAGTGAAACCTATGGCCCCCGGGTCTATTTTCCATCATATTAATCTTCCAACACTTAGTTATTTTTATTGCCTTTTATTTTACTTTGCATATTTATCATAAAAATACCAAAAATATTATCTTATCATATCTATCAGATCTCACTCTCGTAAGTGACCATGTAAGGATTGACAACCCCTTATCGCGTTGGTTGCGAGGATTTATTTGTTTGTGTAGGTGCGAGGGACTCGTGCGTGGCCTCCTACTGGATTGATAGCTTGGTTCTCAAAACTGAGGGAAATACTTACGCTACTTTGCTGCATCACCCTTTCCTCTTCAAGGGAAAACCAACGCAGTGCTCAAGAGGTAGCATGCATCTGTGTGTCCATATTGTGGACGACATAATAGACCTGGGGCCGTCATTTCTGCACAACATGATGCCGTTTGAGAGGATGAATGGGATCATCAAAGGATTCGTTCGTAACATGTCCCGTCCGGATGGAAGCATCGTCCAGGGCTATCTGACACAAGAGTGCATCTCTTTCTGCGAGAATTTTCTATATGGCGCAGACCAGCGGCCTGGTGTTAGTGTTGGTTTTCCTGTTAACAAGCACAATGGGAGGTTCGAAGGAGAAGGTCACTCCAACGGTCACAGGGAACTGCACGTGGCATACTCAGATCGACTCAGCGACTTTGACAGAGCAAACTTGGTAGTGCTACAACACCTAGACGAGGTAGATCCTTTCGTAGCCTTTGCACAAAGAAATTATCGCAAATAAGTATCATTATCGGGGGTATGCGTGATGACGCCTTGAAGTTACTAGAGAGCACAACTCCACTTTCCTGCATTGGTTCAAAGAGCATATTATTGCTAATCCCCCAGAGGAGGTCTCTAAGGACGGATTGCTCATATACGCCTTAGCACATGCCCCCTCGCCCAACCTCGTAACTTATCAGGCATACGATATCAACGGATACACGTTCTGCACGGAGGCCAAAGATATGGACAGGGTTGAGCAGAACTCAGGGGTGACGATGGAATGCATGACCGGCAGTGACAACGGCGCAACTGAAAGATTTTACGGAAGGGTCGAGGAGATCTGGGAGCTTGACTACTTTGGACTGCACAACTTCCGTGTCAGATGGGCTAAGAATGTCGAAAGAGAAAACTGGAATTTCACTACCATGACTATACTCGACGCTAAGAGCGCTACCGTGAACGCTATTGCAAAAAACGAGCCATGGGTACACGCTAAGCACGTGACATAATGCTTCTTCATAACCGACCCGCGCAATCCCAGCCGTGTTGTCATGAGGAGAGGCAAAAGGAACATCATCGGAATGGATGGAGTCGCCAACGAGGAAGACTACGATCAATACGGCAACCCAATGAGGGAAGATGACGATGATGATGAAGTATACGTCAAAAGAAGAATCAATACTACATTACCTAAGAAAATCGTACTCCATGGAAAAGGCAAAGTCACAATGAGGGGCTCAATTATTCTTCAAGGAACAAGAAGGGAAAGAAGCTAACTCAAAAACAAAAACGTCAACGCTGAGGAACCGTATGTTATCGGTCAAATGATGTAATATATATGTTCCTATTTTGTATACACACTTAGCCATTATTATGCATGGGTCCAATGATGTAATATACATGTTCCTATTTTGTATACATATTTAGCCGTCAAATAATGCAATATATATCGCCTTCCCTTCGTTCACTGCTCTCGGAAAAAAAGTGAGAGAAAATAAAGAAAAAATAGAAACAAACAAACAGGAAAACTGTTATATATGTACTGGTTATAGTAGCAGCGCTTTGTGAGAAAAGAGCTACAGCTAGTCAAGATAGCAGTAGCGGTTTCTACACGAAACCGCTATAGCTACCTGGAGTAGCAATAGCGCGTTTTGCCTAAATGCCCTACTACTATGCCCACTTAACCCCCAAAATCCCCACTCCTCTCTTCATCCCGCCTCTTTCCCCCCAAATCTGCACACTCTCTCTTCCCCCGTCGCACCGCTGGAGCCCTGCCCTCGCCGCGCCTCTGCGCTCGCCCCCGACCCTGACCCCGACCGACCCCGGCGCCGGCCCCGGCCCCCAACCCCGAACCCGACCCCGACCGACCCTGACCCCGACCCCGGCCCTGACCCCGACTCCGGCCCCGGCGCTCGCCCACGGCCCCGGCCCTGACCCCGACCCCGGCTCCGGTCCCGGCGCTCGACCCCGACCCTGAGCCCTCCCAACCTCGGCCGTCGTCGGGCCTGCAACCTCTGTAAGCCCCCCACCGCTCCTCCTCTCTTTGGTAGCTAGGTTTTAGTTAGGGCAAATTTGAAGTGGACATGTGATATGTGGACATGTGTTGTTTTGGACATGTCATATTTGGAATTTGGACATGTCATTTGGACATGATGATTATGTGTAGGGTAAATGATCCGAGTGGCCTATGTTATGCCGGAATGTCGATTCATTTTCGTTCCGGTGAATTTCAGGCGCTCAATATGTATATTTTTTAGCAAAGGTCGTGCCAAAAATTTCCGTGAATTTTGGCATGATTTGTGCTAGATAGTAGGCATATCGAGTGTTGGGAGTTGCTAGGAAATGACATTCCGGCAAACATAGCTTTCTTTTTTATGTCAATTCTCATTTTTTTCATAGTTTTAGAATTAAACGAGGAGACTTAATCATAGGAAACATGTCGAACAATGAAGAAACCGGGCCTTCTGACCAAGATGCAGACGAGATGGATTATGAGGGTGAACAAGAGTACCTCGACTATTTGACTGCTAAGCAATTCCAAAGTCAAGGTTTGCAGGTCAGCCTCGATGATGGTACTGATGCCAACATCGACACCGGCGGCGCCGGCACGGATGGCGGCGGCGAGACCAATGGCGGCACCGAGACCGGCGGGGAAGGTACCGGCGCCGATGCCGCTACCGAAAAGAAGAAGCAGAAGAAGCAGAGGATACGAAAACCTAACAAAGTAGGGATTGGATGACTGGTGATCACAAAGATGGCACTGGCAAGTTTGAGCCATTAGAGTCGGAAGAACCTCGCAAGTGCTATGGGAACCAAGTAGGATGCATCCTACGGAAATGCTTGTGAAACATCAACGACGATGACTTAAGGAGTAAAGAACATTTGACGCAGTTGCTCCTGACGAAGTTGCACAAGAGATTCAAGTTCCCCGACCGGGATGATAACATAGAACAACCATGGGATGATCCGAAGATGAAAAAGATTAACAATCACGCCATGGGCATGTTCAGCAATGATTTGGCCTCCTGGAGAGGGTGAAACGAGGTATTGAGGCTGAGGAACCCCTGTCCAAGATTCTGGAGGAAAATCCGACACTTACAGAAGAGGAGTTTGAAAAGTTCAAGGACACTTGCGCTACCAAGGCAGCCAAGGCTAAGGCTGCGAAATTCAAGAGCCTTCAGCAAAGAAACACGGGGAAGCATCGCCTCAGAAGCCGTGGCTACCTCGGTAAAAGGCCCATATGGGATAAGGAGGACGCGGAACGTGAAGCCGCGGGTATCCCAGACCCCTTCGCGAAGTTCACCAACCCCTTGGAGCGTGACTTCATCAGGGCCCGCTACAAGTGGGACAAGGAAAAGAAGGTTTTTTACACGGACTAGATCATGAGGAAATTGATTAGACTACTGGTAATTATTCTTTTACCACCTTACATTTAGCTCAGATCTAGCCGACTACACATTCCTAAATGGTTCACGCTCCTTCTGCAGGAGAAGCAACACCATCTTGCAGCCGAAAGCCCTACTTCTCCGATGAGTCCCAAGTGGGACACCCCTCTCAACCGGGCCTTGAACGAACTTAAGGGACTCCCTTTGGGCGGCGGCATAATATGGTCGTGTGCACGGTGCTGGAGACGGCGCCACATGGAAGGTGTTTTACAATGAGGGCCCGGAGGCCAAGAAGCAGAAAAAGAAGTTTAGTCAAGCGGACATCGACGAGAAGGTGAAGCTTGCGGTCTAGAAAAAAGCAGCTGAGGACGCGAAAAAAACAGCCGAGGAGAAAATGAGTTGCTACTGAAGCGATCAATGCAGCTGTATAGCTGCGTCTGAAATGATTTCGTTACTAACTTGGTTCTAGCTATCATCAACTGGACGAAGGAAAATCCACACAAGACGGTACATGATTTCTCGTTGCCCAGTTTCATCGGGAGAAACTCCGTGAACAACAACACCACCGCACCATCACTTGCTCACGCAACCGGGCCTCCTATCGCAGTCGCTCCCGCTCATAGCAGCCCGTCCTCAGTCTCTGGCGCGCTAGGTGGGCCTTCTTCTTTGGATGAGCTCGACTCCCTCACGGTAATTACATGTCGCATCAACATATATATATAGAATATTCCATTTCCGTTGCCTTTCGGATGTTTTACGCCACATACATGTGTTTGCGGGCCGAAGAAACCCCGTGCACCATACTCTACTTGATCAAAGGCTAGAAGGTGGACGTGGGAAAGGGGATGATAATGAACCCCGTGCAACCCACGTTCCACAACCAGCTGATCCCCGCTGGGCACTTCAGGGTTAACTTGTCCAGTGTGAATCGGGGACCGAGGATTTGCCTCCTCCAGTACAACATGTGGGAGAGGACGACGAGACCCCGCCGCGGATTCGAAGATGCAAGGGTTGGGTGCTGCTATGGCCGAAGAATCTTATTCATCTGCAGCCAGCCGAGAGCACACCGATAACCACACATCAACAAGCATGTGCGGGGACCACCACCCCGCCTACGCAATTACCAGCTCCTGTAGTGCCGGGTGAGAGCGGCGGACGACGCGATGAAGGGGGTGCAATAATCTTGGCTGATGTAATCGGTCTGTTGAGCAGAGAATGGATGATGAGGCGGAGGTCGACCCAATGGTTTTCCTCAACACAAACGCGTATGAGTGTGACTTAGATATGATGAGTCAACCATATCACAAATCGAGCTATCAGCATGCTAATGAGGATATGGATGATCTGCCCGGGCAGGAAGGTCGTAGCAGGGATTGCAAAAAGTCTCACTTCATGAAATCCTCACAGGACACGCCAGAAGATGCCGCCTCAACATAGGCTCAACTAGCGGGGGTAAATGCGATTGCTTAGCCGGGAATCTGGGGCAGGGGGTTAAGGAAGGTGCGGAAGGTGTGCCCAAGAAAAAGGAGAGGAAGAGATCGGGGAAGATAGCTGCCTCCAAAAAAGCCAGAGCACATAGTAGCCAGACGATGGATTCTGAAGAGAGTGTACCCGTGAAAGTTGCGGCCATGTTCCATCTCACGGGCGAGCCGATGCTACCGTCGAAACTGCTGGAGGCACTATGAGGGGATCTCAGGAGACTGCAGGACCATGTGTTGTCGACTGAGAAAAGCCTACTAGCCTCGAAGGATCCAGGATATCCGACATACGCGGCTCGTGTGCCTGAGGGGAAGTGCTACGTTGACACACAGCCCGCGGAGGTGTTCTTCCTGCGGTTTGACCATATCTTCGAGAACTTTTTGACAAGGCGGCTCGATTTTACAATCGTCCGCCTTTTTGCGCTACATATGAGCTCCGTCAAGAAGAGAGGAGAAGTCTCGCAAATCTGAGTGGCGGATCCGTACTACATGCACGAGTCTTTCTTGAGTCTTGGCGACTTTGAGCGTGAAACTGCTAGGGACTACCACCAAAACTTCATGGTAAAGAATAAGGACCAGGAAATTGTCCTCCTGCCTTATCATCCAAACTAAGTCAGTTCCGGACAACCCTTTTGTACATTTCAATCATTCCTTCTCGCTCATATGGAGAATAATTTGAGGTGTCTTTTCCCCGCAGCAACGGGTGTGCCGTCCTTATCGTTCTTTACCCGCGAGTCTCCCACGCCGTGTATTTCGACCCTTCCGGAGACTACGAGAAGAAGGACTACACCCACATAATGAATATTCTAGATGATGCTGTCGGATTTCGGGTTCCGGCAGACCCTCTAGGTTCGAACTCTGGGGTGCACGCGGAGATCACACCTCCAACCTACCTACGCCTCGTCACCTCGCAAGGATCTAAACTACACAAAGAACAACACAAGGGACAACAGGTTTATACTGGTTCGGGCCACCATTGTGGTGTAACACCCTACTCCAGTGTGTGGTGTGGTGGATTGCCTCAGGGGCTGATGATGAATAGTACAAGGAAGAACAGCCTCGCGAGGGTCTGTTCTTGGCTGGTGCGATGAACTTCTAGGGGGATTTCAGTCGCTTCTCTCTCTCTCTCTCTCTCTCTCTCTCTCTCTCTCTCTTGCCTATTTTCTGGTCGATCTGGTCTCGATCTCTCCTCCGGTCGATCAGGTCTCGACCTCTCCTCCGGTCGATCAGGTCTTGATCTCTCCTCTCTCTACCCTGTGGGTGGCTAGCTCTATTTATAGTGGGAGGCCCTGGGCCTCTTCCCAAATATTGAGCGGGAAGGGCGCCAACAATTGGCCATTTTGAAGGGGAACATCTAGTACACTTATCCTGACTAAAGTCGGTCCTCGCCCGCCAAAGACTCTGATGGTGACGCCGGCTTGGGCTCCACGGTGACCTCCTTCCTGCCGTTCTGCTGGTCTTGGTCTTGTTGCACCGAAATGGTTGCCTTTGCTTGATGCTCTCGGCTGCGCTTGCCCCCTTTGCACCAAAGGGGAAATGAGGACACTGCGCGGGCTGGCGCCCGCCTGGCGCCCTCGATCGTCATGGCTTGCATCATGGGCACCTCGTGAGGTACCCTGCCTTGATCTCTCCGCCTCCTCGCGAGCCAGCCTGACGAGGCCGTGCCTGAGGAAGCTTCCTGTCGTCCGCCCCGCGAGGCTTGGCCCCTCGCGAGGGTCTTGAGCTTGTGTTGATGAAGATGGGCCGTGCTGGGCCACCCCTTGAGCCAGGCCGTAGGCCTCAGGCAGGCAAGTCTGGGTACCCCCGTTCCCATAACGCCGACAGTAGCCCCAGGGCCCAAGGCGCACCTGGACTTGGCTTAGCAGAGAAGCGAAGGGGCAAGTGCGAAGCGCTGCGGGCCCCAACAGCCCGCGGCCTTGGGCGCCGTGTGGCGGTTGATTGGACATAGGCGTCCCTGCTTCTCCACGACGCCTCGGCAACTGCACGAATTGACAAGCCCCTGCATGCAAAGCGGGTCATGATTACATGTGATCGTGGAGGTCGACGGTTGGCCTTCTCAGGCCATAAGTACGGAACGGCGCGAGCCCTTCCAGTCCATCTCTTCTTGCTTTTCCTTCTTCTCCATCCTTGCCCTTGCTCCGCATTGCGGCAATGGCTCCGATCCGCCGGTTCTCCGCGGAAGAGAAAGGGAAGGCCCCCCGAGAGGGTCCCGATCCGCTTCCGCCGAAGAAACGGCTAGCCCTCTGCCACCGAGATGAGAGCGCCCGACAGGAGGTGTCAAGACCCTGGTACGAGCGGCCACCGCCAGGGTTCCCGCTGCCCTTGTACGCCCGCATTGAGGGCCCTGAAGGAGTTGACGCTGAGCGCCACGGACGATGCCGCCGTGGGCGTCTGCGGGTCATGGCGGTGCGCGTTGTTCCTCTCGGAGTCCACGCCGAGGGTTCCTCCCTAGAGTTTGCTCCACGCCGCCATGCCTCCTCAGTCTTGGATTCGCCTTCCTCCCTCCTTTGCCTTCGTGATTCCGCAGAGGGGCTCTCTGGAGCTCTGGTTGCAGCACGCCGGCTGCAGCACCCTTGCGACCGGAGCGGAGGTGGCTGTCGTCGCTCCGGGCAAGGTCTTCATGACTCGAGGCTGGGGCTAGATCACCCGGGTCTGCAGGACGAGGGGCACCCTCGTGATCCACCTGGAGTACGACGGCGCTTCCGTGATATTCTTCAAAGTCTTCGACGCGGAAGGATGCCGGCTGGAGTGCTGCCCTGAGAGAGGCAGTCGGGGCCCTGCCGTGGCGAGGACTAGGCTCGCCGACCGCTCCCCCAGCAGCTCCTCGGGCAGCGGAGGCGTCAGAGGATCCAGTGACTCCGCCGAGCTCCTCGCGACTCCGGAGGCGAGCAACGATAGCTACGAGCCCCCGAGCTCGCACCGCGCTCGGAGCCGGGTGGGCGTGTCAGGCCGCCGCCGCCACTGATCTGGATGAGGTTGGCGCCGGTTTCTGACGGCCCACTGTTGATGACGGTCTCTTCTGCAGAGGCGCGTGTAGTTAGCGCTCTTTAGGGTCTGCTCCTTTTGATCCCTGTGAGGAATCGAAGAACACACCCCGTGGGGGCTTGTAAGGTGCACGCGGTTCCGTTCGTTAATATGATCATTGTCGTGAAGTGGTGCGAGATGCTCATCCCATCTTAGCTTAGTTCCTCCTTTTGAAACTCGCGAGGGCTTGACGCTCTGCGCCGACAGGTCCCGGTCCCAAGGCAGGCTTCAGCCGTCGCTGGTATGCCAGGTCGCGACGCCATGGTCAAGGCCAGGAGGTGAGCGGCCCGGGGTCCAGTAAGAGCCCCTGAGTCGCGATGCTCAGGAGGTCCCCTTTAGCGCTCAAGCAGCCATCATTCAGTGAGAAAGGAGCGCGGCGTTGCTAACACGGGATTGCTTTAGGTGCGAGGTTGGTGCTGCGATAGCTAGTATTTCCGGAGGATGACTATGACTTATCTCGGGAGTCAGGAACTGCTTCTTGGTGTGGCGTTAGGTCCGCGCATCGGCAGATGAGGAGTTGCTCGACGAGGTCCTCGCGTGCCTCTTCCCTCTCTCCTTTACTCCCCTTTTTGCTCTACGTCCTCGGGTCCCAGCCCTCGAGCGAGCTCAGCCGTCGCTGGTATGCCAGGTCGTGATGCCGTGGACAAGGCCAGAGGGTGAGGGCTAGAGAGCCAGTAGGAGCTCATGAGTCGCGATGCTCAGGTACCCCCCCCCCCCTTTAACATGCAAGCGGTTCGCACGGACGAGAGTGAAGGAGACGCCGTGAAGGCCTCGCCTGATGCTGCTCCTTGAAGAGATCCTGCAGGCTCATCACAAGAAGAACAAGAGTTTGCCATGACAATCGACAGTCAGCCGTTGGTTGCTCTGGAGGGGTGCCGAGGCACTGAAGGCTTGACGAGGTGGCGCCATGCAGGGCTACCGCGGCCAGAGCTCAGCCATTCAGGTTTGTCGGCGTTGCAGGGACGGATCCATGCGCAAGCGTTGTGCCGTTAGGGAGCAACTCCATCAGTTGGTGTCAATCGAGCGGGCGACTAGGTCAAACGCGTTAATCACGAAGGAGCAAATCCATTTAGATAGGTGCAGAGAAGGCAAACATCACTGGGTCGGGCCCGAGCGACTTGGGGATGACGCGGCCCGAGGGGCGCCCCCAATCAACTAAACTAGAAACATGAATCAAAAGGGATACATGCCGCAGGGATGGACCCACGCGTCCTGGGAATGATGCAGCCCTGGGGGGCGCTCCCAGCTGAAAATGAAACTCGAAGGATGTCACCTGATAATGTTGAAGACGAAGGGATGCTGAAGTAGCGGACGGCGTGCGCTGCGGAAGCCGATCTTCACGAGCCCCCAGGCCCAGGAGCCTCGGGAGGCTCCGGAGGCGCTGGTGGCTCCTCGCGGACCATCTCCATCTCCACCAGGACTGCGGAACGCCTGGCCACTTGAGCCTCCAGGATGCTCCTCATGAGGCGCTGGCGCGTGGCAGCCGCGTTCGGCAAGCCGTAAGGCATGCGAACATAGCTATGGGGTGGACCTTCACAGCGCCCCACGCGTGAGGGCCAGAGGCGCTCCTGAGAGGCGGCTCGGTTGAGCCCTGGTATGTCGATGCAGACGCGCAGCCCACCATCCTCGCCTGGATGGGGAGCTACGGCGGGTAAGCGGCGGCTGCCACTCATGACTCTTGACTCCTGCGGCTCCTGAATAATCTTGCTGACGAACTCCTGAGGGTTTGGCCCTCCTTGCCTTCCTCCTTCCTGAGGGAAACGTGCTTTGAAACACGCCTCCAAGTGGTGCCCGAGTGCCTCCCTCGTGATCTTAGAAAAGTCGGTGGCCATCCAGGAGAGAGCCCTCGAGCCTTGCTCGAGGAGGGCGTCGGGTGCGCCTTCCTATGCGACAGAAGGAGGTGCCCCCTGAACAGGCGCGGACCCTGAGGGGCCTGCCTCCTGAGGGGTCGAGCCAGGCGATGTCTTCTTCTTCTTAGGAGCAGCCTCGGGAGGCCTCCCGCTCCTGTGATCTGGGTCTTCAATTGACGCGGCTTGAAAAGCACGCTCCAAGGAACACACTGCGTCCCTTTCTTCACAAGGCACCGTGATGACTCCACCGCTTCCTGGAATCTTGAGGACATTGTAGCTGTGATGAGTCACTGCCATGAACTTGGCCAGGGCTGGGTACCCAAGGATGGCATTGTACGGAAGGCGAATGTGAGCGACGTCGAAGTCAATGAGCTCGGTGCGGTAGTTGTCGCGTCGAAGGTTATGAGGAAGGCGGATCTGCCCAATCGGAACTGTGGAACCATCTGTGACTCCGGAGAAAGGCTTGGTTGGCTGAAGCTGATTGTATGGCACTTGGAGATTGTTAAATGTCTCGACGGACAAGACATTGAGCCCTGCTCCACCATTGATGAGGGTCCTGGTGACTTGCATGTTGCTGATGATTGGGGAACAAAGCATCGGGAGGACTCCGGTTGTGGCTGCGCACTTGAGCTGATCCGCTGAGCTAAACGTGATGGCACACGCTGACCACCTTAGAGGGCGCGTGGCTACGAGCTTGGGGAGGACTGCATTCACTTCGCGGGCGAACTGCTTGAAGATGCGCTGAGAGGCTGGGGCTTGAGCTCCGCCCAGGATGCAAGCGATTGCGTGCGGCTCCTGGAAGCCCCCAACCCCCTTGTCCTGATGATGGTCTTCATTTCTCCTTGGCTGCGGTGGCAGAGGAGGGAGGCCTGTGTTGCCTTGTGGGCGATCCTTGCGAGGCTGATCCCTCCAGCCTCCCTCGCGAGGCGGGTCCCTCCAACCTCCCTCGCGAGGCTGATCCTGCCAGTGGTCCTCGCGAGGTCAGTCACGCCACCCTTGGCGAGGGCCACGGTCTTCCCAGCATCCTGTGCTTCTTCCTCCTCCACGGCCATGGCCTCGATCACTGCGGTCGGGGCGTCGACCGATTCGCCCTTCTTGCATGGCCCTGAGCTCTTGGCATTCCTTGGTGTTGTGGGTGTGGAGGTCGTGGTACACGCAGTACCGATTTCTCTTGGATGACCCAGGCTGATCCCTTCCTCGGTTGGTGTCCGGTTCTGCTGCGAGCACCACAGCCCCCTTGCACTTTACGTCCTTGACCTTGGGCTTCTTCTCTTCTGGGTCGGCAGCCGGCAGCTCGAGGAGGGAAAGGCGTCCTTCCTCAGCCCTGGCGCATTTGGTCGCCAAGTTGAACAGCTCGAGGATGTGCAGGTCTTCATGCATCGCCAGCTCCTCCTTCATCTTGACGTCACGCACACCGTCGGAAAAGTCTGAGATGATGGCCTCCTCGGTCACCTTGGGAATCTTGAGGCGTGCGTTGTTGAAGCGCTGGATGTACTTTTGCAGGGTCTCTCCTGGCTGCTGCTTGATGCGGCGCATGTCGCTCACGGCAGGAGGCCAGTCGCGAGTGCCTTGGAAGTTGGCGATGAAGCGGGTGCGTATCTCGTCCCAGGAGGAGATCGTGCCAGGAGCCAGGTTCAGGAGCCAGGTGCGGGCACCGTCCTTGAGCGCCATGGGAAACCAGTTCGCCATGACCTTCTCGTCCCCGTTGGCGGCTTCGATGCCCAGATCGTAGAGCTGAAGGAACTCTGCAGGATCGGCCGTGCCATCGTAGCGTGGAGGCAGGTCTGGCTTGAACTTGCCGGGCCATGCGACGCTGCGTAGCTCGGCGGTGAAGGCGCGGCAGCCTGCAGTGGCCACGGGAGGCCTTTGGTGACGGAGGGCTTGATCTTGCGGGTCCCCGCGCGCTGCCGCTGGGAGCAGCGCGGGGTCTTGGCGTGCTGGAGCAGGAGCGCGGTCGTGACGGGCCGGTGCAGGGAGCACTCGAGCAGCTTCTTGGGGGCGAGGGGCCTCTTGGCAGCTCTGCTCTTCTTCTGGGTGCCGGAGTGGGTTCCGCCCAGGGGCCCGCGCCTTAGGGCCAAAGCGCCTTCTTGAGGGGAGGTGGCTGGCGCCCCGGGCTTCATCGCCAGCGCAAGGCGGGCGCGGTCTGCAGAGAAGGGCGGCGAGGAGCCCCCTGCGGCACGGACGAGCTCGGCTACGCGGTCGAGCCATTCCTCATAGACGTTGTCGATGGGGCAGTAGCGCAGGAGTTCGTTTGCCGCGATGAGCGTGGCTCGAGCCTCCATGGGCGCGCGGAGCATGCAGGATGAAGAACCAGGTAGAGCGAGCGAAGGAGTAGCGGTGCAGCCGTCTCGCCTCACGGATGGATGCTGGTACGACGCCTGCTCCTCGTTCCCCGCCGGGCCGGCGGCAGCGTTGACGGCAGGCGACGGGGAATGGCAGGGGCGGCCGCCGACAGGGGCCGTCTGGGCGATGCGAATAGCGAGAGCGGCCCGGCGCTTCGGCTGGCTCGACAGCCCGACATGGATGCGAGGAGCGGCGAAGAGCAGGGCGGCGGAAGGCGGATTCCGGTGCACCCCTACAAGGCGCGCCAAATGTTGGATTTCGGGTTCCGGCAGACCCTCTAGGTTCGAACTCTGGGGTGCACGCGGAGATCACACCTCCAAGCTACCTACGCCTCGTCGCCTCGCAAGGATCTAAACTACACAAAGAACAACACAAGGGACAAGAGGTTTATACTGGTTCGGGCCACCATTGTGGTGTAACACCCTACTCCAGTGTGTGGTGTGGTGGATTGCCTCAGGGGCTGATGATGAATAGTACAAGGAAGAATAGCCTCGCGAGGGTCTGTTCTTGGCCGGTGCGATGAACTGCTAGGGGGAGTTCAGTCGCTTCTCTCTCTCTCTCTCTCTCTCTCTTGCCTATTTTCCGGTCGATCTGGTCTCGATCTCTCCTTCGGTCGATCAGGTCTCGATCTCTCCTCTCTCTACCCTGTGGGTGGCTAGCTCTATTTATAGTGGGAGGCCCTGGGCCTCTTCCCAAATATTGAACGGGAAGGGCGCCAACAATTGGCCATTTTGAAGGGGAACATCTAGTACACTTATCCTGACTAAAGTCGGTCCTCGCCTGCCAAAGACTCTGACGGTGACGCCGGCTTGGGCTCCACGGTGACCTCCTTCCTGGCGTTCTGCTGGTCTTGGTCTTGTTGCACCGAAATGGTTGCCTTTGCTTGATGCTCTCGGCTGCGCTTGCCCCTTTGCACCAAAGGGGAAATGAGGACACTGCGCGGGCTGGCGCCCGCCTGGCGCCCGCCTGGCGCCCTCGGTCGTCATGGCTTGCGTCATGGGCACCTCGTGAGGTACCCCGCCTTGATCTCTCCGCCTCCTCGCGAGCCAGCCTGACGAGGCCGTGCCTGAGGAAGCTTCCTGTCGTCCACCCCGCGAGGCTTGGCCCCTCGCGAGGGTCTTGAGCTTGTGTTGATGAAGATGGGCCGTGCTGGGCCACCCCTTGAGCCACACCGCAGGCCACAGGCAGGCAAGTCTGGGTACCCCCGTTCCTAGAACACCGACAGATGCTCTGCAAGGCTTCAGATTAGAGGTGGCCACATACAGATCAGGAAACAAAGGAACAAGAAGATGGGTTTCGCACATAAAACTAACTTCTGCTGCATCCATTTCCCAAAACCAAGCAAGAAAGATGGATTCTACATCCTCCATCTCATGATTGAGTTCAGCACGGATCACAAAAAGCTTCGCATGACAAGCAGAAATGATGATCATATCCACAAGTGGGTAGAATCTCATGGAGAAGTGGATTATAAACTTAGAGATGACTTCTTTCGCATCCAAAGGGACATTGCGGATCATCATGAAAGAAGTCGTCAATGAGAAGGGGATGTTCCACCACGGCCCTATATCGCGAGCTGACGTCCGAACTCGCATAGGCATGCAACGTCATGACCTCACGCCGTTTAAGAAGCTAGGGTCCCTCCTCGATGATATGGAAGGATGAAACTTCTAGTGATTTACGATGTCGATGATGATGATATGTGTCAGTTGAACTTGTATACTTTCTGTAGCGATGAAACTTTGTGATGTCCACGGTCCCTGCCGAACTTGTGTAACGCTACTTTGTTAGTTTGGGTACGATGACCTGTGTACCTCTAGTTAATTAGTTTGCGTATTGTATGTTGCATCTAGTTGCTAACCCTTTATTTTTCGTGTTGCTCTAGTATATTTTGTTGCATATGATTGTACATCCTCTTGATGAAGATGCATCTCTAACAGGTACCTAGTTTCTTGATGGCGACATGGCAGTGCTATGTCGTGTACAAAGGGAAGGTTTCGGGGGTGTACAACTAGTGGCCTGAGTGTCAGGCGCAAGTGAATGGGGTCTCGGGCGCCAGCCATAAAGGCTTCAAAAGCAGACAAGAAGGAGAAGCTAGTTACTTGAGGTTCACGCTAGCGCGAGAGAGGACTCGTAACCGCCGCCTCATGTCTTGCATAGTTCCGCTCTCACTCATAGTGATAGCTCTTCTCGCGTATACCATTGTTTAGATGGATGACGTTGTAGTTGCAAGTATTCGAGACTTGCATGTATCTCTATTTTCAAGATGATGACGAGATACCACTTTGTGTTGGATGATGATTATGATGAGACTATTTGTATGTATATGCTATGATTACATCTTGTGGTCTCGCAGCCATTTGTATGTGTATCATGATGACATTTGTATCTGCTAAGATTCTTGTATAAAGCCTGTTCAAATACAAAACAAATATGCTAAAAAAATCAAAAACTACTAAAATTAGTAGTAGCGAGTGGAGAAAAGTTAGCAGCAGCGTGACAGTAGCAGTAGCGCGTCCAGCCAAAGCGCGCTAGAGCTATTAGCAGTAGCGAGCTTCCACGCAACACGCTGCTGCTACACTTGTATAGTAGTAGCACGGGCGTGCACGCGCTGCTGCTACGGGTTAGCTGTAGCGCCTTATTAGTAGCGTTGGTCCCCGCGCTACTGATACACCTAGAACCCGCGCTGCTGCTAGGCTTTTCCCTAATAGTGTTAGTCCACCTATCATTGAGCAGATCTTGATCAGCTTGAAGTTACTGTTGTTTCTTTTTCAAGCTCCTTGCAGTGGCAATTAGCCGGCGCTTAAAGCGCTCCTGCTCGAGAGGTTCCTCAGGTATGATAAATTCTTCGTCACCAAGGCTCACCTCGTCCTCGGAGAGTGGGAGATAATTACTGTCCTCCGAGTTTTTGTTTACGGCCTGTTCGTCAGGGCTAACTTGCCCATCTTCCCGATCGTCTTGTTCGAAAGTTGGCTCGACAGGGTCTTTTTTGTCTTCAGCATCGTCCGGAGTGTTGTTGCCTCCTGTGCCGGTATTGCTGTCTTTTCCACGTCGTGATTTAGAGTGGCGCCGCTGACGTTGGCGCTTTGGCTATGTCTCAGGAGGTTTATCCTCGACTGGATCTTCTTTATCGTCGCCGCTTCCCTCTTTGGGTGTATCCACCATGTACACATCATACAAAGAGGTGGCCGTGCAGCGTCCGGTAAACGGCGGGTTTTCGGCCTGCTCCTCTCCGGCATCGTCGTCCATACCGTCGATGTCTTTGGAGCCGTAGTCGAGCATATCAGTTAAGTCCTCGACAGTGGCTATGAAGTGGGTTGTGGGTGGGACGTAAAATTCCACGCTCTCAGCCCCTAGTCTGGACTGGGCGTAGTTCGTACATTGCACCTCTGTAATGACGAGGGATCGCATCAAGTCTAGAGCCTCGCTTATAGGTGAGGTTTGGCTAGGGAGAAGAAAATCCATGGAGTATGGCGGGAAGGAAACTCCTTGGCCGAGCTCACACGATGCTAACTCCGAGGGTTCGGAGCCAGTGTCCGGAGAGGAGTTCGGCTTCATGATGGTTGCCAGCGACACTACTTCCTCCGGCTCTCCCGTGCTGGGCTCAATGGCCGCAGACAGTCCGGCTGGCTCAGTAATCCCGTGTTCGGACTTGGCGATGCGCTCTGGATCTAAGGCCAGAGCAGAGGTTGGGGTCGTGAACCCTTGGAAGATCAAGTCTCCTCGGATATCAGCGACATAGTCAAGATTTCCAAAACTAATCTGGCGACCTGGGGCGTACCTGTCAATCTTCTCTAGATGGCCAAGCGACTTGGCCCGCAGTACGAAGCCGCCGAATACGAAGATCTGGCCGGGGAGAAAAACCTCCTCCAGGGCCGCGTTGTTGTAGATGATGGATGGAGCCATCGAACCTCCTGGTGACGACATAGCGGAACTCCCAATGAAAGCACCAATGTCGGTGTCAAAACCGGCGGATCTCGGGTAGGGGCTCCCGAACTGTGCGTCTAAGGTCGATGGTAACATGAGACGGGGGACATGATGTTTACCCAGGTTCAGACCCTCTTGATGGAGGTAATACCCTACTTCACCTTGATTGATCTTGATGAATATGAGGATTACAAGAGTTGATCTACCACGAGATCGTAATGGCTAAACCCTAGATGTCTAGCTTGTATGATTGTGATTGCCTCTATGGACTAAACCCTCCGGTTTATATAGACCTTTGGAGGGGACTAGGGTTGTACATAGTCGGTTTACAAAGGAAGGATTCTACATATCCGAACGCCAAGCTTGCCATCCACGCAAAGGAGAGTCCCATCCGGACACGGGAAGAAGTCTTCTGTCTTGTATCTTCATAGCCCATTAGTCCGGCCCATGTTACATAGTCCGGACGCCTGAGGACCCCTTAATCCAGGACTCCCTCAACAGGATTGCGGCCGAAAGCGACTCGCCGTCTGAGGCGTTGGCGAGGTCCAAGTGAGACACCCCATTCAACTGGGCCTTGAACATATTGTAAAGACTCCCGGTTGACACTCGTCCGTCGTATAGACGCGTGCACGGCGTCAGAGACGGCGCCACATGGAAGCACTACTACCATGAGGACGCCGAGGAGAGAAAGCAAAGACGGAGGTTAAATGAAATAAACATCGACAAGAAGGTTGAGATTGCGGTCGATATGAAATCAGCTGAGACCAAAGAAGCGATACGACCTGAGTTGCTGAACGAGGCAATCAAAGCAGTAGTAGCTGCCGCAAGAGAGGAAATGGTATCTTCGTTTGCTACCTGGATTCTGGCTGTCATCAATTGGACCAAGCAAAATCCAGATAAAGAGGTTGCGTACTATCCCCTTCCCAACTTCGTCGGGAGTAGCTCGTTTAGCGTTGCACCAGCACCTACTCACGCAACCGCACCTGCTCCCGTACTTGCTCATAGCAGCCCGTCCTCCGTCTCTGGCGTGCTCGGCGGGGCTTCGTCTTTGGCTGAGCTCGATGACCTCACGGTAACTTCCTGTCACACCAGCCCTCTTCAATATATGTATAATCTCCCGTTTCCATTGCCTTCCAGATGTCTCACGTCGCAGACATGTCTTTGCAGGCTGACGTAACCCCGTGCACCATATTGTACAACATCAGTGTTCAGAAGGTGGACGTGGGAAAGGCGACGATAGTGAAGCCGAAGGAACAATTGTTCCACAGTCGGTCGATCCTCCCCAGGCATCTTCAAGGTTTCTGTGGCCAGTGTCAAACCGGGCCACGATAATTTGGCTCCTCCGGTAGCACTAGGGGGAGATGATGACGAGACCCCGCGGCGGCTTGGCGATTGCAAGAGTTGGGTCTTGTTGTGGCTGAAGAGTCTTCTTCACCTGGAGGCGGCCGAGAGCACACCCATGACCAAGCAGCCTCAGCAAGCTATGAACACCAACACCCCACCTACCCAATTAGCGTCGCCTGTCGTGTCGGGTGATAGCGGACAGCGTAAGGAAGAACCTCCATTAGTGCCCGATGACGTCGCTGCCATCGAAGAAGCAATGCATGATGCCATGGACGAGGATGATGACCCTCTACGGTATCTCAATACCGGCGCCTATGACGACATAGGATTGATGGCTTAGCAGTATGACTCAGGGTTTGAGCGTGACGATTTGATGTCTGAATTGCAGAGGATGAACGTATGATAGGCTTACTTCGGGTAGCAAAGAACCATAGGAAGAGATCGAAGAAAGGCCGAAATGGCGGAAAAGCTGTTTCTATGAGCCAGCCGCCTCCGCAGCCTCGGGTTCAAGACTGTATACCTATCAAAGATGCGGCGAAATACCATACCCCAAGTGATCCGATTCTACCTAAGGAAGCGGTAGAGGCCATAGACGGCGATCAAAAGAGACTTCATGACGATGTGCTGCGTAGAGAGAAAAGCCTTATAGCCTTGAAAAATCCAGGATACCCGCTCTCCGTGGTTAATGTGCCGCGGCAAAGGTTGTACATCCAGACATTCCCCGCTGAAAAGTTCTTCCTTCGATTCAACATGTTTCACTTGAAAAGATGGATTTTACGCTCGTCCGAATTTTTTCCTTGTACATGAACTACATCATCAGGAGTGGGCAAATACCTTATATCTGTGTCGTTGACCCGTACTTTATACACGAGGGCTTCTTGGTAGTCTGCCCAAAGCACCATGAATACGCGAGGAACTACATCGCCGATTTCATGGTCGGCAATAAGGACAAGGGGACGATTCTCCTGCCTTGTCATCCCATGTAAGTCATCCGCGGATGCCCTTCCTTCGATTTTTAATCATTCATTTGCACGCGTGGAGGCTAATTTGAGGTGTACTTATTCTGCGCAGCGAAGGGCGCGTCGTCCTCATCATCCTTTACCCCCGATCCTCCCACGCTCTTTACTTGGACTCGTCGAAGAACATGAAGAAAAATAATTACACCCACATCAAGTCTATTCTCGACAGTGCTATCTTAACCTACGGCATACGGGGTGGAGAGATCACGCTCAAGAAGACAAGGAACCGCACGCCCTGCTTCAGCCATAAGACCGACTTCTACTGCATCCAGCAACCGAGTGGTACTCTCGTGATGGATTCTATGTCCTCCACCACATGCTGGAGTATAGACGGGATTGCCAGAACCTTCGCATGTCACCTAGATCTGGCGATATCGATATTCTGCAATGGGCAAAGAAACTAGGAAATGTCCCGGATCATCGACTCCGAGCTGAGTTCTGTCACATCCAGCATGAACTTGCCCAAATCATCATGAAGGAGGTCCTCGAAAAATAGGGATGTTCTACGAAGAAGGGCAAATGTCATGGGAAGACGTCCGAACACGCGTAGCCGCTCAGCGTCTCGAACTGAAGCTTTTCACTTCGCTCCGGGACTTCCACCCTGATTTGGATGGATAGCACGACATGTTGGAGTGATTTACGATATATGACAATGTGTCCATTTAGTCACTACTTTTTCTTTGATGAAACTTTGTGATGTAATTAAACCGTCCTTGTCGGTGTGAAAACCGGCGGATCTCGGGTAGGGGGTCCCGAACTGTGCGTCTAGACGGATGGTAACAGGAGACAAGGGACACGATGTTTTTACCCAGGTTCGGGCCCTCTCGATGGAGGTAAAACCCTACTCCTGCTTGATTAATATTGATGATATGGGTAGTACAAGAGTGGATCTACCACGAGATCAGAGAGGCTAAACCCTAGAAGCTAGCCTATGGTATGATTGTTGTTAGTCCTACGGACTAAAACCCTCCGGTTTATATAGACACCAGATAGGGTTATGGTTACAGAGTCGGTTACAATGGTAGGAGATCTACATATCTGTATCGCCAAGCTTGCCTTCCACGCCAAGGAAAGTCCCATCCGGACACGGGACGAAGTCTTCAATCTTGTATCTTCATAGTCCAGGAGTCCGTCCAACGGTGATAGTTCGGCTATCCGGACACCCCCTAATCCAGGACTCCCTCAGTAGCCCCTGAACCAGGCTTCAATGATGACGAATCCGACGCGCATATTGTCTTCGGCATTGCAAGGTGGGTTCCTCCTCTGAATACTTCATAGAAGATTTTGAACACAAGGATAGTGTCCGACTCTTCAAAACAAGTTCCACATACCACCATAGAGAGAATAACCTTTGCACAGATCTGCTGACGTATTCCGCGGCGTGACATCACACCACGGCTAGGCCTTTATACGAATCGTTTTCTTGTCCCACCTCGGTGCGTTTAGCGAGGCGGTTTCTTGGCACGTCTTATCGGGCGGAGATCGTTCCCCCTTATTCAGGATACTCATCAATACGGGCGTGGGTAACCCGATCGTGCCCGTTGTACGCCTCCTCCATCGAAGGCGAGTCCCAAACAGTCACGGGGAGGGCTCTTGGTATTCAACCTCTTTATAACGAGACCAAGGCCCGCTCCTTTCTTTCAATCTCAATCAAATCCGCCCCTCGCCTCGAGTTCCAACACCCAAAGCTCCAGATTTAGGCACTTCAGACCTTCAATGATGTCCGGCTCCGACCTGCACGGCCGGTGGATGTCTTCCTCCATCACGGAAGAAGATGTGCTAAAGCTGAGAGACGCCAGTATCTAACCGCAAAATTTCAGATAGGCTGCCTGCCCAAGGGCAGGTTATTCCCACTCCGAGCCTGGTGAGGCGTGGTATTCGTGTCTCACTTCCTTCGGGGTTTAGGCTTCTGACTGACCCCTTTGTGAGGGGCTCATGTTTTATTATGGGCTGGAATTCCATGACTTGGATCCGGAGTCCATCCTCCACATCTCGTCGTTCATTGTCGTATGTGAAGCCTTCCTCCGCATTACCCCTCACTTCGGATTGTGGCTCAAGACCTTCAAAGTGGAGCCGAAGATGATCAAGGGGCATCAGGCAGAGTGCGGAGGGGCTGTTATAAGCAAGAATGCGGACGCTCCATGGCCCGAGGGCTCTTTTCAAGAGGAGCTCAATTTATGGCAACAGGAGTGGTTTTATATCACCGCTCCCAGGGGCACCAAATGGGCGGCGCCACCTGCCTTCCGCTCGGGTCCTCCACTGCGGCGGGCGTCATGGGTCAATAAAGGGCTCGACTGGGGACCGTCCAAGGACGTACCTCTGTTGCAGGGCCGTATTCAAGACCTCCGAGAGAGAGAGAGAGAGAGAGAGAGAGAGATCAATCTGGTCGTAGTAGCGCAGGTCATGCTGATTCGTCGCACCTTGCCCTACAAACGTCGCCCCCTCCGCCTGTGGGAGTTTAATCCGGAGGGACCACGAGCTCTCCAACATTTTATGGGCGTAACGCCCGTGGAGATGTACCAACTGTTCATCTGATCACAAGCAATGTGTCCGGACTTAACCGAGGACGCAGGTCTGAGCTGCAATCGCCCGATACTCAAGAAAGTAGTCCCAGACCGGACATGCTATCCGCATATTTATCATAAACTTGCCCTTAAAAGAGCTATCCTTTAAACAGGAGTGGATAGCAAAAGCAAAACTGATCAGGTGTCCGGCCCCCTCCCTGAGACCACGCCGGATCCTGTATTAACCAAGATGCTAGAGGCTGTGCCTTTTGAAGAAGGCGAAGGGGGGAACAAGGGAACTACTACCTCCATGAAGGAGGCTATCAAGAAAGGGGGGATCGAGAATCCCTCCCTCCAAGGGGAGAAGAGGACCGCTTCTGAAGATCCGGAGACCAAAGCCTCGAAGCAGGGGAAGAAATCTTCACCAGAGGGTTCTGCGGCGGGAGATGCCCCGGCCGCACTATTTCCCCAAGGAGATCAGCCCTCCAGCGAGGCGTAAGTAAAGGGGGGCGTTTTTTTTAAAAGAGAGACATCCCCGTTTTATTTCTGAAGGTAACCGAAAGTTTACCTTGTAGTTCGGATCTCAGCCCTTCACAGCCGAGCTCGTCTTGAGGATCTTGGTCGGAGATGATGGAGAGAGAAACTCCTCCGCTGCCGTACTGTCATGCGAGGCGGCCGACCTTGAGGTGTCGTCGCGGAGGGCTTCTCCGAATCCGGCGGGGCCAGAAGGCAGCCGTATGTCCCCTCAAAGCCCTCCTTGTCCGGCCTTCGCAAAGGCCACCGGACGAGTCCGGCACCAACGGGTGTACGGTCGGAGGAGCTGAAGGATCTGCTCGGGCGAGCATCTATCTCAGAAGATCACCGTGACGTTAATGGAGTACGGTGGTTGAAAGGATTTCATCCACCGAAAGCGGATTGCATGAAGCCGTCGTAAGTTTATTGACGGGTTTTGAGGTACGCAAAATGATGTACCTTCGACAGTTTTGCATATAGAATGTGCCTGTATAGATAGTAGCCCACGAGACTTGGTGCGGTGTCAAAAATGACGGCGCGCCGAGGATCATAACCCAGTATAAATATGCGCTCTTCCTATGTAGGTGGCGAAGCGTCCGGTGGCTAGCCGGCTGATGAATTTGCCGAACTGAAGCGGCAACTTGACGTGGCGGATGCGGACATCACGCTTGTTAATAAGCGGCTTGACGAGTCACAAGGTATGCAACTTCTCCGCGGACACCTGGTAAGGGAGCTTGACGCCCATGCCTTACAACATGTATGCTTAATGCAGATGGTGCCGCTGCTATGGAGAACCTTCGGGCGGAGCTTGCCCGAGCCAAGGAGCAAGCCAGAAAAAGTGATGCGGCTGCCTTAAAGGCGGCCGCAGAGCTAAAAGCCGAACAGGCTGCTCACTGCCGAAGCAAGAAAGAAATGGCCGAGATGGCCATGAAATTGAAGAATGCTACTGACCGTTGCGAGCTTCTTGAAAAAGAAGATCGAGCAAAACAAGAGGACCTGAAAAAGGCCGCCACCGAGGCCAAGGATACTCGCTCTGTGATGAGAGCTATGAAGGAGGAGCTACATCAGGCCGGAGATATTGCGGCTGGAAAGCCCTTTCTGATGCGGAGGAAATTCACGGATCCTAAGAACGCTCAATTGGACCGGCTGTGGGGTGCGGACGATGCTTATCTGGACTTGGCGGCGAGTGCCGCAGACGCGGCCGAACACTTCCGAGGTCAAAAGGATCACGGAATGGAAGAGCTTTTTTGGTCGCAGTTCCATAGTCCGGAGCGTCCACTTTCATTAACCGATCGTTTGGCCAAATGGGCTGAGCTGAATAGGTTGTCCGGACTTGCCATGAAGGCTGTCGTGACTCATTTGTGGCTGAAAAGGCCCGAGCCGAAGAGTTATTTATGCTTGGTGCAACAGTTCCTTGGTGCGGTGCCGCATATCGATGCAATGAAGCGGTCAGCATGCATAGAGGGTGCGCGGATGGCTCTTGCCCGTGTCAAGACATACTGGGCGGAGATGAAGGCCACCGAAGTTGCATCCCAAGATTCGGACAGAAGCCGAGTACCTGCCGAGCACTATTTTGAGGAAGTCCTGCAGGGCGCTCGTTTAATAGAGACGCAGTGCTCGAAGGATATTATGTTTTAATGACATGTATGATTTGTGAAAACAATGTTTCAATGTAATATAAGAGCTTTTTATACTTGTGCGTTCAAGTATTAAAACATCTCCTATGCGGCCGTTGATGTATATGTGTATATAACCTGAAAGATGGAAGTCTTCGGCTTCAGCCCCCATGCACATAGTGCGAGGGTGTTTGCAAAAAGGCGCATTTTCACACTTAATCCAACGTCTTGGTCCTGTAAAGGAGGTGATAGTGTAGCAAACTAGGCAACCGGACTATAATGCTTTATCACTTTCACTTAGCCATAGGAGTTCGATGGTGGGGCTACTATATAGCCCCTAGGGGCACCGCGCTCTCCCGAATTCAGGGCGCGTATGTGCCTGACCGAAAGCGGTCCTTCGTTAATGCGGGGAATTCTAAACATTCCGGTGGGTCATCGAGTGGTTGACCAGTCTCACGCTATATCATGGCGAGTCAATTTTCGGCTTTCTCTCTTTGAGGTGCTCACTGGCTGAACCGGGGCACAATCGCAGTAGTTCTCCTAGTGCCGCGTTAGCCGATAGAACGGAACGTAAGGCAGCAAAACACAGGAGCCGGGCAAACCCAACATTTGACCAAAGACATGATTCGGAGCTGATGCATATAAGGCCTAACTTGAGACGTCGAACACTCCCTAAGGTATTCGGTCTTTATGAAAACGGGCAGAATAATGCCCTAAGCCCCTGGTGTCCAGGTACGCGCAAAAATTCTGGTGAGGCCGATGCCAAAACGCCAGCCTCCTCCTCGGTTATAGCAAGAAACCGGGGAATGTGTATCAACGAGAGACAGTAAAAAAGGTTTACGCAGGGTCTTAATCTAAAAAGAATCCTTGCAACGGGTCCCTGTTGCACATCTGCGCCTGTGTCTCTGTTGTGCCGTATCCTGGACGGGTGTAGCACGGTGTTCATCTGTAAAAGAGAAGAACTTAGTTGAAAAAAAAGATCGTGCGAAAAATGTACTTTATATTAAATAAACAGAGTATGGTTCGAAAAGTGAATAAAATTGAGCTTTATTGTCTCTTGTTGTACATGCGTGCAGCCTCTTGTACGGGGGTATGCTGCTAGTGGGCGTTTATATGTTTACGCCGGACTCATCTAGCCATGTCCGGGGTTCGAATGACCTATTTAGGTGCTTTGATTAGCGGAGCCGGATTAATGTGGGGCTGTCAAGGTGGTCTCACGTTCTTCCGTGCTCGAGTAACACTTGATACTCCCTTTTAATGAGATGATGCCGCGTGGACCAGGCATTTTAAGTGTAAGAGATGCATAATGTGGTATTGCGTTAAAGCGGGTGAAAGCTTCACGTACCAGTAGTGCTTGATAGCTACTTTCGAATGGGGCGATGTGGAAGGTTAACTTTTCGCGGCGGAAGTTGTCGGATGAGCCGAACACAACTTCTAGCAGTAGGGAGCCCGTACAATGGGCATATAGGCCTGGCATTACCCCTTTGAAGGAGGTGTTGCTATGGCGAATTTTGGTTGGGTCTATCCCCATTTTGCGGATTGTGTCCTGATATAGTAGGTTTAGATCGCTACCTCCGTCCATTAGGACTTGTGTAAATTGGAGTCCGTCGATTGTAGGATCTAATATCAAGGCAGCCCATCCTGCGTTCCGGATACTTCCGGAATAGTCCTGATGATCGAAGGTGATTGGTTTTGACAACCATCGTTGGGACTTTGCTGGGATAGACCGTGCGGCGTGTGTTTCTATGGTCGCCGCTCTGTTTTTCCCTTCTGTCACTTGAAGTGGGTTCACTGTTTTGACTTTTTGTGGGAAATTCTTTTGTTTTCCGGTGCTCTGCTTGTGGGGTTCATCATCGTCCTCGCTTGGTGTGTCGAGCCCCTTGTGTTCGGCATTGAGTTTGCCGGACTGCTTGAAGACCCAACAATCTCTGTGGGTATGGTTTGCAGGCTTCCCGGGAGTACTGTGGATTTGGCATATTTTGTCCAAGATTTTGTTTAAGTTGGATAGCTCGTCGTTGTTATCCTTGAGGGGCAGTTTTTTATGATTCTGCCGGGAGCTTCTGAATCCGGCGTTGACTGCCGTGCTCTTTGGGTTGTTTCCCTTTGTCCGGCGCTGGTCCTTGCTACGTCGTGGTTTTCCATTTCCATCCCTGACTTTGGATGTACTTGGGTCGCAGGTACTGCATCTTGCCAGCCAACTATCCTCTCCCGCGCAAAAGCGGGTCATGAGGCTTGTTAATGCAGCCATTGTTCTCGGCTTCTCCTAGCCGAGATGTCTGGCGAGCCATTCATATCGGACGTTGTGTTTGAAAGCTGCTAAGGCTTCGGCGTCCGGACAGTCGACTATTTGGTTCTTTTTGGTGAGGAACCTATTCCAGAATTTGTGGGCTGACTCTCCGGGTTGTTGAGTTATGTGACTTAAATCGTCTGCATCTGGAGGGCGGACATAAGTCCCTTGAAAATTTGCCCGAAAAGCATCCTCGAGCTCTTCCCAACTTCCAATGGTATTTTCAGGGAGGCTTTTGAGCCAATGCCGGGCTGGCCCTTTGAGCTTGAGGGGTAAATATTTTATGGCGTGGAGATCATCTCCTCTAGCCATGTGTATGTGGAGGATGTAATCCTCAATCCAGACTCCAGGGTCTGTTGTTCCGTCGTATGCCTCTATGTTTACCGGATTGAATCCCGCTGGGAATTTGTGATCCAGCACCTCATCGGTGAAACACAGGGGGGGTGCGGCACCCCTATATTTGGGTGTGTCATGATGTTCGGATATTTGACGTGTTGCATTGCTTGGAAGAGCTTGCTTTCTCGGCACATAGATGGACCTAACTGGGACATCCTTTTGATGCGAATCCTTATGCGGGTCGCGTGCCGGCTTGTGTGCGGCGCCGCTTGCCGCTCCATGTTTTCCATGTGGTCGTCTATCCGACCGGGCGGCCTCTTTGTTCTTTGATTGTGGGTGGCTCTACGGCCTCCTCATCGAATTCAGGCAGTAATTTGCGCTTCGGGTAGCTCTTTGTTTGGCGACTGTCGCCGTATTTCTCTGCGGTGTTGACTACTTTGCTCCATCTGATTCTGAGTGCATCTTCCGCTGTTTTGAGCTTCCGCTTCTGCTTTTTCAAGCTACGCGCAGTGGCGACGAGCCTTTTTTGGAGGTTCTTCTGCTCCAACAATTTGTCCGGCGTGAGGTCGTCCGGACTGTTATCTTCGCCGGGGACGGGTTGTTTATCCAAGTTGTCCTGTTCGGACGGTTGCTCGATAGCATGTTCGTCGTCCACCGGTTCGCCCTGCTCTATGGCTGGGTCTGTGTGGCTGCCGTCTTTGTCGAGGCGGGACTTGGTGCGGCGTTTACGTTGCCGTTTTGACTGCTTTTCGAGGGATTTATCCTTCATAGTGTCCCGTTGTTCCTCGTCGTCACTTCCTTTAGGTGTATCCACCATGTATACATCGTGGGATGAGGTGGCTGTTCGTATCCTATAGGTGCTGGTTCATGGTTGTCTCCTACATCGTCGTCCATACAGTCGATGTCTTGAGTCGAAATCGAGCACGTCGTTTAAACTTTCGGCGGTGGCTACAAAGTGGGCGGTGGGTGGGCGTTGAATTTCTTCGTCGTCCACATCCCAACCTTCTGACCGTAGTCCTGCCAGGCTCTCGATAAAGAGAGAGACTTTAGTGAATTCAGGATGCCGCCAAAGGGCGAGTCTGAAAGATGTCCGCGGCAGTGAACTCCATAACCGGGCGCCCAATTGGATTCGATTGGGGGCGTGGAGGGTTCGGAGTCCGGAGAGGAGTCCGGCACCTTGGAGTCACGGTCTTCGCAGCGATAGGGATGGAGTTCGGCTCAATCGCCATAGAGATCGTAGCCCCCGAGGCGGTGTCCAACCACTCGTCCTCGATCGGCGGAGTCGGCTCCGAGCTAAGGGTCGGAGCGGACGCTGGTGCGGCCTCCAGGGCACTGTTCGGCGGCAGAGCTAGATCGTGCCTATCAAGACAGTGCGGCGCGCTTGGTTGTGGCTCGAATCCGTCGAAGATCAAGTCTCCGCGGATGTCGGTCGTGTAGTTCAAACTCCCAAATCTGACCTGATGGCCAGGGGCGTAGCTTTCGATCTGCTCCATATGACCAAGTGAATTGGCCCGCAGTTCAAAGCCGCCGAATACGAAGATCTGTCCGGCGAGAAAAGTCTCAACCTGGACCGCGTCGTTGTTGATGATCGAAGGAGCCATCGGGCCTAAGGATGACGACACAGAGGAACTCTCAATGAAAGCACCAATGTTGGTGTCAAAACCGGTGGATCTCGGGTAGGGGGTCCCGAACTGTGCGTCTAGGCGGATGGTAACAGGAGACAAGGGATACGATATTTTTACCCAGGTTCGGGCCCTCTCGATGGAGGTAAAACCCTACTCCTGCTTGATTAGTATTGATGATATGGGTAGTACAAGAGTGGATCTACCACAAGATCAGAGAGGCTAAACCCTAGAAGCTAGCCTATGGTATGATTGTTGTTCGTCCTACGGACTAAAACCCTCCGGTTTATATAGACACCAGATAGGGTTAGGGTTACACAGAGTCGGTTACAATGGTAGGAGATCTACATATCCGTATCGCCAAGCTTGCCTTCCACGCCAAGGAAAGTCCCATCCGGACATGGGACGAAGTCTTCAATCTTGTATCTTCATAGTCCAGGAGTCCGGCCAACGGTGATAGTTCGGCTATCCGGACATCCCCTAATCCAGGACTCCCTCAGTCCTCCTCAACTAGCGAAGATCACTCTAGTTAGGGAATTTTGAGTACGATGAACTTTGTTATTTATGCTTATCATATGTTGCTTCTGTTTTTGCTAACTCTGTCTCTTTCTGTAGCTCAACTATATATGTTGCATATTATCAACTCATGTGACGATGTAGGTACATAGATCGTTGATGGCGAACAAGTGCTACACTGTGTAATGAGGGAAGGTTCCAGTGTGTATGACGAGTGGCCTGAGTGTCGAGCCCAGTGCACCGGTTTTGAGCGACAGCCTGAGAGGGTTTGATAGCAGAGCCGAAGCGGAAGATAGTTACTTCAGGTTGACGCTAGCGAGAGAGAGATCGGAACTGGTGCCTCAAAAACTACTACATTATCACTCTCTTTCTCATAGTGATCGCTCTTCTCTACTATATCTTTGTTTACATATAGATGATGAAACATGTGTATGTGATGACCATGCAGTTGTTTGTATTCGAGACATGTCACTTAACCTGTATCGCTATTTCGTGATTATGATGAAACGACATGATTTGTGTTGGATGATATGATGAGACTATTATGTGTATGATATGATGAGCATATTGCATGTTTATGATATGATTAGAACACTATATAAAACCTGTACAAAAACACCACAAATACGTAGCAGAAAAAATATGAAAATATAGCAATAGCGCTCTTTAGCAGGAAGCCGTAGCGCCGTACTCAAGCGCTAGAGCTATTTAGCAGTAGCGCTGGACGGACGAACGCTACTGCTACTTAGCGGTAGCGCTTTTTTGGACAACGTTACTGCTAAGTAGTTATAGCAGTAGCGCGGGTCAAAACGTGCTACCGCTACAAGTTAGCTGTAGCACCGCTCCCCGCACTACTACTAGGCATTTGACCCGCGCTACTGCTAGGATTTTCCCTAACAGTGTTTGGACGGACGCAACGGATTCCCGATGGATGGAATCCGAGCGCAGCCGTCCACGAGCCTCCTCCCGGGCGAGGCGGAGTGCAAACCGGACGACCATCTCCTCCTCGGGGCCGCGTGAGATGAGCTCGGGGTCGACGAATCTGAAGGTGAAGGACTCAGATCCGCTGCCCGCCATGCCGGAGACGATTGGAAGGAGCCGGAGACGAGTTTGGGTGACAAAGGGGAGTGGAGGGGAGTGAAGTGGCTAGGGTTTGATCCGACGAGCGAATGGAGAGGATTTTATGTGGGGTCGGGTGGGCCAGTGTGGGCCGGGCCGATGTGGCGGGCGTACCCGGGCGCGCCTGGGCGCCCCTATATCCGCTCCATATTTAGAGTCGGGTGCCGGTCAGCCCGGGCATTTGAGGGCCGTGCCCGTCTGGATAAAAAAACCGTGACCCGGCAATGATCGGGCGGCCCACCCGAATGTATGAGACGGATTTGAGAGGTCCGTTAGTAGGTACTCTAAATGCACCTACAGGTGTTGACACCATCTCCCATTCCATTCGAAACTCCTATCTAAACAATCTTTTTTCGCCTTGGCTAAACAAGTTGTAATCCTTGGGACAAGTTCACCTATATGAACAATAAAATCCCAAATTAGTGAAATATAAAAAAATTAATGAAAAAATTATTCCGTTTACAACGAACATTGTTGAGTACTGTTCTACCTACCTGTGAATTTTCATGAATAAATGAGATCCATGGTGCTGTGGACAACAAATACATTTTGTGCTCTAAAAACGCTATTTTTCAAAAGCATTTTAGAGGTCACAGTTTTGCTGTTGTTTCATGGAGAGCACGATGGATGTTTTTTGTTCACAAAAAACTCGAATGAAAATCAAAATTGGTTGAATACTTTCTCTATTTTTTTTTATCTTTTGGCTCTGGCAAGATGGCGAAAGAACACTTTAAGGCAGAAATTGCAAAAAAAAAAAACACATAAACACTCGCGCGGTAGTCACACATGGTAATAAGATTGAAAAATGCAATTAACAATGCCTGAAACGAAACGGACACAAATTACAAAAACGAGAACACTGGCGCAACCAGGCAGCAGCTTCCTCCCGGGTGGGGATCGAGCTAGCACAACATGCACAGATAGCTAGGCACGACCTTGCTGCCCGGCTGCATTTACTTATTCATAGTACAATATATGTGTAAACAGTTCGGGAGCGAAAACATAGGAGAACCATGAACTGATCCACGCGCGGCCGGCCGCCACACCACCACGGCGGCGCCTCATGGGACCGTGCAGCCCGTGACGCACTCAGTTACGCACGTCTGCTTGGCCGTGTCCTTGCAGAGCTGGCATAACGGGAAGAAAGTGGAGGTGGGGTTGCAGACGCCGATGCATGACGCATTCTCGATGCAGGGCCGGCAGGTGCCGGTGCAGGAGCACGCAGCAGTGCAGAGCGCGTTACAATCTACCTGTCCCATGGCCGACGGCGCCATGGACGACAGGGCCAGTACCACGCAGAGGGCAACGGCCGCCGTCTTAAGCGCGGAAGCCATTGGTGTTTGTGTGGAGCTAGCTTGAAGAAGATATGTAAGGCAGAAGAAGAAGAAGATCGCAAGACAGGTAGAGCAGGTCAGACTGATGCCAATAAGACGGGAGGAGGGCGACGCTACTTATAGGCAATATATGAGCATGATGCCTACTATATCGATAACATGCACCCTCTTTGATGCTGACTCACCGGCAGAATATATATGTCGACTTATATGGATGCTCTTTTTAGGGCATCTCCAAGCGAGACCATGAGAGCTCGTGTCGGTTTGTGACAACTTTGTCATTCAATAGGGACCCTCGTCGGTTCGCGAAGTGATCCGGATGTTCGTTATTCGGTAAAAACAAGATAAACATGGGGAGCTACACTCGTGTCTGGACATTTATTTGACCAACAAAAATCCACCACGTGAGACTTCTCTCTTTTATCTCTCCGCACATGCTTGGTCTCCTCTCCATTCTCTCCTCCCAACCGAACAAATAAGGATTAATTTGTGAAAATGGTTGAATAACTTTCTCCCGCATTATGTCCGCGGACTACATCTGAACATAAAACAGACATATACCGAAGCTATTTGCCGATCTCCCTTAATGCCCTTACAAACCCTGCTCTAGGTGGTGAACTTATTGTTTCCCCATACATTGTACACTAGAAAAAAAATACAGGACACGGTTTGACTCAGATGGGTCTCAAAAAGTTATTTCTTGTTTCTTTTTTGAAATGAAGGAGGGCCCCAGCCTCTGCATCTGGACGATGTATGCAACCACTTTTTCGCACAAGACATTTCAAAGTAATACAACAGCAAGACTAAAGCCACCGTCTAGGCAACATCTGTCGCTATTCCTGTCCAAATGATGAAGGGATGCAGATAGTCTGGGCCTAATACCAAACAGACCTCACAGTCAAACCTAACATTTAAGACCAGAGGTCTCATCCAGGACGTCTGCTGGTATGGGGCACCCATCGGTCCGACGCACTCCTCAACCAGGACGTCTGCCGGGTATGAGGCCGCCGCAGCCACCTGCCACCAATCCATCTTCAGAGTTGTACTGCTGCATCTACCTTGGACGGTCTATCTGCCGTCGACGCCAGACAGCTTCCTCCTCCTGCGCGAGTCCATCTCCGCGCATCGGACGCCGAGTCTCCACTGCGCCATGCCGCCGAGACCCACCGTAGATGATACTGTTGATCCCACACCACTCCACCTACATGCCATCTCGCGTCGACTCGGAACTACCAGCAACTCCACCACCCTGAGCAGTCCTCGGCCGGCGCCTTCAGGAAGGAACACGATACCAAAGTGCCATCGTCGCCCAAACAGAGGAACAGAGGCTTTCGCCTGCACTCATGGCAGAGGTGGGGGCGTAGGATCCACACCGAAGCCTCCGGGAAGGGAATCGGCGCCGAGGATGTCGACTTTGGTGCGGCCGCCACGCCGGCCTGGAGTTTCCCCTGGATCCATGCCCACCCGCCAGATCCGTCTAGCCAGCACCGGGTAGGTATTGGAACTAGTACGAACCGGAGCAGATCGAGTCGGAGATGACGCTACCGGGATTTCACAGCCGGCCGCCGCCTGCCATATTCCCACCGCGGCGCACGCCACTACCAGCAACTCCACCTACCTGAGCAGTCCTCGGCCGTCGCCTTCAGGAAGGAACACGATACCAAAGTGCCATCGTCGCTCAAACAGAGGAATAGAGGCTTTCGCCTACGCTCATGGCAGAGGTGGGGGCGTAGGATCCACACCGAAGCCTCCGGGAAGGGAATCGGCGCCGAGGACGTCGACTTTGGTGCAGCCGCCACGCCGGCCTGGAGTTTCCCCCGCATCCATGCCCACCCGCCAGATCCGTCTAGCCAGCACCGGGTAGGTATTGGAACTAGTACGAACCGGAGCAGATCGAGTCGGAGATGACGCTACCGGGATTTCACAGCCGGCCGCCGCCTGCCATATTCCCACCGCCGCGCACGCCAGAGCCGACTCCGAACGATGCCGGCCTCACGCACACACCTCTGGCCACCCCCAACCACGCCGGTGAGTGGGGGCAACCTCGGCGCGCGCCCACCGCCGCTCAGGGCCGCCAGGCTGGCGCCCGAGCCCATACCATCTGAAGGGGAACCGATCTGGGGTGGGGGCCCCAGATCCGCCGCCGCCAGCCGCCATGGCCGTCCACGTTGCCCCCGCAACCGTGGAGGCACAACCGCCACCGGAATCCGATGGGGCCGCCGCCCCATAACGCCCACTCCGCCTCCACGCCGGGCGACCAGGTTCGCCATCACGTTTCGGCCAGAGGATCCCCTCGCGAGGAGAGGAGGAAGGTCAGCCGTCACGGGGCGAAGCTTCGCCCGGCCTCCTCGGCGGTGGCGGGAAATCAAGGGGGAGGAAGGCTCGAGGCGACGGCGGCTAGGGCACCCGAGCCGCACACTGGAGGCGACGCGAGTGCTAGGTCCTTCCCGCGTTTCCCCCTTAAAATTGGGGGAGAATTTCACTTCCCCGGCCTCTGCACCAACTAGGGATGCATACCGCCATTTTAGTATGAGTACCAAGATAAACATGGTCCTCAGAATTTTAAAAATGAGTATCAAGATATTTTTTGATGAGTGGTTCCATCACACACCAAACTTAATCCTCAATAAATGAGGAAAAACTCATGTGCATCACCTGTCAATTCTAGAAATTGAACTCGGGTCGTTAGACTGGACAACCGCATGCCCAACCACTAAGCCAAAGTTATTTCTTATACTACACATTTCTTTCTAGTGCCTTCCACTTCCTTCACGACAATTGAACTTTTTTTCTAGTGCCCTCCCTTACATTTTTCTTGTTCCAAATCTCTCCCGATACGAGACTAGGGACACGAGCCCCTTCACAAAATTTCCATTGTCGTTGATCAAGGAGATGCACCATTCTTTGTCAGAAATGAAATTACTCATATCCTCAATACTGACATGGGTCAGCCTCAGCCACGTCGAGAAAAGGCGGATTCATGTTCATATTATTGTTCAGATTTAGATAAAGAGAGGCGAAAGGAATAAATCCTGGGAATCTCTGGGAAAGACAGAAAGTTATAATGGATAAACTCTTGATATGGATCTCAGCTGAGCTCTGGTATATGCATGCGTGAGAGGTTCTGATCTGAAAGGCAGAACCTCTAATGTAATTGACTAGCTAAGTCTTCTCTCTAGTGTCGTCAAGGAAAATAACACAGGAACAATATGATTGGTTCCCCATCCTTCTTTAATCACTAGCCATCTTTACGAGGCGCCGAAGAAGGTGTCGAGTCGAGAGCAAGGCGGTTGACATTTCAGCATATACTATGTAAGAATACTTTATTAAGGGGAATATTTACAGCATATTGTGGCTGTGTGCATCAAGATGCCCTTTGGTCGACCCCAATGCACAATGGGTTACCCAGGTCTGTTTGGCCTTTCACCCCTTCTCATTCTTTGGACGATATTGGATGCTAGAAACTCAAACGTGTTTAGAGGAGTCAAAGTGTCACCAAATGTGGTAATTTTTAACATCATCTCCAACCTTCCTCTGTAAATGCATCGCATAAAGCTAGCAAGACGATAGGAAGTCACACTACAAGCCGGCAATGCTCCTTGAGTTAAGACAGTTAAATGACATCTTGACTGTTTTAACTATTGTAAAAACAAGTTTTGAGCCTCCTATCCCCCCTGATGACAATTTTAAAAAAAACTATGATGGGTTATTCCTTTTTCTTAAAGGTGGGGGGGGGGGATATTGTGACGGTGCCATTATATTTCACTTGCCCCGGAAAAAACTAATTGTCCCTCGTGTCGTCTACTGATGACAGTAGGCTAGCCCCCCCCCTCCCGGAGCGCTACCCGGTGGCCAACGACAGTTGTGGGGCCTCATTTTCTTGTTGCCATGGGTGTTCTAGTGGTGCTTGGGGCCATCCTTCGGCACGGTGCATGCTTTGCTTCCAGCAAAGGTGATGAAAGAGGTGTTGTGCGGTGCATGTGATCTTGTTCGGGCTTTCCCTTCAGATCCCGAGCTTGCTAGCGGCTCCTTGTGGAGGGTCCTGCTGAGATGTCGTGCCCCTACCTCTAGTCACTCTTGTTCAAGAGACAAATTTACGACTCCATTTGGGGTCAAGTATTTTTCCTTGATATTATAATAAGCCCACATAAGTACTGGCAAGTATCGGTGCTAGCAATGTTCATAGTATCCATGCAAATGTGGCTCATGAACCCAACACATTTTTAGATCTCTTGGTGCCATGACTTTTGATCTTTTTGAACCGAACATTACCGCCTTTCCATTAATTGCTTAACGGAAATATAATCAGTTTTGATACATCACAAAGCACAGAAAACGAAGGAAGAAGGTAAGCGACCATGACCCATGATCTTGTCACACCTTCTTCCTCATCAAGCAAAAAAATGGTATCCTTCATCTTTGCATCACTCTTCAATGGCTAGAAAATCACCCCCCCCGCCCCATTGCATCAATGAATCTGCAATGACTCTGCCGCTTCAATTACTAAGGCGAAAAAAGGGTAGATTTTAGTCCTAGGACCGCCCAACAACACGGTATACAACACATCCCTCCACTCTATTTCCTCTAATCTGCAAGGAAATATGGAGGAAAATCTACAACACAGAAGGAATTCCCAGGCGAACCCCTACATTTTCCGGCGAAGCTGGTGTGATTTTCCGGGGCAAAACACAAAACGAGTTGTCTTGTGTAAAAAAACAGGAGTTTGTTGCCTTGGAACTCCCTATACAGGATCAACAAGATCAATTGTCGACAAGGAAAATGGAAATTGAAAGTTGGGACCTTCTGAGTGATAGACTTATTTTTTCCAAAAACAAGTTTTCCATGGAAAAAACTTCTTAAAAGTTTGTCGTCTTAAGTTTGGACGTTGGGAGTGATAGACAGAGTGGAACTCCATGTACAAGTTTGCCATGGCATGTTTATAGCTACAAAAGCAAATAAATTTACCATGTCATGTGTATAGATGTCATAAAAAAATAAGATGTCATTGCAAAAACATCTTAAAAGTTTGCCATGGCATGTATATAGATGCCATAAAAATAAGATGCCATGGCAAAAACATCTTAAAAGTTTGCCATGGCATGCATATAGGTGCCTAAAAGACATCATAAATTTTGCCATGGCAAATGTATAGCTAATAAATAAATAAATTGTCATATAAAAAAGTCATAAAATAGGCAAGGCTAAAAAATACATCAATGCCAAATTGTGTACAAAAATGCCATGATGCATAGACACTACTTGCCTTGATGCTCAAAAAATGCATCATGCTGACACACTAATTGTAGATTTACCATCATGCAAACACACTAATTGCCATGATGCATACACACTACTTGCCATAATGCTAAGAAACACATCATCGCAACACGCTGCTTTGTGTAGATTTGCCATTATGCAAAAAGACACTACTTGCTATGATGAATGCATAATACTTGTCAGAGTTGGAAAAGACTAAAAAACATGTAAATCTTGTTAAGATGAGCATCACTGTTTAGTTGCTAGGGACGTGAACCAAAAACATACCAAAAACAGTTGCCATGATTAGACCATAAAACTGAGATATAACTATACAAAATTTCCCATGCTCTACATAATGAAACTATCACATATATAGTTGATAGTTTCATGCCTAACACGCATGAAAATTGCCGTGATCTGAAAAGCAAACTACCACATATCCATGAGTTCCGTGTGTGTAGCATCACTAGATCAAAGTTGTAGGTTTGTACATTTACCATGATTTTACTCTAATATAAATATCTGATAGGATCTTTGGGGTACTCTAACACCGTACAAGAATAAAATCACTCGGCGATGGTGGCTTGCAAAATAGCGGCATCCACATGAATGTTAGATCTTTGTACACAATAGAAGATTGCTAATCCATGTTTACATATGATTTATTCCATAACATCAAACATGTAGATATTGTTTTAGTGAGATTGTTCTAGTTTGGAATGATTTCTCCTTTGAAATAAACAAAATTTATTGACACAAACATCACATTAAGACGATATAACTTCTATAAACCTGGTCGCTAGAGCACTCGCGTTGGCCGGCCTGATATTATGTTGAGAGCTTCTCTGGAGAATTACTTTCAATTTCATTTTTTGCTTCGGCTTTTCTAGTTGTGTTTTCCTAAGACAGGTAGCTGGATATTTTACAGATAAAATATATTTGTAAAACAGAAAATTTTAGGAAATTTACAAAAAATATTCAAAATAATTAAAACATTTAAAAATTAAAAATGTTCATTTTTTCAAAAATATTCTCCAAAACAAAAATAATACTCCCTCCGTCCCATACTGTAAGATGTTTTTTGACGCCATTATAGGACGGAGTAGTAATTTATAAGTGTTATTGTACGAAAACATTTTATCAAAATTGAAAAATGCTCCTGATTTTTAATGTGTTTTGAATACAAAACAATTCCTAAATTTTTACAGAACTCTTGAATACGGAAACTATTGTCAAATTTCATAATGTTCTCTAAAAGAGAAAATTCGTAAAATTTGAAAAATATATATATATAATAGAAAAATGGTTACAACTTTCCAAAACAACTATTGAACTTAAAAGTTAACGTTTTTAAATTTAAGAAAATTTATTTCTTTGGAACACTTTTTTAACTTTGTACACTTATTAAAACAAAATAGGAAATAAAGTAAAAATAAAAAATGGAAATGATAATAAATGAAAAGAAACAAAGGAAATAAAGCAAACTGAATCATGATAGAAGACTCGTGGCTACGTCTCGCTCGCACCGAGACAGTAGCTGGCCTTGCCTCAGGGAGCATACTGGGCTGGCCAAGTACCTTTCGTCAAGCTGATGTCATGTTTTCTAATAAGTACTTTGAATATATTTATTAAATGTTCCTGATTAAACTTCAGAAATTAAAAGAATTTAACAAAGCATATTCCAAAACGGATATTTGATTAATTACTTTAAAGACCCGTGATATGAAAAATATAAATGAAGTGTAAAAAAAATTGTTACTCTAGTTTTTAAAAATTTATTGAAACAAAAACAATTCATGTGTTTCAAGAAAATGTACGTGACGTTATAAAATTATATTAACTCTTTATTTCGGAATGTTAAACATGTATAAAATATCCTCTTAATGTATACAAAAAATGTACAATGTACATGAAAAAATTAGATATTAAAACATATATTGAAAAATATGTGCTTAAAAATGTTACTAAGTATGCGAAAATTAAAAACATATATATGAAAAAATAGACGTCAAAACATACACTTGAAAAAATAGAAAATAAAAAAAAGGAAATGAAATAACGGTAAAAATGGAAATCAACAATACAACAAAGAAAACCAAAGCAAGACAAATTAAAAGGAAAATAGCAAACCGACGAAAAAAGATCAAAAATCAAATAAAAAACTTTCTACAACACTGGAAAAACAAAAAAATAAAGCAATGGTATTGGGCTGGCACTATAGCGCCTGTCCATGGGCTATTCCTACTAAGAATCGTTATGTGTGAGCCATAGTATTTGCATCTTAAAACCGCTAATGCTACATATCGCGAGGCAACTAACTGAGGGGTACCCATTGTGAGAGCCCCTCAATGGACACATTTCCTGGGATGAAAGCGTGCCACTTGACGCGTTATCAGCCGCCGACACGTGTAGCATGTTGGGTGTTCCAGGATTTTTTGGGATTTTTTGAATTTTTGGTTTTTGCCCGGTTTTCCCGAGATTTTGGAGATTTTTTTAAATCACGTGAAAATAATGTTTTTTGCTTTCGCGAGAGGCACATATTTGCTTCTCACATAGGCACAGGTTTGCTTCGCAAGAGGCACGACTATGATTCTTGGAAAGGGGGAAAACTGGTTTTTTTCACGATAGGCACATTTTGCTTCTTACGGAAGCATGGGGCCGCTTCGCGTGAGAGGCACTGTGCCTCTTGAAAAGGGAAAAAACCGAGTTTTTTCCTTCCGTGAGAGGCATAGGGAAAGAATGTTTTTCTTTTCTTCCACGAGAGGCATATATTTGCCTCTCATGGAGGCACATGTTTGCTTTCGCAAGAGGCACAACTGTGTATCTTGGAAAGGAAAAAAATCATAATTTCTTTTTTTTCTTACGTAAGTGGCATATTGCATGTGCGTCACTTGTCGCAACCAGTGAAGGTGGGAGTGACCTTCTCAAGTGATGCCCTTTAACTGGTGATTTCCATATATCGCTCGCAGCGAGAGATATAAAAGCACTCGCCACACGAGGTCCAGCTTGGGCCAAGACCTAAGTAAGCAGGGATTTTTTTTCTTTTCGCTTTTCTTCCCTTTTTCCCATTTTCTGTTTCTTTTCTTACTTTTTAAAAGTTCATAAATTTCAACAAATGAATGATATCTCCAAAAATGTCAAAATTTTAGAAATTGTTTGCTTTTTCAAAAAAAAGGATTTTTTCGATGTTCACATTTTTTAAGAAATTTTTTCAAAATTTAAAATAATGTTCAGGTTATAAGGAAAATATTAAGAATTTGAAATAATGTTCACAAGTTTCAAAAAATGTTCACACTTTTTAAACACATCCGCATTTTTAAAACAATTGTTAGGAAATCTTGTATACCTTTTGAATTCATGATTTGTTTTCAAATCCAATAACATTATCATACATTTTGCAAATTGATTGTGAATTATATTAATTTTTTTGAGTTGTGTGAACATTTTTTGATTTTGCACACATTTTTTGAACGTTTTTAGAATTCATGAACAATTTTTTAATTCACAAAAAAATGAATTTTGAAGATTCTTCAATTCGGCAAACATTATTTGAATTCGTGAACCAATATTGAATTTGCAAACATTTTTTTGAATTTCATAACCTTTTTTAAGTTGGTGTCCTAGGTAAAAAATGACCTAGGAAAAAGGGGTGAAAATGAAATAAAAAACATGCTCCTGGGGCGGCCCATTAGTGGGAGGCTGTGAGCAGCGATGATCACATGTTGCGGGCAATGCTGGTAACACAAGTCTGTTGTAGTAGCCGGTGTTTGCATTTCCCACACATTTAGATGTAGTTAGGGGCACATCTCGTTGTTTCTACTTAACCATCTCGAGGAATCAGACAGGGGGCCATTTCTCCTTACTTGTTCTTACTAGCAGCTGAGGGTCTTTCATACCTCTTCAAAAGTAAAAATGAGTCATCACATCTCAGTGAAACCAAAGTTGCTCCTGATGGCTCGAGAATTTATGATTATTTTTAAGGAGTTTTCATTTGGTTTTCACCAGGTTTCCGTTATTTT
This sequence comes from Aegilops bicornis, assembly GCA_021605145.1. NCBI lineage: Eukaryota > Viridiplantae > Streptophyta > Magnoliopsida > Poales > Poaceae > Aegilops > Aegilops bicornis. The sequence goes on from CM038675.1 coordinate 153,564,570, forward strand.
TCAGTTATTTCTAGCGCTAATCCTTTCACTATTAGGAAAGGCCTGCTAGTGGCGCACCTGTTTTGCCTACTAATGGCGCACTACAGGTGCACCACTAGCATCATGCCATTAGAATATTTTACTAATGACGCACCACTGGGGCGCCATTAGTATCTGGTATACTAATGGCGCACCAGGCAGTGCGCCATAGTATAGCCCACGGTGCGCCATTAGTATGCCTCCCAGGGGGTCATATTTACCCATGTGCTTTGGCTTACTAATGACGCACTGGTGGATGATGCGCCATTAGAGTCCTTTTTGCATTGCGCCATTAGTGTGCTGAGTGGTGCGCCACTAGTATGAATATTATGGATTTTTTTTCTGATATTTGCAGAAGTTACAAAACATATTACTGCACAGAATATAAAGAGCACAACATATAAACAGCAGATTTATCGAATAGAATAGAAGATTAATCTTCGAATACAATTCATCATATTAGTCTCCGAATTTAAAATACCGAACAAAGTTAGAACATTACAAGTCTCGAAACCGCGAGTAGCGAGTTTGTCTTCACATTACAAGTCGATATCGATCATCTAAACTACCATCACATAGAAGAGAGCTGCGGTCATCACGATGAGCATAATCGCGATGAAACTGGTCTTCATCCGGTTCCTCCAACGATCCCACCTCTCTCCCGCTAGATAGCGCGCGTATCTAACTTCCGCCTTCGTCCTAGTGGTGTACCCTTTGTAACTGTTACCGCTGAAACGGTGAACCTGTCTCCGATACTCCTCCCAATCGTCGTAGACTCCGGGAACCTTATCCTTGTACACGACATACGACGGCATCTCTATGCACTAGCCAAACAAAACGTTAGTAATAATTCATAGACAATACATAAGCAATATATAAGTATGCAAAAAAAGGATCGGAAGAGAAAAGCAACACATTAATAGCACGATTCATGATCCTACTAATAAATAGCATCGATTACATATAAGTTGAACGACTGTCCAAACCAAAGAGACATACAAGTTCATTAAAGTTTAATATTACAACATGAGTCAATTGACATTTCAGAACTACATAGCATCACTACTTTCGACTCGACTCATGGGACCGGAGCGTGGATGAAGCCGCCGTCTTTCGTGATGGTCATGAAATCGCGGGCGTTGTCATCCTGCATTTGTAGCGTTGTTTCTATCTGACTGTTGGACGGTTGAGATCTGAGGTAGAACTGCCCCGAGGTACGAAAGACATCTTGATGGATGATTTCCGCAAACTCCGACTGGATGCGAAAGAATTCTTGTTTGATGTCCGCGTCCTGGATTGCCGACAAGTGTGTGGCCCAACTTTTGAGATTATTTGGTAGCAGAAGGTGATTATGGTCCCGTACGATCGCCCGCATGTGATGGAGGGCGTAGTAGGCATCCTTCGGACTGCCAGGCGGCTGCTTGACGCAGGGGAACGTCGCATTGTGGGTGAACACGTGCTTGCCGTACCTACGAACTAGGCTCTTGAAGGTGCCTCCAGATCTGGCGTAGCCGGGGAGAGCATCATCAAGAACTTTCTTGATATTTGTGTAGTCTACCTCCGACTCACGGAATGTTAGAAAAAAAAGAATGATCAAAATCTAAGAAATCATATGTTACGGGGCAGTGAGGGGATGACTTACTCAGGAAAGTAAGGCACGAGGAAGTTATCCTTATCTGGGTTTGCCAGAATGATGCCTTCGATGTGTGAACTTGCGACTTGCCAGTCCCCAGCGTTGCCCAAGATCTTGGCACGCATGTAGAAGGGGTCAACTATCACGATGTCCGGGGTCTTGTCTCTAATGCTCTGCATCTCCATACTCAGCGAAAACAGCCGAACGAAGGTGTAGTGCAGCGGATGAAGGTTAAACATAGCGAAGATGTCATCAAACCGCAGGACGATCGTACCCCCGATGGCGCTATCCACAAAGCCCTTGCCCTCTGGCACCTTGGCCACGAAAACGGAGTATACCACATCATTCTGGGAGAGACGCCGCTTCTCCAAAGAAAGAACACTGTCATGCAGACTCCGCATAGCACCGGTTGCAGCATTGAGCAGATTAGTCGGTGCAGATCGCCCTACCCGCCACATGCACCCTCCTCGAGATATCCTTAGGTGAAGGTGGCCCGTCCTGAGCACGGATCATACTCGGTGCCAGCTTGCTCGCACCGCCCTTGTTATTCTTTCGTTTCCGTCCCTTCTTCTTCATCTGTTGTAATGGGATCGAGTTACGCCCGAGAGACCGCCTTCTTGAGTGTGTTGGGGCTGATAATATTTCGCACCTCGGCTACACGAGGCTCGGTGAAGGCGGCGGTGGAGGTGTCTCTGAGAACCGAACACCAGGCGGCCTTTGTTGCAATTGGGTTTCTCCGCGGTACCAGCTAGATCGCGGTTGTCTTTTTCAGGGTTGGGTTCTTGAGAAGGAGGCCCGAAGAATTCGTCAGCGTACCCATGTTCGGCAAAGTACTTATCAACGTTGGTAAATGTACTGTCGTCGTTGTCGTCCGGATCCTGTGCCATATGCATGTCTGGATCCTGTGCCATAGGGATGTCCGGTAGCATTGCGGCGGTCTTGCCATGGCTTGGCGCCGGCACGACTGGCGGTGTTGTCTGTGGGGTGGTGTCCCCCGCCCCCAAACGAATCTGGCTCTTCGGCCAAAGCAGGGGCCAGCTTACGTAGGCGCTGAGGGTCATCACATCATCTTCATCGGCCCCAGCAGGTCGAATCGGAGGTAACAACTCGTCGCAGCCTGGCAGCACCCGAACCAGTTCAACCCTATACACGGTGGGTGGCATCGGATTACCATGGAACACGGGGTTGCCTGGTTGAACGATTCTGCCCTTGGCGACATCGATCAACTCGCCGCCCACGAAGTGCAGGAGAGTGCATGGAACGTTGGCGGCACCCTGCGAAAACATGTAGGGCGTCAGGGATGCCCAGTCAAAGGCAAGGAGATGAAGTCATCGGCCGAGGCATCAAGCTCGGCTAATGTTGAGGCCCCGCCAATGTAATACCCCCAGTGTCATGCTACAGTAATCCCCTGTTAATGGTGCCAGGTCACCATGCTTACTGAGCTAGTTATCACTTGATGAAAAATCCAAGTCAAATTCAAATTCAAATTATGAGTGAAATTCAAAATTTCTCAAACATGAAAACTAAAATGTTCTTCATGTGCCAAATAATCCATAACTAATATTGGTAGTGAACTAACATTTTTTTGCAAATGTCCAAGTGCCCTAAACCACTTTAAAACAGTGGCTAAACTATAGTTTAAATGCCTTTTTAAATTACGAAGGTTGAAACTATTTCAAAAGCCTCACAATTCATTTTGAGGCATTGCACAATAATTCTTTGGAATTGTTTTAGCCAGTGGCATACTTTTGCAAAGTCATTAGTGGCTAAAAGAAAAGGCAAAAGCTGCTGGATAAAAAAACAAAAAAAGAAAGAAAAGGAAAGAAGAAGGGGTGGGAGAGCCCCTGGCCTCCCCTTAGGCTTCGGCCCATCCCCCTGGGCCTCGGCCCACTCCCACCCATCCAGCCCAATCCCCCCGCACCGGTTGCCCCTCTCCCTGCTTCCTGTTCCTCGGTCTCAGACCGCAACAGGAACGTGTTCCCGCCGGACCACCTCGTCGGCCAGGCCGACGAGGGGATAAGGACGCCGACGCATCGGGTTCCCCTCCCCATCTCATCCACTCCCTCCTTTCCCCTCCTTTCTCTCCCTCTCCTTCGTTTTGGAGAGGAGGCCGACGCGGTCGCCGCCATGCCTCGCCCGTCCTCGCGGCCACCGATCCCTGTTCACCTCACCGTCGTGTCCCTCGTCTCCTTCGACGTCGCTCGCCAGATCCGTCCCACGAACGGGAGTCGGGGAGCTCCACAATGCGCGAATCGAGCCACCCCCTTCCGCCTCGGCCGCCGTTGATCTCCCCCAACTCTGGCCACCCTCTGCTGCTCCTAATCTGTCACCGGCTTTCCTTAGCCACTCGGTGAGCTTCTCTCTCTCTCCCATATCGCTGGTATCTCGCTGCCGCCTGACTAGTCACCGCCATGCATGCTATGTCCGCCGCCGACGAGCTCGTGGTCGTCGCCATGGGCATCGTCGTGCTCGCCCGAGCACACGAGCGTGCTCAGGACTGCTCGCTGAAGCCGCCCGTGCCGCTTGCTTCCATCCCCGTGCCCCTTAGCACCTACCTCGATGAACGCCCGAACGCGTCGCCGCCTCCGCTCGCCGCCGGCGTGCTTTCGGTGGCCAAATGGTCACGGGCTCGCGACCGTTGGCCTCGTCGCAACGCGTACACCTCACACAGCTCCTTAGTTCGCCAAAACGCGCACCGCAACGCCGGTTCCGTCGCCGCCCGAACCTCGCCTACGCCACCCCTCGTCGCCGGCGCCGTTCCCGGCCAACTCCGGCGAAGCCAACACCACCGTTCGACTCGCGGGCGAGGACTCGTCCGAACGCAGCCAACCGCGCGGCAAATGGTGCCCTCTAGCGCCTTTCCGGGCTGCTCCGCCGTGCGCCGCCGTGCTTTGGGTCGCGGGCAGCTCGGCGTGACAGCGTCGGCGATGGCGCTAAGCGTGGCCGTGGGCCCCAGCGCTCGAGCCGCGACGCTTGGGCCCCAGCGAATCCCGTTAACCAAGTCAACTGCCCACGTGGCAGCTCTGGCTCGCTGACATGTGGGTCCCGCAAGTAAACGTTTAAAAAAACAATTAATTAAAACATTAGTTAAATTAGTTAGTTAATTAGTACTAACTAGTCACTGACTGCTGGGGCCCACGCCCCCTAACTAACCCTGTTTGTTTAGTTAAGCCTCTGTTAGACTGAGAGGCTGAAAGGTGGGTCCCACCAGTCGGTTTATTGATCGGCTGACGCGATCTTGACGCCATTCTTGACGCAATAAACCTTTTCTACTGTTAAAATATTTCAGAAATTGGTTTAAACTTCGAAAATCTGTAACTTTTAAACCGTAGCTCGGATGAAAATGTTTTCTACATGAAAGTTGCTCAGAACGACAAGGCGAATCCGACTTCGCGGTCTGTTTACCTGTCAGATGCCTCTAACTATCTGAACATGAAACTTTCCCCTTCCGCTCATCTGTGTGACACAGGTCCGGAACCGGGAAAACATTCCCGGTTGACTTCCTCCTTCGTCGGTATCGTGTAGCACCGCGTTAGAACATGTCTAGCTCTGCCTGTTGTCCTGTTATGCACTTGCTTGCTATGTATTTACTGTTTCTGCTTCCTCTTCTCCCCGGTAGAACCCGAGACTGATGTTGCCCCTGTGATCGACTACGTCGACGACGACCCTCCTTGCCAGAGCAACCAGGCAAGCCCCCCCGTTGATCATCCCGATATCGCCCATTCCATTCTCTCATGCTTGCATTAGATTTTGCTACTGTTATTGTTTGCTCCTATTCTGATGCATAGCCTGCTTTTGTATCTGCTATTGTACCTTACCTGCTTATCCTAAACTGCTTAGTATAGGTTGGTTAGTGATCCATCCGTGACCCCCACATTGTCCTTGTTGCCCCTGCTTCATCAACGAAGACCCGATCAACGGGATTGAAGAAAAGGCCCCGGCACCGCACATCACTTTCCCCTTAGTTGCTCGACACTACTGGGTTACTACCGAGTGCCGAGGGTGAGACCTCTACAACACTTCTAATGTTAACCCTGTAGTGTAGCTATTCGGTCGTGGTCATCGAGGGTGATTCCGCCTTAACCACTTCCGATACGACTCTGTCGTGCAACCCCTCAAGTGTGAACCTCGGGGGTGGTTCCTCTTACGTTCACCTTGATGATTACATCAAGTGGAATTCACCGGGGGTGATTCCTCGGGTTTTCCCCTTAATGTTTGGACACACAGTTACTATGGTTACTATGACTTTACACTGAGCCATGTTACTAAAGACGGGTCGACCCCGAGGGGTGCCCGCGCGAGCTTAATTGCGAGTGAGGTGGAGTCGGGCGGACCTGGAAGGTGCCCGCGAGATAATTACGAGGCATGGCCAGGAATTCCTAGCCCTTGCCGCAAGTCCTCGAGACGGGGCAACGGGGTCACATGTTTCGTGAGTCTCTGCTTGTTACCGCGCGTTCCTAATCCACTACGATTTGGATATTTGATCCGAGGGGCCTCGGCCCGATAGCACTAACCATCACATGGGCATAGTATGGGCGTTCAGCGTCGTATACATCAGCCGAAGCTTAATAGGCGTCGGCGGCGGTAGCGCGGGTTTGGACTGCGTAAGGCGCTTTGCCTTGTTGAAGGAGGTAGCTAGGTCTGCTCACCGGCCGCGTACACAACGTGCATGAGTTTCCGGGGAGATGGCCCATGACCCCTGGGGGCATAGATTTAGTCCGGCATGCTGGCCTCTCTATTAAGCCTAGGTCGGGTTGCGGCGTATTGTTTGGCCGAGGCCGGGCATGACCCAGGAAAGTGTGTCCGGCCGGAGTTAATCGAGTGTGGTGGGTAAGTTGGTGCACCCCTGCAGGGAAGAAAACATCTATCGATAGCCTGTCCTATGGTAACGGACACTTGGAGTTGTATCCCGATCGATACAACTAGAACTGGATACTTGTGATGAGAATTGGATGGTGATGTGAAATGGTTTGTGATGATAACTGGATAGTATGGCTCTGGGATTTCTTTCTCGCAGGGAGTCGAGAAAGGATCTCCGGCCGAGGTTGATAACACTACTACTACTTTACTTTATGCTACTCTACTCCCTCCTGTTTGCTGCAAGATGGTGGTTTCCAGAAGATGCTAGTCTTTGATAGGACTAGGCCTTCTCTCTATTCTGGCATTTCTGCAGCCCAGCCCACATATACAGCCTTCCTTTGATAATTTTGCATATGTAGTGTAGATCCTTGCTTGCGAGTACTTTGGATGAGTACTCACGGTTGCTTTGCTTCCCCTTTTCCCCCTTCTTTCTTCTTTCTGGTTGTCGCAACCAGATGGTGGAGCCCAGGATCCAGACGACACCACCGACGACTACTACTACCCCGAGGGTGCCTACTACTACGTGGAGGCCGCCGACGACCAGGAATAGTTAAGAGGCTCCCAGGAAGGAGGCCTTGCCTTTTCAATCGTTGCTGCTTTTGTGCTAGCATTCTTAAGGCAAACTTGTCTAACTCATGTCTGTACTCAGATATTGTTGATTCCGCTGACTCTTGTGTTTTCGAGCTTATGTATTCGAGCCCTCGAGGCCCCTGGCTTGGAATATAAATCTTGTATTATTTTAATTTGTGTCTAGAGTTGTGTTGTGATATCTTCCCGTGAGTCCTTGATCTTGATCGTACACATTTCCGTGCATGATTAGTGTACGATTGAATCGAGGGCGTCACAGCCAACGGCGGGCATGCAACTGACGGAGGGGCCGCTTGCTACCGAGGTGCTGGCCGGCGTACACCCGGGTGCATTAAGCTCCAATGCCCGTGCCGGCGCCGGAGACACGAATACCGCCTCCGCCGGAGACACCAATGGCGCCGCCTACGCGTTGTGTGAGTTGCTGGCCGTGAAGCTAGGAACCGGGGGCGGCCCCTATTGGCCGCCCGCAATCCACGTCGTCAGCCCCTGAATCAAGGTAGGCACAATGGCGGTGAGCGTCGTTCCCAGTTGTTGTTGCACTTGCTCTTGGACAATCTCCGGAATCCGTGCCACTTGTGCCTTGAGTTCTCCGGAATCCAGTTGTTGTTGAACCTCGCGCGACTAGCTTTCCGAGCTGGTCTTTTTCTCCTTTCGCCCACCAGCGGTATAGTATGACGATCATTTTGTGGACAAGCCTTTGCCGGCCACACGACTAGTTGACGACGGCTTACTGAGCTTATCCTTGTTTTTCATTACGTTCAACGCCCTATTTAGAGTGTTGTCCCAAGGGGAGCTCTGAGACGACCCCGCGCTACTACTTTCAGTCTCCTGCGGAAGGAATGTGAACCATTCAGAAATTTGGCTTCATTAATTAGAATGCAACCATATGGAGCTAATTACGCGGGGGTGTATTCCTTACCAGAACACGCTCAAGCGCCTTGGTCTTCGGATCCGTGGTAAGCTCCTTTGTTACCGGGTTCTCCTTGTATCGGGCCCTGACATAGTTCCTGGTCTGCTTGTCACGATATTTCTCGAAGCGGGGCGGTAGGCCTTGCTCGGCACGCTCCGTGTCCTCCTTGTCCCATATAGGCTCCGCCACTCAGAATCACGGGACCGAGTTGGTGGACCCGTAAGTTCAACTCCCGCATTTCTTTCCCCCACTGACTTGATTCCACGGTTGCGCTGCTCTCACACTTGATCTTGAACTCCTTGTAGTCACCTTCGCTGATCGAAGGATTTTTTGCCTTGATCTTCTCATAACTATCACCTTTTTCAATCATTTTCTTCACTGCGCTTCTCCCAGTAGACAGGGCCATGCTCATCCTCGTGAGGGCGGCACTGTTCACTTTATTCCCTGAGAGGCGTGTGTTTGCAAAGTCAACAGGGAACTTGTATCGTTCGTGCAGCTTCGTGAAGAGGAGGCTGCGCAAATTCCCTCGGTCCTTATGCCTTAGGTTCTCGGTGTTGATGGAGACGGTGCTCCGGAGAATGCACCCGAGCTGAACCGAGTACCCCTTGACTAATTCTTTGGGCGCCGTTGGATGCCCGTAGGAGTTCACTTCAGTAAATTCCTCCTTGGCGGTGTCGAGCACGTTCGGGCGCCGGTCCTTCCATTGCCTCTTCGGTTGGCTGCCATCTGTGCGTGCGCTGCCATCATCAGTGGTGACATCCTCGGCGGAACCATCAGTCGTGTCATCCCCGACGCCACTAGGGGTTGTGTAGTCAGGATCGGTGTCTTCCGCGGCGTACTCATAGCGGTGAGGTTCTTCCTCCATCTCCTGGGACAACTCCCAGAATTGCTTGCCCGAACCGCCGGCCTCATCGTTGTGGGCCAGTTTTCGCTCTTAATAGGAAAAAAGTTGGTCAAAAAGTTGGTTATTGTCAAGGAACAAGATCATGGTCTTATCATTTAGGGTTTGTCGACACCGAGGCATCCTAAAAGCTAAGCTTTTATCATTTAGGATTTGTCGACGTTGAGGCACCCTAAAAGCCTAAGCTTTCATCATTTATGTTTTTATCAACACCGAGGCACCCTAAAAGCCAAGGTTTTATAATTTAGGGTTTGTCGACTCTAAGTTGGGCCTAATCACTTGGCTCTATTGCCACCTATGGTTTAATGCAGCAAGAATTAAGCGTGAACCGCATCATGCAAAATAGAAGAACTTCACTACACAACTGAAACTCAATTAAGCTAGTTAAATGGAGTTCATCTACTCACTAGCAGTACTACTAACTGGCAGTACTTAAACAAGTTAAGCTACTCACTACAAGATCTTGGCTACTCACTTAAGCTAGAAGCTACAAGTTAAACACATTTGTAGCAATCGAGAAATAATCTTTGAGATGTAGCAAACAAGTTAAGCTAGAAGCTACAGTACTGGCAACTAGCAGCAAGGAGTATAATGGCAATCATGTAGCAATCATGTCCTTCCCTTCATATATTCATGATATAAATGGATTGTTCTACCTAGTAGGTTGTTGGAAATTCAGTTGCTTTTTCATTAGGACTGGCAACAAGACATGGTCAAATTTCAATTAAGATTATCTGTTGGTTCAAGACTGGCAACAAGACTTGTTCTACCAAATCAATTATCTGTTGGTTCAATGGTTGTTTTTCTTTCCCTTTTTATAATTGCAAAAAAGGAACAAGACATGGTCAAATTTCAGTTAAGATTCAGTTAAGATACATACAGTAAAATCAAAACAAAAATGGACAAGAATCGATAATGACAAGAACTGTAATTTGTTACATGATTTTCCTACTGAAAATATAACTGAATGGATGTAAAAAAGGGTGAAAAGATAATTGAATGCTAGGCTAAAATGGACAGTAAACTGTAATTTGTTAACAGTTTACTGTGATTATCAGGTGTCATAATCTACTGAGTAGTCATGTCCCAGTCATGCATCCATGCATCCAGTGGCAACATCTTGCATACATGATCAGGAGTACATCAAAATCTATTGAGTAGTTCTTGTGCTCATCCATTAGCAACATCTTTCATACATGATCAGTAGTCATGTACCAAATTTTTATTTAAACTGAATTTGCAAATCACCAAGAGCTCTACTAGTTTAAGACTAGATTTACACTAAATACACTAGAGTATTTGACCAGTAGTCACGTGAATCTTTGAATTTGTAAACACTCCCAGACTTGAGCATTGAGAGTTCACAATTGCAAAAAAGGTCCCTTGTTCCTGAACTTGTATTGTACTCCATTCATTGAAGCAGAAAGAAACAAACAAGGTCTGAAGAAGAATGAATCCATGATGCTTCACCAACGTTGTTCAGACGGCCTGGAAGTGATCCATGGAAGAACTCACCTCGATGCACGCGGTCGCAGACGAGGTTGTAGACGGCGGCGGAGCAGAGACGAGGTCGCATACATGGTCGTGGTGCTCCGTTGGACGCGGCTGCATCAATTGTTTGAATTGACATTTAATCAAACACCTCACAGGCAAGAACAGAAGGTGGAGACAGAGAAGAGAGGGGATCGAGCAGAGAGGGAGAGGGAAAGGAGGGAGGAGCAGGAGGGAGAGGTGGGAAATGGAGGCGGGGGTGGGTTGGATGGGGTACCTGCGGGCGTAGAAGACGGGGGCGTCGTCGGGGACGAAGACGTCGACGCTGTGGATATTTCCGCTGCGGGACGCGATGGAGTTAGAGATCCGGGACGGTGAACTGCGCGCGGAGGCCAGGAGAGTCGAGTCAGTCAGGGGGGAGGGGGCTTACGGGCGGAGGAGGAGGGGGGCTTACGGGCGGAGGAGGACAGGCGGAGGAGGAGGAGGGCTTACGGGCGGAGGAGGACGGGCGGTGGCGCAGTAGGGGCGGCGGCGCAGTGGGTCGGAAAGATGTGAGATTGGGAGAGAGAAGGACGAGCTCGATCAAGACGGACAACACACACAAGGGGGAAGGTTAGTAATGGCTCACCATCTAGGGGTGCGCCATAAAAACACTGATATCAATGGCGCACCACCCTCGGGTGCGCCATTAGTAACTTTTTTTTTCTGATAGCAATGGCGCACCCTCCTCTGGTGCGCCATTAGTAACCTTTTTTCATTATTTTTTGTTGCATCTAATAATTTGTTTTTTATCAAATTTGTTATTTTCATGAGGACTAGAACAGAAGATATCATCAAATTTGTTTTTTTTGAAAATATCATCAAATTTGTTTTTTTATTTTTAATTGAAGATATCATCAAATTTGTTATATGAAAATATCATCAAATTTGTTATTTAAAAATATCATCAATATTTCTTTTGGATTTTTAGTTGCATTCATTTGTGAATTGGCAAAACATTTATGAATATGAAAAAATATCATCAAAATTTGAAAAAATATTCATGAATTCCAAAAATATTCATGAGTTCCAAAAATATTAACAAATTCAGACTACGATTACAATCGAGAAATGGAGGCTACGTTTAAATAAAATCGATCTTAGCTAGCTATCTGTTCACAATCTTACTGCCCTTATTTTTCGTAAATGGAGTTCTTCTCTTGAACGGACGTCCTTTAGGTAGGGTGGTCCTGCTTCTTCTTGTGGTGTACGCTGGTACTTCATCGTCGTCGTCATGTTCCATCTTCGGGTCGCCGTACTTGTCGAATTCTTGCTCATTGGCGACTCCATCCATTCCGATGATCTTCCTTTTGTCTCTCCTCACGACTGGGCTTTGACGGGTCGGTAATGAAGAAGCATTGGTCCACTTGGGAAGCCAGTACCCATGGCTCATTTTTCACGGTGACGTTTGCGCCCGCGGTGTTGGATTTGGCTTCGGGTATAACCATGGTGGTGAAATACCGGTCTTCTTTTAGGACACTCTTGGCCCATCTGACACGGAACATCGGGACCTTCTCTCCAGCGTAGCTCAGCTCCTAGATCTCCTTGATCCTTCCGTAGTATCTGTCCTTGTCATTACCGGTGTAGGATTCCATCGTTACCCAGGAGTTCTGATAACCATCGCTCTTCATGTCCTTGTCCTCGGTGTAGAATGTGTAGCCTATGATATCGTACGCCTCATAGGTCATCAGGTTGTGCTCGGCGCCCTGTGACAAGGCGAGTATGAGTTGTTCTTCCGCGGAAAAATCCTCATCTAAAGGGTACGACAGAAGCTTCTGCTTGAACCAACGCGTGAAACATGAGTTGTGCTCTTTGATTATATCTCCGTCCGTCCTCTGTTGGCCTCGGTCATTGTACGTCTTCTCAATAAAGCTTTTGTGCTCTACCACCCAAGGATCGACCACGTCTATGTGTTGTAGCGCGACTAGGTTTTCTCTTTCAAAGCCGGCGAGTCGACCCTCGAAGTCGACATGCATTTTGCGGCGATCCTTGCGGTGACCCCATCCAGCGAGCCTACCGAGGTGCCTGTTGACGGGCAGACCAACGGGGTTCTCGATGCCTAGATAATTCGTGCAGTAGGAGATGCACTCTTGGTCGAAAAGCCCTGGCTATACTTCCCTCTGGACGTGACATGTTGGGAACGTATCCTTTGATGACACCATTCATCCTTTCAAACGGCATCATGCTGTGCAGGAATGTCGGCTCGAGTTGGATGATATCCTCCATGATATGGACTAGTAGATGCACCATAACATCGAAGAATGCGGGCGGGAAGTACATCTCAAGCTCGCATAGTATCACCACGATCTCTTCCTGTAGCCTTCTGAGTTGCCTCATGCCAACCGACTTCCGAGAGATGACGTCGAAAAAGTTGCATAGGCCAAATAGCATTTCACGGACGTGCGCGTCCATGATCCCACGGATTGCAACTGGAAGTATCTGCGTCATCAGCACGTGATAGTCGTGAGACTTCATCCCGCTGAATTTCTGCTTCGCTGAGTCTAGGTATCTGCTTATCTTCCCCGCGTAACCGTAAGGAAGTTTTACTCCTACGAGGCAGGTGATAAACTGATCGATCTCCTCCTGACTTAGAGTGAAGCACGCGGGAGGGAAGTCATTTCCGGTCTACTTGGCCTTTTTGTCTTTGCGACGACTTCCGTGTCCTGCTTCGCCTCATCATCATCATCATTAGCGTGAAGCTCCTCCCTGATGCCCATTGATTTCAAGTCTACCCTTGCTTTCGCACCATCTTTGGTCTTCTCTGGCATGTTGAGCAGGGTACCAAGCAGACTCTCGCACACGTTCTTCGTGATATGCATGACATCAAGGCTGTGAGGCACACGGTGGATCTTCCAGTACGGCAAGTCCCAGAAAACAGACCTCGCTTTCCATACCTTCAGCAGCGGCTCTGGCGCCTTTCGCTTCTTTCCCGGCTCTGGCGCCTTTTGCTTCTTTCCCGGCAATGGGCAATCTTTCCAATTTTTCAACAGCTCGTCTATTTCCTCGCCGCTCCTCGTACGCGGGCGTCTTCGGGGTTCAGTTTCACCATCGAACAGATCCTTGCGTTTCCTCCATGAGTCATCGTCGCGAAGCCACCTTCGATGTCCCATGAACACGGTTTTGGAAGACCCGGGATCTCTATCTAGCTGGCGATACGTTGTGTCATCCATGCACCTGACGCATCCAGAAAATCCATGGACCACCTGCCCCGCGACATATCCGTAACCGAGATAGTCGCGCAACGTCGTGAGCAGTGCGGCTCTCATAGGGAAATATTCTTTCTCTGCGGCGTCCCACGTATCGGCTGGCATTTTCCACAGCGTGTCTAGCTCCTCTTTCAGCAGCCCTAGATACAGATTGATGTCGTTCCCTGGTTGTTTCGGCCCTTCAATTTGCATACTCATGTGAATGTACTACCTATTAATGCACAACCGGGGAAGGTTGTACATCCACACAAACACAGGCCAGGTGCTATGTGTGCTTCTCTGGATGCCAAACGAATTGACTCCATCGGTGCTCGCGCCCAGCACGATGTTCCTTGGATCCTTCCCAAATTCTGGGTGTTCGAAGTTCAACGCTTGCCACTGGCTCCCATCCTTAGGGTGACTCAGCATCTTGTCTTTTTTATTTATCTCCGGATCATTTGCGTCATCTTCTCGCTTCTTCACCTCCCTATTCGCATGCCAACGCAGGAGCTTTGCTACCTTAGGGTCCGCGAAATACCGCTGCAGACGAGGAGTGATTGGAAAGTACCACACCACTTTTCGAGGAGCTTTCTTCCTCTTCTTGTATCGAGTGACGCTGCACGCCGGACATATGGTAGACTCCGCGTGCTCGTCCCGATAAATGATGCAATTGTTCATGCACACATGGTATTTCACGTGCAGTAAATCCAGAGGACACACGATTTTCTTCGCCTCCTCGAAACTGGTCGGGAACTTGTTCCCCTTGGGAAGACGTTCATGCCAGAATGACATGTTCTCGTCGAAGCATGCGTCGGTCATTTTGTGTTTTACCTTCATCTCCGCAGCCATGAGCGTTACTTTCAGCGGGTATCCTCGGCCTGCATCCTTCATACAATGGAGTAACCACGTCTATCTCCAGTTGATCCAGCTTGGCTTTCTCTCGGGCGGCGGCTGTTGCGTTATCCGTTCGCTTGAGAAGCAGCTCTTGAATATGAGGGTCCTGCACCCAGCCCATCGATGGTCCATCATCGCCTGCTCCGGCATCTTCATCTTCATGATCATGCCCTTCGTTCGCTCCGGCATCTTCCTCATCATCATGTCCGCATCTTCTACATGATGATCGTAATCGCATCTACTTCGTGATCATGTCACGGAGATTCTTCGTCTTCTCGCCCGCCCTCGCGCGGTTGTCTTGCTGCCCTTCCTCATTTCTTGCCCGCCCCCATGGGCGACTTCATAATCATCTTCATCACCTTGCCACCGATAGCCATCCATGAAACCACGCAAGAGCAGGTGGTCCCGCACCAGACTGAATCCGGGTCCATAAGGCTCCTCAGCTTGCATCTTCGACACGGACATCTTATCGCCGCCTCGTTCTTTTGAAGCATCTCGGCCTTCGTGGAGCTCAAAACCTATTCACGATGCCTTCGGTCATCGTATGGACCATGGTCGTCAAGGGTAGAGCAAAATGATATTTTAGAACCAAGAAATTTTGGCATGACTTTGCCTAAAAATATGACCAAAAAGAATGCATAGTGCCAAAATTCTCGCTTGAAACGGAAATGAATCAACATTCCGGCAAAATATTGGCAACTATCACATTTCAAATACCGGTACCTGCAAACACAAATATATATGCAACACCACAAACATATGCAACACCACAAACATACATAGATCTAGCTAGGCCATAAAAAGTGCATGTGCACGTTGTTGGAGGGAGAAAAAGGTAGATCTTCAACATAAAGATAGCTTTCCCCTTACTTACCTATAAAAAAAGGTAATTTAACCACTTAATTTGGATGAATCTATGGTGCAAATGAGGTGAGGAGGAGGAGGCAGCCGAGACAAGCTTGGAGGAGGAGGTGGAGAGAATGAAGTGGGGAAAGTGAGTGTGTAGGTGTGGCTGTCCAAAATATCTAGCTGGTCCCAGGTTACTAATGGCGCACCACCCTTAGTAACCCCGGTTACTAATGGCACACTAGCTGGTGGTGCGCCATTAGTAGTTTTGCAAAAAAATAAAAAATATATATAGTAGTGGCGCACTGTGTGGCTGGTGCGCCAAACTAGTTAAAACTAGTAGTGGCGCACTGTGCCCTGGTGCACCATTAGTATTTTTGGAAAAAAAATTGTTACTAGTGGCGCACCAACACATGGTGCGCCACTGCTATATAGTAGTGGCGCACCACATGTCTGGTGCGCCATTAGTGGCCATATCATCTATAGCCCTTTTCCTAGTAGTGTTCGAGGGAGAAGAAAACCTGTTTTTTCAATGTTTGGCAGGAAAAGGCACATATAGAAGGAAACCAAAGTGAATTACCATAAATCAAGCCAAATGGAGCAACTTCCATGTCGAGAGTATGTCCACCTGATGCGCCAGTGTGAAAGAAGGCCTTTGATACGAGTGCAGGTGATCGTATGGACGTCGTATGAAGTCCCAGGGGTACACCCCCTCCTCATCTACAGGAGGCACTTTCGTGAAGGACGCACAGACATTGAAGAAACCTAGCCACCACCACATTAAGAACAGAGATAAGAGATCCGGAGAACCACAAGAGATGCCTTCTAGTTTTGATCTTCCATCTCCATATTCATTTCATCTTCACCATTGTAAGAGGAATTTCATGTTGTAAGATCATGGTGTAAAACTCTATTCATACTCATCTGGAGATTGAGACTTGTTGAATCATCCATCATATTGTGGATCTTTACAGTATTTATCGGTATGGTTTTCCTTGGTTTATTCTCTAAGATGATTGGTTATTCTCTTTCTATGTGTGAGCAATTCCCCCTAGACGTGGGAGATGTAGGTGAGTGGTAAGATTCATTTGTGCCTATTCTATGTGTGGTCATTCGTGTTGTAGTCTTATGATTTGTCTAATAAGGTGTTATTCTGTGGTGAACCCTATGTGTGTTGTCCAATTTAAGTGCCCATGCAACATGATCTCAAGACCTACAAAGGTACATAATGTTTAGGAAATTTGTTACCTCTGACATGATAGGTGGAGACATCTATGTGGACCGAAGACAATATGAGATAGCGGTGATCCATTGAACTTAATGCATGGTTTCAGTTTAAAAACCTTAATTGTGGAGAGGACCACGGTGTGCAAACGGCAAAGCAGGACCATAGTACAGAATATAATCCTGCAAGGAGGCCCTAGGGTGATTCACCTACTGAACAATAAAATCAAATACTAAACTCGTGATACAAGGTAACTGGTATTGCTGTCGCACTGGCATAAATGACGTACACCATGATCCGAAGTCTCTCCGCGCCTAGTCTCTTCCTTGCAGAGAAAACACTTACTTTCAATTTTATTTATGTTCTTTATGCTTAAGTTACTATTATCCTATCTGCAACAAACTCATCATATTAACTATTCTGGTTCATTCGCCTCTTGGGTAACTAACAACTTCTGCAGAATCACAAGCAATTACTTCACACAAGAACTATGAAAACTTGTGCGTGACAAAAATCTTACTCATAAATACTCCCCTTCACTCTTCGTTGGGACCATTACTATTCGGATATTTACACGAAGGTGCTACACTACCCTGTGTGTCTTGCAGGCCATCAGCTCCCCATTGGTAAGCCACCTTCTCTTCACGGATGATAGCCTATTGTTTGTTAAGGCCAATGTTTATGGAGTTATGGAGTTGTCTGCATTGTTGAATTGCTATTGTGCTGCCTCGGGTCAGCGGGTGAATTTGTCAAAATCGTCCACTTTTTCAGTATGGGCTGCCCGAAAAATCTGAGGATGGAGGAAAATAATGCTTTGAATGTGCCACATGAGTCTCTTTCTGATGAAAAATTAGCTATGCCCTCTGATGTGGGGAACACAAACAACAATAATTTTAAGTACCTAAAATATAAGAGTCTGGAGCTAGGTAGAGGGATGGATGTAGGGACTTCTCTCTGTAGGTGGAAGTTCTTATTAAATCTATTGCCCAAGCAACCCCCATTTTTTATGTCCTGCTTCAAGCACCTCGTGGTCTATGCAACATATAAATGCTTTCATCGGAAAGTTTTGGTGGGGAAGTAAGTAGGGAGAAAGGAAGACTAGTTGGGTCTCTTGGGAGGTGATGACGAGGCCAAAGTATATGGGAGGCCTCGGTTTAGAGATATAGAGTTATTTAATCTTGCTATGTTGGCTCGTCCGAGGTGGCGTATCTTATTAGATAGAAAAAACCTAGGTGCCAGGATTCTCAAAGCTCGTTATTTTTCCTAAATGTGATTTGTTTTGAATGCACAGTTGGGAGAAGCCCCCTTTCAAATTTGGTATGCTATTTTGGAGGGAAGGGACAGCACATAGGGCCTCGCTAAGCCCATCAAAGACGGTAATCAACTCATATTTGGACATAAAATTGGCTTCCACGGAAATTCAGCATGCGATCGCTAACATGCATCTCTGCGGACCCAAAACGTCCCGAGTACTACCTCTTGGGACCATCGAAAGCTCGATCAAACTTTCATAGAAACGGATGTTGAGTGCATCATTTCGATCCTGGTAAGTATAAAGCAAATGAAGGATTTCTGGTCTTGGAGTTATGAATCCAATGAATTGTTTTTGGTCCGGTCGGCTTATCGCATACTGGTAGCTAAAAAACTAAGGTGTGAAGCCTGGCTTGATGAACGCGTGATTACGTCCAACACAGAGGTGGAACATAAATCGTGGACTAGCTTATGGAAAGTTTGAGTGCCATCCAAGGTGATTTTTTTTCTCTGGACACTTTCTCAGAAATCCTTGCCAACCGCCCACTTACTTCATCATAGAAATATGGCACATGCTGACAATTGTGGCTTGTGTGGAAGTGATGATTCATGGAGGCACTTCCTTCTTGAAATGTAATATGGCAAGATGTGTCTAGACACTTGAAGATCAAGATCCGGTGGACATTCTTATGGGCAACACGGAGCCAGACGCACGGAGATGGATTTTTTCTATGATGGACACCCTACGCCATACCAATTTTGTTACAATTGTGGTCACTTTATGGTCTATTTGACACACAAGAAGGAAGGCAATACATGACCAGAATTTTCAAAGCCTGCATTTAACACACCAGTTCATATAATAATATATCAAGGAGCTCGAGAATTGCAAGCCAAAAACTGTCCCGCACCTAGTTCAGCGCCAACGAGGATGGCCAATCAGGTGGTTCCCTCCACCGGCCGGGGTCGCAAAGATTAGGGTGGATGGTGCCGTCTCACATGCGCTTCGTGAAGGTTCTTCGTTGGCCATGTGCAGAAATTCTGAAGGTCTCTACATGCGAGCCTCGGCGCTTAAACTCACTGGTAACGTGGATCCTGCAACCTTGGAGGCCTTCACATGTCGGGAGAGACTAGCCCTTGCGGACGATCTCAATATCACGCACCTACTGATCGCGACAAGCTACAAGCAACTGGTGGAAGACGTCAAATCCGGGATGGGTGGACTGTATCATCAGAGAGATAGAAGCATCTTTAGATCATTTTACATTGTGCTCTTTTATTTATAAGAGTAGGTCCCCCAATTTCAAGGCACATAGCCTCGCTAAACTCACTCTAGGCTTTGACTGAAGGGCGCCATCGGTGGCTCCTACAACCCTCAGACATAAATTGTATCCCTTTAAACATTCCCATTAATCAATAAAGTTTGGCATGTTTGGACTAAAATAAAAAAGAAGTAAAAAACTTAGGACGCCGATAAGTGCCACACGTGTGGGCGTTAGGAGGTCTGCCCACACATTTTGTGTGGTGTATAAGAGGAACAGCCCACACACCTACGTGTGGGCAAAACAAGTCACACACCTCTTTTTCCCCTCCCGATCCCTCTCGCACGCGTGTGTGTGGGCGAAATAGATAACGCCCACACGCCCCGTACGTCAGGCCTCGTACCTCATGGTCCCGCATGCCCCGCGTGACAGTCACCGCGCGTCGTGCAGTTGCCATGGTCTAGACCCTCGTCCATGTTTGTTTAACTGCAGTTTCCATGTCGCTGAACTTCGGTTGCCATGTCGGACAACTACAGTTGCCATGGTTGCTCAAATGCAGTTGCCATGTATGGTCTGGTCTACTGCAGTTGCCATGATTTCAAAACTTTAAGAGTTGCCACCCACTAACATTAGGCAGTTGCCATGTAGCACTACAAAAAGGCATGGCAAAAAAACATGTTCGGGTAAAAAGAGAGAGCTGCCATGTGCTCACAAGCACGCTAGGGCAGTTACCATGTAAAAGAAAGAGTTGCCATCTGCTTACGTGCACGCTAGGGCAGTTGCCATGTACCATGCAAAAACACATGGCAACTCGGGTAAAAAAGAGTTGCCATCTGCTTACAAGCAAAGCTAGGGCAGTTGCCATGTACCCTGCTGAAACACATGGCAACTGCCAGCTTTGGGTGTGGGCGAGGAGACGGGCGTGTGGGCGAAGTGATAAATGCCCACACACCAGCCCCCTCTGCGTGCGTGAAAACTGGTGTGTGAGCGAATTGCTAAACGCCCACACACCAGCCCCTCGTGTGGTGAAAAAGGACGTGTGGGTGACCGGATGAATGCCCACACACCAGCTTAGTCCTACATGGCACATAAAAACTGCTAGAACGCACCAAGATTCATGCAGAATTGGTTAGACGAGAATCCATGCGTGTGGGTGAGTTGGCAGATCGACGTAGTGTTTTTCGCTTCCTTTCAAAGGAAAAATAAAAACGAATCACCACGCCGTGTTCATACTGTCTGCTTTGCTGAATGTTTGCGCCGGCCGTCCGCTCCTAGAGACCCCACACGGTGCATTAGGTCTGTGCGCATCTTCAGGATGACTATGATGATGATAAAGTTCTTCACTTGAGGTTGGTGTCGCGGCAACAGAGGGGATATAAGTGGACGTGTCGATGAAGTCCACGAATATTCACATTCATGATTTTTGTGTTAGCTTGATTTTTAAAAGCAACACTGATTAGCAGGTCTGTATCTTGGCATGTGCAACCGGAGCGGTTGCGTAGAGCCTCCAAATTTCAAGGGCCCCAAAATCAGATATAAGTGTTACTACTGGTCTAGAGATTACGTACTCCAACGGGCCGACCCAAACGGATGACGCATTTGTCCAACGGCTCCAACGGGCTGACCAAAACGGACGGCGCATTTGTCCGTTTGGGTCGGCCGCCCGCCCGGCGTCCGTCCAGTTTTGCATTTGGGTCGGCAGTGCGCCCAACGCGCCGACCCATTTCATGTCCGCATCAACTTAAAAAAAAGGCCCGCGGTCGATCATGCCAGCGGCCATGTCTCATCATGCCGGCACCATGCCAGCGCCGGCATACAATGCCGGCTTCAGAAAATATCACCATAGTTCATCTTTGGCGCTTTTCGCCACCGGCCAAAGACACATGCCAGCACACAAAAAAAGGCTGGGACTTGAGTTCGACCATGCCATCGCAGCCCCCGTGGTCATGCCAGCACACCTGACGGCATACAAAAAAGATGGCGCTCGCCGCCATAGATCACTCATCGTCGAACTTGAGCTTGTCGGCCTGCATCTTCTCGAACCACGGCCTCTTCCTTGGTGACACGGTGTTGAGATCCACCTTCATGATCTCCACCCCGGTCATCATGCTCGCGAGAGCCACTTCTTTCGCCTTGGTCTTGGCGTTGGCGGCCTCGATCTCTAGCATCTTGGCTTGCTTCTCTGCCTCGAGCTCGAACATCTTGGCTTGCTTCTCCGCGTCCATCTCAAGCCTCCTCCTTTGAATCTCCATGAAAGCGTCCATTTGCTCCGCCTTGAAACGCCGGCGCTCCTCCTCCCTTGAGTCCTTCTTGTTCATCATGCCCTCCACGCTTGCGATCAAGGCGTTGGACGCCGCATCCTGCTTGTCCTCCTTGGAGTTGGTCTTCCCCCGCGGCTGTGCCGGCTCGCCCTCCCCAACCTCCTCCACGGCTTGCTTCCCCCCACGCGACTTGAGGGCGGCATATTGCGCCTTGAACTTCTCCTCGTCCTTGATGACCCGAAAGCAATGGGAGAGGTTGAAGCACGTGCCATTGTGTTGAACCTTGAATGCCTCCAAAGCTTGAAATGCCTATAAAATGTTTTCATGCAAGCATATGGGCAAATGATATGCAAATGAACACGGAAGCATGAACTTGATGACACAAAAGGGGGCGGCTTGCTAGCATACCATGTCTTGCATGCCGATGCCACTCACGTGGCGGGCCTTGACGCTCTCAAGAGTGGCGCAAAACTTGTTGCACTCTTGTTGGATCACCCTCCATCGCTTGGAAATGGACATCCACCCGCGCGTGCTCACAAGTTGGTAAGGTGGAAACTTCTTGCGCTCATGAAACTCTCGGTGGACACGAATCCAAAAGGTTGAATGATTTTGTTCGGCGCCCGTCTTGGGGTCTTGTCCAATGTCTCGCCAACACTCGCAAAGAAGCTTGTCCTCGGCCGTCATGTATGCCTTCATGCACTTGCTCTTGCGCTTCGGCTTAGGACCGGCGGCTTGGTTGGCGAGCTCGTCCTCGAACAAGGGCTCCACTTCGATGTCACACTCGTCCTCCTCCTCTAGCCTGTAGTCGTCTGGGAACTCGTGGTCGAGTGGGAAGCCGTCCAGGTCGACGCCGACCTGATCACGCATGAAGGGCCCCTGATCGGGATCATACCCAGCGGCTGGCGTGAACGCCCCGCGGCCGTCCTGGCTTTGTGTCTCGTCGGGATCGTAGCTAGCGGCCGGCGCGCCGCCCTCGAAGATGAGGTTCTGCATGTAGTCCTTGTCGACGGCGGACGACATTACCTCGAACAGGTTGCGGGCCTCCGGGAGCAAACCAGCCGGCGTCTGCCGCGTGCGTTTCCTCGCACCATCGGATGACAAGCCACCGACCACCGGGGTGGCGTTGAGGTCGATGGGCGTGGGCGTGGGCGTGGAAGGCGCGACCACGCTCACGTCGGGCGAGCACTCCCCAGAGAGGCGGGAGGCCTGCGGGTACACGTGGAAGCCGGGGACCGGGTTGCAAGCAGACGCGTGGGGCGAGTCGGGAAGCATCATCCGAGGAAACACCGATGAGCCGGTGCTGGTCGCGGCGACGACGGTGTTAAGAGGCTGTGCTGGCCAGGGTTTAACCCTAACATGTAGAGCGCCACTCCCCGGAGAGGCGGGAGGCCTGCGGGTACACGTGGAAGCCGGGGACCGGGTTGCAAGCCGACGCACGGGGCGAGTCGGGCAGCATCATCCGAGGAAACGCCGATGAGCCGGTGCTGGCCGCGACGACGACGATATTAACGAGGCCGTGCTGGCCGGGGTTTAACCCTAGCATGTAGAGCGCCTCCCTCGTTGCCGCTGCGATGCGGGCGTTGGTGACATCATGCTACACGGCGGCCTCATCCCTTGCGTCCGCGGTGTGCCTCTGGTCCTTCCTCTTGGCCGACTCCCTTGCCCGTTGTGCGGGCGTCACTGGCTTCTTTGGCTTGGTCGCGGCAGCGGTCTTATACGGGGCACGAGGCTTACCTTTTCCGACGGGGGCGGGGGCGCCGGACAAGGCGAGGGAGGCGAGGCCGGCGGCGGCGTCGAGGTCGATGGCGTCGTCCATGGCAGGTGTGGGACGGGAGCGCACGGGCAGGAGGGTTTTGGGGGGAAATGATGGTGGCAGCCACCGACCGGCGGGCCCGGGGAGAGGAGTAGGCGCGCGCGCGTCCGTCTCGTGTCCGCGCCGACACAAATCCGGCTCAAAATTGAGCTGGGAATGGGTCGCCATGCGAACGCCAAGCGGACGCGCGTCCATTTGGGTTGGCGCGTTGGGCCTTCTTTTGTGTCCGCGCTGACCCAAACGGACGCCAGCGGACGAAATGGGTCGCCCCATTGGAGTTTCTCCATTGGACTAGCCATAATGGGTAGTAACATAGACTAGTAACATGCCGCATGTTACTAGTCTATGTTACTACCTCTATAGTGGGGAGTAACATATGTGTGATAACATGCAACACTTTATTTATTAGGCTATAGATTCATCTTGTCTTGATATGTGTGATGTTACTCATACTACTAGTAACCAGCTATGTTACCACATGCCTCTCTTTCTTCATTTATTGCTTGCCACATCATCTCTTTTATCTAAATATATGTGATGTTGCTACATATGTTACTCCCACTGTGGGTAGTCTAATGGGTTTTAAGAGCGAAATAAATGAAAATGATTCACCCTAAAATTCAAGGACTACATCGGAAACCCTTCAGGCCAACCTCACGTTTCTCTTTCTCTCTTTGTATTTTTATTCACTGCATGGTTCTTAGAGCATCTCTAGCAGACCCCGCATTCCGTCGAACTGTAAACTGTGTTTACAGTTCGCACGGGGGCGTTTATGAAGACTCAAAATTGCCGCGGCAGAACAAAAACTGTATCCAAACCCGTAGAATTTTAAAAACTTGTTTTGCGCAAGAAATTTAAGCAAAAGCTCGCCAGAGCTCGCTCGCATAGATAGTTCTTCTTCACATAAGTTCGTACACAGCATGCATATGTTACATATAAGTTCGCCGGATCTAGACCCACTACTAGAAAAACGGCTATAGCTAATATGGACATTAATGACGCACCATGTATGTGGTGCGCCACTGCTATATAGCACTGGCGCACCAGATATAGGTGCACCATTAATGGCCATATTACTAATGGCGCACCTGGTATGTGGTGCGCCATTACTAGTTTTGTCCTGGCCCAAACCCCTCCCCAGACTTAGCAGTGGCGCACCAGGGGATAGTGCGCCATTACTAGTTTTAACTAGTAATGGCGCCCCACACCCACCGTGCGCCACTACTAACAATTTTTTTAATTTTTTTCAAAACTAGTAATGGCGCACCACACACCAGGTGCGCCATTAGTAACCCTGGTTACCAATGGCGCATTCTTAGGAGGTGCGCCATTGGTAACCTGGGAGCAGCTAGATATTTTTGACAGTCACCTACCACACTCACTTTCCCCACTTCATTCTCTCCACCTCTACCTAGCTTGGTCTCGGCTGGCTCCTCCTCCTCACCTCATTTGCACCATAGATTCACCCAAATTAAGTGGTTAAATTTCTTTTTTTGATTGGTAAGTAAGGGGAAAACTTTCTTTATGTTCTAGATCTACTTTTTTCTCCCTCCAACAACATACACACTTTTTATGGCCTAGATCTATGTATGTTTGTGGTGTTGCATATGTTTGTGTTTGCAGGTACCAGTATTTGAAATGCGATAGTTGCCAATATTTTGTCGGAATGTTGATTCATTTCCGTTTCGGCGAGAATTTGGCACTATGCATTCTTTTTGGTCCTATTTTTAGGCAAAGTCATGCCAATTTTTTGGTATCGTTTTGCTCTACCCCGCAGGCGACCATGGTCCGCACGATGACCGAAGACATCGTGAATAGGTTTTTGAGCTCCGCGAAGGCCGAGATGCTTCAAAAGAACAAGATGGAGATAAGATGTTGGTGTCGAAGATGCAAGCTGAAGAGCCTTATGGACCCGGATTCCGGACAGGTGCGGGACCACCTGCTCTTGCATGGTTTCATGGATGGCTATCGGTGGCAAGGTGATGAAGATGATTATGAAGTCGTCCATGGAGGCCGGGCAAGAAATAAGGAAGGGCAGCAAGACAACCGCGGGCGGGCGAGAAGACGAAGAATCTCCAGGACATGATCACGAAGTAGATGCAGGACACAGTCATCATGTAGAAGATGCCGGACATGATGATGAGGAAGATAAAGATGAAGGGCATGATCATGAAGATGAAGATGCCGGAGCAAACGACGATGGACCATCGACGGGCTGGGTGCAGGACCCTCATATTCAAGAGCTGCTTCTCAAGCAGACGGGTAACGCAAGAGCTGCCGCCCGAGAGAAAGCCAAGGTGGATCAACTGGAGATAGACGCGGTTACTCCATTGTATGAAGGATGCAGGCCCGAGGATACCCGCCTGAAAGTAACGCTCATGGCTCTGGAGATGAAGGTAAAACACAAAATGACCGATGCATGCTTCGACGAGAACATGTCATTTTGGCACGAACGTCTTCCCAAGGGGAACAAGTGCCCGACCAGTTTCGAGGAGGCGAAGAAAATCATGTGTCCTATGGATTTACTGCACGTGAAATACCATGTGTGCATGAACGATTGCATCATTTATCGGGATGAGCACGGGGAGTCTACCATATGTCCGGTGTGCGGCGTCACTCGAGCTCCTCGAAAAGTGGTGTGGTACTTTCCGATCACTCCTCTTCTGCAGCGGTTTTTCGCGGACCCTAAGCTAGCAAAGCTCCTGCGTTGGCACGCGGATAGGGAGGAGAACAAGTGAGAAGATGACGGAAATGATCCGGAGATAAATAAAAAATACAAGATGCTGAGTCGCCCAAAGGATGCGAGCCAATGGCAAGCGTTGAACTTCGAACACCCAGAATTTGGGGACAATCCAAGGAACATCGTGCCGGGCGCGTGCACCGATGGAGTCTCCGTTTGGCAGCCAGAGAAGTGCACATAGCACCTGGCCTGTGTTTGTGTGGATGTACAACCTTCCCCCTGGATGTGCATGAAGAGGAAGTACATTCACATGAGTATGCTAATTGAAGGGCCGAAACAACCAGGGAATGACATCAATCTGTATCTGGGGCTGCTGAAAGAGGAGCTAGACACGCTGTGGAAAACGCCAGCCAATACGTGCGACGCCGCAGAGAAAGAATATTTCCCTATGAGAACCGCACTGCTCACGATGGTGCACAACTATCTCGGTTACGGATATGTCGCGGGGCAGGTGGTCCACGTATTTTTTGCATGCGTCAGGTGCATGGATGACACAACGTATCACCAGCTAGATAGAGATCCCGGGTCTTTGAAAATCGTGTTCATGGGACATCGAACGTGGCTTCGCGACGATGACTGATGGAGAAAACGCAAGGATCTGTTCGATGGTGAAACCAAACCCCGAAGACGCCCGTGTATGAGGAGCGGCGAGGAAATAGATGAGCTATTGAAAAATTGGAAAGAGTGCCCATCACCGGGAAAGAAGCGAAAGGCTCTAGAGCCACTGCTGAAGGTATGGAAAATGAGGTCTGTTTTCTGGGACTTGCCGTACTGGAAGATCCTCCGTGTGCCTCACAGCATTGATGTCATTGCATATCACGAAGAACGTGTGCGAGAGTCTGCTTGGTACCCTGCTCAACATGCCAGAGAGGACCAAAGATGGGCCGAAAGCAAGGGCAGACTTGCAATCAATGGGCATCAGGGAGGAGCTTCATGAAAAACGCCCTAATGATGATGATGATGATGATGAGGCGAAGGACACGGAAAGTCGTCGCAAAGGCAAAAAGGCCAAGAAGATCGAATATGACTGCCCTCCCGCGTGCTTCACTCTAAGTCAGGAGGAGATTGAGCAGTTTTTCACCTGCCTCGTGGGAGTAAAACTTCCTTATGGTTACGCGGGGAAGATAAGCAGATACCTAGACTCAGCGAAGCAGAAGTTCAGCGGGATGAAGTCTCACGACTATCGCGTGCTGATGACGCAGATACTTCCAGTTGCAATCCGTGGGATCATGGACGCGCACGTCCGTGAAACGCTATTTGGCCTATGCAACTTTTTCGATGTCATCTCTCGGAAGTCGGTTGGCGTGAGGCAACTCAGAAGGCTACAGGAAGAGATCGTGGTGATACTATGCGAGCTTGAGATGTACTTCCCGCCCGCATTCTTCGATGTTATGGTGCATCTGCTGGTCCATATCGTGGAGGATATCATCCAACTCGGGCCGACATTCCTGCACAGCATGATGTCATTCGAAAGGATGAATGGTGTCATCAAAGGATACGTTCGCAACAGGGCATGTCCAGATGGAAGCATAGCCAAGGGCTTTCTGACCGAAGAGTTCATCTCCTACTGCATGAATTATCTAGGCATCGAGAACCCCGTTGGTCTACCCGTCAACAGGCACCTCGGCAGGCTCGCTGGATAGGGTCACCGCGAGGGTCGCCGCGAAATGCATGTCGACTTCAAGGGTCGACTCGCCGACTTTGAAAGAGCAAACCTAGTCGCGCTACAAGACATAGACGTGGTCGATCCTTGGGTGGTAGAGCACAAAACCTTTATTGAGAAGACGTACAATGATCGAGGCCAACAGAGGACGGACGGAGATATAATCAAAGAGCACAACTCATGTTTCACGCGTTGGTTCAAGGAGAAGCTTCTGTCGTACCCTTTACATGAGGATTCTTCCGTGGAAGAAAAACTCATATTCGCCTTGTCACAGGGCGCCGAGCACAACCTGATGACCTATGAGGCGCATTTATATCAATGTCTACACATTCTACACCGAGGAAAAGGACATGAAGAGCGATGATTATGAGAACTCCGGGGTAACGATGGAATCCTACACCAGTAACGACAAGGACAGATACTATGGAAGGATCGAGGAGATCTGGGAGCTGAGCTACGCTAGAGATAAGGCGCCGTATGTACCGCCTACGAATAATAGGCAGCCCCACCCCAGGCAGAGTTTGTGAGCCGTGTAATAGGCGACCATTTCGCGCGGTTCGGGGGGCACTTGAATAAGCTGCCGGCACCCGGCTGCGTCTTTACCCCTATCCAATTTTTGGGGTCAGGGCAGATTGATAGGGAAAGAACCCTCGCCATCTGGAATCACTATGTTCCGTGGATCCCAATGTTCCGTGTCAGATGGGCCAAGAGCATCCCAAAAGAAGACCGGTATTTCACCACCATGGTTATGCCCGAAGCCAAATCCAAGACCGCGGCCGCAAACATCACATGAAAAATGAGCCATGGTACTGGCTTCCCAAGTGGACCAATGCTTCTTCATTACCGACCCGTCAAAGCCCAGTCGTGTTGTCGTGAGGAGAGGCAAAAGGAACATCATCGGAATGGATGGAGTCGCCAATGAGCAAGACTTCGACAAGTACGGTGACCCGAAGATGGAAGATGACGACGACGATGAAGTACCATACACCACAAGAAGAAGCAGGACCACCCTACCTAAAGGATGTCCGTTCAAGAGAAGAACTCCATTTGCGAAAAAGAAAGGCAAGAAGATTGTGAAAAGATAGCTAAGATAGAATCACGACGTGTCGACCGCGTGTGTGTGTGTGTGTCAGTGGCAAGCTCAATTATTACATGCAACTAAATTATTACATGTATCACTTGATTTCAACCATGTGATCTAATTCTAAATTTATGGTCACTTTCTAAAAAATTATTACATGCAACAAAAAATCCAAAAAAATAAAAAAAGTTAGTAATGGCGCACCAGGAGAAGGTGCACCATTGCTATCACGGTGTTTATGGCGCACCCCTAGAAGGTGCGCCATTGGTATACCAATTTTTATGGCGCACCCCTAAAAGGTGCACCATTGCTAACCCTCCCCCACTAAAAGATCCCAAATCCCCAATCCCCAATCTCACATCTCTCTCAGCCCTCGACCTGCTGCCCCCGACCCGCGCCGCCGCCCCGACCCACTGCATCGCCATCCCTACCTGCGTCGCCGCCCCTACCTGCGCCGCCGCCCCTACCTGCGCCGCCGCCCTGCCTCCTCGGGCCCTCCCTCCCCACTTGCCCCCTCGCGCTTCCCCTCGCCCTCTCCGCCTTCTCCTCTCCCCCAGATCCGCGTCGGCAACCCGCGCGTGACGCGCCCGTCGCCGGCCACCTCGCACCGCTGTGGCAACCGTCGACCTCGTGCCACACTGACGTGCCCAAGCACTCCACCTCCCTCGACTACGTCTCCCCGGACAAGCCACGGGACGTCGGATGCCCCCGCGACGCCTTCCCCGCTACCGTCTTCCTCCTCGGCCCGGCGGACTCCGTCGACAATTCGCTCCGGCGAGCTCTCCCCCGAGCCCGCTTTGCTCACCTGCAGGTCACGGTGAGCTCCTTTGTCGATCCCCTCCTTTTCCCCTTCGGTTCTCCTGCTGTTGTTGCATTCTTTGTTCTTTGCTGCGCGCTTTGGCGCTTCCGCCTTCGCCTTTATACGCCTAGCAGCGCCCGCGACCTTCGGCCGCCGCCCCTCGCGCGGGTCTCAGCTGCCTGTTGCCGCCGCCGTTATTGCTACTTGAGCCGCTGCCGCTGCTTTGCTTGCTGCTGCCTACTGTATGTAGTTCAAGTGGTTCTAGGTTGTTTCTACTGTTGTTGGCACTATGGATATAGTTGTGGGCACTACTTAGGTCAAGATTGTATATACAGTTGTCTAGGTTACAGAAATATTCAGAACAATATGTCATGCTGCCAGTCTTGATGATGATCATTGTAAATTCAGTAGAACTGCTGTTGTACAACAGTTGCTGCTTGTGATGATCATTGTACACTCAGTACAACTGTTACTGAGAATGGGGTACCAAATTTCTTGTCATCCTGCTAATGAAGATATTATAACCTGAGAATTATTAGTTTTGCATGTCATGTATAGAATCAGAAATTACCATCATTCTTGTGAAAATTCAGTTAGAGCCATAGCCAACTGTACCTTTCTTTTAGATGACAGTTAGATGCATATTCAACAAGCTACTGAAAGTTTCCATTAGTTGCATCTGTTAACTGCTGAAAAGCAATCGAGATTTAAGTAATCAGTTTCATCTGTTTCAAGAAAGTAAGTGTTTCATGAAAAGCAATCAGTTTTTGGAGTACTCATCAGTTTTTGGTATCTCTGTTGTCTTTATCTAAATACCATGTATTGGCATTTCTTGTATGGTTTAGTACATCATCTACTGGTGGTTTAGTTGTATATTGTACAGGTCATAGTCCTGGTTGTTGCATGTAATGATAACTCTTTCTTTGCTTTAGCTATTTCAGATGGTTTAGATGCATGCTTATACTCCTACCTATAGCAGGTGCATGTCTTATGATTGTGTACCTATATACATAATAGTACCCATGTGTAGGTGGGTGTATGTGTTCTGCTTACAGCAGATGTTTAGTGTATGTGTGCTATCAATGTCCTATTTCTGGTTTGCTCTATTGATTCGAGTGGATGTGGATGCTTGATAAAATTATCTTATGAAATGATTCCAATGCTGGCAGCTTCTGATGTTCTAATGCTGGCAGCTTTTGATTCCAATGTTGGCAGCTTCTGATGTGAAATGACCCCTTTCTCCTGAAATGTTGATTAATTTCCGTTTCGGTTGAGAATGGGGCACTCCTAGGTCAAGAAAATTAGCAAAGGTCATGCCCAATTTTCTTGACCTAGAAGGTGCCCGATTCTCAACCGAAACGGAAATATTCCTCTAAATCTGGGAAGAATAGATACTACCCTGATCTCATCCAATAAATTTAGTAGCCTTTTTTCCTATTTTGAGCGAACATGGCCGACAACGATGAGGCCGGCGGTTCGGGCAAGTCATTCTAGGAGCTGTCCCAGGAGATGGAGGAAGAACCTCACCGCTATGTTGACACCGCGGAAGACACCTATCCCGACTACACAACCCCTAGTGGCATCGGGGATGACACCACTGATGGTGCCGCCGGGTATGCCACCACTGACGATGGCAGCGCACGCATAGATGGCAGCCAACCGAAGAGGCAACGGAAGGACCGGCGCCCGAACGTGCTCGACACCGTCAAGGAGGAATTTACTGAAGTGTCCTCCAGTGGGCATCCAACGCCGCCCAAAGAATTATTCAGTGGGTACGCGGGACAACTCGGGTGCATTCTCCGGAGCACCGTCTCGATCAACACCGAGAACCTAAGGCATCGTGACCGAGGAAATTTGCGCAACCTCCTCTTCACGAAGTTGCACGAACGATACAAGTTCCCTGGTGACTTCGCAAACACACGCCTCTCAGGGAATAAAGTGAACAGTGCCGCCCTCACGAAGATGAGTACGGCCCTGGCTACTTGGAGAGCCGCGGTGAAGAGAAGGATTTTAAGTGGTGATAGTTATGAGAAGATCAAGGAGACAAATCCTTCGATCAGTGAAGCTGACTACCTGGAGTTCAAGATCAAGTGCGAGAGCAATACATCCGCGGAATCAAGTCAGTGGGGGAAAGATATGCGTGACTTGAACTTAGGACACCACACACTCAGTACCGACGGTTACAGAGTGGCGGAACCTATATGGGACAAGGAGAAGGCGGAGCGTGCCGAGCAAGGCCTACCGCCCCTCTTCGATAAATACCGTGACAAGCAGACCAGGAACTATGTCAGAGCCCGGTAGAAGGTGGACCCGGTAACAAAGGAGCTTACCACGGATCCGAAGACCAAGGCGCTTGAGCTTGTTCTGGTAAGGAATACACCCCCGCGTAATTAGCTCCATATGGTTGCATTCTAATTAATGAAGCCAAATTTCTAAATGGTTCACGTTCCTTCCGTAGGAAACTGAAAGCAGTAGCGCGGGGTCTCAGAGCTCCCCTTGGGACACCACTTTAAATAGGGCGTTGAACGTAATGAAACACAAGGATAAGTTCGATGGCCGTCGTAAATGGTCGTGTGGCCGGCAAAGGCTTGTCCATGAAATGGTCGGAATACTATAAGGCTGGGCGAAAGGAGAGAAAGACCAGCTCGGAAAGCCAGGAGCGCGAGGTTAAAGAACTCAAGGCACAAGTGGCGCGGATTCCGGAGATAGTCCACGAGCAAGTGCGAGACTAAGTGGGAGCGACGATCACCGCCATTATGCCTACCTTGCTTGAGCGGCTGCAGGCGTGGATTGAGGGGGCCCAACAGGGGCCGCCCCCGATTCCCAGCTTCACGAGCAGCAACTCGCGCAACGCGCCGACACCATTGGTGTCACCGGCGGAGGCGGCATTGGTGTCGCCAGCGTCGGCGCCGACATTGGAGCTTAATGCACCCGGGTGTGGGAAGAATACGCCGGCCCGCACCTCGGCAGCAAGCGGCCCTTCCGTCACTGGCACGCCCGCTGTTGGCAGTGCCTCGACATTAGCCGAGCTCGACGCCATCACGGTAACTAAGCCTCGGCCGATGACTTCATATCCTTGCCTTTGACTGGGCATCCCTGACACCCTACATGTTTTCGCAGGGCGCCGCCGACGTTCCATGCACTCTCCTGCACTTCGTGGACGACGAGTTGATCGATGTCGCCAAGGCCAAAATCGTTCAACCGGGCAACCGTGTGTTCCACGGTAATCCGATGCCACCCACCGTGTATAGGGTTCAACTGGTTCGGGTGCTGCGGGGCTGCGACGACTTGTTACCTCCGTATCGACCCCCTGGGGCCGACGAAGATGATGTGATGACCCTCAGCGCCTGCATAAGCTGGTCCATGCTTTGGACGAAGAGCCAGATTCATTTGGGGGCGGGGGACACCACCCCACAGACAACACCGCCAGTCGTGCCGGCGCCAAGCCATGGCAAGACCGTCGCAATGCTACCGCCGTCAGCTGATCCGGACATGCATATGGCACAGGATCCGGACGACGAAGACGGTACATTTTCCAACGTCGATAAGTACTTCAACGAGCATGGGTACGGTGACGAATTCTTGGGGCCTCCTTCTCAAGAACCCAACCCTGCAAAAGACGATCGCGATCTAGCTGGTACCGGAGAAACCCAATTGCAACAGGCGTCGTCTGGCGTTCAGTTCTCAGGAGACGCCTCCAGCTGCCACCTTCACCGAGACTCAAATAGCCGAGGTGTGAAATATTATCAGCCCCAACACACTCAAGAAGGTGGTCTCTGAGCAGAACTCGATCCCATTACAGCAGAACAAGCAGAAGGGACGGAAAATAAAAAAAATAACAAGGGTGCGAGCCAGCTGGCACCGAGTACGATCTGTGCTTAGTACGGGCCACCAATACCTAAGTATATCTTCAGGAGGGTGTATGTGGTGGGTAGGCCGATGCTACCGACTAATCTGCTCAATGCTGCAACCGGTGCTATGCGGATTCTGCATGACAGTGTTCTTTCTATGGAGAAGCGGCGTCTCTCCGAGAATGATGTGGCATACCCGGTTTTCGTGGCCAAGGTGCCAGAGGGCAAGGGCTTTGTCGATAGCACCATCGGGCGTATGATCGTCCTACGGTTTGATGACATCTTCGCTATGTTTAACCTTCATCCGCTACACTACACCTTCATTCGGCTATTTTCGCTCAGTATGGAGATGCGGATCATTAGAGACAAGACCCCGGACATCGTGATAGTCGACCCCTTCTACATGCGTGCCAAGATCTTGGGCATCGCTGGGGACCGGCAAGTCGCGAGTTCATACCTCGAAGGCGTCATTCTGGCGAACCCAGATAAGGATAACGTCCTCGTGCCTTACTTTTCCGAGTAAGTCATCCCCTCACCGCCCCGTAACATATGATTTCTTAGATTTTGATTATTCTTTTTTTTTCTAATATTCCGTGTTTTGTGCAGCGACACACATTGCACACTCATCCTCTTAAGCCCGAAATATTCCATGGCCACGTATTTCGACTCGGACCGTCAGTCGAAGAAAGACTACACAAATATCAAGAAAGTTCTTGATGATGCTCTCCCCGGCTACGCCAAATCTGGAGGCACCTTCAGGAGGCCAATTTGTAGGTACGACAAGCACGTGTTCACCCACGTAACGATGTTCCCCTGCGTCAAGCAGTAGCCTGGCAGTCAGAAGGATGCCTACTATGCCCTCCATCACATGCGGGTGATCGTACGGGACCATAATCACCTTATGCTACCAAATAATCTCAAAGATTGGGCCGCAAGCTTGTCGGCAATCCAGGACGAGGACATCAGACAAGAATTCTTTCGCATCCAGTCGGAGTCTGCGGAAATCATCTATCAAGATGTCCTTCATACCTCGGGGCAGTTCTACCTCAAATATCAACCGTCCAACAGTGCAATAAAAACAACGCTACAAATGCTGGCTGACAACGACCGCACATTCATGACCATCACGAAAGACGGAGGCTTCATTCACGCTCCTGTCCCTGAGTCGAGTCGAAAGTATTGATGCTATGTAGTTCTGAAATATCGATTAGCTCATGTTGTAATTAAACTTTAATGAACTTGTATGTCTCTTTAGTTTGGACAGTCGTTCAACTTATATGTAATTGATGCTATTTATTAGTAGGACCATGAATCCTGCTATCAATGTGTTGCTTTTCTCTTCCGATCCTTTTGTTGCATACTTATATATTATCTGTGAATTGCTACTAACGTTTTGTTTGTCTAGTGCATAGAGATGCCGTCGTATGTCGTGTACAAGGGTAAGGTTTCCGGAGTCTACGACGACTGGGAGGAGTGTTGGACACAGGTTCACAGTTTCAACGGTAACAGCTACAAAGGGTACACCACCAGGGCGGAGGCTGAAGCTTGATACACGCGCTATCTAGCGGGAGAGAGGAGGGAGCGGAGGAGGAACCGGATGAAGACCAGTTTCATCGCGATGATGTTCATCGTGACCACAACTCTCTTCTATGTGATGGTAGTTTAGATGATCGATATCGACTTTGTAATGTGACGACAAACTCGGCTAATATGATGAACTTTGCTAATGTCTCGAGACCTAAACTTGGCTAATGTTTGAACTTTGTTCGCTATTTCGAATTTGGAGACTAGTATGATGAATTCTATTGTGTGATGTTTATATTCTGTGTTGTAACGTATTTTGTATCCTGTGCAAATACCAGAAAAGCAAAAAAATAATTCTAATATTCATAGTAGTGGCGCACCATATTGAGCATTAGTGGCGCACCAAGGCTAAATACCAGTGGCGCATTATGGGGCATAGTAATGGTGCACTTGGGGGCATACGTGAAGGTAAATATGGCCCCCTAGGAGGTATAGTAATGGCGCATTGTTGGACATAGTAATGGCACACTATGTGGTGCGTCACTATTATCTGGGATACTAATGGCGCATCAGAGGTGCGCCATTACTATTTGTTACTAGTGGCGTGTTAATAGTGGCGCACCTATAGTGCGCCATTAATAGCAAAAACTCACCACTAACAGCCTTTTTTCTAGTAGTGACCGGGCCTACGCTACCGTACCACTACACAAAATTGAGCTCACTAGATCTCGTGCGGTAGCTGCCCAGCGGCGGCGCTTAATCAGAGTCGGAGGAGTCGATGTCGATGTAGAACTTCACCTGCTCCGCCTTCATCAGTCGCAGGTCAGCCCCCTTGGACGCGTGCGCCTGCGACTCGGCGACGCTCGCCTGGAGGAAGAGCCGCTCGTACTCGAGCTTGCGTCGGATGCGCTCTTCCATCTCCACCTGCTCCCTCGCCGACCGCTCGAGCACGACACGCTCGAGGAGCTCCTCCTGCCCTGGGGGGAGGTAGTCCTCGGGCCCGATGATCATCGGCGCGGCGGCGCATCGGGCTCTACGGCGCGAGGCGAGAGCTCCTCCTCCGGCTCCCTCTTCACCGGAATGAACCGCGAGCTCGGTGCGCCCACGGATGAGCTCCCCGAGGACCAGGAGCCGGAGGAGGCGTGGCGGCGGGCGTGCTCGCGGTCGAACTCGTCCAGCTCGCGGCGGTCGAGCGTCGGCGGCGGCCGCCTACCGCAGTTGAGCCACCGACGCGCTCCCCGCTTGCGCGCGGCGTCAGATCTGGCGCAGCGGCGGTGCTCCGCCTCATCCCCAGAGTTGTCCATGGCTTTCGCAGGCTTGCCGACGGCGAGAAATCGAGCGGCACGGTGGGGAATCGGGGGAAAACGCGGCTGCGGGGGTATAGGGTTTCGACCCGCATCTGCCTCGCAAACCCGTAGTTATACCGCTTCGGGGGTAACGTTTGCGGGCTGCGGCAAAAATATTAACGGGCCGGATGAGTATACGGGCTCTGTTCTGGACAGAAAATTGGGCCGAACCTATATACTCGCCGGAATTATGCGGGTTCGCGCGTTATGCGGAGTCTGCTAGAGTTGCTCTTAGTAGAGTGATCTGGTCCAATGTGTTGCCATTCATGGTCTTCAACCTTTCACCCTTCTAATTAGTTTCTACTCTTATAATTTTTGTTCTTTCTGATACTCCATAAATATTTTTTTGGGCAAATTGACATTTTAAGATAAAATGTGAATTCACTGAAAAAAATCTGTACCATCGCAATAATTTATACAAAATATTTTAATTTATATTTTAAAATATAGGGCCAATTTTTTTTGCACCGGGCCCCGAATTTTAAAGGTACAGCCCTGTTGATTAGCATATTTGCCTTCCTGGACGACCGTGGAATTTAGAGTAGCCTGGGTCGGGACGATCCCCAACTGCGTCGTCAAATATACTTCTGCCGTTAAATAACAAGAAAGAAGGCACGTCATGTCACTCCCATCACACGCAGGACAAAATGCCTGCCGTCCTAGCTTAACTATGTGATTAACAATGCCCATGTCGTTAGTGCTGCGGTAGGCGTTTGCAGACTTTCTTTATAGGAAGAAAGCCACTTTGCCGGCTGCGATGATCAAAGTACAAGTGAACAGACAGACAAAAGTAGTTAAAAGTGACGCTTGTTCTCTCTTTGTAAATGGCACTACTGCTCTTGAGTCTTCAATCTTCAATCTCCGCCCACTATCTGGTTGCGGCTTTGTTTAGCGCCGTTTATACGTGATGTATACTTGACAAAGTCAGACCAACGCTCCGCGTGTAGTCTAGATTCTGCGTGTTTCTTTTATGTGTCGTTAGCGGCGATGCTCTAACGGTGAAAAGAGCGAGTGGTACCAAGTTAGAATTTTGCCGGCTTCATCCTCCTCGTCTTCATGTTACGTGGCTGTCGCTGTCTAGGCCAAGCGAGGGCTGGTTGGATTTGTGCACCATGGACCGACGGCTCTTTTCTTCCTTATAATAGTCCGATCAATGGCTTTTGACCCTATGGTCTACGGTTCTCTGTATTTATAGTGTATCTTTCTAAATTCACTTTTCATTTACGTAAGATGTTACTCGTACGTGTCGATGACCCGCTGTGCTAGTTGTATAAATAGCAATATTGTTTATCAACTAGAAGCAATCGCGTGCTTTGACTTGTCGTCTGCTCTGCTCTGCCGTGTTTCTTCATTGGTCATTATTACTTGGGCATTTCTTCCATCTTTATCATATTTTTCATGGGACGATAGTTGTTGTTTGTTTGTTTATATCAAAAAGCATATTTTCAATTTGGAATGTTATATATTAGATCATCATTGCATATCATATTTATTGCATTTTGGTTTGATCCTAAAAATTTCACGCAACTCAAGGACCCACGGAGAGAGTTGGGGATTTCGTTATTTTCATATTTGAGTTTTCTCAAATTTTGAAAAATAGGATCATTTGATTTTATTTATTTTATCTTTAATTATTCCAATTATAAAAATAAGAGAGAGGGAATAAAATGACTTTCCCAAAAATAAAGGAATATTGAGGATTTAATAAAAAAATCAAATAAGATTTTATTTTGGATTTTATTGCTATTTTATTTGAATTTCAGAAAAATGAGCGCTTTTCAAAATTGCATTTAGGCCCCAAATAAATGTTTATCTTGTCCGGCTTGATTTTAGAAGTCGGGGAAAATTTATTTTGGGATTTTTGGAGTCCGTTTAGTATTTTTTTTTTGTTTTTCTGCGCGTAATGTTTTTAAAAAAAACGCGCGACCGACTTAGGGCCGTATTCGGCCAGGACTTCTCGGGCCAGGCCTTTAAAAGCCGCCGCCCCGAGGCCCGTCAACCCGCCAGCCCCGAAACCCTAACCCCGCCCGATCCGCCGCCGCCACCCGCCGGAGCTGCCGCGCCGCCTTGCGCCGCCACTCGCGAGCCGCCGCCACCCGCCGGAGCCACGCCCCCGCCGACCCGCCGTCTCACCAGACCGAGGTAGCCGCCTCGGTTTTCGTGAGAAAACCGTATGGTTTTTTTCGAAAACCCTAGATCCGTTTTTTTAGATCCGGTTCGGTTTATTTTACGGTTTAGTTTATTTAGCGGACGTTCGTCCGTACGTTCGTTTTAACGAACGGTTTTCGTCGTTTAGCCGCAGACAGCGAACGTTCGTTCGTTAGCCTGTTCGTCGTTTTTCTTTTTCTCGGATTTTCCGTGATTATTTCCAATCGCAATTTCTGATCCGATTTTCGTTTTAGTATAACTTTTCGCTCGTTTATCAGAATCAGGCGATTCAATCGCCTAGAGTTTCGTTTCGAAACCCTCTTTTCGTTTAACCAACTCAAACAAGTTTTTGCTACTGTAAAATTTGACTTAAGTCCAGATTAGTAAATGAAGCTTGTTTCTTTCGCTGTTTGACTTTCGTTGCTTCGTTTGATTTGATTCTTTTTGCAAACCGGAGTTCTTAAGTTGATATTTCTGGTTAGTTCTCTTATTTGAGTTTTACTTGTGCATTAGATGAGTGCTTATTGTATGCTTGTTTGTTTGCGATAGAGTACCCGGAGTGCGCCGCTTGCTACTTCGAATTTCTAGGTTTCACGGATCATTAGCAAGGCAAGTAACACTTTGATCATACCTCTTTACTACCCAGTTTTATTGCTTTAGATCAATCCTCAAACAATTGCATGATTAGGATCTAATTAAATTGTGGGTTTGTGAAGTAGATGAGGTTGTACCTATTACCTGTTTTATTATCAAACCCTTGGGAGTTACTTCTATATTTGCTTATATTGCCATGCTATGCCAGTAGACGTGGATTGGGTGAGTGTATCCATGACAGATGTGAGATTGTAATTTAATGGTTTATTTAAGGTGGCAACTTTAATACACATCTGGGTGGATTGAGGCACCTGGGTATTCCAGCGATTGTCTGTTTTTCTTCATGGACCGCCACCCAGGCTCAAAGGGATCATGAGATTATTCATTCTAGAAACTTCCGTGTGCAGCCATAAGCTACTATGGGCTCTAGCATAGTTGATTAAGTCGTGCGAACTCTTACAGTGGTAGACTAGAAGATGTAGGGGAAAATAGGTGTAACGGTCTACCCATCGTAAGGTGCTAGCGCTTCTGAAAGACTGTGTCTCAGTCATCCATTTCTCAAACACCATGTAGTGCGAGAATCCCAACGGAGGAGATCGAGTCTTGTGGGGAAAAGTGCATAAACCTCTGCAGAGTGTATAAACTAATCATGGTTAGCCGTGTCCCGGTTATGGACATCTTGAGTATCTAGTACTTGGAATATCATGTGAATCTCATCATGTTACTTTAATTAATATTTTTGGGTTTTATTGATGTTACTTAATTGGGATTGAGAATGCTGTCAACCATTCTCAATGTTTAACAACCACCATGATAGTTAAATAAAATTTATTCCTTTGCAGTAGGGAAAAATTGGCTTTACGCAAAACTGTAACCATAGAGCTTTCCACCAGCCATATATGCATGTAGTATAGCCTATTTATGTTCATTACTCTCTATGTGTTACATTGCCAGCATATTCCATGTGCTGGCCCGTTTTAAGTGACAACGTTCATGTTGCGAGACTTTTAGAACTGACAGTAAGGTGCCTTTAGGTCGTGTG
Source organism: Aegilops bicornis (assembly GCA_021605145.1). Classification (NCBI taxonomy): domain Eukaryota; kingdom Viridiplantae; phylum Streptophyta; class Magnoliopsida; order Poales; family Poaceae; genus Aegilops; species Aegilops bicornis. Next base: position 153,604,535 of record CM038675.1, read on the forward strand.
GTTCTATACTCGGTGATGTCGTTGGAGTTGATGGACTCGCTTATCTTCCAAGCCTTCATTTGTTATCGTCATTAGATGGCCTTAAGCCATATTTATTGTAATAAGTTCTCTTTTGAGACATTCGATGTAATAAGTGTGTGATTGCTACTCTGTTATAAATCCTTCAAGTATTGTGTGTGTCAGCATTACTGATCCAGGGATGACACTGATGCACAGAGATCAGACTGTTTGAGGTCTGGTCGCTACAAGATGGTATCAGAGCACACGCTGACTGTAGGACACGACCACTAAGCTAAAAGCCCTAGATCACTACTCACTCTTCTCATTTCTGACTCCTCATCTTTGCTACTCTTTTAGGATGAATGATGCAAGGAACAAGTTCACGCAACCGGATGAAGATACACCCTTTGGACGCCACTTGAAGGAAGTCACTAAGTACCTGAACATCGGAGTACCAAGCTTCACCGGGACCTACAACACCACTTTACCCGAAGAGGAGCGCTGGATGATTCAAGTTCAAGTTCCAGGAAGGACATTTGTGCCATTCATTGACCACATTGAGTTTTCCTTTGATACACCAACCTGGAGTCTAAGAAAGAGTATGGCAGCTCACATCACCATGGGACGCATTGGAGAAGTTTACCACAATGATCTCAAGGACACTATCTACCAGATTTGTGGGCGCGGAGATGAGCAATGGGAGATGATCAGCACCAGGAAGGATAGATCAATCGCAGCTTTTATCCAGGAGTTAAACCAGCACATTCGACGCCAGGAGAACCAGATGTGCGCAGGCATGATAGATCTGTAGAAGGCCTTGACCAAGATCACGGAACTGGAGGAAGAACTCAAGACTACAAGCGAAGATTATATGGAGCAAATCGAAGGATTAGTGGAGAAGAATGACGACCTGACCAGGAAGCTAGGAGTTTTCATGGGAGACCCCGCGCCAGGAGGCGAAGATGACGATCCCACTTGCTCGGGGAACTATACCATCATCGACGACACCGACTCGGACCCAGACGAGAGCGATGATGACTATGTTGATGAAGCTGGAGCGGATATCATGGAGTCTTCATCGGAGCAGTTTTTCTAGTCGACCACCATAACAGTAGTAGTATTTCCCCCATTGTATCTAGTATAGTCTGAGCACTTTTATAACGATAGTTAGACCGTTCTATGCCCTTGTTTGAATTGATTGAAGTGATATTGATTGAATTTGTCTCATGTGCATATGGGTAGTGTTTTCTCTCTAGACCTCATTCTATTCTATATTCTCATCTTTTCTAAAACCCTCAGATGCCTCCGAGACATGACAATGGATTTGCTTTCCCACCGGAGCTCACTCAGTTGATCCAGCAGCAGAATGCGTTGATGCAGTTGCTAGTCCAGAATCAGAACCAGAGGAAAAACAACAACAACAACAACAACAACAACAACAACAACAACAACCCACCACCATCACCACCTGTTGATCACTTAACCCGTTTCCTTAGACTGAATCCGCCGGTGTTCTCCAGTAGCACCGAGCCGATAGTTGCAGATGATTGGCTCCGCAAGACAGGAAGGGAGTTGACCACTGCAGGATGCACAGATGCGGAGAAGGTGCGTTTTGCCGCACATCAACTTGAAGGACCCGCAGCATCATGGTGGGAGAATTTCACAGCCACTTATCCTATCGACACTGTCACATGGGATCAGTTTCATGAGCTTTCCATACTGCCCATGTTTCAGTGGGAGCTATGGCCATGAAGAAGCGTGAGTTTCGCAACTTGCTCCAAGGAGGACGGACAGTTGGCCAGTATGTGGATGACTTTAGTAAGTTAGCACGTTATGCCCCAGATGACGTAGCTACAAATGCAGCTAAGCAGGAGAAGTTTCTGGAAGGACTGAATGATGAGCTGAGCATGCAGTTGATGGTAGCAACTTTCAACAAATACCAGGAGTTGGTAGATCATGCTCTTATGATTGAAGGGAAGTAGCAGCAGATTGAGAACCGCAAGAGGAAGTATGGACAAGGGAAGTACAATTCTGGAGCTCAGGAGAAGCCATGTTTTACCCCGAAATCAGGAGGACAATTTCAGCATACCCATGGAGGAGGGAATTCGCATAATCATAATGGCTCCAAGAATAGTAACGGGAATGGAGGAAGCAACGGACAGAACCGTACAAACCCGTCAACGCCAGCCAAGAGAGACCTGAGCCAAGTCACTTGCTTTAAGTGTCAGAAGACTGGACATTATGCCAATGAATGTCCCGAAGCCCAGAATGGAAATGGCAATGGAAGCTCAGGGAAGAAGCCGAACCCTTTCAACAGGGGACAGGTGAACCACGTTAACGTGGAGGAGGTTGAAGCCCAGCCAGATGCAGTAATAGGTAAGTTTTTGGTTAAGTCATTTACTGCAATCGTTCTTTTTGATACTGGTGCATCGCATTCATACATATCAAGGGGATTTGTGGATAAGTATAAACTGCCCACCAAGGTTCTTAGAACACCTATGTTAGTGAGCTCACCAGGAGCGGAATATATGGCCAGTCGAGGATGTTTTCAAGTGCCATTAAGTATAGGTAGGCATGTTTTCCCTTCGGATTTAATCATTTTGGAATCACAAGGTTTGGATGTAATTCTGGGTATGGATTGGCTATCGATGTATGGAGGAAACATCGATTGCACCAGTAAGTCGATTTTTCTTACCACCCCAGAAGGAAGAAGGATTAAGTATGTTTCAAGACATGAGCCGAAGAGGACACAAGTAAATTTCTTATCAGGAGTTGTGCAGGAGGAAGTACCAGTGGTGGAGGAGTTCCCTCATGTATTTCCAGAAGAGTTACCAAAGATGCCACCGGATAGAGACATTGGGTTTTTGATTGAGCTTTTGCGAGCCGCAGGGCCGATATCTAAGAGACCGTACAAGATGCCATAAAAGATTTGGAGGAAATTAAGAAACAGATTAAGGAGCTATTGGATAAAGGCTATATTCGCCCAAGTTCTTCACCTTGGGGATCGCCAAAGGCTTCTAGTGGAGAAGAAGGATGGATCGTTAAGGATGGTTGTTGATTATCGAGGATTGAATGAAGTAACTATCAAGAACAAATACCCACTGCCGATGATCAATGACTTGTTTGATCGATTGCAAGGAGCTAAGGTATTTTCCAAGATCGATTTGCGATCAGGATACCACCAGTTGAAGATTCGAGAGCAGGATATACCTAAGACGGCTTTTACCACCAGGTATGGGCTGTATGAGTATACCGTTATGTCATTTGGCCTGACTAAGGCACCTGCCTATTTCATGAACATGATGAATAAAGTGTTTATGGAGTTTCTGGATAAGTTCGTCGTGGTGTTCATTGATGATATTTTGGTCTACTCGAAGAATGAAGAGGAGCATAAGGAGCATTTGCGTTTGGTACTCGAGAAGCTCAGAGAACATCAGTTGTATGACAAGTTCAGCAAATGTGAGTTTTGGTTGAAGGAAGTGGATTCCTCGGACATGTTATATCCGGGGAAGGAATAGCAGTGGAACCCACCAAAGTTGTCACTTTGACACACTAGGAAGCCCCAACAACAGTTGGAGAGATCCGGAGTTTTCTTGGACTCGCAGGATACTACCGGAGATTCATTGAGAATTTATCGAAGATTGCAAAGCCCATGATGGACTTGTTGAAGAAGGATACTAAGTTCAATTGGACTGAGGAATGTGAGGCCAATTTCCAAGAGTTGAAGAAACGTTTGGTTACATCGCTAGTGTTGATTCTGCCAGATCAGCGTAAGGATTACGAGGTGTATTGCGACGCTTCTAGTCGAGGACTTGGAGCAGTGCTTATGTAGGAGGGAAGAGTTGTTTCGTATGCTTCACGACAGCTTAAGCCCCATGAGTTAAATTATGCTACACACGATTTGGAGTTAGCATCCGTAGTGCACTGAAGACGTGGAGACATTTTCTCATTGGAAACCATTGTGAGGTGTACACGGATCACAAGAGTTTGAAGTACATTTTCACGCAGAAGGAGTTGAATCTCAGACAAAGGAGATGGTTGGAGCTCATCAAGGATTATGATATGATATTGCATTATCATCCCGGAAAGGCTAACGTAGTAGCCGATGCGTTGAGCCGCAAGAGCCATGTCAACACACTCTTGACCGGAGAGTTACCAAAGGAGTTAGCCGAGGATCTTCGAGAGCTATGTTTGGAGATCGTTCCGAGAGGCTATGTAGCAGCATTGGAGATTCAGTCTACCTTGATGGATAAGATCAGAGAAGCTCGGAAGACTGACAAGGAGATTGCCTCTATTAAAGAGAAGATGAGCAAAGGAAGAGCTAAAGGATTTCATGATGATGAGCACGATACCCTATGGTTTGAAGACCGTGTTTATGTGCCTAATGACCCGGAGATCAGGAAGTTGATTCTACAAGAGGCCCATGATTCACCGTATTCGATTCACCCAGGAAATACCAAGATGTATTTGGATTTAAAGGATACTTTCTGGTGGACCGGAATGAAGAAGGATATTGCGGAGTATGTAGCAGTATGTGATGTATGTCAGAGAGTGAAGGCAGAGCATCAGAAGCCAGCAGGATTGTTACAGCCATTGCCGATACCCGAACGGAAGTGGGATAAACTAGGCATGGATTTTATCACGGGATTGCCCAGGACTCGTACATGCTATGACTCGATTTGGGTTGTAGTTGATTGTTTGACGAAGGTAGCTCATTTCATCCCAGTGAAGACTACTTACAGCAGTGCTAAGTTGGCAAAGATATACATGACCAGGATCGTATGTCTGCATGGAGTTCCGAGGAGCATGTATCAGATAGAGGAGCCCAGTTTACCTCAAAGTTCTGGAATCAGTTACATGAAACTTTGGGAACCAGGCTAGAGTTCAGTACCACTTTTCATCCATAGACAGATGGATAGACCGAGAGACTAAATCAGATTTTGGAGGATATGCTGAGAGCTTGTGCGCTAGATTATGGATCTAGTTGGGACGATAATTTGCCATATGTGGAGCTCTCTTACAACAACAGTTATCAATCCAGTTTGAAGATGGCCCGTCTTGAAGCCTTGGACGGAAGGAGGTGCAGAACCCCGTTGTTGTGGGATGAAGTTGGAGACCGCCAGTTGTTTGGACCGGATTTGATTAAAGAGTCTGAACAGAAGGTGAAGTTGATTCACGATAGGCTCAAGGTAGCCCAGTCTAGGCAGAAGAGCTATGCAGATTATAAACGCAAGGAGACAGTTTACAAAGTCGGAGATAGAGTTTATCTACGTGCATCTCCACTTCGAGAAGTTAAGCGCTTTGGACTAAAGGGAAAATTAGCGCCATGTTTTGTGGGACCATACAAGGTTTTGGAGCATATGGAAGAAGTTGCTTACAAGTTGGAATTGCCCCAAGGATTGTCAGGAGTTCACGATGTGTTTCACGTTTCCCAGTTGAAGAAGTGCCACGCAGAGATGGCTGATATACCGCTGAGAGATACAGTGCCGCTGGAAGCGATTCAGTTGGATAGTGATTTGACCTACGAGGAGAAACCAGTCAAGATTCTCGAATATGCCAGCCGAGTCACCCGCAGCAAGGTTATCAAGTTTGGCAAAGTTCAGTGGAGCCACCACACCGAGGATGAAGCCACCTGGAAGCGAGAGGAGGATCTACTGAAGGACCACCCTCACCTATTTTCAAGCCAACCCGAAACTCGAGGGCGAGATTCATCTTAAGGGGAGTAGGTTTGTAACATCCCAAATTTTCAATTTGGAATGTTATACATTAGATCATCATTGCATATCATATTTTATTGCATTTTGGCTTGATCCTAGAAATTTCACGCAACTCAAGGACCCACGGAGAGAGTTGGGGATTTCGTTATTTTCATATTTGAGTTTTCTCAAATTTTGAAAAATAGGATCATTTGATTTTATTTATTTTATCTTCAATTATTCCAATTATAAAAATAAGAGAGAGGGAATAAAATGACTTTCCCAAAAATAAAGGAATATTGAGGATTTAATAAAAAAAATCAAATAAGATTTATTTTGGATTTTATTGCTATTTTATTTGAATTTAGGAAAAATGCGCGTTTTCATACTTGCATTGAGGCCCCAAATAAATGCTCATCTTGTCCGGCTTGATTTTAGAAGTCGGGGAAAATATATTTTGGGATTTTTGGAGTCAGTTTAGTATTTCTTTTGTTTATTTTTCTGCGCGAAATGTTTTTTTAAAAAAAAATGCGCGACCGACTTAGGGCCTTATTCGGCCAGGACTTCTCGGCCAGGCCTTTAAAGCCGCCCGAGGCCTGGCCAACCCGCCAGCCTCAAACCCTAACCCCGCCAGATCCGTCAAGGCCGCCACCACGGAGCCGCTGCCCGCCGCAGCGCCACCACTCGCTGGAGCCGCCGCCACCCGCCGGAGCCACGCCGCCGCCGACCCGCCGCCTCGCCGGACCGAGGTAGCCGCCTCAGTTTTCGTGAGAAAACTATATGGTTTTTATTCAAAAACCCTAGATCCATTTTTTTAGAGCCGGTTCAGTTTATTTTACGGTTTAGTTTATTTAGCAGACGTTCGTCTGTACGTTCGTTTTAACGAACGGTTTTCGTCGTTTAGCCACAGACAGCGAACGTTCGTTCGTTAGCCTGTTCGTCGTTTTTCTTATTCCCGGATTTTCCGCGATTATTTCCGATCGCGATTTTTGATCCGATTCTCGTTTTAGTATAACTTTTCGCTCGTTTATTGGAATCAGGAGATTCGAGCGCCTAGAGTTTCGTCTCGAAGCCCTCTTTCCGTTTAACCAACTCAAACAAGTTTTTGCTACTGTAAATTTTACTTAAGTCCAGATTAGTAAACGAAGCTTGTTTCTTTCGCTGTTTCACTTTCGTTGCTTCGTTTGATTTGATTCTTTTTGCAAACCGGAGTTCTTAAGTTGAACTTTCTGGTTAGTTCTCTTATTTGAGTTTTACTTGTGCATTAGATGAGTGCTTATTGAATGCTTGTTTTTTTGCGATAGAGTACCCGGAGTGCGCCGCTTGCTACTTCGAATTTCTAGGTTTCACAGATCATTAGCAGGGCAAGTAACACTTTGATCATACCTCTTTACTACCCAGTTTTATTGCTTTAGATCAATCCTCAAACAATTGCATGATTAGGATCTAATTACATTGTGGGTTTTGGGAGTAGATGAGGTAGTACCTATTACCTGTTTTATTATCAAACCCTTGGGAGTTACTTCTATGTTTGCTTATATTTCCATGCTATGCTAGTAGACGTGGATTGGGTGAGTGTATCCATGACAGATGTGAGATTGTAATTTAATGGTTTATTTAAGGTGGCAACTTTAATACACATCCGGGTGGATTGAGGCACCTGGGTATTCCAGCGATTGTCTATTTTTCTTTATGGACCGCCACCCAAGCTCAAAGGGATCATGAGATTATTCATGCTAGAAACTTCCGTGTGCAGCCACAAGCTACTATGGGCTCTAGCATAATTGATTAAGTCGCGCGTTATAGTGGTAGACTAGCAGATGTAGGGGAAATTAGGTGTAACGGTCTACCCATCGTAAGGTGCTAGCTCTTCTGAAAGACTGTGTCTCGGTCATCTGTTTCTCTAACACCATGTAGTGCGAGAATCCCAACGGAGGAGATCAAGTCTTGTGGGGAAAAGTGCACAAACCTCTGCAGAGTGTATAAACTAATCATGGTTAGCCGTGTCCCTGGTTATGGACATCTTGAGTATCTAGTACTTGGATTATCATGTGAATCTCATCATGTTACTTTAATTAATATTGTTGGGTTTTATTGCTGTTACTTAATTGGGATTGAGAATGCTGTCAACCATTCTCAATGTTTAACAACCACCATGATAGTTAAATAAAATTTATCCCTTTGCAGTAGGGAAAAATTAGCTTTACACAAAACTGTAACCATAGAGCTTTCCACCAGCCATATATGCATGTAGTATAGCCTATTTCTGTTCATTACTCTCTATGTGTTACATTGCCAGCATATTCCATGTGCTGACCCGTTTTCAGGCTGCAACGTTCATGTTGCAGACTTTTCAGACGATGAGTAAGGTGCCTTTAGGTCATGGTTCTATACTCAGTGATGTCGTTGGAGTTGATGGACTCGCTTATCTTCCAAGCCTTCCGCTGTTATCGTCATTAGATGGCCTTAAGCCATATTTGTTGTAATAAGTTCTCTTTTGAGACATTTGATGTAATAAGTGTGTGATTGCTACTCTGTTATAAATCCTTCAAGTACTGTACGTGTCAGCATTACTGATCCAGGGATGACACTGATGCACAGAGATCAAACTGTTTGAGGTCTGGTCGCTACAGTTTCAAAAAAGTATGAAAAAAATCCACAGAAACATATATTTATTTCGCAAGAACGTGTTAAATTTCATCTAAAAATGTTGTGATTTGTAGGCTGTACAAAAGAAAAACAAAATTCCGGCCCAACAACAAAAACAAAAGGCCCGTTTAAAAATGCGTCTTTCTCTCCTTTTTCTGTATGCCACATATAAAAGTATACTGCTGTGAAATTTTGCACATACTAGTATACATGTGCGTGTGTCTTCACAAATACATTTGAAATTTTCCGCGCTCTAAAAAATCTAAAATTTCAAAACGAGCTCACTGGAGCACGGCCTTCGTTGGCATTTTTCAGGCTACTGCTCAGCTTTAAATTAATAAAGGCCTTACAGCTTACAACTCAACACCACAACAAATGCAACAAAGAAAAAAAAGAGAGAGAGAAAAATGACATGATACAAGAATGTCAAGGGACAATCACAAAACCTCATAAAACAACAAGCCAACATTAATTGGGGAAGAATGAAGCACCGCTTGGAGTTAACTAGCAAAGCCCGCGCGTCGGCACGCCGTGCCCGTTGATATGGTGTGTCTATATGGATTGTGTTTACTATTTGCATAAGATTAGTTTAACATAAGAGGATCATGTAGGAATTTAACATCTCCAGAAACATTTTCCATCTATATATTATTTATCGGTAATACCTGGTCTTGCTCAGTAAACCGCGAAGCCCTTCGAGAGACACCGAAAAGCTTCGTGTTCCTCTCGAAACTATTCTGAATATTCATGAAACAATTCCACAAATAAATCCTCGATACTCCCGTCCTACTAACACTTAGCATATCGTGATTACCTTAAGCTCGTGACCCCGTAGGTTCGGTAAAACATAGACATGAACGAAACCCCTTTGTTCAATGACCGATAGCAGAACTGTGGACGTCCATATCGATCATTATGATTAAACAAATGACATTCGGGTGAACCTTTGGTTATCATGTGGTGTTCTCTTTGTTTTGCGACACTTTACAAAACCCGATGAGTGTTGGTATCCTCCCGAGTCACCCACATGCTCACTATATCGTTCCCCTCATTACCAGTTTTTGTTCTTCCTTCTCGTTGATGTGTTCCGGCATCCTCGTGAGTAGTCACCTATGTATGGCTAGACGATGATGGATGCCGTCACACTGAGAGGGTCCTAAGAGTATCTCTCCTTTGTTGGAGGAGCAAATTCCAGTCTCAAGCTATCTAGTCCCTTGTCAAACTATTCGATTAACTTGTAAGTTGTCATTATGATCACCATGTTACAGATGACGTTTGAGTAACCCAAACCCCATCGTATAGTAGGAAGTGACTACAATACTCTCATGTTATGAGGAACTAAAAACACATGTTAACACTCCGTGTTATAACAATAGATTTTAGACGATATTATCTCAAAGTATAACAAACAAGTTTGGGTCAATTCAATATGATCGATCTTCTAACGGCATACTCCCAATGTTGTTTTAGGACTATCCTTACACTTAATGATATCCTAAGATCCGGAAAACATGATCACCAACAACACTGGAGCCATCTTAGAGGCAAGACTGGGAACCTATCCTTTACCGTTTCTCATTCCACACGTGCATATGAGTTTTCCATTGAATCACATATTCCAGGATCATAGCAGTTATAGCGTGAAATATAAACTATTGGAAATATAATAATACAATATTACTGCCTCTTACACTAGAGTCAATAATCTAGTTGGCACATTTTCTTTTACACCAGTGGCAATATGGTGTTTGTCCATGCTTTGCTTAATTATGGTATAATTTCCTTTCAGATCTTGACAACTTCAGATCTATGTGTATCATTTTCATATTGATGCAGCTATCATGGTTTCATAATAATTCATAATTGACGTGAAATGGGCTTTGTATATATTGAATCAATGGTAGGACATTTGATTCCTTAGATTAAGCTATGGAACCACTATTGAGAATAGTGTTCCATTTGCACAATCATCTAGAAATCATACCAAGTTCATAAATGAACCTTTGATTCATCACCCTCTATTGTTGCTTCTAAAGCGACAATATACTTAGCCTTATGTTATAGAATTCACCACAGTAACTTTCTTGGACCAATTCCAATTTACTGTGCCACCACTACTAAGGAAAACCCTAGCGATGGCGCTGGTATTTTGCCTATCAAGAGCGGGGACGTCCGCGCATCGATAGGAAAAATACCAGCTTATCGCTAGCGCTATAGATAATATGTAGCGATGGTGCTCGTCGTCCACGCCATCGCTATACATGGATAGCAGTAACACGCTTTAAGGAAGAGCGCTGCTGATAATATCTGCAGTGCTTTTTACAGGGAAGCGCTACTGGTAAGGCAACGCTACTGCTAACTTTGTTCCCCTCGCTACTACTAGTTTTATTAGTTTTTTTCTACATATTTGTTTTGTATTTGAATAGGCTTTATACAATAATCTTTAACATATCATACACATACAAATGTAATAATAGCATATACATACAACTAGTGTCATCAAATCATGTCATCATCATAATCATCATCCAACACAAAGTGGTCTCTTGTCATCATCTTGAAAATAGCGATACAAGTCTCGATTACTTGCAACTACATCGTCATCCATCTAAACAATGGTATACGCGAGAAGAGCTATCACTTTGAGTGAGAGCGGAACTATGCAGTACATGAGTTGGTATCCCTCTCTCACATTAGCGTGAACCTAAACTAACTACTGCCTGTCGCTCGGAAACTGGAAACCTGTACACCTGGGCCTGACACTGTGGCCACTCATCGTATATATACTCCTAGCATAGCACTTCTTCGCCATCGATGATCTATGCACCTGCATCGTCACATGAGTCGATGATATGCAACATATATAGTTGAGCAACAGAAAGAGACAGACTTGGCAAAAATAGAAGCAACATATCATAAGCATAAATAACAAAGTTGGTCGTACCCAAAATGCCCTAACTAGAGTGATCGTCGCTAGTCGAGGAGGACGGTTTAATTACATCACAAATAAAGTTTCGTCGTGCATAACTCAAAGTTTCTTCATACAAAAAGTATGGACTAAATGGACACATTGTCATATATCGACAATCACTCCCACATGTAGTGCCATCCATCCAAGTCAGGGAGATAGTCCCCGAGCCTAGTGAAAGGCTTCAGGTCGAGACCCTGAGAGGCTACCCATGTTCGGACGTCTTCCCGCGACATTTGTCCTTCTTCGTAGAACATCCCTGTTTTTCCAACGACCTCCTTCATGATGATTTGGGCAAGTTCGCTCTGGATGTGATAGAACTCAGCTCGAAGTTGATGATCCTCGATATCTCCTACGTTCTTTGCCCATTGCATAATATGGGCATCGCCAAATGTAGGTGACATGCGAAGGTTCTGGTGATCCCGTCTGTACTCCAGCATGTGGTCTAGGACATAGAATCCATCATTAAGAGAATCACTCGGTTGCTGAATGCAGCAGAAGTCGGTCTTATGGCCGAAGGCGAGCCTGCCGCCCCTTCTCTTCTTGTCCTTGACCTCTCCACCCCGTGCTTCATAGTAAAACATAGCACTGTCGAGCACATCCTTGATGTGGGTGTAATCCTTTTTGTTAATGTTCTTTGACGAGTCCAAGTAAAGAGCGTGGGAGTATCGAGGGTGGAGGATGATGAGGACTGCGCGCCCGCCGCTGCACAAAATAAGTACACCTCAAATTAATTAGCCTCCACCGTGCAAATGAATGATTAAAATCGAAGGAAGGATATCCGCGCGGATGACTTACAGGGGATGATAAGGCACGAGAATCGCCTCCTTGTCCTTATTGGCAAGCATGAAATTGACGATGTATTCCCTCGCGTATTCACGGTGCTTTGCGCAGACTCCCAAGAAGCCCTCGTGCATGAAGTATGGGTCAGCGACACAGATATGAGGTATCTGCTCAATCCTGATGATGTAGTTCATGTGCAAGGCATAAAGGCGGACAAACGTAAAATCCAGCTTCTTCACGTGAAACATGTCGAATATGTAATCGAATCAAAGGAAGAACTTATCCGCGGGGAAGAAGTCGATGTATGACAATTGCCGCGGAACGTTAACCACATGGAGTGGGTATCCTGGATCTTTCGAGGCGATGAGGCCTTTCTCTATCCGCAGCACATCATCATGAAGTCTCCTTAGATCGCCGAATATGGCCCCTAGTGCTACTGCAGGTAGGATTGGTTGACCGGGGATATGCCATTTATCCGCACCGAGGATATCTATACGATCTTCAACCCGAGGCTGCTGAGGCGGCTGGATCATAGAATCAGCTTTTTTGCCTTTCCTCGATCTCTTCCTAGACTTCTTTACTACCGGAAGGTCGTCCATAATACGTTCAGCCTCCGGAGACGGCAATTCAGGCACCGACTCATGACGCTCAAACCCTAAGTAGGCGCCAGTATAGACATACTGTTGAGTGCCATCGTCATCCTCATCCTCATCCATGGCGACGTCATTAGCGACTAATGGAGCCTCTTCCTTACCCCGTCCGCTATCACGCAACCCGACACCCGACGCTAATTGGGTAGGTGGGGTGTTGATGTTCATACCTTGCTGAGGCTGCGTGCTCGTGGGTGTGCTCCCGGCCGCCTCCAAACGAAGCAGACTCATTGGCCACAACAGGATCCACCCATTGCAACAATCACCAAGTCGCTGCAGGGTCTCGTCGTCATCCCCCACTAGTACCAGAGGAGGCAAATTCTCATGGCCCGGTTTGACACTGGCCACGGAAACCTTGAAGACGTTCGGGGGGATCGGCCGGCTGTGGAACAATGGTTCCTTCGGCTTCATTATCGTCGCCTTCTCGACGTCCACCTTCTGGTCGCTGATGGTGTACAATATGGTGCACGGAGTTTCGTCGGCCTGCAAAGAAAAGTCTGCGACGTGAGACATCCGAAAGGCAACAAAAATGGGAGATTGTACATTTATTGAAGGGGCCGGTGTGACAGATACCGTGAGGGCGTCGAGCTCAGCCAAAGATGAAGCACCGCCGAGCACGTCCGGTGCCGGAGCCGGTACCGGAGCAGGTGCGGGAGCCGGTGCAGGAGCTGGTGTGGGAGCAGGTGCTGGTGCAACGCTAGTCGAGCTGCTCCCCAAGAAGCCAGCAAGGGGAAAGTCCGCTACATCTTTTCCGGATTTTTCCTGGTCCAATTGAAAACGGCCGGAACCAAGGAAGTAGACATATCTACAACCACCTGTTTTGCGGCAGCTACCGCTGTTGCGGTTGTCTGAGATGATTTCTTCTCAACCACAATCTCAACCATCTTGTCGATGTTTTCTTCAGTTAACCTCCGTCTTTCCTTTCTCTCTCATGGTCTCACGGTAGTACTTCTTCCACGTGGCGCCATCTCCGACACCGTGCACGTCTCCATACGATGATCGAGTCTCCACCGGGAGTCGTTTCAATATGTTCAACGCCCGGTTGAATGGAGTGTCCTACTTGGGCCTTGCCAACGCCTCAGACGGCGAGTCGCTTTCGGCCGCAATCCTGTGATGCTCTCTCTGGAAAAGGCACAAGGGTCGTTTACAAATATGACTAATGTGCAGTCGAATTGATCAGAAACTAAAATTACTAGTAGTCTCATGAACTCCGTCGTGACCGCGTTCGTCTCGAAAACCTTCTTCACCGGGTCCCAAAAGTGTTGGGCCCTGAGGACGTCACGCTCCTGTGGGACAGTGAACTCCGCCAAGGGGTCTGGGATGCCCAGACTCGCGGCTTCCGCATCCTCCTTGGCCCATTTGGACATCTTCCCGCCGTAACCACGGCTTCCGAGGTGGTGGCTCCCGATGTTCCTCTCTTGAAGCCCCTTCATGTACTTAGACTTTTTTTTGGCAGCTTCGGCCTCGCAAGCCGCCTTGAATATTTGAAACTGCTCTTCCGTGATTGTCGGATTATCCTTTACAATCTCGGAGTAGGGTTCCTTCTTGTCGATGATCCTTGCTTTCACCCTTATTTTCCAGCGCCAACGCGTCGTTAAACTTGGTCGTATGCGTGTTTGTTTATCTTCTTCATTGCCGTGTCCTTATCTTGATCTTTATAATCCTTTTCATTCCGGCCCGGGAACAAGAATATCTGGTGAAACTTCTTTAGGAGGGAGGGCCTCATATTATCTATCTTCTGTAGTTTCTCATCGTTGATGGTGGCGGTTGTCCGTACGATGCAGCCTATTTGATTGTCGTAGCACATGCGCTTCCTGGGGCGCTTTTGGCTCAAAATGGCCATCGTCCACCTCTATGACCACTAGTATAGTAGTCCTGAGCTTGTTAGGAAGCCGTTGCCTCTTTGCTTTCGGTTCTACACCGGCTCCGCTAGTCTCGGTGCCGGTCTCAATCTGAGCGCCGGTCTCGATGCCGGTCTCAGTCTCAGCGCCGGTCTCAGTCTAAGCGCCGGTCTAGATGCCGGTCTCAGTCTCTGCGCTGGTCTCTGTCTCAGCACCGGTCTCAGTCTCAGCACCGGTCTGCGTGTCGGTCTCAGTCCCCGATGCCACCGGTGGGCCCAGCAACAACATCGGTTGATCGTCGGCAAGGCTCAAAAATTCGTCTGCCGCCGGGTAGACGTCGTCGCAATCACCAGAACCCTGTCCTTCATTGTTGCTAGCCATGTTTCCTATGTTTAAATCTAGTCAATTAATTCTAGACCTAATAAAATGAATAATGACATAAAAAAGGCCTATAGATTTGCAGGAACGTTGACTCCTTCCCGGTGCGGCAAACCCCGGGCACTCGATATGTCCTAGTTTGTAGCACAAGTCATGCCGAAATTCACGGAAAATTTCGGCATGACCTTTGCTAAAAAGTGGACAAATCGAGAACCAGAAATTTGCCGGAATCGGAAATGAATCAACATTCCGGCAAAACATGGGCTACTCGGCTTCATTCCCTGGAAACAACAAAAGGCCACTTGGGCACAATCGAAACATCTGCAAACACAATTGAGGAATTTGAATATATCCTGGCCACTTCAAATTTGCATGTCCTAGCATTTGACACTACAAGAAAATCACAAATCTCATGCTCTCTAAAACTCAATTCAAAATATAGATTATATTTAGTTAACTACTGGACTAAACTTTACTCTAAACTAAACCCTACAGCCCTAATTAACATCTAGTTAAACAAACTCAATTCAAAAACTAAACCCTACTGAACTAATTAACATCAACATCATATACTACTTAACATCTATTATTACCCTAACTAAAAACTTCAACATTATCTACTACTTAACATTAACATCAATTAACTAAAAAGGATGAGTGGGGGGGCTTACAGAGAGGGGAGAGACGGTGGCGGGGAGGTGCTCGGTGACGGAGGTAGGGGCGGCAAGGGCGGGCTCGGGATCGGGACGCGGCGGTCCTTGTCGGTGTACTAGAGTAGGGGTACCCTAGTATCCCGAACTCGTGCACGGGCAGTTGCAGCACCCCGCGGCAGGGCTTGCCGGGTCACCGCCAAGATCATCCGTGGTTCCTTTGGAGCCGTTCAAGAACAAAGTATTTAACCAAGAAGACAAGGCCACGGCAAGAGGAGCTTGCCGAGAAGGCCGCCCAAGGCATGCATTAGATAAGACCCCGGCAAGAGGAGCTTGCCGGGAAGGCTCGGAGCGCGACAAGCCTCCGGACGCGACAAGGATTCAGCCGCGGCAAGGCACTTGCCGCGGCAGGCAACCTCTCTTCATCTCCGCTCCAGCTCATCCACTAACGTGTCGCCATGGGACCA
Source organism: Aegilops bicornis (assembly GCA_021605145.1). NCBI lineage: Eukaryota > Viridiplantae > Streptophyta > Magnoliopsida > Poales > Poaceae > Aegilops > Aegilops bicornis. The sequence goes on from CM038675.1 coordinate 153,620,617, forward strand.
TTCCATGCGCGCGTGTCAAGAAGCTGTGCAGCCAGCGGGGAGCAGCGATAAGCGGCGCTAACAAGCCTACCATTGTGGCAAACGGTGGCGCTCTTGACGGTCCCTGTTGCACTGTTTAGACGACAGGGACGGGCATATAATGCTTTTGTCCCTTGCTGTCAGAGTTAGGTATATTGCACTGTACACTGTTCAAGTAGGTGTACCAACTACCGTTTTTCCATTTGTACCCTCATCTACGTTGCCACCTGTCGGAGACCGCTTGCACATATAAAAGGAGGCCCATGCGCAACGTAGAGGAGGTTCGGCTCGTTCGCCTCATTCGAGACCACAGACACTCACGCTAGGTCTTGTAGCTCACATCGCTCCCTAGCAAGAACACAATACAATCAGACAAGCAGCAGTAGGAGTATTATCTCTCCGGAGAGCTCCGAAGCTGGGTAAACTGCTCGTGTGCTCCGCCTCGATCCTCTCTTCGTGCGATCTCCGCCCCCCTCCGAACCACAAGGGACTCGGTCCGCCGGTTCCATAGGTGTTCGTGGGTCCGATCAGCCACCCCGACATCTTTGGCGCGCCAGGTAGGGGGCGTCGAGGCTGTGTGAACCTGATCCGGCGTTCACACGAGCAACATCTTCATCGTCTTCAACATCTTCATCAACTTGCCACCGAAGAAGAAGGCTTCGGCGGTAGCAGAGCCGTCCGCGTCGTACCCACCATCTCCGGAGCAAACGGGTGGTGGAGCAGACGCTGGCGAAAGAACGGGCGCCGGCGAAGGAGTTCGTGACGCTGCCAAGTCCAAGGACAAGGCCGCGCAAACCTCGGCGGCTCGTGACATGCCCCGCACCCATCTCAGAGACGGGACCAACAGCGTCATGGTATTCATAATACCATACGCTCGTTGGATCAAGACCGAGCTGGAGGATCTCGAGACCCTCAAGACCAGCGTGCACGCCAACATGCTGGCACGGGCAAGGTACGGTCGCCTGGACGGGATGCTGCTCCTTCTAACATAGTTAGAAGTCCGAGCATATCCCGCTCCTCGCACCGTTCACCGTTGCCACCCACTACTCCAGCGGAAGCTCTGGCGAGAGCTCAGCTGCTCCTCGATTACCCTCCAACGGCCGACAAGGTCGACGAGTGGAGGGCTACCATACAGAGTCTCATTGGCTTCGCCAACGGTGACGCTCCGCGGCAACCGAGCGCATCATTGCCGCGGCAAGACGACAAGGCACGAGCCGATGGCGACGAGACTTGTGGAGATGCAACCACCATGCACTCTCCACCGCGAAGGCCAAGATCGCCGACTCGCCGGATCCATCTCGACAGCGACTCTACTGCGTCATCGGATCCACGAGCTCGCCGTGATCAGCACCAAGTTCTTCATGAGCGACAACAAGAAGACGCTCGAACTCGCATCGAGCGTCGAAGAGAAACGCGGCGTCAATCCGACAAGCGCGCCGGGCCTTCTGTCGATATGCATGCGCCAGGGGAACCAGGCGACTTGCCGTACGCGGTAGGTTGCCCTGCGTTCACTCGTGAGCTGCGGCAAGTCCAGTGGCCCAGCAACAAGAACTTCAAGCCAGACGTGCCAGAGAAGTACGATGGCAGGACGCATCCGTCGGAGTTCCTCAGCATCTACACCATAGCGGTGCAAGCTACGGGGGGACGAGACGACAAGATCCTCGCCAACTACTTCCCGCTGGTACTCAAGCCCAACGTCAGGTCTTGGCTCATGCACTTGCCGGACAGCTCCATATCCTCTTGGGCAGATCTATGCCATCAGTTTGTTGGCGCCTTCACAGGCGGCCACAAGCCTCATGGCTAAGAAAGTGACCTTCATCTCGCCGCCCGAAGGAAGGAGAGTCCCTGCGCAAGTTCATTCAAAGATTCAGCCGTGTGCATTACAACATCCCAGATGTCCACGCTGCCGCGGTGATCAGCGCGTTTCATCAGAACATGCGGAACCGCAGGATGAGGGAGGAGATGGCGATGTGCAAAGTCAAGGACGTCAGTGAGCTGTATGCCTTGGCCGACAAGTGTGCACGCCGAGGAAGGAGGAGACTGTGAGAGAATGCGTAAGCAGGATCTGAAAGTGAGGATACCGCTCCGGCAAAGAAGAGCCGGCGGCGGGGCAACAGGAAGAAGAAAGGCAGAGAAGTGCTAGCTGTTGAGCAGTCCGACAACGGAGGTGGCGACAAGAACGCCAAGGCAGGTGGCTCCGGCAAGGAGGTTGCCGCTGGCACCAACCACCAGTCTGTGGCAGCCGCCGACAAGCAGGACGGCTCCGGCAAGCAGTACTGCAAGATCCACCGCACCAAGGGCCATGACCTCCAGAGCTGCAAGAAGGTCGAGCAGCTTGTTGAACAGCAGAAGGCTAAGTATGAGCGGCGCGACAAGGAGAAGGCCCAAGAAGGTGCTGGAGGAGCCAGCAAGAAACGTCTCGGCCAGGGAGGGCGCCGCGGCAAGGCCAAGCAGCGGCAAGGAGACAGACCTCCCCGCGGCCGCGACAAGGATGAAGATGACGACGACAACGAAGATATGGAAGACGACGACGCCGATGAGCAGGAGTTTCAGAAAGCTACGAGAGGTCCTCTCAAGGCTGACGGAGGTGCTTCCCTTCATACTTCCCACCGCCAACTCAAGCAGTGGATGCGGGAAGTTAATGCAGCTGAACCATTCGTAGAGTCACGCAAGCCTCTGAAGTGGTCCAGCACTCCTATCGTGTTTGATATTGAGGACCACCTTGATCGCATAACTGCGGTCGGGTGCTTGCCGATGTTGGTCTAACCAACTATCCGCAACCTCAAGGTCACCAAGATGCTAGTTGACGGCGGGGCCGGTTTAAACCTGATCTCCTCCGTGGTACTCAAGAAGCTTCAGATCCCTGACAGCGAGCTCGAAGAGACTGGCACATTCCAAGGAATCAATCCGGGAAGGAGCAAGCCGAAGGGGAAGATCACGTTGCCGGTAACATTTGGCAGCGAGCTGAACTTTAGGACTGAGAGGGTCACATTCGACGTTGCTGATTTCCCATTGCCTTACAATGGGATGCTTGGCCGTCCAGCACTCGCCAAGTTCATGGCGGCCTCTCACTATGCCTACAACTTACTCAAGATGCCAGGCCCGATAAGCATCATCTCTGTCCATGGCGACAAGAAGGATGCTCTTATCTGTGCCGACAAGATCTACCGGGATGCAGCAGCCGCGACAGATTGCAAGACACTTGCTGCTGAAGCTCCCGGGGGGAGGAAGAAGACCAAGTCCGGCAAGAGCTCTAATGCCCACTCCGGCAAGCGCACCTCTTCGGAGTGCTGCGCTACCGTCGAGGATGCACCATCGAGCTCCACCGGCAAGTGCAAGAAGAAGATGGCAGCTCCGCCAAAGACCAAGAAGGTGTCCGCCAAGGAGAACGGCACTGGTGGTACCTTCACCATCAGTGCCTCTCTCGACCCTAAATAGGAAGGCGCGCTCGTTGCTTTCCTTGTCAGAGGAGTGCACGACCCTAAAGCAGAAAATCAGGAAACAGGCAGTGGAGCGCCAAGAATTCATCACAGAAGAGATCAAGAAATTGGAAGCAGCATGCCTTGTCAGAGGAGTGCTCCATCCTACGTGGTTGGCCAATCCTGTAGTCGTGCGCAAGGCAAATGGGAAATGGAGACTTTGTATTGACTTCACGGATGTTAATAAAGCTTGTCCCAAAGACCCGTTTCCCTTGCCGCGCATCGACCAGATTGTTGACTCCACGGCTGGATGTGATTTGCTTTCATTTCTTGATGCATACTCGGGATATCATCAGATCTTCATGGCAGAAGAGGATGAGGAGAAAACCGCATTCGTTACTCCATGTGGCACATACTATTTCATACGGATGCCTTTCGGTTTGAAGAATGCTGGTTCAACGTTTGCAAGAGTAGTCCATGACGCTTTTGAGCCGCAAATGCACAGAAATGTAGAAGCCTACATGGATGACATAGTGGTCAAAAGCAAGGAGAAAGCAACTCGTTCAAGATTTGGATGAGACCTTTGCAAAACTGCGCAAGATCAACCTCAAGCTCAACCCCGAGAAGTGCGTGTTCGGAGTCCCTTCCGGCAAGCTTCTCGGGTTCTTCGTGTCTCAGCGGGGAATTGAAGCCAACCCCTACAAGATCAAGGCCATCGAGCAGATTGAAGCACCAAAGCGCGTCAAGGATGTACGAAGACTTGCCGGTTGCGTGGCTGCTCTCAGCAGGTTTATCTCTAGGTCTGCTGAACACGCCCTGCCATTCTTCAAGATTTTGAAAAAGGCAGGTCCAATGAAATGGACTCCCGAAGCGGAGGCTGCGCTGCAGGACTTGAAGAGATACCTGTCCTCCACTCCAACACTTGTCGCACCTAAGCCACAAGAGAAGTTGTTGCTATATATAGCGGCAACCAATCAAGTGGTTAGTGCTGCGTTAGTAGCGGAGAGGGAGGCGGATGATGAGCTAGCAACCACGGCAGACACATCCGGCGACAAGCAGGGGGCTTCGCCGACAAGCTCTGGTCCCAACAAGGACGGATCTGCGCAGGCATGCAAGGAGATACAGAAAAGGATGGTGCAGCGCCCAGTTTACTTTGTCAGTTCCCTCCTGCAGGGAGCTAGGTCAAGGTACTCTGGTGTGCAGAAATTGCTTTTCGGCCTCCTCATGGCCTCGAGAAAGCTGCGCCATTACTTCCAAGCACATGAGATAACAGTGGTCACTCGCTTTCCGCTGAAGAGGATACTGCAAATTCCAGAAGCAACAGGCAGGATTGTCGAGTGGGCACTGGAACTGTCAAGCTTTGGCTTCAAGTTTGAAAGCACATCAACTATCCAAAGCAGGGCATTGGCAGAGTTCATAGCGGAATGGACGCCAACACCAGATGAAGAAATTCCAGAGACGAGCATCCCCGTCAAGGAGGCGAGCAAAGAGTGGCTGATGTACTTTGATGGTGCCTTCTCGCTGCAAGGCGCCGGTGCCGGCGTGCTGCTTATCGCACCCACCGGGGCGCACCTCAAGTACGTAGTCCAGATGCACTTTCCCAAGGAGCAAGCAACAAACAATACTGCAGAGTATGAAGGTTTGCTTGCCGGTCTCAGGATTGCAGTAGACCTTGGGATTAAGAAGCTTATTGTCAGGGGTGACTCGCAGCTTGTCGTCCGCCAAGTGAACAAAGATTATCAGAGTCCATTGATGGAAGCCTACGTTGATGAAGTGAGGAAGCTAGAAGAACACTTTGACGGCCTACAAATGAAACATGTTCCAAGAGCTCGTAATGATATTGTCGATGGCTTGTCAAAGTGCGCTGCACTTAAGTTGCCTGTGGAACCAGGGATTTTTGTGCTCAAGCTAACTCAACCAACCGTAACACCATCAACTGGACAGAACAAGAAGAGGAAGTTGATCTCTGGTGACTACTTTCCGGCAGAGCTTCCCGAAGCCGCCGCCAAGAAGGTCCCCAAGATCGACACCAATAGAGCTGAGGGGCAGTCTGCTCCGACAAGCCCCAGGGTTTGTTTCATTGAAGCAGACGCTCCCGACAAGTTTTGCTCCGGCAAGCTTGCCGGGGAACGTCAAGCTCCGGCTGAGCCGCAGGTTCTTGCCGTGGAAGCCGATGTTCCCGCAGCAGCAGATGTGCCTTTAGTCCTTGTTGTCGAGCCGCAAGCTCCAAAGATGGGCGCAGCAGATTGTCCATTTCCTTCAGACAGAGAACTTCCCAAGAGCAAGAAGAAGCTGATAGAGTAGCCCGGCAGTCAAGTATGTACCAGTTTGTCGACAAAGACACTGCATGTAAGAAGACTCAACGGTGTGAAATTGAAGTGTACTCACCGGGAAGATGGACAGAAGCTGTTGGCAGAGATACATGGAGGCATATGTGGTCGTCACATTAGCGCAAGGGCACTTGCCGGCAAAGCTTTCCGGCAAGGTTTCTTCTGGCCGACAGCCCTCCAGGATGCAACTGCACAAGTAACCAAGTGTGAAGCGTGCCAGTTCCATTCCAAAAAGATACACGAGCCAGCTCAAGCTCTCCAGACGATCCCTTTATCCTGGCCATTTTCGTCCGGGGCTCGACATCTCGGCCCCTTCCCCGAAGTTGTCGGGGCTTTGAGTACTTGTACGTCGCAATCGACAAGTTCACAAAGTGGCCGGAAGTGGAAGCGATGAGGAAGGTGACCGCATACGGTCAGCAGTCAAGTTCTTGGTCGATTGTTTGCCGCCCGGAATCCCTAACAGGATCATCACCGACAACGGCACACAATTTACGAGTCGCACCTTCATGCATTACGTCCAAGATCTTGGCGCCAAGGTCTGCTTTGCTTCTGTTGCTCATCCGAGAAGCAACGGTCAAGAAGAGAGGGCAAATGCTGAAGTACTGCGCGGGCTCAAGACCAAAACTTTTGACAGGCTGCACAAGTGCGGAAGAAACTGGATTGAGGAGCTGCCGATGGTTCTTTGGTCGATCAGACGACGCCAAATCGAGCCAACGCCGCAGACACTGTTGCTCTAGTCTATGGAGCAGAGGCAGTTCTCCCCACGGAACTCGTATACGGATCGCCTCGAGTGCTCGCTTATGATGAGCTTGAGCAAGAGCAGCTGCGACAAGGTAACGCACTGCTCCTTGAGGAAGATCGTCTTCAGGCCGTTGTACGAGCTGCTCGCTACCAGCAGGCTTTGCGTCGCTACCATAGCCGCAAAGTTAGTGCCAGAAGCCTCGAGGAAGGCGACCTTGTTCTTCGGCGCGTTCAGTCCGCCAAGAATTCAAACAAGTTGACGCCGGTGGGAAGGCCCTATCGGGTGAAACGAGTCACTAGGCCCGGCGATGTCCGCCTTTGAGACCAAGATGGCATTCCGGTGAGCAACTCCTGGAATATTGAGCATCTTCGTAAGTTTTACTCAGAAGCGGTTGCCGGAACCTGTTCCGGCAACCACCTTTTGTACAAGTCTTGCCGCTGTTGCATGTAATCCTTTGTACAAAGCCGGGCGCAGACCCCGTGCATCAGTAAAGCTCACGTGTTGCGCACAACTTGTCAAATTCATGCTTTCATCATTTTATTGCATGTTTTGGCTAACACTTTGTGCAGCACCCACACCCGGTAAGCAATATGGAGCCGCTGGGCTCCATAACTTTATTTTCTCTTCTTTCTCTTTTCTCAAAGAAAGGAAGGTTCCCTCGCGCACAAGTTAACCAGGGGGGAAGGAGAAGATAATACTATGGACCAAGCGTTGCTCGAGGAAGTTTCGCGCGCCTTATCGGGAAGCAAACGATAGAAAAGCTAAGTTGCCAAAGTTTGAGCAATCAGTTTTTAAATTTTTAAGTTATCTTCCTCGAACGATAGTACTTTGTATGGAAAACCTGTGCGCAGAGGAACCAACTCATGGCTAGTCGCGCCCTTACTTTGTTTCGAGTCCTCTCAACAACTTAAGTGAGCTGCAGCTAGTCGCGACAAGGTTGCTTGTCGGAGGCGGCACCGCCAAAGAAGCCTTGACGTTTAGCACTCAGCGCCATGCAAAGGTGCCTGCACCGACAAGTTTCCTAAAAGCGTAGGGCAAAATGTACAAAGGAAGGAATCAAGTAAAGGAAATAACATTGCAATCATCGCCTAAGATAGAGTTATATTACAAAATAAGCTTGTCGCAGATCTAACAAATTGTTCTAAACATGATCAGCAGCGACAAGGGAAAGATAAAATTGGCGGCCTAGTCTACGCGGGTCGCCATCAACCCGCTTGATCTTGTTCACCTTGTCCACAATGGGTGCGACAAGGGCTTTGAGCGCCCATCGCCGGCATCCGGGCGGCAAGGATCTCGAGGACGCCGTTGAGGTTGATGCTCGGATTGCGGAAGGCCACCTTCATCAACACCTTCTGGAGGGCTCCTGCACAGATCTGGCGTGATTCCTCAGCCAGCTGCTTTGGGACCTCTTCCCGGAGTCGCTGGAGGCCCGTCACCACGCCCTTGAAGAATAAGCTAAGCTTGGCGCTGGGTTGGAGATGCTCGTCGGAGGAGTATCCGAGATTTGGACGGCGGCAGCAGTATCCACAAGACCTTCGGTCCAGTGCTCCACACTCTCCCTCAAGGCGCTCTGGGTGGCAACAGCGTTCGCCAGCAGCTCCTCGTTGGCCTTGATCTGCTCCAACAGGCCCACCTCCCGCTCCTTGGCGCCGTCCAGCGTCTGCGTCAGAGTGGTCAGCTTCAGCTGAAGATCTGCCTTGGAATCCTTGGCGGCGTCGAGCTCCTTGCTCCTATCAGCGAGACGGCCCTGCAGCTCGCCAAGAGTGTAGGCATCCTTCTCGCGCTCGTGCTTGAGCGCGGCAAGCTCCTCGCCGCTCTTACAGATCGGCCTCCAGCTGCGTCACCTTCGCCTCCAACTCTTTCTTGGCGGCCTCGGCGGCTGCGGCAACATCTTTCGCTTCCTTAAGATCCCCGCCAAGTGACTCCTCGCGCGAGACAAGCTCTTCCTCGTGGCTGTCCAGGTTGACCTTCCGCTGCGCCAGCTCGCTTTCCTGCGCGGACAGCTTCTCGGCGGCAAGCCGCTGCTCCTCCTCAGCCGCGGCCTTCTCGAGGATGAAGGCCGTGCGCTCCTCGGCGAGTTGCTCCCGCTCCTCCGCCAAGGACCGGAGAGCTTCTTGGTTGGCGCCCCGGAGCTCTTCTGCGCGCTTCTCCATGTCTGCTCCCGCCCTCGCGAGAAGTGCTTCCCGGGACTCCAACTTGGCTTGCCGGGCGCGGTAGAGCGACAGCAGCTTCTTCAGCAGCTGCTCCTCCTCGGACTCGTCGCTGTTGCTGCTTGGCGCGTCCACCAGCAGGCCAATGAGGCGAGCAGCTCCGTCGAAGGTCTCTCCTTCGACCGGGCGCCTGGAGCTCGACTCCCATGGGAGCTTGATGAAGACGCCGTCGCCGGCCTTCAAGTAGGCGCCGGGCTGGGGCTCTTTGGAGCCTGACGCTGCAGCAGCGGCCGGGGAGTCGGCGGTCGGTGTAGCGCCTGGCGCTCCTGCAGCCCCAGGGCCGTCAATGCGATCGCAAGACCCCTCGCCAGCTTCTGCGGCGGCAGCCTCGATGGCCTCCTCGCCGGCAGGCTCGTCAGCGCCGCCCTTTTCTTCCACGACGGCGGCTTCGTCAGTGTTGCCGCGCGCGTCCTCCTCGCCGGCGACCTCAGTCTCCATTGACTCTGCGTCAGAAAAAGAAAGAACAGTCAAGCAAATGTTCAAAAAGAAAAACAGAAGAAAACAAGCCCAAGGGAAATTTTCGCGCAAGAGGATTACCTGCAATGGGATCTGCAGCCATGGTCTCGACCACTGGAGGGTCACTGGTGCTGTCCCTTGCCAGAGTAGCCTCCCTTGCCAGAGGACGCTCCCTTGCCGGAGAATCCTCCCTTGGCGGTGTAATCGAAGCAGATAGAATTTCAGGGGCGGCTTCCAAGCCCTCCTGATGAGGCTGCTCTGCTCCTACACAAATCAACAGTCAGATATCAATGAAGAAGGAGCACCCATGCACACCTAACAGTAAGGAGAAAACCGCGTACTTACCCTGGGGGCTGTGCTGGGGGCTGCTCCGAGGAAGGGTTGCCGGGTCCGGCAAGGGGGTCTCAGACGCACCTCCTGTTGCCACGGGTGGATCGTCCTCAACGACGACCACCGGGGTCTTGGCTCTCTTCGACGCTCTGGGCGGCGTCACGAAAAGGAAAGAGTTCAGAACGAAGCAAATCAGATTCAAGATGAAGCAACAAAATTGAAGAAATACAAGCACAATATTAAAGCTTACTCTTCTTCTTCCTCCTCGGAGCTGAGCGCGGAGAAGTCAAACTCCGGCTCGCCTCCGGTGCGACGAGGTGGAGGGGTGGGCTCTCTTGGCCGCTTGGCGGAGGCGTCGGCGGTGGCCTGGGAGGATCCCGCCCCAGTTGTCGCAGCAGTGTGGGGTGCTCCCGCGGCAACATCGCTTGTCATGTAGAGCGTCGGCTGCTGGCGCTGCGGCTGTGGGCCCGTCTGCTGCCCCGTCTCGTCTCCGGCCTTGCGGAGACGCCTCTTTGGCGGAGCCGGGGGCTCCGTTTGTGGCAAGCCGCTGGATGGTGGGGAAGAAGCGCCCTCGGCTGGTTCGCTCGACTCGGCCTCGGGTGCGGCAAGCTCTTCCTCGCCGGCGAACTCCCTTCGCTCGGCAAGGCTTGCCTCCTCCACGGTGTACCCGAAGACGCCAGTGGCAGCAGCTGCTGCCCCATCCTCCAGCCTGGTGGCAATGCGCACCATCTCTTCGTCGGTGGTGTCGTGGGTGAGCTTCTTCTGCTCGTCGGGGCGGATCGGCATTTCTTCCAAGCTGTCGAAGAATTGCCGCACGATGTCGTCGGAAGGCTCTTGCCAGGTTGGAACGATCCCATGGGAATCGCACAACGGCATCATGACGCGGATGCGGTCGAGCGCAGAGTTGTTGCACAATGGGATGACCCCCCTCGGCAACCTAAACCACTCGGGGTGATCGGGGTCGTTCTTGAACAGCTCTAGCAGCATCGCATCCAACTCCAGGACAGTGAAATTCCAGTTAAGGCCCGGGCGCAGCCTCATGATGTCCGCTGCGTTTTGGAACTCCCAAGCAGGCCTCCTCCTCTCCAGCAAGGGAGCGATGCGACGGCGAAGGAAATCTGCGCCAACTGCGCCTACGGTGAGTCCGGCAAGCCTGAGGCGCAAAATCCGGGTCACAGCTATCTTCAACCTAGCATCCTCCGGCCAAGTTGCTCCAATCGTTGTCACAAGACTATTGGGGCTTGGCGCACGACAGTTAAGGGCTGCGGGTTCTCCTCTACGATCCAACACCAATTGGCTCTCCACTCCTCCCACTTGCTGTGGAACTCTCCTTCCAGATAGGCCTCCTTCTTGCCGACCCTGGAGACCCAAGCAATCCCTCCGGCAAGCGGCTCCCCTCTCTCAACGCGGGGCATGAAGAAGTGGCGGAAGAGGGCTATGTTGGGGTGGATCCCGACAAAGTTTTCGCAAAGGTGTGCGAAAACTGCCATGGTCAGAATGGCATTGGGGGTGAAACCAAGGAGGCGGAACCCGTAGGTGTTCCTAATGTCGTAGAAGAATTCAGAAAAGGGCGGGCAGAGCCCACAATAGAAGAAAAGGGCAAAGAAAGGATACCCAGTTGGGGCTAATTCCGAAGCGGTGGCGGGGAGTACCTTCGTGCGCGGATGCGCACGCGTCTCCGTCGACCAGAAGAGGTAGAAGCCCTCCCTCAGCTCCTTTGCGTCGAGCTGGGGGGAGAAGATGGCCCGCTCCTTTCGCAGCGCAGCGAGCCGCTGCGCCTCGGCCGACTTCACGCCCTTCCCCTTGTCGGCTTTCGGAGCCATGGCGGAGGCGGTGGAGGAGACCGACGGCGTTGATGGCGCTGTGTCGAAAGGGGGCGGAGCGCTGCTCTCTTCGCACTAGAGAAGAAGGGGAGAGCGGCGGTGGTTTTCGAGATGAGACAGCAATGGCGAGGTGGGCGACCTGCCCCTGTTTCCTCTGTTTATAAGGAGGGAGAAGGGGCGGACGTTCCGCTGCGGACGTTCCGCTTTTCCCAATAAAGAAACCCCCACGACCTCGCCCACGATCTCTCACACGATGCCACGTTCGGTGCGTGCCGTTAGTGGGGGACGTTGTGGGTCCGGGGTGAGTTACGGCGTGATCAAGGCCGCGTGTGACCGTGCACTGTTTTTGGGCCTGGCCCGACAGCGCTCGGCACCGTGTGTGGCCCAGGCCCGGGGGCTCTGCCGGTGTACCAGAGTAGGGGTACCCTAGTATCCCGAACTTCACAGACGGGCGATTGCAGCACCCCGCGGCAGGGCTTGCCTGGTCACCGCCAAGATCCTCCGTGGTTCCTTTGGAGCCGTTCAAGAACAAAGTATTTAACCAAGAAGACAAGGCCCCGGCAAGAGGAGCTTGCCGGGAAAGCCGCCCAAGGCACGCAGAAGACAAGACCCCGGCAAGAGGAGCTTGCCGGGAAGGCTCGGAGCGCGACAAGCCTGCGGACGCGACAAGGATTCAGCCGCGGCAAGGCACTTGCCGCGGCAGGCAACCTCTCTTCATCTCCGCTCCAGCTCGTCCACTAACGTGTCGCCATGGGACCATTCCATGCGCGCGTGTCAAGAAGCTGTGCAGCCAGCGGGGAGCAGCGATAAGCGGCGCTGACAAGCCTACCATCATGGCAAACTGTGGCGCTCCTGACGGTCCCTGTTGCACTATTTAGGCGACAGGGACGGGCATTTAATGCTTTTGTCCCTTGCCGTCAGAGTTAGGTATATTGCACTGTACACTGTTCAAGTAGGTGTACCAACTACCGTTTTTCCATTTGTACCCTCATCTACGTTGCCACCTATCGGAGACCCCTTGCACATATAAAAGGAGGCCCATGCGCAACGTAGAGGAGGTTCGGCTCGTTCGACTCATTCGGGACCATAGACACTCACGCTAGGTCTTGTAGCTCTCATCGCTCCCTAGCAAGAACACAATACAATCAGACAAGCAGCAGTAGGAGTATTATCTCTCCGGAGAGCTCCGAAGCTGGGTAAACTGCTCGTGTGCTCCGCCTCGATCCGCTCTTCGTGCAATCTCCGCCCCCCTCCGAACCACAAGGGACTCGGTCCGCCAGTTCCATAGGTGTTCGTGGGTCCGATCAGCCTCCCCGACAGTCCTGGTGGGCTCGGGGGCGGTAAGGTCGAGGGCGGCGGCGGTGAGATCGAGGGAGGCGACGGTGAGGTCGAGGGCGGCCCGAGAGGCGGCGGTGAGGATGAGCGCGGCGTCGACGCCAGTAGGAGATGGCGGCGAAGTGGGGCGAGGGATCAATTTGGGGGAGAAGTGGTGGCCGGGGGAAACCGTTTTTGGTTAAGTTAAAAATAACGGTGGCAGCGTTACGAAAAACGCGCTATAGCTGTTAGCTATAGCTGCTTTCAAATGAACGCGCCATCGCTACGTCTTCATCATTTCTCCCTTTTTCATTTATTTTTCTTTGTATTTTATATTTCTCCTTTTTCTATTTCTTTCACTTTCATTTACTTTTCTATTCGTTTTTCTTTTTATTTTATTTTCGTTAGCAGTAGCGCTTTACGCATAAACACGCTGCTATAAGTATATTAGCGGTAGCGCTGTTTTTGGAAGATCGCTACTACTATGTGTAGCCCATGGGCTAAGTGATTGGAATTTTAGTAGTAGCGAGTTTTCAAAGTGAGACGCGCCATCGATATATGTCCATCTGCAGCGCTTATTTTGCAAGCGCTATCTGGCATCTAGCGATGGCGTGCTTTTTTAACAAGCGCTACTGCTAAAGTTCTGTGTATAAAGTTTTCCCTAGTAGTGCACCATAAATCATTTAATTGAAACAAAAAATCACTTGGAGCACTGATGAATATTTTATCGATGTACTACTTACAATGAGCCTGTATTCATGTAACTCCGTACAACAATCTCTTCATCTTCTCATATGCGAGAAACATGTCGTTAGTACTTAACGATATTTTCACTGTTGTCCTCTAATCAACAATTTGCTCATTTTGGTAATTTTACTCACAACTTACTTGGAATACTAGACATATTTGGTTGTTTACATACCATTGAACCTACTTAACACAAGTGTGATCGAAATCATGTATTTCGCTCATCGTTGTTTCAGATATCTTGATTCTTGCTTAAAATTCTTTCCTTGTGACTTTGACAAGAAACACTTCTTGCGTATTGCATACTAAACTGCTTTAGTATTATGTCAATATCTATTTTGGCTAAGCCCATTTAGACACTCATATCTCCATAGATCATCAATCCTAATATCAGGACTATATATTGCCTAAATACTTTACTGAAAAAGTAGTTCCAATAAAGTCTTAATCCATGTAAAGAAATTTATATAATTTCCAATCAGCAATGTCTCATGCACATATAGTGTTTAGAAATATTATCATGCTCCCACTTACTTCTCTTGTAAATACAAGCATCTTTGACTTTCTCGACAAGATCAAATTATTTGACCATTTCATCAGTATGAAGATTCCATCTCCAATATGCTTGCTTCAGGTCATATTGAAGTTTTCACACTTACTAGCATCCGCTGGATCGACAAAATTACCTTGGACCATATTAAATATACAACCATGGTTCTATTTCCATCTCATGGGAATCATTTTGACATCCATCTATTATATCTCATGATTGAAATATTTAATTATTGCTAGTTTAACACGAACTGACTTTAAGTATTGCTATGATGAGACAATCACATCATAGTCAACTTCTTGATCTTGTCATAAACTTTTTGTAACAAGTCAAACATGATAAAACATTTTTATCTTTGTCAGTTTATAGATCCATTACTATTCTTTAGACTCTAATTCTTTCGGAGGGTTCATCAAGTTCTAAGCTTCATTTATGTGAATGGATACTATCTCGATGTTGGCATATAGCTAATTTCCAGATTCAGAGACCATCAATGCTTCTTTGTGTATTATAGATTCATTGTTTGTTCAACAATATTTAGTCTGCACACCACAAAGGTACGCACGAATTTGCTCGGCCTATATAGTTCAACTGCAATTTCGATCGAAGTCTCTATATCTCATGTAGATGCTTTCATATCAGCCATGATAGGAAATTCTACAATCACTTCCAACGTTTCTTTTCTTTGACTTGATCACGAAGATTCTGTAATCTCTAGTTGCACTGTCCTTCCACTCACTCTTTTGCATAAAACATTTTCTTTAAAATTTCCACACTCTATCGAAAAACACTTTGCCTCGGTGTAGCGATAGAGGAATACCCAATCATTTGGGATAACCTACAAAGTAGCACTTATTTCAACAAATTTGATGACGCTCCTTTCAGTGTAAAAGCCATAGTCTCTAAAGCATCACATTAAAAAGTATACGTCATCTTTGATCTCACCATGTCATACATAGCTTGATTACATCTACTCAAAATATTCTACTCTTAGTAAGCTATAGAATTCTTTTCATAACTCATCAGACATTCGCTAAATTTGTAACTTCAAATTATTTCTGCAATCCAATTGTAGAAACATAATTTTTGTTACAGTCAGTTCTATTTTATTGTGGAAAACCTTTTTGAAATATTTCAAAAGATCCAGATTTATATCTTAGTAAATATAAATATCTACTTGAGTTAATCTTCAAGATAAATAATTCCACTGCTTGCAACAACACTTATTAAACTACACACATCAACATGCATGTTCTAATTATTTTGTTGCCCATTCTCTATGGCCTCTGAACGCTATTTCTGTAACATCCCAAATTTTCAATTTGGAATGTTATACATAGGTCATTCATGCATATCATATTTTATTGCATCTTCGTTCCGCAATCCTCGAAATCCTAAGCAACTCAAGGACCCTCGGAGAGAGTTGGGGATTTTCCGGGTTTCATATTTGATTTTTATCGAATATTGAAATGAGGATCCTTGATTTTAATTATTTTTCTCTCTGAAAAATATTTCATAATAAAAATAAATGAGAGGAGACAATATGACTTCTCCAAAACAATTGAAATATTGGAGGAAAAATGTTAAAATCAATTATTCCATTTTATTTAGATTTTATTTGCATTAGAAAAATTGCACGTTTTCAAAATTGCATTTTAGGGCCAAGAAAATGTTCATCTCGTTCTAAATGTTTCATTTAGACGGTGAAAATTTGTTTTGGCATTTTTAGATTTTTATTTTATTTTATAGGATTTATTTTCTGTCGGCGGAATTTTTTTAAAAAAAATTAATAATAAATTCCGTCTGGTGGGCCTAAGGCCCACCGATCCAGTCGGCCAGCGGCCTGTCGCCTTCCCTCAAGACGCGCCGCCCATTGCCGCTCACACCCGGAGTCCGAGCCGGACTCCGCCTCGCCGCCGCTTGCCCCCTCCTCCAAGCAAGCCGGACCCCCCTCCTTATAAGCCGCCACCCCGCCACCAAACCACCACCACCGCCGCCCGCGCCCGCCACGCCCGCTGCCGCCTCGCCACCGACCGCCCTAGCCTCGCCGCTAGCCGCCGCCGCCGCCAAGCCCCGCCGCCCCGCCCCGCAGCCGCCTCGTCGGACCCTCCCTCGCCGGAGGTATCCGCCGGATCCGCCGCCAGTTTTTTTTAAAAACCGTTCGGTTTTTTTAGAAACCCTAGTTTTCATTTTTTTAAATAGATCGGTTTTTCTCCGGGTTATTTATTTAGCGAGCGTTCGCTCGTTAGTTCGTTTTAACGAACGCGTTCTTCGTTTAGATCTAGATAACGAACGTTTGTTCGTTAGTCTGTTCGTCAGTTTTTTTTGTGGGATTTATTCCACGATTTTTCTGATCGCGACTTCTGATCCGATCTTAGTTTATGTTTATCTTTTCGCTCGTTAGTCGGAATCAGGCGATTCAAGCGCCTAGATCTTCGTCTCGAGACCCTCTTTCTTTATAATCAACTTAAACAAGATTTTAGTACTATAAAATTTGACCCTAGTTCAGATTAGTAAACGGATATTGTTTGTTTCGCCGTTTGAGTTTCGTTGTTCCGTTTGGTTTGATTCTTTTTGCGAACAGGAGTTCTTAAGTTGAACTTTCTGGTCAGCCTCGTTTATTTGAGTTTTGCTTGTGCATCTTTGCTTGTTGCTTATGTATGTTATTGTTTGCTTGCGATAGAATTCCGGAGTGCTAAGCGTGTTATACGAGTCTCTAGGATTCGCGGATCGTCAGCAAGGCAAGTAACACATTGATCATACTCTTTTCATACCCAGTTTTTATGCATTAGTTCCAATCCTCAAACATTGCATGATTAGTATGTCATTAACTTGTGGGTTGGGAAGTAGTTGTCGAGGTAGAACCTATTGCCCTGTTACTATCAAACCCTTGGGAGTTACTTCTATGTGTTGCTTATATTGCTATGCTATGCTCGTAGACGTCATTGGGTTTGAGTGAATCCATGACAGATGTGAGATTGTTAATTAATGGTTCAACTTAAGGTGGCAACTTAAAATTAACATCTGGGTGGATTGAGGCACCTGGGGAACCCAGTGTTGTCTGTTTTATTTTTTTGGAAATCCCGGGGTACCCGTTGATCTTCCTATGGACCGCCACCCGGGCTTAAAGGGAACTGAGATGATTTATGCTAGAAACTTCCGTGTGCAGCCACAAGCTACTATGGGCTCTAGCATAGTTGAGTAGGTTACGTGAAGCTCTTGAAGAGGTAGATCAGCAGGTAGTGGGTTTTGTAGGTTTGGTATGGTCTACCCAGAGTAGAGAGTTAATGTTTCTGAAAGACTGTGTCTCGGTCATCCGTTTCTCAAACACCATGCAGTGCGAGAAATCAACGGAGGCGATCGAGTCTTGTGGGGAAAAGTGCGCAAACCTCTGCAGAGTGTACAATCTAATCATGGTTAGCCGTGTCCCCGGTTATGGACAATGTTGAGTATCTAGTACTTGGGTTATCACATGTATCTCATCACTCTTAATTAATATTGTTGGGTTGTTAATTACTTTAATTGGGATTGAGTTGGGGTTATACCTTCTCAATGTTTCAACCACCATGATAGTTAAATCAAAAATCTATTCCATTGTTGTAGGGAAAAATTGGCTTTTCGCAAAACTACAACCATAGAGCTTTCCACCAGCCAAATATGCATGTAGTGATAGCATTATCCTATTCTTGCTTTACTGTGTTATATTGCCAGCATATTCCATGTGCTGACCCGTTCTCGGGCTGCAACGTATTATGTTGTAGACTTTTCAGACGAGGAGTAAGGTTCGTTAGGTCGTGCCGTGCAACTCAGCTATGCCGTTGGAGTTGATGGACTCACTTTATCTTCCAAGCCTTCCGCTGTTATCGCATTAGATGGCCTTAAGCCATATTATTGTAATTAGTTCTCTTCTGAGACTTTCGATGTAATAAGTGTGTGATTGCTACACTGTTATAAATCCTTCGAGTACTGTGTGTGTCAGCATTACTGATCCAGGGATGACACTGAAGCACAGAGACTTGACCATCTGAGGTCAGGTCGCTACAAGATGGTATCAGAGCACACGCTGAGTGTAGGACACGACCACTAAGATAAACCATAGGTCACTCTTCTCTAATCATTTCTGACTCCTCTCCATTTTTCCACTCCTTAGGATGACGGAGATGAAGAACAAGTTCGCACAACCGGATGAAGACACACCTTTTGGGCGCCACTTGAAGGAAGTCACTAAGTACTTGAACATTGGAATACCAAGCTTCACCGGGACATACAACGCCACCTTACCAGAAGAGGAACGCTGGATGATTCAAGTACAAGTTCCAGGAAGGACGTTCTCACCAATTTCTAAACCCATAGAATTTTCTTTCGAAGCACCCACCTGGAGCCTAGGCAAGAGCATGGCAGCTCACATTACCATGGGACGTATTGGAGAAGTCTACAACATGGAGCTTAAGGACACCATCTATCAAATATGTGGACGCCGAGACGAGCAATGGGAAGTAATCAGCACCAAGAAGGATAGATCCATTGCAGCTTTCATCCAGGAGCTAAACCAGCACATTCGACGTCAGGAGAACCAAATGTGCGCAGACATGATGGAGTTGAAGATGGCGAAGACTAGGATCATCGAGCTGGTGGAAGAACTCAAGTTTACACGCGATGGATATGAGGAGGAAATCAAGACACTACTGGAGAAGAACGACGACCTGGTTAAGAAGATCGGAGTATTCATGGGAGGACCAGCACCGGGAGAAGAAGACGACGACCCCACTTGCCCAGACAACTACATCATCATCGACGACACCGACTCCGATCCAAGCGATGATGACTACAAAGACGAAGCTGGAGCAGACATCATGGAGTCTTCCACCGGTCAAAATTTCTAGATGACCACCATATATTAGTAGTATTTTCCCCATGTATTTAGTAGCAGTTGAGCACTTATGCGATGGTTCTAGACCGTTTGTATGCCCTTGCTTGATTGATTGAGTGAAATGATTGTGTTTGCCTCATGTGCATATGGGTAGTGTTTTCCCGTTAGACCTTTTTCTATTCTAATCTCTTCCATCTAAACCCATCGATGCCTCCGAGACGTGACACCGGTTTTGCTTTCCCACCGGAGCTCACCCAGTTGATCCAGCAGCAGAATGCCTTGATGCAATTGCTAGTTCAGAACCAGGGCAACAACAACAACAACAATAACCCGCCGCCAGTGGACAACCTAGCCCGTTTTCTAAGGTTACAGCCGCCGGTGTTTTCCAGTAGCACCGAGCCAATAGTTGCTGATGATTGACTACGCCGTATCAGAATGGAGTTAACCACCGCACGATGCACAGATGCTGAGAAGGTGCGCTTTGCCGCACATCAATTGGATGAACCAGCAGCCTCATGGTGGGAGAATTACACGGCTACTTTTCCTATAGCCAATGTACTTGGGACCAGTTTAAGCAAGCTTTTCGAACAACCCATGTCTCAATTGGATCCATGCAGATGAAGAAGCGTGAGTTTCGCAACTTACGCCAGGGGAACCATACTGTGGCTCAGTACGTGGATGAGTTTAGCAAGTTATCACGCTATGCCCCTGATGATGTGGCCACAGATGCCAAGCGAGGAGAAGTTTATGGAAGGGCTGAATGATGAGATGAGCATGCAGTTGATGGTGGCAACTTTCAACAACTACCAGGAGTTGGTAGACAAGGCCCTTATGATTGAAGGGAAGCAGCAACAGATTGAGAACCGAAAGAGGAAGTATGGACAAGGGAAGTATAACTCAGGAGCTCAGCAGAAGCCTTGCTTAACCCCGAATTCGGGAGGACTAGTACATAACCATGGAGGTCACAACCACACCGGAGGAGGATCGCATAACCACAATGGTGCCAAGAACAGAAATGGGAATGGAGTTAATAATAACCAGAACCGCTCCAACCCAGCTACACCCCCCAAAAGAGACCTAAGTCATGCTACTTGCTTTAAGTGGGGGAAGACAGGGCACTATGCCAATGATTTCCCTGAAGGAAGGAATGGAAACGGAAATGGGAGCGCTTGGAAGAAGCCTAATCCATTCAACAAAGGACAAGTGAACCACATTAACGTGGAGGAGGTTGAAGAGCAGCCGGACGCGGTAATAGGTAAGTTTTTGATTAAGTCATTTACCGCTCTTGTTCTTTTCGATACTGGTGCATCGCATTCATACATATCAAGGGGATTTGTGGATAAGTTTAAGCTACTAACCCAAACCCTTAGGACCCCTCTTTTAGTAAGCTCGCCTGGAGCAGAGTACATAGCTAGCCGATGGTGCACCCAGATACCCCTAACCATTGGCACACATATTTTTTCCGTCTGACCTAATTATCTTGGAGTCGCAAGGATTGGATGTGATATTAGGTATGGACTAGATGTCAAAGTATGGAGGAAGCATTGACTGTGCTAGCAAATCAATTTACCTCACCACCCTGGAAGGAAAAATGATTAAGTTTGTATCTAGGCATGTGCCTAGGAGGAGCCAAGTGAATGCCCTCATGGGAGTTGTTCAGGAGGAAGTGCCTGTAGTAAAGGATTACCCGAATGTTTTCCCAGAGGAGTTACCAGGCATGCCACCGGATCGAGACATCGAGTTTTTGATAGAGCTATTGCCAGGTACAGGGCCAATATCCAAGAGACCCTATCGGATGCCCACAAATGATCTAGAGGAAATTAAGAAGCAGATCAAGGAGTTATTGGAGAAGGGTTACATTCGAAGGAGTTCATCACCTTGGGGAGCCCCAGTGCTTTTGGTTGAGAAGAAGGATAAATCCCTAAGGATGGTTGTTGATTACCGAGCCTTGTATGAAGTAACGATTAAGAACAAGTACCCACTGCCGATGATCAATGATCTGTTTGATCAGTTGCAAGGAGCTAAGGTGTTTTCAAAGATCGATCTATGATCGGGATAGCATCAGTTGAAGATTCGAGAGAAGGATATACCGAAGACAGCGTTCACCATGCGGTATGGATTATACGAGTATACGGTCATGTCGTTTGGACTGACTAACGCCCATGCCTATTTCATGAGCATGATGAACAAGGTGTTCATGGAGTATTTAGACAAGTTTGTTGTGGTGTTTATTGATGATATTATGGTATACTCGAAGAACGAAGAGGAGCACAAGGAGCATTTGCGTTTAGTTCTCGAGAAATTCAGGGAACACCAGTTATACGCCAAACTCAGCAAGTGCGAGTTTTGGTTGAAGGAAGTTGGATTTCTTGGGCATGTTATATCAGGAGAGGGTATAGCATGGACCCGGCAAGGTTCGATCGATCCTTTGAATGGTTGGCACCCACTTCGCTTAGCGAGATCCATGATTTCCTTGGACTCGCAGGGTATTATCAGAGATTAATTGAGAATTTTTCCAAGATTGCTAAGCCAATGACTGAATTACTGAAGAAGGATACTAAGTTTCAATGGACAAAAGATTGCGAGGCAAGTTTTCAGGAATTGAAGAAACGTTTGACTACAGCCCCAGTGCTAACACTGCCAGATATACATAAGGAGTTCCAAGTTTATTGCGACGCCTCTCGCTTAGGACTTGGATGTGTGCTTATGCAGGACGGAAGAGTTGTTTTGTATGCCTCACGACAACTAAAACCCCATGAGTTGAACTATGCCACGCATGATTTGGAGTTAACAGCCGTAGTGCATGCATTGAAAACCTGGAGGCATTATCTTATTGGAAATAGTTGTGATGTGTACATGGATCATAAGAGTTTGAAGTACATTTCCACACAAAAAGAGCTGAAACTTAGGCAGAGGAGATGGTTGGCGCTTATAAAGGATTACGATATGAAGCTACACTATCATCCGGGAAAGGCCAATGTCGTAGCAGACGCTTTGAGCCGGAAAAGTTATGCTAATATCCTTGAAAGTAAGGGATTGCCGAAGGAGTTAGCTGAGGATATCATGGAACTTCGGTTGGAGATTGTTCCAAGAGGTTTCATTGCGACAATGGAGGTTGATCGACATTGTTGGACAAGATTCGAGAAGCTCAGAAGAATGACAAAGAGATTGCCGAGATAAAGGAGAAGATGAGTAAAGGAAAGGCCAAAGGTTTTCGTGAGGATGAGCACGACACCTTATGGTTTGAGGACCGAGTTTATGTGCCCAACAAACCAGAGATCAGGAAGTTAATACTTCAGGCGGCTCATGACTCACCATACTCGATACACCCCGGAAACACCAAGATGTATTTGGAATTGAAAGAATGTTTCTGGTGGACTGGTATGAAGAAAGATATTGCTGAGTATGTAGCCGTATGTGATGTATGTCAGAGAGTGAAGGCAGAGCATCAGAAGCTAGCAGACTATTACAGCCTATGCCGATACCCGAATGGAAGTGGGAAAAACTTGGCATGGATTTTATCACCGGATTGCCCAGGACCAAAGCAGGATATGATTCAATATGGGTAGTAGTGGATCGCTTGACCAAAGTGGCTCACTTCATCCCAGTGAAAACAACCTATACAAGTGCGAAGTTGGCCAAGATATACATGACCAGGATCGTATGTCTGCATGGAGTTGTGAGGACCATCGTATCAGATCGAGGAACACAGTTTACTTCAAAGTTTTGGCATCAGTTACACCAGACTTTGGGAACAAGATTGGAGTTCAGTACAACATTTCACCCGCAGACAGATGGATAGACCGCAAGAGTCAACCAGATTCTGGAGGACATGTTGAGAGCCTGTGCGCTAGATTATGGATCTAGTTGGGATGACAATTTGCCTTACGCAGAGTTCTCGTTCAACACTAGCTACCAGGACAGTTTGAAGATGGCACCGTTCAAAGCTCTGTATGGACGCAGATGCAGAACACCACTGATGTGGGATGAGGTAGGAGACCGACAACTGTTTGGACCAGACTTGATCAAGGAGTCTGAAGAGAAGGTTAAACTGATCCATGATAGACTGAAGATTGATCAGTCCGAGCGGAAGAGTTATCTGGACCACGAAACGCAAGGAGGTAACCTATGAAATTGGAGACAGAGCATATCTGCGAGTATCACCCTTGCGAGGAGTGAAATGTTTTGGAGTTAAGGGAAAACTAGCTCCGAGATTTGTAGGGCCGTACCGTGTTTCCGAACGGATGGGAGAAGTTGCCTACAAGCTGGAATTACCAGAAGGATTGTCAGGAGTTCACGATGTGTTCCACGTTTCACTGTTAAAGAAGTGTCACGCTGAGATGGCCAATATACCATTAAGAGATACAGTACCCCTGGAGCAATTCAGTTGGACAGTTATTTGACTTATGAGGAGAAGCCAGTGAAGATTCTTGACTTTGCCAGCCGAGTCACCCGCAACAAGTTTATTAAGTTTTACAAAGTTCAGTGGAGCCACCATACCGAGGAGGGAGCCACCTGGGAACGAGAGGATGATATTCGCAAGGACCACCCGCACCTATTCTCTAGCCAACCCGAATCTCGAGGACGAGATTCATCCTAAGGGGGGTAGGTTTGTAACATCCCAAATTTTCAATTTGGAATGTTATACATAGGTCATCCATGCATATCATATTTTATTGCATCTTCGTTCCGCAATCCTCGAAATCCTAAGCAACTCAAGGACCCTCGGAGAGAGTTGGGGATTTTCCGGGTTTCATATTTGATTCTTATCGAATATTGAAACGAGGATCTTTGATTTTAATTATTTTTCTCTCTGAAAAATATTTCATAATAAAAATAAATGAGAGGAGATAATAT
Source organism: Aegilops bicornis (assembly GCA_021605145.1). NCBI lineage: Eukaryota > Viridiplantae > Streptophyta > Magnoliopsida > Poales > Poaceae > Aegilops > Aegilops bicornis. The sequence continues at coordinate 153,644,286 of CM038675.1, forward strand.
GACTTCTCCAAAACAATTGAAATATCGGAGGAAAAATATTAAAATCAATTATTCGATTTTATTTGAGTTTATTTGGATTTTATTTGCATTAGAAAAATTGCACGTTTTCAAAATTACATTTTAGGGCCAAGAAAATGTTCGTCTCGTTCTAAATATTTCATTTAGACGGTGAAAATTTGTTTTGGCATTTTTAGATTTTTATTTTATTTTATAGGATTTATTTTCTGTCGTCGGATTTTTTTTTTAAGTTCCCGCGCCCGACTGGGCCTAAGGCCCAGCCGAGCCAGCCGACCCCGCCGCGCCGCCTCCCAGCGATCGCCGCCCGCCGCCGCTCGGATCCGAGTCCGAGCCGGACTCGCCTCGCCGCTTGCCCCTCCACCAAGTAAGCCGGACCCTCCTTATAAGCCGCCACCTCCCGCCAAACCACCACCACCACCGCCGCCCGAGCCGCAACGCCGCCCGCGCTAGCCGCCGCCACTAACGCCGCTGCCAAGCCCGCCGCCCGCCCGCAGCTGCCTCACCCCCTTGCCGGAGGTATCTGCCGGATCTGCCGCCGGTTTTTTTAAACCGTTTGGTTTTTTAGAAACCCTAGTTTTCTTTTTTTTAAATAGATCGGTTTTTCTCCGGTTTATTTATTTAGCGAGCGTTCGCTCGTTCTTTCGTTTTAACGAACGCGTTCTTCATTTAGATCCAGATAACGAACGTTCGTTCGTTAGTCTGTTCGTCAGTTTTTCTTTTTCTCGGATTTATTCCGCGATTTTTCTGACCGTGATTTCTGATCCGATCTTAGTTTATGTTTATCTTTTCGCTCGTTAGTCGGAATTAGGCGATTCAAGCGCCTAGATCTTCGTCTCGAGACCCTCTTTCTGTCTAATCAACTTAAAAAAGATTTTCGTACTATAAAATTTGACCCTAGTTCAGATTAGTAAACGGATCTTGTTTCTTTCGCCGTTTGAGTTTCGTTGTTCCGTTTGATTTGATTCTTTTTGCGAACCAGAGTTCTTAAGTTGAACTTTCTGGTCAGCCTCGTTTATTTGAGTTTTGCTTATGCATCTTTGCTTGTTGTATATGTATGTTATTGTTTGCTTGCGATAGAATTCCCGGAGTGTGAAGCGTGTTACTACGAGTTTCTAGGATTCGCGGATCGTCAGCAAGGCAAGTAACACATTGATCATACTCTTTTCATACCCAGTTTTTATGCATTAGTTCCAATCCTCAAACGTTGCATGATTAGTATGTCATTAACTTGTGGGTTGGGAAGTAGTTGTCGAGGTAGAACCTATTGCCCTGTTACTATCAAACCCTTGGGAGTTACTTCTATGTGTTGCTTATATTGCTATGCTATGCTCGTAGACGTGGTTGAGTTTGAGTGAATCCATGACATATGTTATATTGTTAATTAATGGTTCAAATTAAGGTGGCAACTTAAAATTAACATCTGGGTGGATTGAGGCACCTGGGGAACCCAGTGTTGTCTGTTTTATTTTTTGGAAATCCCGAGGTACCCGTGTGATCTTCCTATGGACCGCCACCCGGGCTTAAAGGGAACTGAGATGATTCATGCTAGAAACTTCCGTGTGAAGCCACAAGCTACTATGGGCTCTAGCATAGTTGAGTAGGTTACATGAAGCTCTTGAAGAGGTAGATCAGGAGGTAGTGGGTTTTGTAGGTTTGGTATGGTCTAGCCGGAGTAGAGAATTAATGTTTCTGATAGACTGTGTCTCGGTCATCCGTTTCTCAAACACCATGAAGTGCGAGAAATCAACGGAGGCGATCGAGTCTTGTGGGGAAAAGTGCGCAAACCTCTGCAGAGTGTACAATCTAATCATGGTTAGCCGTGTCCCCGGTTATGGACAATGTTGAGTATCTAGTACTTGGGTTATCACATGTATCTCATCACTCTTAATTAATATTGTTGGGTTGTTAATTACTTTAATTGGGATAGAGTTGGGGTTATACCTTCTCAATGTTTCAAAAACCATGATAGTTAAATTAAAAATCTATTCCATTGTTGTAGGGGAAAATTGGCTTTTCGCAAAACTACAACCATAGAGCTTTCCACCAGCCAAATATGCATGTAGTGATAGCATTATCCTATTCTTGCTTTCTTGTGTTATATTGCCAAAGATATTCCATGTGCTGACCCGTTTTCGGGCTGCAACATATTATGTTGCAGACTTTTCAGACGAGGAGTAAGGTTCGTTAGGTCGTGCCGTGCAGCTCAGCTATGCCGTTGGAGTTGATGGACTCACTTTATCTTCCAAGCCTTCCATTTGTTATCGCATTAGATGGCCTTAAGCCATATTATTGTAATAAGTTCTCTTCTGAGACTTTCGATGTAATAAGTGTGTGATTGCTACTCTGTTATAAATCCTTCGAGTACTGTGTGTGTCAGCATTACTGATCCAGGGATGACACTGAAGCACACAGACTTGACCATCTGAGGTCGGGTCGCTACAATTTTAGTTTACTTCACTATTTGGACGAAAGTTGCAAGTGTGAGATGATTCATAATCAGATGACTTCAATATCCATACTATGGAATTTCTCCATGCTGGTGATATGTCCATTTTGCATCATGTTTTCTTACTGTAATTTATAATGTTTTTATACATAATAATGCTTTTTGGAGTAATTTTAATGCCTTTTCTGTCATCATATGCAAGGTATACACAAAGAGGGAGAATTCCGGTAGCTGGAAATCTGGAGCTGAAAAAGCTACGTCAGACTACCTATTCTACACAACTCCAAATGAGCTGAAACTTCATGATGACTTTTTATGGAATATTTGAGAATTATTGGAGCAAATAACTACCATAGGGGTCCCACCAGGTGGGCACCACCCACCTGGGCGCGCCAGGCAGCCCAAGCGCGCCCTGGTGGGTTTTGCTCACCCAGGCCCACCTCCGGTGCCCATCTACTTCTATATAGGTCATTTTGACCTAGAAAAAAAATAAAGAGAGGACTTTCTGGATGGAGCTCCGCTGCCTCGAGGCGGAACTTGGGCAGGAGCACTTTTACCGTCCGACAGAGCGATTCTGCCGGGGGAACTTCCCTCCCGGAGGGGGAAGTCATCGTCATCATCATCACCAATTACTCTCCCATCTTGGGGAGGGCAATCTTGTTACCGGAACCATCAACATATTCAACAGAACCATCTCATCTACAACCCTAGTTCATCTCTTGTGTTCAATCTTGTTACCGGAACTATAGATTGGTGCTTGTGGGTGACTAGTAGTGTTGATTACATCTTGTAGTTGATTACTATATGGTTTATTTGGTGGAAGATTATATGTTCAGATCCAATATGCTATTTAATACTCCTATGATCATGAGCATGTTTATCATTTGTGAGTATTTACTTTTGTTCTTGAGGTCACGGGAGAAATCATGTTGCAAGTAACCATGTGAACTTGGTATGTGTTCGATATTTTGATAGTATGTATGTTGCGATTCCCTTAGTGGTGTCATGTGAACGTCGACTACATGTCACTTCACCATGTTTGGGCCTAATGGAATGCATTGTGGAGTAGCAATTAGATGATGGGTTGCGAGAGTGACAGAAGCTTAAAAACCCCAGTTTATGCGCTCTTCCGTAAGGGACCGATTGGATCCAAAGTTTAATGCTATGGTTAGAATTTATTCTTAATACTTTTCTCGTAGTTGCGGATGCTTGCGGGAGGGTTAATCATAAGTTGGAGGTTTGTTCAAGTAAGAACAACACCTAAGCACCGGTCCACCCACATATCAAATTATCAAAGTAGTGAACACAAATCGAACCAACATGATGAAAGTGACTAGATGAAATTCCCGTGTACCCTCAAGAACACTTTTCTTATCATAAGAGACCATTTTGGCCTGTCCTTGGCCTCAAAAATATTGGGCTACCTTGCTGCACTTTTGTTACTATTATTGTTACTTGCTCATTACAAATTATCTTGCTATCAAACTACTCTGCTACTTATAATTTCAGCACTTGCAGACATTACCTTGCTGAAAACCACTTGTCATTTCCTTCTGCTCCTCGTTGGTTCGACACTCTTACTTATCGAAAAGAGCTACAATTGATCCCCTATAATTGTGGGTCATCAAGGCTATTTTCTGGCGCCGTTGCCGGGGAGTGAAGCGCCGGTAAGTGGAATTTGGTAAGGAAACATTTATATAGTGTGCTGAAATTTACTGTCACTTGTTACTATGGAAAACAATCCTTTGAGGGGTTTATTCGGGGTATCTTCACCTCGTCCGGAACCACAATTAGTTATCCCTAGACCTACTGCACCTACTGAAAATATTGAATATGAAATTCCTTCGGGTATGATAGAAAAACTGCTAGCTAATCCTTATGCAAGAGATGGAACCGAACATCCTGATATGCACTTGATATATGTAGAACAAATTTGTGGATTGTTTAAACTTGCAGGTTTACCCAGGGATGAACTTATCAAAAAGGATTCCCCTTTATCTTTGAAGGGAAAAGCATTGGCATGATATAGGCTATGCAATGATACTGGATCTTGGAATTGGAATCGTTTGAAATTGGAGTTCCACCAAAAAAAATATCCTATGCATCTAGTTCATTGTGGTCGGAATTATATATATAATTTTTGGCCTTGTGAAGGAGAAAGTATTGCTCTAGCTTGGGGGAGGCTTAAGTCAATGTTCTATTCATGCCCCAATCATGAGCTCTCAAGAGAAATTATTATCCAGAATTTTTATGCTCGGCTTTCTCGTAATGATCAAACCATGCTTGATACTTCTTGTGATGGTTCTTTTATGAAGAAGACTATTGAATTCCGGTGGGATCATTTGGAAAGAATTAAACGCAACTCTGAAGATTGGGAACTCGACGAAGGTAAAGAGTCGGGTATTAAACTTAAGTATGATTGTGTTAAATCTTTTATGGATACCGATGCTTTTCAAAAGTTTAGCACTAAATATGGACTTGACTCTGAGATAGTAGCCTCCTTTTGTGAATCATTTGCTACTCATGTTTAACTCCCTAAATAGAAGTGGTTTAAATATCACCCACCTATTAAAGAAGAAATTAAAGAACCGGTGCCAGTTAAGGAAGAAACTATACTTTATAATGTTGATCCAGTTGTTCCTTCTGCTTATATACAGAAACCACCTTTCCCTGTTAGGATAAAGGAACATGCTAAAGTTTCAACTGTGGTTAACAAAAGCTATATTAGAACATCTAAACCTGATGAACAAATTAAAGTAGAACCTAGTATTGCTATGGTTAAAGATCTCTTAGAAGAAGATATAGATGGACATGTTATTTACTTCTGTGAAGAAGCTGCTAGAATTGCCAAACCAGATAAAAAGGACAAACATAGACCTATTGTTGGCATGCCTGTCATCTCAGTTAAAATAGGAGATCACTGTTATCATGGTTTATGTGACATAGGTGCTAGTGTGAGTGCTATTCCTTACACCTTATATCAAGAAATTATGAATGACATAGCACCTGCAGAAATAGAAGACATAGATGTTACTATTAAACTTGCTAATAGAGACACTATATCACCAATTGGGATTGTTAGAGATTTTGAAGTCTTGTGTGGGAAAATTAAATACCCTACTGATTTTCTTGTTCTTGGTTCCCCACAACATGACTTTTGTCCCATTATCTATGGTAGACCTTTCTTGAACACCGTTAATGCTAGAATAGATTGTGAGAAGCAAACTGTCGGTGTTAGTTTTGGTGATGAGTGTCATGAATTTAATTTTTTCAAGTTCAACAGAAAGCTTCATGTAAAAGAATTAACTAGTAAGGATGAATTAATTGGTTTTGCTTCTATTGATGTACCACCTACTGATCCTCTATAACTATATTTGCTAGACCATGAAAATTATTTACATATGCATGAAAAAATGAAATAGATAAAATTTTCTTTGAACAACGTCCTCTGCTTAAACACAATTTGCCTATTTAAACTCTAGAAGGTCCTCCTCCACCTAAAGGTGATCCTGTGTTTGAATTAAAACAATTACTAGACACTTTGAAATATGCTTATCTTGATGAAAAGAAGATATATCCTGTTATTATCAGTGCTAACCTTTCAGAACATGAAGAAGAAAGATTATTGAAAGTTCTAAGGAATCACCGAGCTGCTATTGGATACACTCTTGATGATTTCAAGGGCATTAGCCCCACTCTATGTCAGCACAAAATTAATATGGAACCTGATGCTAAACCCGTTGTTGATCACCAACGTCGGTTAAACCCGAAGATGAAAGAAGTGGTAAGAACGGAAATATTAAAACTTCTGGAAGCAGGTATAATCTATCCTATAGCTGATAGTAGATGGGTAAGTCATGTTCATTGTGTCCCTAAGAAAGGAGGTATTACTGTTGTTCCTAATGATAAGAATGAACTTATTCCACAAAGAATTGTTACAGGCTATAGAATGGTAATTAATTTTAGAAAATTGAACAAAGCAACTAGAAAAGATCATTACCCTTTGCCTTTTATTGATCTTGCTTGAAAGATTATCCAAGCACACACACTTTTGCTTCCTTGATGGATATTCTGGATTTTCACAAATACCTGTTTCTCAACCTGATCAAGAAAAGACCCCTTTTACTTGTCCCTTTGGAACTTATGCTTATAGATGTATGCCTTTTGGTTTATGTAATGCACCTGCTACCTTTTAAAGATGTATGACTGCTATATTCTCTGACTTTTGTGAAAAGATTGTTGAGGTTTTTGTGGATGATTTTTCTGTTTATGGGAAGTCTTTTGATGATTGTTTAAGCAATCTTGATCGACTTTTGCAGAGATGTGAACAAACAAATCTTGTCTTGTATTGGGAGAAGTGCCACTTTATGGTTAATGAAGGCGTTGTCTTGGGTCATAAAATTTCTGAAAGAGGTATTGAAGTGGATAAAGCTAAGGTTGATGCAATTGAGAAAATGCCATGTCCTAAAGACATAAAAGGTATTAGTAGTTTCTTAGGTCATGCTGGTTTCTATAGGAGATTTATCAAAGACTTTTCGAAAATTTCTAGGCCTCTTACTAGTCTCTTGCAAAAGGATATTCCTTTTGTTTTTGATGATGATTGTATAGAAGCCTTTGAAACACTCAAGAAAGCTTTAATTCTGCACCTATTGTTCAACCACCTGATTGGAACTTGCCTTTTGAAATTATGTGTGATACTAGTGATTATGACGTTGGTGTTGTTTTAGGACAAAGAGTTGATAAGAAACTTAATGTAATTCATTATGCTAGTAAAACTCTAGAGAGTGCTCAAAGAAATTATGCTACTACTGAAAAAGAATTATTAGCAGTTGTGTTTGCTTGTGATAAATTCAGACCTTATATTGTTGATTCCAAAGTAGCTGTTCACACAGACCATGCTGCTATTAAATATCTTATGGAAAAGAAAGATGCTAAACCTAGACTTATTCAGTGGGTTCTCTTGTTACAAGAATTTTATTTACATATCATTGATAGAAAAGGAGCAGAGAACCCAGTAGCTGATAATTTATCTAGGCTTGAAAATGTGCTTGATGACCCACTACCTATTGATGATAGCTTTCCTGATGAGCAGTTAGCTACAATAAATGTTGCTCACAGTACTCCTTGGTATGCTGATTATGATAATTACATTGTTGCTAAATGTTTACCACCTAGCATTACATACCAACAAAATAAAAAAATCTTCTATGATTTAAGACACTACTTTTGGGATGACCCACATCTTTATAAAGAAGGAGTAGATGGTATTATTAGACATTATGTACCTGAGCATGAACAGGGACAAATCATACGGAAATGTCACTCCGAAGCTAATGGAGGGCATCATGCTGGAGATAGAACTTCTCACAAGGTACTGCAGTCTGGATTTTATGGGCCTACTCTCTTCAAGGATGCCCGTAAGTTCGTCTTATCTTGTGATGAATGTCAAAGGATAGGTAATATAGGTAAGCGTCAAGAAATGCCTATGAATTATTCACTTGCTATTGAACCATTTGATGTTTGGGGATTTGATTACATGGGACCTTTTCCTTCCTCTAATGGGTATACCCATATTTTGGTTGTTGTTGATTATGTTACTAAATGGGTAGAAGCTATTCCAACCAGTAGTGCTGATCACAACAACTCTATTAAAATGCTTAAGGAAGTTATTTTCCCAAGGTTTGGAGTCCCTGGATATTTAATGACTGATGGTGGTTCACACTTTATTCATGGTGTTTTCCGTAAAATGCTTGCCAAGTATGATGTTAAACATAGAATTGCATCACCTTATCATCCTCAGTCTAGTGGTCAAGTTGAACTTAGCAATAGAGAAATAAAATTAATTTTTGCAAAAGACTGTCAATAGGTCCAAGAAGAATTGGTCTAAGAAATTAGATGGTGCACTTTGGGCTTATAGGACAGCATATAAAATCCTATGGGTATGTCTCCTTATAAAATGGTTTATGGAAAAGCTTGTCATTTGCCTCTTGAGTTAGAACATAAAGCATATTGGGCCATCAAAGAGCTCAACTATGATTTCAAACTTGCTGGTGAAAAGAGGTTATTTGATATTAGTTCACTAGATGAATGGAGAACCAAGCTTACGAAAACACAAAATTATTCAAAGAAAAAGTTAAAAGATGGCATGACAAAAGAATCCAAAAGCGTGAGTTTAAAGTCGGAGAATATGTTTGATACGTCTCCGTCGTATCTATAATTTTTGATTGTTTCATGCCAATATTATTCAACTTTCACATGTTTTTGACAACTTTTTATATGATTTATAGGACTAACCTATTGATCTAGTGCCCAGTGACAGTTCCTGTTTTTTGCATGTTTTTTGTATCGCAGCAAATCCATATAAAACGAAGTCAAATCCAATAAAATTTCACGGAGAATTATTTCGGAATATATGTGATTTTTGGGAGTTGGAATCACCACAAACGGAGGCCCACACAGTCCACAAGACACCAGGGCGCGCCAGAGGCCCCTGGCGCGTGGGGGTGGGTTGTGCCCTCCTCGAACGTCGGTTGGAGCTCTACTTCGGACGCAAGGAAACTTATATCCGGAAAAAAATCGTGTTCAAATCTAAGCGCAATCGGAATTACGGATCTCCGGGAATATAAGAAACAGTTTTCGGCCAAATCTGGGGAACGCGAAACAGAAGAGAACGGAGAGGGAGATCGAATATCAGAGGGGCTCCCACCCCTCCGCCGCCATGGAGACAAAGGACCAGAGGGGGAATTCTCCTCCCATCTAGGGGGGAGGACAAGGAAGAAGAAGAAGGAGGGGGGCTCTCTCCCCCTCGCTTCCGGTGGCGCCGGAGTGCCACCGAGGCAACAATCGGGACGGCGATCTACATCAACAATCTTGCTACCGTCAACACCAACTTTCTCCCCCTCTATGAAATGGTGTAACACCTCTTCCCCCGCTGTAATCTCTACTTAAATATGGTGCTCAACTCCATATATTATTTCCCAATGATCTATGGCTATCCTATGATGTTTAAGTAGATTCGTTTTGTCCCGTTAATCGTGATCTTGGTTGGTATGATTGTATATTTTATTAATGGTGCTGTCCTATGATGCCCTCCATTCTCACGCAAATGTGAGGGGCCCCGCTGTAGGGTGTTGCAATATGTACATGGTTCGCTTATGGTGGGTTGCGAGAGTGACAGAAGCTTAAACCCGAGTAAGTGGGGTATGACATATGGGAGTAAAGAGGACTTGATACTTAATGCTATGGTTGGGTTTCACGACCTTAATGATCTTTAGTAGTTGCGGATGCTTGCTAGGGGTCCAATCATAAGTGCATATGATCCAAGTAGAGAAAGTATGTTAGCTCATGCCTCTCCCTCATATAAAATTACAAGAATGATTACTGGTACTTGTTATCGATTGCCTAGGGCCAAATAACTTTCTTGTTGACACAAACCCTTTTACTAAACACCTAACTTTTATTATCTTGCAAAGTACTTCTAGTTTTATTCTTGCAAGGTAGTTCTAGCATCACTCCTACAAACTAGTTTCATACTTGTTTTTGGTAAAGCAGACGTCAAGTTTGCGTAGAGTTGTATCGGTGGTCGACAGAACTTGAGGGAATATTTGTTTTTACCTTTAGCTCCTCGTTGGTTGATAGAACTTGATGAAGATCAAGACGAAGAGGGAGGATCCTATGGACGCCGTCAAGGGAGACAAGGGCAAGGAAGCTACCGTAGTTCCATCCCCGGTGGCAGCACAAGCATTGCTGGCCGAGGAGGAGGAAGAAGATATCCTTAAGCCCTACCTTACTCACCTTACTCCTGCTGAGATTGAGGCTTTTCGCGTCATTGAAATAGTTCGCATACAAAATAAGTATCTCACTCACGAAAGTATTTTGCATCAATAGCATATCATCCATCTTCGGAGCGTCATCCGTCGATTGGAAAATCTCTTGATCCTTAAGGACAGGATCGCTTTATCACCACCATCATCTTCTTCACCACCAAAGGAGAATTGAATATCGGGTATGGGCACTCCCCTTGGCTTCCGCCAAGCTTGGGGGAGGTGCCCCGGTATCGTACCATCCCACTATCTTTTTGCTTTTACTTATTTTAGTTCGATCTTTTTGCTTTAGATGAATAAAAGTTAGTTCGATCCATTCTTCCTTGAGAGCTTGTTTAGTGATCTATCCTTGTAATCGTGCGCGAGTTATATAATAAAGTTTAGTTTGAGTTTTTTGCTTTCTTTACTTCCATGTTGCAATTAAAGAAAAGAAATAAGAAAGAACAAGATAAAGGAAATAAATAAAAGGAAATAAATAATGAAAATATCATATACTAATCCTATGGTAGGTGATGACACCACATAAGGAAAAGTATAAGTAGAAAATTTTATTAGAGATTGACAAACATAGCATTAGACAATGATGCAACTCATGAAAGAATTAATAAGGGAAGAGAAGATTCACATATAAATATACTATCCTAAAAATCTTTTGTGATTTTGAGCCCTCATCACAATAATATATGCCAAAATTGTTCACACTGGACAAGGAAGACAACTTACTGGTTTATGTTTGTTTATATTCACATAGAAGTCATATTGTCATAGATCCTTCAACATGTGGTGCTTGCCCCCTATCTTTGCTAGCCAAAAATTCCGCACTAAGTAGAGATACTACTTGTGAATCCAAAAACCCTTAAACCCAAATCTTATTTTCAAGTGTCCACCATACCTACCTAGGGATTGAGCAAGATCCCTCAAGTAAGTTGTCATCGGTGCAAAAAGGCAATAAAAATTGCTTCTAAATGTGTGAGATCATTTAGTGTAATATAAAATTGAGCGTTGCACGAACTTGTGATGGTGAAGAATAAAAGCGACAGACTACATAATAAAGGTCGCTATCACAAGGGGCAATGTAGCGTGGCGTTCTTTTGCACTAAGGGGTTGAGCATACAAACAAATAAGCGCATGGCAACCTCTGCTTCCCTCTGTGAAGGGCCTATCTGTCCTTAACGTATTTACTTTTATGCAACGAGTCAAAGTTTTCCTTCTATTCCTTTTTATTTTTCTCCTTTGGCAAGCATCATGTGGTGAGGAAAGATCTAGGCACATATGTCCAGCTGAATATAGATAGCATGAGTTATTATTGTTGACATCACCCTTGAGGTGAGTACGTTGGGAGGGGAAACTATAAGCCCCTATCTTTCTATGTGTCCGATTGAAACGTTTTGCTCATGTGTATGCGGTGAGTGTTAGCAATCATAGAAGACTATATGATGGTTGAGTATGTGGACTTGCCTAAAAGATGATGAATTGTAGTTGCAAAGTTGACTGAGAACATAGTTTGTTGGTTTCTAATAGAGTTTTTACTTTATACTTCGATTGTGTGATGAATTGTTACTTATTCATGAGAAGTATATGATAAAAGTTCTATGATAAAAGTCTTATGTTTAATTATGTTGCTGTTATAATAATCAACATGATGCTTCTATGTCCGTATTTTGTTTTTATCGACACCTCTCTCTCAAAGCATGTGGACATGTTTTTTGATTTCGGTTTTTGCTTGAGGACAAGCGAGGTCTAAGCTTGGGGGAGTTGATACGTCCATTTTGCATCATGTTTTCTTACTGTTATTTATAATGTTTTTATCCATAATAATGCTTTTTGGAGTAATTCTTATGCCTTTTCTCTCATAATATGCAAGGTATACACAAAGAGGGAGAATTCCGATAGCTAGAAATCTGGACCTGAAAAAGCTACGTCAGGCTACCTATTCTACACAACTCCAAATGAGCTGAAACTTCACGAGGATTTTTTATGGAATATTTGAGAAATATTGGAGAAAATAACTACCAGAGGGGCCCCACCAGGTGGGCACAACCCACCTGGGCACGCCAGGTAACCCAGACGTGCCCTGGTGGGTTGTGCTCACCCATGCCCACCTCCGGTGCCCATCTTCTGGTATATAGGTCATTTTGACCTAGAAAAAAAATAAAGAGAGGACTTTCGGGACGGAGCGCCTCCGCCTCGAGGCCGAACTTGGGTAGGAGCAGTTTTGCCCTCCAATGAAGCGATTCTGCCGGGGGAACTTCCCTCCCGGAGGGGGAAATCATCGTCATCATCATCACCAACAACTCTCCCATCTTGGGGAAGGCAATCTCCATCAACATCTTCAACAGCACCATCTCATCTCAAACCCTAGTTCATCTCTTGTGTTCAATCTTGTTACCGGAACTATAGATTGGTGCTTGTGGGTGACTAGTAGTGTTGATTACATCTTGTAGTTGATTACTATATGGTTTATTTGGTGGAAGATTATATGTTCAGATCCAATATGCTATTTAATACTCCTTTGATCATGTGCATATTATCATTTGTGAGTAGTTACTTTTCTTCTTGAGGTCACGGGAGAAATCATGTTGCAAGTAATCATGTGAACTTGATATGTGTTTGATATTTTGATAGTATGTATGTTGTGATTCCCTTAGTGGTGTCATGTGAACGTCGACTACATGACACTTCACCATATTTGGGCCTAAGGGAATGCATTGTGGAGTAGCAATTAGATGATGGGTTGCGAGAGTGACAGAAGCTTAAAAAACCCAGTTTATGCGCTATTCCGTAAGGGACCTATTGGATCCAAAAGTTTAGCGCTATGGTTAGAATTTATTCTTAATACTTTTCTCGTAGTTGCAGATGCTTGCGGGAGGATTAATCATAAGTAGGAGGTTTATTCAAGTAAGAACATCACCTAAGCATCGGTCCACCCACATACCAAATTATCAAAGTAGCGAACACAAACCGAACCAACATGATGAAAGTGACTAGATAAAATTCCGGTGTACCCTCAACAACACTTTGCTTATCATAAGAGACCGTTTTGGCATGTCCTTTGCCTTAAAAGGATTGGGCTACCTTGCTGCACTTTTGTTACTACTACCGTTACTTGCTCGTTACAAATTATCTTGCTATCAAACTACTCTGCTACTTATAATTTCAGCACTTGCAGACATTTCCTTGTTGAAAACCACTTGTCATTTCCTTCTGCTCCTCGTTGGGTTCGACACTCTTTACTTATCGAAAAGAGCTACAATTGATCCCCTATACTTGTCGGTCATCAGCTGGTTTCTCCAATGTGACTAAATACGGTGCCACACATATGTGATATTCTTTTAGTCTTGCAGCATTTAGCGTTAGTGTTATGGATGTTAAATTTTATTTTCAATATTCAAAAACATCCTATTCATAATAGGAGTATGGCCTTTTTGTTCATAATATCAAAAAACTATTGTTTTCTATTGAACAACAGACTTGCAACTTCTATGCAATGGGCTAGAGTATACAGAACTCTACAATGAATTATGAAAATAGGCCAACCAGGCCCGTGTGGAAAGAAAATTGGTTGTTTGGTTGTCTGCATTCACTACTGGGCCTACATCGCACTGAACTTAAAGCAGCTCCCAAATAGTTCCTTTAGGAACCGCTGAATCGGCAGTTTCCAGCCAGTCAGGCTGAGTTGAGCCACATTGAGCACACATGATGGCCCCTTGCACGAGAGTATGTCAGTGCGATGTGAGCTAGTACACAGTCTATACGTGTTATCTTCTCCTACCTTCAGTAGGCTCTTATTTAGTCTCCTTTTTCTTTTATAACGGTGCTTCGATTCGAGGTAAGGTCTACACGAAAAAGAAGCACTTCGATGTTGTGCTTCCATTTAGGCGATCGGTTCATAGTTTCGTCGGCCATAAATGTTCAATTTTGTGTTCATGTCCGGAGCTATTTTGAAAGAATTTTCTCAAATTAATTGCGCATAGTCGACCGTTGAAATTTCCTTTAACTAGTAGCTTCATCTCGTAGTTTCACACTGTTGGAGATATGCCCTAGGGGCAATCATGTATGATGATATTTCCTATGTGTTTATGAATAAAGATAGTCCTTGGACGTTATCAATGATGTGTATCATCAAGTACGTGACTTGTTTGCGGGACTATGCATTGTATGATGGTTGTCCTAAAAGGTCTGTAGTCGAAAGGGTTGTGTGGATGCGCAGCCGACTAGACTAGCATATGACACGATGAATGGCTCGGTCTCACTAGCCATGGAGCATTGGATGCTAACCGGATAATATGGACTTGGAAGGATTTGGTCGGATTCGACGTAGTTGGATCCGAGTCGAGATAAGGTCCGAGTCAGACCGACCCAACCATGAGACGCAACGATATGTCATTTGTGAGTCTATAGTACAACATACGTTCTATATCCTAAGACCTGAGCTGGCGCATACACTCGGGCTGGTGAAGGACCTACTTTGGGCCGACCAAAATGCTACTCCGTGACTAGATAGTTACAAAGGTAGGTTTCGGGCTTGTCCAGACCCATGTTGCGAGACATGGTCGAGCAAGATGGGATTTGCCCCTCCAATCATGAGAGATATACTCTGGGCCCCTCGTGTGATCCGACCAAGATAAGCATAGCCATGTGATTAGGATTATGAGATAATCCGGTTTGTGGTCGACATCACTAGAACGAGATAGAGGTCGGGCTAGCACAAGGATGACAGACTCGCCTTGAGCCCGATAACATATATCGTGTGGAAAAGGGAACAAAAGTGTGACACGTTGTATAGGTTCGCCTAAGCAGCTTCATCGGACACTTGGAGTCGGCACGTTTTGCTAGAAGCCGCTACCGACTAGCCGAACCAGATGTGATCTGACTCGTGACCAAGTGAGCGAGAACCTAAGGGGTCGCGCGCTTAAGGGAAGGAACCTGTGAGGCTGGACATGACTCCACGAGTCGGATGTGATCCTACTCGGACTCGGATCCAGGCCGAACAAACTTTGGGATTTAGAGTCCATGCGGGGCCCAAGTGTTGAGCCCGTGATGGATGCCTATATATAGTGGAGGTGCGTCACACTCATTCGGTTGATCGCTTCAGCGCTGTCACTAGTTTTGCATGTGTTGTGAATAGCCACATCCACTCGCCGTCGACTGTGTGATCGGACCTAGCAGTCCGCCGCATAGTGTTCCTCCTGCATATGCAGATACCGTTAGATGTGGTGCACTAGTGCCACTCTGACACCTGTACGTGGGATCCGATGACCGGCTGTTCGAGGGAGATCAGACGAGGAGGAGACGACTCTGGGGACGCGCTGCCCTAACTCTACTTCCGATGCACGGCACTGCGCGTCTAGTGATAAGGATCCATGATCCATTCCCGTAGCATGTTCCTGATTTTTCTGCGCGTAGGAAATTTTTAATTTGCAGTCGACGCACCCTACCGTAGAACCCGACACACTTTGCACATTTTTTGTTTCAACGATCGTAGATGATTAGATCTACATCTTCCTCACGAACTATACATATGTATATGTGTGATATGTTTTAACACTCGTTAATCTCCTTCATCCCTTCTAATCCTCCTCTCGGCCTCCTCTCATGCGTCCAACTACACTGGCACCACCACCGGTGTTATTTCTCCGCAAGGCACGGGAGCGCCGGGCAGGGCGCTCCGGCAGAAAAATTGTCGTCGGCCTCGTCGTGGTCTTGCTGATGCTGCCTTGGCTTCTTGGCTCGCTGCACGTGTCGAACTACCCGATGATCGTCGCCAGGACCGGAGCTTAGGTGGAGCTGTACTTCCACAATGGGAGCGGACTTTCATGATGCTGACCGCCGCCATGTCCTCTGTGCACGCCTACATGTTGCTCGCTGTCGCCATGGCGCGCGCACTGCATTTTTCTCCTCTGTCATCTGCCTCAATGCCCTTCTATTCGTCCTTCAGCACGGACATTCTTTGTGGCGACGACACGAGAAAGTAGTTCACCGCACCACCATCGGATGTAGTGGACGGTGGCCACGGCACCGATTCTAGCAGCGGCGCGGCGAACTAGTTGCTTGCGTCGTCGCCACCATCCACCGCAGTCACCAAGGCAGTGTGTAACTCTATATGTTATGTGTAGTTGTTAACTCTTAATCATATCCCATGCTTACAACCAAACACCATGTAGTTGCATGTGCCGAGCCAATGCATGACACCAAACGCCATGCCAAAATTGCACCCCCCCCCCTCCCCCAAATGCAAGAAGCCTAGATGCGGCAATCAAACGATGTGCATATGTTGTTGTTTTTTGCCTGTTTTCGCTCAGCTAGGCTCAACTGGGACAAGCATGCAATGCAGGCAAATTCCTAGATGACAACCAAATACTCCCTAACACCCTGGTCCAACACAAAAAAAACATCCCATAATGCACCTTCCCTTTTTCTGTTGGAATATCCCCTTCCCGCTCGATTCCTGCCGTAGCGGGACATTTCTCATCGGAGCCACCTCCTTTAAAACCAGATGACGTCCACCTCATCTTTGTCGTGCATTGCAATAGGGATATTTTTTTATTTTAGCAATATAATAGAGTGGGTTAAACCAACATATATTATTGACACAAAACAACAAATAACTATAGAGATCATTCTCAAAGGTCCACTCAACTTTGCAAAAGCACACTGGCGTTGGAGGCGAGTGGCAATGTGAACATATTCCTAGTCACCAATAAGCTCCACTGTAAGGGCATATTTATCCCTAAGGTGTTTTGGTGATTGATGACAATGCTTTTGCGGACTAATAGTGTGCCTTGAGTTTCTCAGACGTTTCATCGCTAGGCACAAGATGGTTTGGTGCCCCTCGAAGACTATTGAAGACGGCGTTTTTCTACGTTTCTTTTTGGTGGATTTGAGTCGTAGGAAAGCCGTACTATTAAGAGGGGGTCCGCGTCGAAAAGGTTCGGGTGGAATCATCACGTACACGTTTTCTTCCTTGTCTCCACCTTTCCCCTGCGCTTTGGAGCATCCTCCATCTATCATCTATGCATTGTCCTGGTTGCTGATTTTGGGCTTGCGGTAGTACTGCTCCCTGGAGCAGTAGTACCGCAGGCACCTACGGTAGTACCGTACTTCGGTGCGGTAGTACCGCAGGAGCCCACGGTAGTACCGCTCCTCTGGAGCCGTAGTACCATGGCCCCCAGGCCAAGTGCCGCTGCGTTACGGTAGTAGGGGCGGATGTAATTTTTTACATCCGCACCTTGTGTGCGGTAGTACCGCGCGCGGCCTGGCTCAACTGCCATGCGGTAGTACCGCTCCTCCAGCCTTAGTACCATGTCGGATTTTTGCATCGTTTGTTTTTCAGCAGAAGTAGGCACAGATGTATTTTTATTCATCCGCGCCCTTCCCAGGCTGGGACATTCCTGCCTTGCGGTAGTACCACAAGGGCGAGCGGTAGTACTGCGCTTGCAGAAGTACCGTTCTCAGCCTCTGTGCTTCGGGCTTGTTCTAGTTCCTGCCATTGCAGCGGTAGTACCACGGCCCCTCATGGTAGTACCGCATGGCCTTGCGGTAGTACCGCTTGTCAGGGGCGGTATTACCGTAAGTCGCGGGCTGGTTAGGTGGATAACGGTTGGATTTTGTCCACAGCTATAAAAGGGGTGTCTTCTTCCTCTAGTTGACTACCTCTTCCAACCCTAAGCTCCATTGTTGCTCCAAGCTCCATTTTCGCCCGATCTCACTCCCTAGCCAATCAAACTTGTTGATTTTCTCAGGAGTGGTTGAGAAGGCCCCGATCTACACTTCCACCAAGAGAAATTTGATTCCCCCCACTAATCCCTTGCGGATCTTGTTACTCTTGGGTGTTTGAGCACCCTAGACGGTTGAGGTCACAACGGAGCCATAGTCCATTGTGGTGAAGCTTCATGGTGTCATTGGGAGCCTCCAATTAAGTTGTGGAGATTGCCCCAACCTTGTTTGTAAAGGTTCGGTCGTCGCCTCCAAGGGCACCAATAGTGGAATCATGGCATCTCGCATTGTGTGAGGGTGTGAGGAGAATACGGTGGCCCTAGTGGCTTCTTGGGGAGCATTGTGCCTCCACACCACTCCAACGGAGACGTACTTCCCTCAAAGGGAAGGAACTTCGGTAACACATCCTCGTCTTCACCGGCTCCACTCTTGGTTATCTCGCGCCTTTACTTGTGCAAGCTTATTTGTGTTTTATCTCTTGCTTTCTCGTGTGCTTATTGTTGTTGCATCATATAGGTTGCTCACCTAGTTGCATATGTAGACAACCTACTTTGATGCAAAGTTTAAATTGGTAAAGAAAAGCTAAAAATTGCCAGTTGCCTATTCACCCCCCCCCCCCTCTAGGCCACGAGATCGATCCTTTCAATTGGTATCAGAGCCGCGTCGCTGTATTAAGGACTTTAACGTCCGAAGAGTATGGTTGACGTCGTAGAAGGTGTGGAGGAGCACTCCGGTGCGAATCCGGTCTCTTTTACGGGAGATGGGGGAACCGCGGTCTCTCGTGAGGAATTCAATGTGGCGTTGGACACATTGAAAACCTCCGTGAAGACCGAGGTCGAAAGCATGTTTAATAAATTCTTAGAAGGGCTTAAACTCTCCACCGCACCGTTGAAAGTGGGTGATCACGCCAAAAAGGTGATGGATGCTACCTCCGACAAGGGGGAAGCTACTAGCGAGAAAGCCTCTTCTTCTAGTGGTAAAAATGGCACCGGCATCTTTGCCCATGTGGAACCTCCACTTGTCTATGGTGGACCGCTTCCTTCCACTCATTTGAATCATGCCGGCCCGGGCCCTAATATTGAGAAGAATGTAGAATTTGATTCTTGGGTCTATCGTTTTAAGCGTCATTTAAATCATGTGAACACTAACTTTTAGAGAAACATTGAAGAAGGTTTCTATCCACATGACCGAAGCAACTTCACTCCTAGAGAAGCCGTGGATAATCAATTCAATGAGAATGCTCTCTTCATCATCCAAGAAGCAATCCCACCCGAAGACCTTCCTCATCTTCGGCCCTACTACTTGGTCAAAGATGCTTGGGGCCAAGTGGTTTCCCTCTATCGGGGAAGCGCAAGCATTCAACGCTCCAACTATGAAGTGGTGCAAGATGAAGCCGATGAGTTTGCAATGAAAGAAGATGAAGAACCTCGTGAGCTTTATCGGAGGGTAACCAAACTCGCGGTCTCTCTCCAAGATCATGGAAGTAAGGACATGGATGACAATTGGATCAAGCGCAACTTCCTCAAGGCAATGATGCCCTACCACAAAGCCATGTCCTCCGTCATTCGTCAAAGGCCGTACTTCCACACCTTGTCCTCAAGTGATGTGCTGGATGAGTTCGTTGCTATGAGCATCTTGGACAAGATCGCCGACAATGCGGTACTTCGTTCTCAAAGAGTAAAGAAACCCAACCTTGCTCTAAAGGCCAAGGTTAGTATGGGGGAAGAGGATGAAGAGGAAGAAGAGGAGAGCAACCTCAAAGATATGAAGTATGCCTATCATGAACACATGGCCCTTGCTTCAAGGCAATTTTGGAGCAAGAAGAACTCAAGGCCCAACTTCAACAAGAACAATTCATGTGGCGCAAAGGGCAAGGAACGAGTGAGGACTTGCTTCAATTGTGGCAATGTGAGCCACTTTGTTGGAGTGCCCTTATGAGAAGAGGGAAGACAATGGTGGCAAGCTCATCCGAAAGGACAAGGCCAAGTCGTTCACCAACAAGAGCAACTTCACCAAGAAGACTCCTCCCAAGGCATTGGTGGTACAAGAAGAGTACAATGAGGATGATGACGATGATGAAGATGGTGAGTCGGTTGCCATGGCCTCTGTTGCCATTGCGATGACTCCACGGGTGTCTCTCTTCGACTCACCCAGTGAGAGCATCACCGCCAAGTGCCTCATGGCTAAAGCCACCAACAAAGTAACCCCCAACATCAAAACTACCATCATTAATCATACTTCTTCGACGGATAGCATTGATGAACATGAGGGAACTAATGTGGAGGAGAACGAGTTTGAGGCCTTTATGGGCAAACTCAAGGGTAAATCCAAGAAGCACTTCGTTGCTCTCTTGGAACAACTTGGTGAAGCCAATGGCATGATCGAGGCTCACGAAGATACCATCTCTAAGATGGAGGGGCATAGTCGTGACTATGCCGATGAGATTTTGGATCTTTCCAATGCTCTTGAGGAAGAGCATGGTCTTTGTTTGGCTCTTGAGGAGTCACACAATGATGATCATGCTAAATTAAAGAAAGATCTTGATCATGCTCTTGTTGTTTCTCGTGTGCTAAACTCCGAGAAGGCAAAGCTTGGGGTTGATCTACCTAGACTCAAAGAGGAGTTTGACATTCTCGACAAGGCTCACAAAGTCTTGAAGTGTGTACATGCTAGCCTCAAGGAGTCTCATGATCAACTCCAAGTGAAGCTAACCAAGGAGAAAGCCACCTTTCCTCATATGGTGTTAATTGATAATGCAAATGCTACTAACCCTTGTTGTGAGCATGTGCATCTTGTTGAGGAGAATGCTAAGTTGAAGGAACAACTTGAGAAAGGCCTTGTGTCATGCATACAAGGTGAGAAGAACCTCAACGACCTCTTGAGCAATCAAAAGGAAGTTGTGGCCAAGGAGGGGATTTGGTTCGCACCCAAGCCCAAGAACAAGAACAAGATTGACAAGACCAAACGACCTCCTCCTCTGAAGAAAACGTTTGTGAAGGAGGGAGAGGGTGCTTCCAAGGAGAAGAAGATCGATGCGAAGGGTGGCGGTGTCAAGAAGGGCAATGCCACCCCTCCCAACAAAGACGGCGACTTTAATCCTTCTTATGTGTTATGTCGTGCTAGTGATGGGCATGTTTATGCCAAATTTGTTGGTTCTCCTCATGAATATATTGAATGGTCTATCTAGGTTCCTAAGACCCTTGTTACTAACATCAAAGGACCCATTACAAAATGGTTACCTAAAACCAAGCATTGATCTCTTGTAGGTGTTTGCTTCCGGTGGGGGATCATGGTTGCTCGATAGTGGAGATACAAATCATATGACCGGCAGAAAGGACTTGGTGGTGGACGTGCACAAGATTCCATATATGCCCACCAATGTCGAGTGGGGTGATGCCTCGTCTTCTAAGGTATTGGAACTCGGCAAGGTTGTCATTTCTCATGATCTCACGATCGAGAAGGTCATGCTTGTTGAGTCCCTTGCATACAATTTGCTTTCCGTTCGTCAACTTGCAATCATGGGCTTTGCCACTTTCTTTGATATTGATACCATGGCCCTCTTGTGGAGCAAGACTCTTAAAGTAGCCTTTGTTGGGCATGTAGAGAACGATCTATATGTGATTAACTTTTCAGAGCGACCCACTAAGACCGCGACATGCCTAATGGCTAAAGTTGACATGGGATGGCTTTGGCATCACCGTTTAGCCCATGTCAATATGAGATCTTTGTGAAGTCTTCTCAAGGGGGACCATGTCCGTGGACTAACGAATGTTAGTTTTGCTAAAGATAATGCTTGCAGTGCCTGTATCGAAGGAAAGCTTCATGAGAAGGCTCACCCTCCCTCGACTATCATTTACTCGAAGAGGCCTTTAGAGCTCCTTCATTTGGATCTCTTTGTGCCTCCATCCTTTGATAGTCTTGGGGGTAGGAAGTATTGCTTGGTGATTGTGGATGACTATTCAAGATACACTTGGGTGTATTTCTTCAAGAGGAAGAGCGAGACCCAACAAACCGTCATTGACTTTGCAAATGAAGCCCAACGTCAACACAATGCAAAGATCTTGACAATAAAAAGTGACAACAGCACCGAGTTCAAGAACTACACCTTGGATGAGTTCCTTAGTGATGAGGGGATCAAGCATCAATATTCCGCACCTTACACCCCTCAACAAAACGGTGTTGCGGAGAGGAAGAACCGGACGTTGATGGATGCGGCAAGGACCATGATGGCGGAGTTCAGGTCTCCATACAACTTTTGGGCGGAAGCCATCAACACAGCATGTCATGCATCCAATCGGCTCTACCTCCGCAAGGGCTTGAACAAGACTCCATATGAGATACTCACCGGTAACAAGCCCAACCTCAAGTACTTTCGGGTGTTCGGGTGTAAGTGTTTCATTCTCAAGAAAGGTGTTCAGTTGTCTAAATTTGAGGCTAGAGCTTATGAGGGCATATATTTTGGTTATGCTACAAACTCTCACGCTTACCATGTCCTCAATAAATCCACGGGACTTATTGAGAGACGTGTAACGTGGAGTTTGATGAGAATAATGGCTCCCAAGTGGAGCAAAGTGGCACTTGTGATGTAGGTGATGAAATTCCTCCATGAAGCCATAAGAAGAATGGGTGTTGGTTTTATCCTACCCATTGAGGAACCCCTTGTGGCCGAAGGAGAAGGACAATGCTCCACTCTAGTGGAGCCATCACCAACCCAAGGCCCACACGCTTCCGAAGAACAAAGTGAAGGCCCTCAACCTCATGAACAAGACCAAGGGCAAGATCATGCTCAAGACGGTGTTGACACACCAAGTGATGCCCAAGGTCAAGTTCTCTCCTCCGAGCAAGTTCAAGATCAAGAACAAGCTCAAGACGGCGCTCAAGATGATCAAGTGAGCGCTCCTCAACTCACCACCGAGGAGGAATTGGAGCGTCGTGCCACCAAGATTGCATACAAGCTCTCCACCAAGGGTCATCTCATGAAGAATGTGCTTGGAAGCATTCAAAAGGGGGTAAGCACTCGTAGACAATTGGCAAACTATTGTGAACATCACGCGTTTGTCTCTTGTGTTGAACCCCAAAAGGTATATGAAGCACTCGAAGATCCGGATTGGCATAATGCCATGCATGAAGAGCTCAGCAACTTTGAGTACAACAAGGTGTGGAGATTGGTGCCAAGGCCGACGGGGAACCACAATGTCATTGGAACCAAGTGGATATTCAAGAACAAGCAAGATGCTCAGGGGACCATCATTCGCAACAAGGCAAGATCGGTGGCACAAGGCTACTCCCAAGTCGAGGGTATTGACTACGGTGAAACCTTTGCTCCTATTGCTCGCCTTGAATCCATTCGTTTGTTGATTGCTTATGCTTCCCATCACAACTTTAAGTTGCAACAAATGGATGTGAAGAGTGCTTTTCTTAATGGTCCTATTAATGAGTTGGTTTACGTCAAGCAACCCCCCGGGTTCGAGGATCCCTACTTTCCCGATCATGTGTATCAACTCGATAAGGCACTCTATGGCCTTAAACAAGCCCCACGTGCGTGGTATGACCACCTTACCGAGTTGTTACAAGATCGTGGGTTTGAAGTTGGGCTAATCGATCCCACTCTTTTTACTAAGAAGGTCAAAGAGGAGTTGTTTGTGTGCCAACTATATTTTGATGACATTATCTTTGGTTCCCGTAACAAAGCTTTCAATGAGGAATTTGCCGCACTAATGACCTCAAAATTCAAGATGTCTTCCAAGGGAGAGTTGAAGTTCTTTCTCGGTTTCTAAGTGAAGCAAAGAAGAGAAGGAACCTTCATCAACCAAGCCAAATACACTCAAGACATGCTCAAGAGATTCAAGCTAAGTGATGTCAAGCCGGCTTCCACTCCAATGCCCACCAAGTGCCAACTTGACATTGATCCCAATGGTAAAGTGGTGGATCAAAAGGTATATCGTTACATGACTGGATCCTTGCTTTACCTTTGTGCATCTAGACCGAATAACATGTTGAGTGTGGGAATTTGTGCACGGTTTCAAGCCGCACCTAAGGAAAGCCACTTTGTGGTGGTCAAGCGAATCTTTCGATATTTGGCTCATACCACAAACTTTGGCTTATGGTACCCAAGAGGAGCAAACTTCAAGCTTGTAGGATATTCGAACTCTGATTGGGCGGGAGACAAAGTGGATAGGAAGTCCACTTCCGGAGGGTGCCAATTCCTTGGTTGCTCTTTGGTAAGTTGGTCTTCCAAAAAGCAAAGTTGTGTATCTCTCTGGCCCAATCAAGCGGAGTATGTGGCGGCCGGTAGTTGTTGTGCACAACTCTTATGGATGAGGCAAACTTTAAAGGATTACGGTGTCATTTGTGACAAAGTGCCTCTTTGGTGTGACAATGAAAGTGCCATCAAGATTTCTCTCAACCCGGTGCAACACTTCAAGACGAAGCATATTGAGATTCGGTATCACTTCATCCGAGATCACATTAGGCAAGGAGATATCGAGCTCAACTACGTCAACACTCATGATAACCTTGCAGATATTTTCACTAAGCCGTTGGTTGAAGCAAGATTTCACGAGTTAAGGCATGAGCTAAATATCAATGATTCGAGCAATGTTGCTTGAACCCTTGCACACCCCACCATACTCAGCTTGTTGTCTTGTTTAGATGTAGGCATGGACATAGGGGGAGTGTTGTTCTGTCAATGTACTCTCCCTCCCCCATTATGCATAAATTGATCAACTCTTTCACATTAGCCATTTTTTATGGTACTTGTGCTTCAAAGACGAGTTTTGGTCATGGGCCCAAGGATAATTCTTCGCGGTGCCATACCAATTGACTCAAACATAGGTGGCTCCGGCCACCGCCCTCTCTTTGGAGAGGTGGTGTCTCGTGGTTATTTCTTGTTGTCTTTTTGCCCCTTTTCTCTTCGTGTTGAGCGTGTTCTTGTGGTGTCTTGTTTGCTTGAAGTTTCCATGCGAAAACCTCTCTCTTTCCTTGTGTTTGAAACATGCATTTTCTTGAGCTCACGGTACTATCGGGGCCTGCCACGGTACTACCGCGTGTGGAGAGCATGGTACTACCGCACCCAGCGCGGAAGTAATTTTTTACTGCCGCCTGGGAGAGCGGTACTACCGCTTAGGTGCGGTACTTCCGTCCAAGCGGTAGTACCGTGATGAAGCGCGGTACTACCGCGCTGACGAGTGTGCGTGGGGGTTATGACTCAGGCAGGGGAGTTCCAACTCCCCATACCCATTCACTTGTTTCTCTCCCCGTCGCCTCTCTCTCTCTCTCTCTCAAGAATGGCGCCGGAGACCCTCGCCGGATCTCCGTCTCCGGCCACTCTCCTTGGATTTCGACCGGTGGGATCATTCCCCACTACTTCCACTTGCCATGGACCCAGGTTTCTCCTCAAATCCCTCTCTCTCTTGGTTGTTCTTTTGCCTCTAGGTTTTTGGGGAGATGCATGTGTTCTTGAGATTTTAGGCCAAATCTATGCAAGAGTAGGATGTAGGAGAGTAGTGTTGCATAGAAATTATACTCGATATGTTGTCACGTGGTAGATTTGATCAACCGTAGTACCGCCATGTTTTCGCGGCTTTTCTCAGATTCAAAGTGATTTGGATCTGCCGCCGTGCGGTACTACCGCATCTAGTATGCGGTACTAACGCAGGTCCGGTACTACCGCATATCAGGTGCGGTACTACCGCTCGGGCTGTGGCACTAAGATCCTACTACCGCTCCAAGCCCCAGTACAACCATGCCGTCACACGGTACTACTGCGACTAGGAGCGGTACTAAAATTTTAGTACCGCACGACCTGGCAGTACTACCGTTGTTGTCCAATCTTCCTCTTGGCAATTACCATGTATGCTTTCTACTTGTTTCTCTTGTCTTGCTAAGGTCTTTGCATTGATTCTTCTTGCTCTTTGTGTGTGTTTTTGCCTTGTATCTTAGGTGGTGGCTCTCGCCGTTCCAATCCCGGTCGTGACACTGGCTCCAAGCGACTGCGCAATCAAGATGAAGCACCAGAGGGCTCCACTGCCCCCAAGCGCAATGTCAAGACCTCAACTAGCAAGCACAAGGAACCCGCTAAGGGCATGGACGAGATTCCCCTCGCTGAGTTTATCCCACTACAAAAAAAGACACATTCGTGACATTTTGGGCTGAACTAAATTTTTTTCTGTCATACATACGACACTTCTATGGCGATAATTGTGACAAAACTCGGTATGATCATAGATGTGGTGGGCTCCTACTTCTATGACAAAAAATCATGACAGAAAATCGGCTTTTCGTCCTGGGCGGGCCGGAGACGCAGCTGCATGACATTCTTTGGGCCGTCCATGACGGAAAAAACCGTGGTAGAAGCGAGGGGAGGAAAATTTCGGGAGTTCGGTTAAGGTGGGAGGTCGGGGAAGCGATGCGCTGCTTTCAGACACGCACGCTGCTGCAGCGTGTGCGAGGCGTTGGCTCTAATCGAACCCGAAGCGAGGCGTTGGGCTCTAATGTAACCCGAGCGATTGCACCGCAGGCTACACGTTATCGAACTCGAGCGATCGATCGATGGCTGTTAATCGAACCCGATCGGCGATTCTTCGCCATCGCCGCTAATCAAGCCGATCGATGCTACCTGGGATGAACAAAGGAGCGCTATGGGGGGGGTTGGATGAATAAAGGAGCGGTGGCGTTGCCTCTGGATGAACAGGACCCCGTGGTGTGGTGGAGGGCTGGATGAACAGTAGACAATGGAGGGGTGGTTTAACAGGACCCCGTGGTGTGGAGGGCTGGATGAACAGTAGACGGTGGAGGGGTGGTTGAATAGTAGCCGGTGGAGTAGCGCACGGAAGAGGCTGGATGAACAGGAGCCCGTGGAGGCTGGAGGAGGTCGATGGTAGTCCGTGGAGGCTGGAGGAGGTCGACGGTGGAGATGAACAGTATCCCGTGGAGTCCCGTTTTGCGGTACGCCACACCCCTCCCGATGAACAGGACCCCTGCTTCGATCAGAAGCGCCCAACACAAGTCCGCTTTCGTCTGCTTTTGCGGTATGCCACACCCTCCCGATCAACAGGACCCCGTTTGACCGTAGGAGGTCCGTTTAAATCCGTTTTGCGGCACGCCACACCCTCCCGATCAACAGGACCCCGTTTACGACCATAGGAGGTCCGCTTTCCTCCGCTTTTGCGGTACTCCACACCCTCCCGATCAACAGGACCCCATTCAACGTTGGAGGTCTGTTTTCGTCTGCCAGCGGTACGCCAGCCTCGCTTCCATCGCTGTTCCATCCAAGCCCTCCCGATGAACACGACCACGCATTCCGTTCCGACCCAGCCGGTTGGCTCCCCATGAACACGAGAGGACGCTGTTTCTCCATTCCGACCCAGCCATGTACGTATGCACGAGTAGGCGTTCGAGACCCTGCCCGTATGTACGTACGTGGTCGTATTTTCTTTCTTGCACCCTCGCCGCTGTACGTACGTGTACATGCTACGTGCGCGCCTCTACTACGACACGTGCGCACCTCTACAACGACCAGTATGTACGTACATGTTCGCGACCAGAATGACAATGCTACGTATGATTCGACTAGGTGGATCCCGACTGTCAGGCACTTCCTTGCATGCGAAGATGTAGCTGGTGGGTCCCAGCAGTCAGGGGGGCGAATCGTTTTTTTTTTGCCCAGACGCACTTCCTTGCGTGCGAAGATGTAGCCGGTGGGTCCCAGCAGTCAGGGGGGCGAATCGTTTTTTTTGCCCGGACGCACTTCCTTGCGTGCGAAGATGTAGCTGGTGGGTCCCAGCAGTCAGGGGGGCGAATCGTTATTTTTTTTGCCCGGACGCACTTCCTTGCGTGCGAAGATGTAGCTTGTGGGTCCCAGCAGTCAGGGGGGCGAATCATTTTTTTTCCCGGACGCACTTCCTTGTGTGCGAAGATGTAGCTGGTGGGTCCCAGCAGTCAGGGGGGCGAATGTTTTTTTCGTGAAATACGGTGGCCCATCCGGTGGGTCCCTGCTGTCAGGTGGAGGAATAATTATTTTACACGTAATAAGGAGGCACTTCCTTGTTGCGGCCGTGGACCAAGCTGTCAGCCTCTCCACGTACGGTCCACGTCCGATGGAAGCCATTCCTTGACCACGTTGACCACGCTGCGCCAAGAGCACCAGGGCGGTGGATGACGGCGAGGCCTAGGAAGGGGACGATGCGGAGCCGGGGAACACGCGGCAGTGGATGCCCACGCGTAGAGGAGTACGAGGGTTCACTAGTTCGCTGCGGTATGAGGCTGACGTTGCCGCAGAATAACAGGGGGTGTGGGTGAGTAGAGGGATGGCCTGGCCAGCGGTGGGAGTAGTAGGGGGCGGTGAGGACTCCGCCGCATCGTAGCCGGCCACAGGAGGCAGGAGCACGAGGCATGACCGGCGCTGGTTTGGGCGGCTGGAGCAAGAAGACCAGAGGTTGAAGAAGCACTGCGGCCGTTGGATGGACATCGTACAGTCACTGGAGCTAGAATCGTGCATATTGACTAAGTTGACAAAGTCCTCCGTCCCCGTCAACTTAGTAGGCCCACAAGTCAGCCTGCCACTATACTGGGTCCCAGCTAACAAGCGGAGTATTCATTTTTTTGTGCGTAATAAGGAGGCACTTCCTTGCGTGCGAAGATATAGCTGGTGGGTCCGAGCTGTCAGCGGCGGTAACATTTTTTTCGCGAAATACAGAGGCCCTTTCAGTGGGTCCTCGATGTCGTGGAGGAATCATTATTTTGCGCGTAATAAGGAGGCATTTCCTTGCGTGCGGCCGTGGACCCAGCTGTCGGCCTCTCGCACGTCTGATCCCACTTCAGATGCATGTCGGTCGTTGACCACGTTGACCAGACCGCCGAGAGCACCGGTGGCGGTGGACGCCGGCGAGGCCTATGAAGGAACGACACGGAGGCAGGAAGACTTCGGTAGTTGTTTCCCACTGGAGGGGAGTACGACTGTACGAGGGTTTATCGTCTGCGTCTGCCGTCGCCAGAGAATAACAGCAGGTGTGGGTGAGTAGAGGGATGGCTAGGCCAGCGATGGGAGTACGGTGAGGCGGTGGGGCCTGCGTGGCAGCAGAGCCAGCCGCGGGGAGGAGGGAGCAGGCAGTCCCGCCGGCGCTTGTTTGAGCGGCTGGAGCAGGAAGAGCAGAGATTGAAGAAGCACGACGTCCGTTGGATGGCCACCCATGATCACTACTTAAAGGCCAACCCTTTTTTAGGAAAGCCTCAAATCTGTGGAAAACAGCATACAGCCCATCTGCCATTATTTCTAATAATTTACAGCCCATTTGCTAATTCTTAAGGTTTTTTTGGAGCCCATATTCTTTTTGTTAGCATTACAGCCCATATTGTGGCCATGGTTAAAAAATTATACGAAATTTTGCATATTTTGGTGCGGTCCGAACTGTTTTTAATCCCGAAATTTCGACTCACATTCAAACTGATTTTAAAAATAAATGTATATCAATATAAAATCCAACAAATTCTCCATGCATAAAAATTAATATAATTTAAAATCTCAAAATAAAAAAAAGATATTTGAAACTAATTGCCGGTTTGATGTGTTTTAAAAATGTACAACCCATTTCTCATTACTGATGGGCCATTTTCTCGGCCAGCGAAATGAAAGCTCTCCTCGTCGTGAAAGATTTGCAGCCCAACAGGCCTGACAAAGCGAATTACTTGGCAAATCACAAAAAAACTGGGCTGTGGCCATGGACCCAGCTGTCAGCCTCTCCACGTACAGTACTCTTCCGATGGATTTCGTTCCTTGACCACGTTGACCACGCTGCGCGGAGAGCACCACGGCGGTGGACGACGGCGAGGCCTAGGAAGGGGACGACGCGGAGCCGGGGAAGACGCGGCGATGGAAGCCCAGCGGAGAGGAGTACGAGGGTTCACCGGTTCGGCGGCGGTGTGAGGTTGCTGCCGCCGCAGGCAGGCTCGCCGGTGGGAATAGTAGGGGGTGGTGAGGCCTCAAGGCAAAGACAGCCGCCACGGGAGGCAGGAGCATGAGGCACGACCGGCGCTGGTTTGGGCAGCTGGAGCAAGAAGACCAGAGGTTGAAGAAGCACTACGGCCGTTGGATGGACATCGTACGGTCACTGGAGCTACAATCGTTCATATTGACTAAGTTGACAAAGCCCTTCGTCCCCGTCAACTTAGTAAGCCCACAAGTCAGCCTCCCACCAAGGTGGGTCCCAGCTAGCAGGGGGAGTATTCATTTTTTTGTGCGTAATAAGGAGGCACTTCCGGTGGGTCCGAGCTGACAATGGGGAACGTTTTTCGCGAAATACGGTGGCCTGTCGGTGGGTCCCAAAGTAGTCAGCGGGCAAACATTTTTCGCAAAATATGGTGGCCCGTCCGGTGGGTCCTCTTTGCCGCTTGGAGGAATCGTTATTTTCCGCGTAATAAGGAGGCACTTACTTGCTGCGGCCGTGGACCCAGCTGAGACTCTCCACGTACAGTATACTTCCGATGGAAGTCGTTCCTTAACCACGTTGATCTCGCCGCGTTCCGTTGCATGCATGCATCCAGGGGCATGGTGCGTCCCCACTGTCATCCTCTCACGTACAGTCATCTTTCAATGACTCTCGGTTGTTGACCACGTTGACCACACCGTGCCGAGCGCACCCAGACTGGAATGACCCGGAGATGGGGAAGACGGGCAAAGGAGTCGCAGATGGAGAGGAGTGGGAAACTTCACTGGTTCGGCCGCGGTGCCGCCCATGAGAGACAGGAGCAAGAACAGAGGTTGAAGAAGGAGCACGGCTGTTGGATTAACATCCAACGGTCCAGCTGCTAGAATCATTTGTTTATTAAGTTGACAAAGCCGTGCGTACACGTCCTCTTAGTAGGCCCACAAGTCAGTCACCAAATCTGACGGGTCCCAGCTGTCAATGGGATGAATAAATTTTTTCGCAAAACAAGGAGGCACTTCCTTCCGTGCGAAGATACAGCCGGCGGTTCCCAGCTGTCAGGCGGAGGAAACATTTTTTTCAGCTTAATAAGGAGGAACTTTCCTTGCGTGCGACCATGGACCTCGTGGGTCCCAGCCATCAGGCTCTCCACGTACAGTCCTCTTCTGATGACTCTCGTTTGTTGACCACGCCGCACCGAACACAGCGAGGTGGTGGACGACGGCGAGGCCCCGGACGGGAACAACTCGGAGATGGGAAAACGCGGCAGTGGAGTCGCAAATTGAGAGGAGGAGAAGGGTTATAACTGGTTCTGTTGCGGCGTGGGGCTGTAGTCTGTGGAGAATAACAGGAGGTGTCGCGGGGTGGAGGGATAGCCTGGCCGGCGGTGGGGTAGCGCTTCGCAGAGATGCGTGCTAAGCAGAGCCGCTAGCCGCCGGAGGCCGGACCAGGCGGTCCCGGCGACGCTGGAGGAAGAAGACGAGAGATTGAAGGTGCATGCCGACTGTTGGATATAAATCCAATGGCTGTGGATGACACAATCATTTGTTGACCAAGTTGACAACACCCTGCGTAGGCTTCAACCTATTGGCCCACATGTCAGCCTGCAAAAATGTGGCATATATTTAACCCATGTTTTCCTGAATGTACAGTCCATTTGCTGGGCTGGGTGAACAAATAATTTCGCGTCAATCAGGCCCATTTATATTTTCTAAGAAATCCTAGCCCATTTGCACTTCCTTGAAATACACGTATTAGGTGGGCTCGTTATATATATAATGTTATGTTAGAAGGAGCAATTAATATCAAAGAATAAACCGGAGAGGCACATTTTTTATATATATAATTAAGAAATTTAGCGAGTTATTGCTCAAAACAAAAATGAGCGCGTTATTATTAAATTGGTCCTTAAAATCTTCGCAAGCTTTTCTATGCAATCACTAGGATTTTCCTTGCGTGTGAGTCAAAAACAACCAGGATTTTCCGTTAAACATTTACTTTTATAGGTTAATAACATGTGGGATGTTTTTATAATGTATATATAAGTCTCTATAAAATATACGATAATAATAATAATATAAATATATATAATGTGGTTAGAAGGGAAAACATAAATCGGACACAGCATTACTTTTATAAGAGACCTGCGTTTTATACCCCACAGTAGGCATACTAACTAGTTCACACACAAATACAACAGAAAAGGTAAACATTCATATCAAACTCAGGTTCACAGGACACATTCATATTCATAGCCAACATTCACTATCACCAACTCAAAAGATTCATATATACACAAGCTCAGCATATCTATGCATCCAAATGATTGATAGATCACACGACAATATTCATACATAATTCACAAAAAGATTCAGATATACACATGTTCAGTATGTTTATGCATCCAAATGATTGAGATCACAACCAATATGATCCATGGACAAACTTTAATTACCTAGGGTACAGACTGGTAAATGGTGTTCAATCGGAGGTACTTCTTGCTAAAATTAGTTCTTGTACGAGTAAACTTTCAAGTACATAAGAGGCACATGCAATCTGAACTTTGCTTGTAGGTTTATCCTCAAATAGTGGCCTCGTGCGAGGGAGGTTTGAGCAACTTGACCACTACTTTCATCCAACTAGTTCTTGGCTCATCTTGGTCATGTATCTTGCCAAAATTCTAGATTGCGCATTTGAGAAAGGAGGCGGTTGAGAAAATGAACCACCCAAATTTTTTGTGCAGTTCAACTGAAATGGAGCATCCTTGGCATGCAGACTGATTAAGTGCTAGATGAATATACGCGTCAACCAACTTGTCTGGAATATTTAGACTCCATGCCATATAGTTCGCTACCATATGTGCCGATAACCAAAAGGCATAAGTTGGGACCAAAGACTGGACTGCGTTTTTCTGGGCTATGCACCAAGCAATATTTTTGGCGTTCACTCTCCTAATACTTGGAGTTTGTCAATTGGTTGATACCGGTTGATACTCGAATGAATATAGGCACTTCTTGTCAACATCGATGCTTGTCTGAGTGAACTTTGGAATACATAGCAGCAGCATAAGTACATGTCCATCTGATCATTTTGTGCAGTTCTACTAAAATCACCCGATGTAATGATTTGCCTGCGAGTTCAGGCTCCAAATTACTCCTTTATGAAATTGGCAAACAGTAGCACAATACCAATTACCAATACATATGACAGGCACAATAATCAGGATAAAGACTAGTACCGACCTGTGTGAGGTAGCATATCAATTACTATTTCCTTTGACTGGAAGCCGAGATAAGCCAAGCGACTGACAGCAAAGGAAGAAAGCAAGCGGAGATTAGCGACTGACAGGAAAGGACGGAAGATGTCGAGGCAATGAAGCACCCAAAGTTTTTGTGCAGTTCCACCAAAATCGAGCATCCTTGTTGGCACATATATTGAGAGAGTGAGATTACTGTAATAGTGGGACTAATTGATGAAACATACACTAACAAATAGAAGCACACTCATTATCTTAATGGGTAAAGTTAGAAACATAGTAGTCTTTCTTAAAGAGAAGTATTAGTTTATTTAATCAGTGCCAATTAGCTCAACTCAACACTCAAAGCATTGCCATTTATCATAGGTTGCAAAACTTAAAAGTGCAAAGATAAAGGAGTTTCTCATGACAAGAGTACGATACAAATAGAGATGACAAAGAACTAATATGGATGAAGGCCTTAGGCCCGTACCAACCTGAGAAAAAAAGCTTATTCATGTAGTCCCATAAGAGATGATAAAGCACTCACTGGAATCACACAATAGTATATATGTTTGTGCACTTCAAATGTATGGTTGAAATCACTCTTGTTTACCAGTGCTATGATTATATCGAAAGATTAGCAAGAACTTCTAGCAGAGTTAAAGCACTTGCTGGGATACAGTTCATTGTATTGTCTTGTGTAGTTCCACTAAAATGTATGATTGGCACAACGTGATCCCTGTTTGCACAAGTAGGAACAAGGTGAAACCTTCATTAGCTTAGTGAGAAATGATAGGAAGACATTAGCATATTACTCAAACAGTAGCATCAAATTCATGATGGACAATACGCAAAACATTGCCTCATTGAACCAATGGCAATAAATTGACATGCAAAACAATAGCACTATTATGTCATGACACTAATAATATTCCCTCCCTGCTCCACCAAATGATTCACCTCCATAGACAAACATTAACACGTACATGATTCAGCATAGGGTCCTACTAAAGATTTGTTTAACTCCAACAGGAAAATTAGGCAGTAATAAATTAGTGGTACTTAAGTACTCCTAATTAATTAAGTGGTTGTTTGGATAAATGAAATTAATGCCTAGTTTTAACAAAACACTTTTTAGTTGGATTTTTTGGAAAACTAGTTTTACTAACAATTCAGTTAGAAACAAGCATACACAAAACATTGTTTGGATGATAAAACAGGCTTGCGCAAGGGGGCTGCACTGTCGACGCCTAGTTCTCGCATGTCCATCTGAAATTCTGAATGCCTGGATGGGTCCATCATTTGCTCGCGGCAAGATAAGAGTAGCGATGCAGCTAGCCGGTTTGGGCGACATCAACGCCGGGATGGTTCTTTCTGCAGCGGTGAAGGTGAGAACTGATGGAGATGCAACATTGTGGCCTCGAGATTCAAGTACTAAAACCAATCTGGATGCTCCCGAACATGAATCATTCGCTAAAAAATGCACTTGTGCGAACGTAATGAGAATGACCAATCATTGAAGAACAACAACTAGCGTACAAGGTGGCCGCACTAAAACTTAAGATCAGATTGGTAAGAGGCCGCCATCAGCAAGGAAGATAAGGGAGGAGTGCTACCTTGGGAAGAACCAGTGGTCGTCTGTGATGGCGACGGCCGCCGGCAACGCGGGATGAGTGCTCACTTGGGAACGACCTGTCCGATGATGGCGACGGCCGCGTCGAGGAACGTAAGATTAGTTGTCGCTAGAGAAGGGCCAGTCGTCGACGGTGACGGCAGCAGTCGGCGGCGGCGCGGAAGGAGTGGTCGCCGGCGATGGCCACGGGCAAGGCGGAATGAGTTGTTGCGATGGCGATGGCAACGTGCATGCCGGTTGGGCTATATGCAGGTCGCGGGCTGCGGATGATAAATTGGTTTATAGAAAAACGTCTAATCGTCGTTTTTCCATAAACTCGGTTTTTCAGTTTTACAAAAGCTAAGATTTACTTATCCATGGATTTGTTACGTCAACCAAATAGAGTTTGTCGTAACCGAAAATGTGTGTAGACCAAACTGATTTAGTAAAATCCCTGTATCCAAACAACCCCTAAGTGAGATAGCAGAAGTGGAAGGGCTCCCTGGAGGATCGTCTCACATGTAAGGTAGTCGTTGCCGGAGCCCTTGAATGGCCTCGACTGAGGCCTCTCGCTTTAGCAAGATCACCTTGGCACTGTTTATTCTTCTTCTTCTTCCTCTTCATGCTCTGTTTCCCTTTCTCCTCACCAGTTGGTGAAACCAAGTACATGATTGGCCTTCTAATTCAGAATTGGTTTTGTCAGTGAGGGAGTACAAGTGTACTAGTAAAAAACAGCATTATTTTCTCATGGCAGTCAGAAAATAGAGATGAACACATGCATTAAATATCATTCTTACCTAAAGGAAGGTTATGGCGCCAATATGGATGATGAGGATTGGAACACAGATCTCCCTTTGTGCAGTTCCACCAAAATGAACCAACTGTTCCATTCTGACATTCCAGTTAAACAGCACAAAAGTCACTTCTTTTAAGAAGAGTTTTGTGCAGTGCACCAAAAGGTCACAATAGCAACCAGGTGAATTGGATATCCATGTTTGAAAGGCACAGAGGAAACAGTCAGAGTCTCAAACAATTACAGGCAAAAACATTTGGCTAAACTTGTCAGTGTGTCAAACAATTACAGGCAAAAATAGTGGCATGGCTTCATTTTTACCAGGGACATTATATTAGGAACAGCTAAGGCTGTGTTCGGTTCACAGGTTTGGTGCAGGATTTTCGTGGTAACACAATTCCTACGGTATTCTTTCCCTTCCAACCGTTCGGAACACGGGAAAGGTGAATAGTGTTTCATAGGAAAGCTAGTCTGGTAGTACTGATTCCATAGGATTAGAAACATCCACGTTGCCAGTTTTTGGGCGGAAGCTTTGAGGCAGCGCCGCTGCCATGCGTTAGACAAAGGTTCTGTGATGTGTTTGCCAGAATAAAAAAATCAACCTATGTGTGGTACGTGAGGTGAGGACAAGAGTAGTCACTGTGCAGCTGAATAAACAAATAGCATCTCATACTGCCAAGCATGCTACTCTAAAAAACAAATCTATGCATTTCGTAGTCCATCTGAACATATTCTCTTGAGAGTTTCCTCCGATTCGATGTTCCATAGTTTTATACCTACATTCCTTTCCTATTCCTCTATTTTCATCAAGATCTATATTTTCTGCCCCTGTATTCCGACCGGACCCTAAATATTTGGTATAAGGGCATGGGACAGTGGGTGCACAAGCAGTACAGCACCATGTACATAAACAGGGGCATAAAGTGGTGATTCATAGTGTGTTGCCCCGAGAAACAAACATCCAAGAAACATATCTGGGTTGGTCCCATTTTTGTTCACTCTAGCCACCTACTCCTATGTGTGGATAGCAAATCTAGTCCTGGTCATACCACTGTGTACAGCGTTACCCCTATATTTCCCTTTTCGACCAAGAGACCGGTTGGATGACCAGTCTGTACTACTTTCACCCCCTTTCATTCCTATTTGTACCAAGTACGATGTACATACTAAATTCCCCCACCCCCACTTTATTTCTTGTTTGAACCAAGTACTCTCTCTGTCCGGAATTACTTGTCATCAAAATGGATGTGTCTAGAACTAAAATACATATAGATACATCCATTTCAATGACAAGTATTTTCGGACGGAGGGAGTACAAGATTCGACTCCATGAAGTAGCTTTACCTCTAACAATATAAGAAAAAAAATAGGTGATGTTCGACCATCCGATCGAGAGGGGCTGAGAGGTAGAAAATGATGCACATGCAGCGACGTAGCGAGCTGGGGAAGTAGAGCTAAGGCGGTTTTGAACGAAGATATACCTGAAGGTCGTCAGGATGTGGATAGGTGGGCGGCAGGAGGCCGGATCCGCCCACAGGCAACAACAAAGGGATCGGAGGACCTCCCGTGCCGGTGCTCGGCCAGAGATAACGGTGCAGCCGACAGTGGGTCTCCTCCCTCGCTGTCGACAACGGCCTAAACGCTGCCCCTCCTCCCCTTCACCGGCGGAGGGGGATATGTCCGGATCTGTAACTAGCGGTGAGGATAGAAAGCCAGTGTTATTTGAAGGGAGAAAGACAGTGTTACTACCCCTATCTTGTTTAGATCTGGAGAGGATGAGAGTATGTGAATAGAGCAACCCTAGCAAGCAAGCGCGGAGGCTCTGGCCTATATATAAGTAGTGGGGTAGTTTTCCTTTTTCACTCCATCAAAACAATCGTTTAAAATTGTGTACTACTACATGCCAGGTCGCGGTATTTTTAGTTGATTGATTGTTTTTTGAGATAGCTACCCGCGTGTTCCAAGTGGTGTTACGGTGTGCCAGGTCTCATTTTGTATAGTTCAAGTCTGGTAATACAAGTCACTCAATTAAATGAACAACCACCCCTCGTAAAATTGTGAACAAGCCCACGGCTAAAATTAGCGGAAACGTGGGTTGCCCCAACATGCATTATTATTTATATTTTCTACTCCTCCATTCCTAAATATAAGTCTTTTAAATTAGCCACTCCTAAGACAAGAATTTTTATTAGCAAAGTGAACCCCACATGTCATAGACACAAAAATTGTGGCAAGATTCCTTAGGCAAGCCAAAGTGTGTCTAACAATTTGAGCAACTTAGGTTAGGCAAGTGTGGCAAGTGTGGGAAAAATAATGTGGCAACATAAGACAAACATAGTCACAATCCAAACAGCCCCGTAATTTTTTGTGACATGCATGAAAATTTGGTTAGTTAAATTTATAGTCAAAATTTGGCAAGGTGCATCAAATCAACACATGCAAGTATCAAAAGGAAAGTCACGGCATGCATGCATGCGTTGTACTCCCTCTGTTTTCCAAATATAAGTCTTTTTAGCGATTGCAACAAGTGACTACATACGAAGCAGAATATGTCTACTTCTACATACGAAGTAGCCCATTTGAAATGTGTAAAAAGACTTTTATCGAATGCAGTGCTTTGACGTGTCGCGTCAACTCGTACAAGACCGAGAAATTTGATTACTACGACGCCCTCTCCCTCACGGACTGAGCTCCGGTGCCTTAATTGCACCTGCCTTTGGCTGCATGACAGGAGGGCCAACCACCTGTTGGGCCCACATGTCATAGACGCAAAGGCAGGAGCAGTAAGTAGAAGCTTTCGCAACACGCTATCCCTCTCGCACGAGGTGGACGGACATGCATCAGTGGATTCGATACTGTAGAAGTAGGAGTAACATCATTGTTCGTCTTCTCGAAGAGGCGAAGAGCCAAGCGCAACCCGAACGTGGCAGTTGCGAACGCTCGCGTGGTGCGGTTCCTTGGAGCACGCATATACTAGCCAGGCTCTTGCATGAGACAAAACTGCTACTCCCTCCTTTCCGGTTTATAGTGCTCAATTCAAAAATCTCACCAATCAATGTAGATGGTGAGTGGTGGAATACAGTTTGTATTTTTGCAAAAGCACCTAATTAATGCTCTTGTTTTCCTCAAAAAAATATGTTTATCAATGCATTAATTGCAATGCATGCATGCATAAAGTACATGCATTGGTCAATTTTCTCTTAATACTTGCATGCAATGATTTAATACACCTTGGGATCTGAAAATGTGATGGAAAACAACCAAATTGAGCCTTATCAAATGGAAAACATAAAATTTTGAGATAAGCCCTATAAACCGGAAAGGAGGGAGTATTGTTTAACAATTAAACTCCATTATCCATTGGTTGATACTCATTCTGCATAGGTCCACGCGCTTAGCACCATTTCCTCCTGGGGTCACCGATGTTTATTTGCTAATTAATAGCATTGCATGCAATGAACTAGCCATTGCAAGTCGTTAAAAGCATGCACACCTCTCATCTCTTATTGGTTGATATGTCAAGAAACAAGAAACAAGGTAGAAGTTAATGCACCGCGCCTAAGTGTTTTGGGACAATTTGGTTTTCGTAAGATGACTTACACACCTAGACGGAGGGAGTAGTATAGACCTGTAAACCGGACAGGAGTATTTGCCTTTCTAGAGTGACTAGACTACACTGTGTGTAGTACCCCCTCCCTTCCGGTTTATAGGGCTAGAATCTCAAATCTCATGAACCAAGGCATTTTGCGATTCGAGGAATGTATCTCGTACTTTACAAAACTAGCCTAATTAAACTCATGCATTAATTACATAGTTCTCTCGTTTTCCTCTCCGCCTTGGTCGAAGTGCACAATATTGAGCATTCATATATGACTAGCCGCTCTATCTACATGCGGGATATTTCAAAGCATCCGGGCCCGCGTGCCATTCACCAAATCACATCGAAGTGCTACAATGAGACTCAATTGTCACCCCGGTGTGGCCGTCATGACCCATCATATCACAAAACCCACATCTTTACCAAAGTGGTAAGGTGGCCTCCAAGTTGGACCGGACGAAGCAACCATCATTTCATTGGAACGCTCATTCAAGCCCTTTCTTCCCTTTCTTGAAGAAAACCTCACCTGTGCTCCTCACTTCGCCATTTTTCTTACAGACCGACGAAGGAAAGGTGGGCAAATCAGTTATGCTGCTATATTTTCATTCCAATAATCTTCTTTTTGCGAAGCACCGACCGATTCTCACATCCTATTCTTTTCCCGTTTTCATTGCGATTGTGGTTTCCTTTTGATTGCTTTTAATTTTTCAGTTCATTGATGGATCCTAGAGCACTAGGCAAAGAGTTCCCGGCGGACAACCCACTGGAGACAGCGATCTCCAGGAAGCGAGCACCGACCAACGAGTTGACCATGTTGGCGGGCCAACCCATGGAGACGAAGAACTCCAAGAAACAACCACTGGTCAAAGAGTTGAGGACGCTGGCGGACGAACTCCTCAAAGAAAGTTGGAAGAACAGCAAGGGCCCCACCGTGCCGACACCAGGAACTCTGATTGCCACCTATGTGAGGCTCAAGACCGAGTTTGAGGAGATAGTCACCGTTGAGAAGCAGTATTCCCTTGGCAAGGTGATGGCCCCCATCGAGGACGAGGAGATGGCCCCCGGAGGGATGAGATCCCCCAGTGAGCTGCACAAGGTAAAAAATAATGGCTTATTACCATGGTTGTGGTTTTTGATTACTTGCAATGTGCTTGCTAATATGCTAGGGTTGTGCAGGTGCCGGTGGTTGTCCTTGATGATTCCGATGTCATGGCCCGTCCTGTTGGCATCGCCTCAAGATCGATTACGATGCCGTTGTCCATCCTGTGGACATCGCCTGTAGATCGATTCCGATGTCGCGATCAGTCCTGTGGACATCACCCCGTAAATTGATTCCCATGCCGTTGTCCGTGTTGTGGTCATTGCCGAGAGATCGATGACAAGAAATAGTTGGTCGCGCTTAATCCTTCGTGGTAGTTTGCATTGCCCTGTGTTTAATTACCGTAACGATTCGTGTTATCAAACCATCTTAGGGCTAGTGCAATCGCCTTGTGTGGGTGGATCTTGCTACTTTTGTTTGATAGTGAATCATGCGATGAATCATGCGAACCCTCTCCGAGTTATGGAAACAGATGTATCCTCACCATCTTTTGATGTAATATATGGCATGCTTAGATGTAAGCTTGAACTGTTTATCATATCAACAGGGCTTGTTTGATGATTCTTGGTGTTAGTAGGCTAGCTACTGTGCGAGCTAAAGTACTTGCAAAACACTCACCGAAGAGAAACGTTGGGGCTGATGAGCTCGTGGTACGCTTATACTTATCCCTCGTCGATCGACCAATAGCCCTAGCTCCTAAAATTGTACGCTTAGCGATCGATCAGACAATAGTCGACATACATTCAGGCCTCATTTGGTTCATAGGGTAGGAAAATCATAGCAAAAGTACAGAGAACGTGCAACACAAAATCATAGCAAAGGCAGTAGACGCATTCCCTCCGCTCCAAAATAGATGACCTAGACGGGCTAGTTTGGCCTAGTGGGTTTCAAAGTGATATGACGTAGTACAGTGCCGCCCGGTCTTGGCGTGTGGTAGCGATATTGCAATGCAGTAAGTTTTCTTGAAGAAGCGGAATTCAACGAAGTCATGATGGTTCCTTCGTCCGAACAACTTACAGTGGGAAAGGTGTTGGAAATATGCCCTAGAGGCAATAATAAAAGGATTATTATTATATTTGCTTGTTCATGATAATTGTCTTTTATTCATGCTATAATTGTATTATCCGGAAATCGTAATACACGTGTGAATACATAGACTACAACATGTCCCTAGTGAGCCTCTAGTTGACTAGCTCGTTGATCAATAGATAGTCATGGTTTCACGACTATGGACATTGGATGTCATTGATAACGGGATCACATCATTAGGAGAATGATGTGATGGACAAGACCCAATCCTAAGCATAGAACAAGATCGTGTAGTTCGTTTGCTAGAGCTTTTCCAATGTCAAGTATCCTTTCCTTAGACCATGAGATAGTGTAACTCCCGGATACCGTAGGAGTGCTTTGGGTGTACCAAACGTCACAACGTAACTGGGTGACTATAAAGGTATACTACGGGTATCTCCGAAAGTGTCTGTTGGGTTGACACGGATCAAGACTGTGATTTGTCACTCCGTATGACGGAGAGGTATCTCTGGGCCCACTCGGTAATGCATCATCATAATGAGCTCAAAGTGTCCAAGTGTTTGGTCACGGGATCATGCATTATGGTACGAGTAAAGTGACTTGCCGGTAATGAGATTGAACGAGGTATTGGGATACCGACGATCGAATCTCGGGCAAGTAACGCATCCGATTGACAAACGGAATTGTATACTGTGGTTGCTTGAATCCTCGACATCATGGTTCATCCGATGAGATCATCGTGGAACATGTGGGAGCCAACATGGGTATCCAGATCCCGCTGTTGGTTATTGGCCGGAGAGCTGTCTCGGTCATGTCTGCATGATTCCCAAACCCGTAGGGTCTACACACTTAAGGTTCGGTGACGCTAGGGTTATTAGGAAGACTTGTATGTGATTACCGAATGTTGTTCGGAGTCCCGGATAAGATCCTGGACGTCACGAGGAGTTCCGGAATGGTCCGGAGGTGAAGATTTATATATGGGAAGTTGTCATACGGTCACCGGAAAGTTTCGGGGGCATATCGGTATTGTACCGGGGCCGGAGGGGTTCCGGGGTCCACCGGAGGGGCCACCTCTCTCGGAGGGCCTCATGGGCCAGAGGGCAGGGAACCAGCCCCTGGAGGGCTGGGCGATCCCCCTTGGGCCCATGCGCCTAGGGTTGGGGTGGGAAACCCTAGTGGGGCGCCTTGCTTGGGGGGCAAGCCCCCTCCCTTGCCCCCCCTCTAGATCTCATCTAAAGGGGGCCGGCCCCCTTCCCCCTTCCCCTATAAATAGAGGGGCGAGGGGAGGGCTGCACACAACATCCAAGGCGCAGCCCCTCTCCTCCTCCGTGTGAGCTTGGCGAAGCCCTGCCGGAGAACTGCCACTCCATCACCACCACGCCGTCGTGCTGCTGTTGGAGCCTTCTTCCTCAACCTCTCCCACCTCCTTGCTGGATCAAGGTGCGGGAGACGTCATCCGCTCCGTACATGTGATAAACACGGAGGTGTTGTCCGTTCGGCACTTGGTCATCGGTGATTTGGATCACGACGAGTACG
Source organism: Aegilops bicornis (assembly GCA_021605145.1). Taxonomy (NCBI): domain Eukaryota; kingdom Viridiplantae; phylum Streptophyta; class Magnoliopsida; order Poales; family Poaceae; genus Aegilops; species Aegilops bicornis. Next base: position 153,687,115 of record CM038675.1, read on the forward strand.
ACTCCCTCAACCCCGTTCTCTTGAACGCTTCCGCTCGCGATCTACAAAGGTATGTAGATGCACTCCTATCACTCGCTTTCTAGATGAACTCATAGATGGATCTTGGTGAAACCAGAGGAAAATTTTTATTTTCTCGCAACATTCCCCAACAAAGTGGCATCATGAACTAGGTCTATGCGTAGTTCTCTTTGCACGAGTAGAACACAATTTGTTGTGGGCGTAGATGTTGTCAACTTTCTTGCCGCTACTAGTCTTATTTTGCTTCAGCGGTATTGTGGGATGAAGCGGCCCGGACCGACCTTACACGTACGCTTACGTGAGACATGTTCCACCGACTGACATGCACTACTTGCATAAGGTGGCTAGCGGGTGTCTGTCTCTCCCACTTTAGTTGGAGCGGATTCGATGAAAAGGGTCCTTATGAAGGGTAAATAGAAGTTGACAAATCACGTTGTGGCTTTTTCAGAGGTAAGAAAACGTTCTTGCTAGAACCCTATTGCAGCCAGGTAAAAGATGCAACAACGATTAGAGGACGCCTAACTTGTTTTTGCAGCAATTGCCTTGTGATGTGATATGGCCAAAAGTTGTGATGAATGATGAATGATATATTGTGATGTATGAGATCATGTTCTTGTAATAGGAATCACGACTTGCATGTCGATGAGTATGACAACCGGCAGGAGCCATAGGAGTTGTCTTAATTATTGTATGACCTGCATGTCATTGATTCAACACCATGTAATTACTTTACTTTATTGCTAAACCGTTAGCTATAGTAGTAGAAGTAATAGTTGGCAAGCAACTTCATGGAGACACGGTGATGGAGATCATGGTGTCATGCCGGTGACAAGATGATCATGGAGCCCCAAGATGGAGATCAAAGGAGCTATATGATATTGGCCATATCATGTCACTAATATTTAATTGCATGTGATGTTTATTATGTTTTTGCATCTTGTTTACTTAGAACGGCAGTAGTAAATAAGATGATCCTCATAATAATTTCAAGAAAGTGTTCCCCTAACTGCATGCGTTGCTAAAGTTCGCCAAGCTTCAAGCACCACGTGATGATCGGGTGTGATAGATTCTCACGCTCACATACAACGGGTGTAAGACAGTTTTACACATGCAAAACACTTAGGTTAACTTGATGAGCCTAGCATGTACAGACATGGCCTCGGAACACAGAGACCGAAAGGTCGAACATGAGTCATATGGAACATACGATCAACATGGAGATGTTCACCGACGATGACTAGTCCGTCTCACGTGATGATCGGACACGGCCAAGTCGACTTGGATCATGTAACACTTAGATGACTAGAGGGATGTCAAATCTGAGTGGGAGTTCATTAAATAATTTGATTAGATGAACTTAATTATCATGAACTTCGTCTAAAATCTTTGCAAATATGTCTTGTAGATCAAATGGCCAACGCTCATGTCAACATGAACTTCAACGCTGCTCCTAGAGAAAACCAAGATGAAAGATGATGGCAGCAACTATACGGATCGGGTCCTAACCCGAGGATCATCCTCATAGCTGCCAAGAAAGCATATGTCCTAGAAGGACCGCTAGGTGAAGCACCCATCCTGCAGAACCAAGACGTTATGAACGCTTGGCAGTCACGTCTTGATGATTACTCCCTCGCTCAAGGCGGCATGCTTTACAGCTTAGAACCGGGGCTCCAAAAGCGCTTTTGAGCAACACGGAGCATATGAGATGTTCGAGGAGCTGAAAATGGTTTTCCAAGCTCACGCCGGGTCGAGAGATATGAAGTCTCCAACAAGTTCTATAGTTGTAAGATGGAGGAAAATAGTTGTCGCTGAGCACATACTGTAATGTCCAGGTTGCACAACCGCCTGTCCCAGCTTGAATATTAACCTCCTGGACGGGCGGTCATCGACAGAATCCTTGATCGCTCCCACCAAGCTACAAGAGCTTTGTGATGAACTACAATATGCAGGGGATGGTGAAAACTATTCCTGAAGTATTTTCAATGCTGAAGTCAGCAGAGGTAGAAATCAAAAAGGAACATCAAGTGTTGATGGTTAATAAAACCACCAAGTTCAAGAAGGGCAAGGGTAAGAAGAACTTCAAGGAGGACGGCAAAGATGTTGCCGCTACCGTAAAGCCGCTTGACGGGAAGAAGTCAAAGAATGGACCCAAGCCTGAGACTGAGTGCTTTTATTGCAAAGGGAAGGGTCACTGGAAGCGGAACTGCCCCAAATACTTAGCGGACAAGAAGGCCGGCAATACTAAAGGTATATGTGATATACATGTAATTGATGTGTACCATACCAGTACTCGTAGTAACTCCTGGGTATTTGATACCGGTGCCGTTGCTCATATTTGTAACTCACAGCAGGAGCTGCGGAATAAGCGGAGACTGGCGAAGGACAAGGTGACGATGCGGGTCGGGAATGGTTCCAAGGTCGATATGATCGCCACGGCATGCTACCTCTACATTTACCTACGGAATTGGTTTTAAACCTCAATAATTGTTATTTGGTGCCAAGTTTGAGCATGAACATTGTATCTGGATCTCGTTTAATACGAGATGGCTACTCATTTAAATCCGAGAATAATGGTTGTTCTATTTATATGAGAGATATGTTTTATGGTCATGCCCCGATGGTCAATGGTTTATTCTTAATGAATCTCGAACATGATGTTACACATATTCATAGTGTGAATACCAAAAGATGTAAAGTTGATAACGATAGTCCCACATACTTGTGGCATCGCCGCCTTTGGTCACATTGGTGTCAAGCGCATGAAGAAGCTCCATGCTGATGGACTTTTAGAGTCTCTCGATTATGAATCATTTGACACATGCGAACCATGCCTCATGGGAAAAATGACCAAGACTCCGTTCTCGAACAATGGAGCGAGCAACCAACTTATTGGAAATCATACATACCGATGTGTGCGGTCCAATGGGCGTTGAGGCTCATGGAGGATATCGTTATGTTCTCACTATCACCGATTTACTTAAGTAGATATGGGTATGTCTACTTGATGAAACACAAGTCTGAGACCTTTGAAAAGTTCAAGGAATTTCAGAATGAAGTAGAGAATCAACGTGACCAAAAGATAAAATTCTTACGATCAGATCGTGGAGGGGAATATTTAAGTCACGAATTTGGTACGCACTTAAGAAAATGTGGAATCGTTTCACAACTCACGCTACCGAACACCTCAACAGAATAGTTAGGTCCGAACATCATAATCGCACTCTATTGGATATGGTGCGATCTATGATGTCTCTTACCGATTTACCGCTATCATTTTGGGGATACGCCTAGAGACAGCTACATTCACTTCAAATAGGGCTCGTCTAAATCCATTGAGACGACACCGTATGAATTATGGTTTGGGAAGAAACCTAAGCTGTCGCTTTCTAAAAGTTTGGGGATGCGATGCTTATGTCAAGAAACTTCAACCCGAAAAGCTCGAACCCAAGTCGGAAAAATGCGTCTTCATAGGATACCCTAAGGAAACCATTGGGTATACTCTTCTACCTTAGATCCGAAGGCAAGATCTTTGTTGCCAAGAACGGATCCTTTCTCGAAAAAGAGTTTCTCTTGAAAGGAGTAAGTGGGAGGAAAGTAGAACTCGATGAAGTACTACCTCTTGAACCGGAAAGTAGTGCAGCTCAGAAAATGTTCCTGTGGTGCCTACACCGATCGGAGAGGAAATTAATGATGATGATCAAGGTACTTCGGATCAAGTTGCTACCGAACTTCAGAGGTCCACAAGGACACGCTCCACACCGTAATGGTATGGCAACCTGTCTCCGGAAATCATGTTGTTAGACAACGGTGAACCTTTGAACTATGAAGAAGCGATGGCGGGCCCAGATTCCAACAAATGGCTTGAAGCCATGCAATCCGAGATAGGATCCATGTATGAAAACAAAGTATGAACTTTGACAGACTTGCCCGATGATCGGCGAGCGATAGAAAACAAATGGATCTTTAAGAAGAAGACGGACGTGGATGGTAATGTTACCATCTATAAAGCTCGACTTGTCGCTAAGGGTTATCGGCAAGTTCAAGGGGTTGACAACAATGAGACTTTCTCTCCCGTAGCGAAGCTGAAGTCCGTCTGAATCATGTTAGCAATTGCCGCATACTATGATTATGAGATATGGCAAATGGACGTCAAAACGGCATTCCTTAACGGCCATCTTAAGGAAGAACTATATATGATGCAGCCGGAAGGTTTTGTCGACCCTAAGAATGATAACAAGGTATGCAAGCTCCAGGGATCCATTTATGGGCTGGTGCAAGCATCTCGGAGTTGGAACATTCGCTTTGATGAGATGATCAAAGCGTTTGGGTTTATGCAGACTTATGGAGAAGCCTGCGTTTATAAGAAAGTGAGTGGGAGCTCAGTAGCATTTCTCATATTATATGTAGATGACATACTTTTGATGGGAAATGATATAGAACTTTGGACAGCATTAAGGCCTACTTGAATAAGAGTTTTTCAATGAAGGACCTTGGAGAAGCTGCTTATATATTAGGCATCAACATCTATAGAGATAGATCGAGACGCCTCATAGGTCTTTCACAAAGCACATACCTTGATAAGATATTGAAGAAGTTCAATATGGATCAGTCTAAGAAGGGTTCTTGCCTGTATTGCAAGGTGTGAAATTGAGCTCGGCTCAATGTCCGACCACGGCAGAAGATATAGAAGAGATGAGTGTCATCCCCTATGCCTCAGCCATAGGGTCTATTATGTATGCCATGCTGTGTACCAGACCTGATGTAAACCTTGTCGTAAGTTTGGTAGGTACCAAAGCAATCCCGGCAAGGAACACTGGACAGCAGTCAAGAATATCCTGAAGTACCTGAAAAGGACTAAGGACATGTTTCTCGTTTATGGACGTGACGAAGAGCTCGTCGTAAAGGGTTACGGCGACGCTAGCTTCGACACAGATCTGGATGACTCTAAGTCACAAACCAGATACGTGTATATGTTGAATGGTGGAGCAGTAAGCTGGTGCAACTGCAAGCAGAGCGTCGTGGCGGGATCTACATGTGAAGCGGAGTACATGGCAGCCTCGGAGGCAGCACATGAAGCAATTTGGGTGAAGGAGTTCATCACCGACCTAGGAGTCATACCCAATGCGTGGGGCCGATCAAACTCTTCTCGTGACAACACCGGAGCTATTGCACTTGCCGAGGAGCCCAGGTTTCACAAGAAGACGAGGCACATCAAGCGCCGCTTCAACTCCATTCGTGAAAATTTTCAAGATGGAGACATAGAAATTTGCAAAGTGCATACGGATCTGAATGTCGCAGATCCGTTGATTAAACCTCTTCCATGAAAGCAAAACATGATCAACACCGTAACTCTATGGGTGTTCGATTCATCACAATGTAACTAGATTATTGACTCTAGTGCAAGTGGGAGACTGTTGGAAATATGCCCTAGAGGCAATAATAAAAGAATTATTATTATATTTCCTTGTTCATGATAATTTTCTTTTATTCATGCTATAATTGTATTATCCGGAAATCGTAATACACGTGTGAATACGTAGACTACAACATGTCCCTAGTGAGCCTCTAGTTGACTAGCTCGTTGATCAATAGATAGTCATGGTTTCGACTATGGACATTGGATGTCATTGATAACGGGATCACATCATTAGGAGAATGATGTGATGGACAAGACCCAATCCTAAGCATAGCACAAGATCGTAGTTCGTTTGCTAGAGCTTTTCCAATGTCAAGTATCCTTTCCTTAGACCATGAGATCGTGTAACTCCCGGACACCGTAGGAGTGCTTTGGGTGTACCAAACGTCACAACGAATCGGGTGACTATAAAGGTATACTACGGGTATCTCCGAAAGTGTACATTGGGTTGACACGGATCGAGATCGGGATTTGTCACTCCATATGACGGAGAGGTATCTCTGGGCCCACTCGGTAATGCATCATCATAATGATCTCAAAGTGTCCAAGTGTTTGGTCACGGGATCATGCATTATGGTACGAGTAAAGTGACTTGCCGGTAACGAGATTGAACAAGGTATTGGGATACCGACGATCGAATCTCGGGCAAGTAACGTACCGATTGACAAAGGGAATTGTATACAGGGTTGCTTGCATCCTCGACATCGTGGTTCATCCGATGAGATCATCGTGGAACATGTGGGAGCCAACATGGGTATCCAGATCCCGCTGTTGGTTATTGGTCGGAGAGCTGTCTCGGTCATGTCTGCATGATTCCCGAAACCGTAGGGTCTACACACTTAAGGTTCGGTGACGCTAGGGTTATTAGGAAGACTTGTATGTGATTACCGAATGTTGTTCGGAGTCCCGGATAAGATCCTGGACGCCGCGAGGAGTTCCGGAATGGTCCGGAGGTGAAGATTTATATATGGGAAGTTGTCATACGGTCACCGGAAAGTTTCGGGGGCATATCGGTATTGTACCAGGGCCACCGGAGGGGTTCCGGGGGTCCACCGGGAGGGGCCACCTCTCCTGAGGGCCTCATGGGACGAGGTGGGCAGGGAACCAGCCTCGGAGGGCTGGGCGATCCCCTTGGGCCCATGCGCCTAGGGTTGGGGTGGGAAACCCTAGTGGGGGTGCCCCCCTTGCTTGGGGGGCAAGCCCTCCCTTGGCCCCGCCTAGATCTCATCTAGAGGGGGCCGGCCCCCTTCCCCCTACCCCTAGAAATAGAGGGGCAAGGGGAGGGCTGCACACAACATCCAAGGCGCAGCCCCTCCCCTCCCCGACACCTCTCCTCCTCCGCGTGAGCTTGGCGAAGCCCTGCCGGAGAACTGCCACTCCATCACCACCACGCCTGGTCGTCTGCTGTTGGAGCCTTCTTCCTCAACCTCTCCCTCCTCCTTGCTGGATCAAGGTGTGGGAGACATCATCCGCCTCCGCACGTGTGATGAACGCGAGGTGTTGTCCGCTCGGCACTTGGTCATCGGTGATTTGGATCACGCATTTAGCACGACTCTCAACCCCGCTCTCTTGAACGCTTCCGCTCGCGATCTACAAAGGTATGTAGATGCACTCCTATCACTCGTTGCTAGATGAACTCATAGCTGTATCTTGGTGAAACCGTAGGAAATTTTTTATTTTCTGCAACGTTCCCCAACAAAAGGTTGGGCCTGCGATACAACCGGGGTAGACCAGGATAATTTTGTGCATGGCGGGTGGACCAGGATGGTCGACGTCCCACATGTCGGCGAATCAAAGTATTCTTTTTGATATAAAGGACGGGCAACGAGTATTCATTGTTTATTTTTGATGAAAGGTATTGTCTCCACTGTTACTCCTTGACTTTGTCAATGCCTCTCTCTCCCCCACATAAGCGGGGACTACTTGCTATGCATGCAGCGGGCATCTGGCGTCTTGAGGGGCTGTGGGTGGTGAGAGCGGGTCTGAAGCGGTCCGGACTCCAGCATGGCCCACCTCACATTATCACCATATATTTCTTGCAGTCCGTGCGCGGTGGGCGGGCGATCTCTTCTCCCTCCCTCATTTCTCTCTTCTCAGCCGACGCCCGCCGAGCGATTAGATTTTGGCTGTCGACGGTTTATTCAATTACGGTCCCACATGTCAGTGAAATTGCAAGACAACGCGTGTCCCCTCTGGTGAGCGGCGTGCGAGCTGGACTGTCGGGGTTGCGACGCGTACGAGTCGTAAGTGTGCCGCCTTTTCCTTTAGAACTTGCGAAGCGTAACATTTTCGCGCGATCGATCGATAGAAATCCAGAACAAAATGACGAGGGTGGTGCTTTCCCGCTTGTTAGGCGGGCTAGTTCGAGTGATATGACGTGCTACAGTGTCGTCCACTTGCTCCATTTTTATGTAAGCAAGAGTTTTACACTCTTACGCGGGAGGAGTGCGAAACACCGCGGATCTGATTTTGGTCGAGGCATAATTGTTCCCTGACAAATAATGGAGGATTATTAGCGATTATAGCATGATAGTTAGGGCATCTCCAGCGCTGGCCCACAAATTTACACCAATATCTGTCCGAGGACACTGATGGATGCCATCCGATGCTGCCCGCGTACCTTTAATAACTATATTTAACTAACCGGGCGTAAATTCGTGCAAACAAAGCAAATTTCAAATTAACCGGATGAAATTCGTTACATTCAAAACTTTCCTACAAACTGGACGAAATTCATTACATATTTCGCACAAACCGCATTTCTAAAACCTCATCAGAAACCTAATCTAAACGATCACCGGCGCCCGACCACCATGTTCGGCCATGAACCCGAGAATGTCGGCCATTGCCTTTGCCTCCTCATCATCTGCCTCGATAACCTCCTCCTCCGGAGCACAAGGTTCTGAAGATTTTCGCCTCCATGTCATCGTCAAGCGGCTAATCAGCCGCCGATGTTTACCCCATCGAGCTTGGCGTCGACTGAGTGAGTAGTGGTGGCCTTCCCAGGACCAGAGCAGCGGCGACCTATCGTGTACTACTCTTCCTCGCTGCCGGCTGCACCCGCGCACGCGCGCTGGCTTCATGGTCGTGGCGGCGGAGGGCGGCCGGGGGGGTGCCGGCGATCTCCTTCGTTTGCTCCTCGCGACAAGACGTCAAGAGAGCTTTGAGCGCCCGAGCGGAGCCGCCGATGTCCCTCGCTCCCGCTTCCTGCGACAAAGACGTCCAAGAGAGCTTCGGAGCGCCAGGAGGCCATGGTTGAAGTGGTGCCGACAGAAGGAAGGGACCGGAGGAGAATAAGTGTGGGTATTTGGCTATGGCTGGGAGCTGGGGCTCAAGTTAATATAGCGGGCGAATGGCAATGAGCCGCCGCTCACAGATGGACAACTGGCGCCGGAGTAGGTTCGTCGGGCGTGAATGCGGAGTAAATACTGTAGCTAGCAGTACTGCTGGTACAGTAGTTTTCTTCAAGAAGCGGAATTCAACGAAGTCATGATGGTTCCTTCGTCCGAGCAACTTCAAAGTGGGAAGTGGGCATGTGATTTGACGGCTCATTAGTCATTGTTATCGGGCGCGACGACTGGGTGACTCTCCTTGGAGTTCTGCGTGCATGGCAAGTGGACCAGGATGGTCGACGTCCCACATGTTGGCGTAATGTAAGTATTCTTTCCGATATCGAGGATCAAGGAAACCGCGTGGTATAGTATCATCGCTGATTGGTTCACAAAAAATAGTATCACCGCCGATTTATAATTATTTTTATTTATGATGAATGCTAGCGTTTCAACTCTTACGACGAAGGGTGCCAAACACGGCACATGCTAGATGTCCCACACGTCAGCGAAAGGAGTGGGACATGAACAGCGTGGTAGAGCCCAGCGTAAAAAAACAGTGTGGTAGAGCGTCTCCACTTCTTCCACTTCTGGGTCGGAGACCACACGTAGTAGTACTTAGTGGTATGAATGATACAAAGTGCGACACGGAGAGAAAGACACATCTAGTTGGAAGGTCTCGGGGCATACACGTAAACAAATATAAAAGTTAATATGTGCCTCCAACTAATATAGTAGTAGTAGAGTACTTAGGCACGCATCTATAACATCACCGTGCATTGCACGTACAACATTTAGTGGTAGTACGTAGTAAGAGAGAAATGTCGCCTAAGAGTTCCCTTCTCGACCTACTTTTGGGTGTTTGGTAGAGTGTGTGGAGGGTGCATGAGTCCACACTAGTTTAGCACAAATACACTAGAAGCATGCATGAAGAGAGCATGCATGAAGAGGGGTGTTGAGTTCAGCATGCATGAAGAGGGAACAACTATCTTTGAGACGAGAACGCAACCAAACACACCCTATATGCCACGCATGTTCATACCATTTGTGCCTTTCTACTTCACTTCATCGCGCTTACATTACTCGAGGTTTGTACGTCCACTCCTGGGTACATGTCTGTCTCGTAGTTCCAGTCCCACGTGTTCTTCATATAGATGGAACGATCCTTGCATAACACGTGCACCTTGATGCTAGATGTCTCGCGTGTTGGCAAAAGGATGAACAAAGCTCACATAAAAAAATAAAGTGGAAGAACATAGATTCAGGACAACTGAGAAGGAGCAAGGAACCTCGTGGTGGAGCGTCTGCACTCATAATATTTAATATTATTCAGCGATATAAAATTAACCAATCATCTCCATAGTGGACTGGAAGAGTACGAAACACGGCAGCCCAGTGTAGTTACATCATACTAGTACATGGCTAACCCACGCTATCACCATATTTCTTGGCTTCCGTGCGACACCTATCTCTAGTAATTCAGCACTGTGACGCTTCTCCCTCCTCGTCTCTATCAAAGTGCGGCGGGCTGGCGTTTCGCCGTCTATTGAGGTCGGTTAACTATCACATGTTAGCGACATGCCAAGAGCATTCTAAAAATTCCTTTCACGTTCCGCTTTCAAAAGAAAAAATCCTTTCACGCATTTAATTTGCCTCGTATGCTTTGAGCAACTTGCATGTCCTATACTGCTCATGTTTGATACTCTAACTTAGCTAAAGGTTAGACTAACTCATGACTAACCCTGAACTAACTGTAGACAAAGAGGTGTTTGGGTGACAGGGTTAGATTGACAATAAATGCACTTCATGGAGAGACAAAAGTGATTTTTCAGTGGTCCCAATGAGAACTATCTCCAGTTAGCACCTCTTGGGTGGGATAGTTTTTTTGGTGGGTTCGGTGCAACTTGCTCCAATTTAAACCCTCATGCTTGGATACTTTAGGGCTATTTGAGCCCCAACTAGCTCAAACTAACTCTAACCGTGGATCCAAACAGGGCCTATGGCGAGTCTCGACGCGGAGCAGTCGCGTGCACCGGGAAGCGGCGCTCTCTTGGCCGTCGCACCACTTCAAAGCCGGCGCCAGTGAGAGGTCGCCTCCGCTCTGGCCGGGCATTAATGCGGCACTGACGCTCCAGGGTGACGCTGAACGTTTCACGCGGGAAGCGCGCGCTGGTAAGAGAGTATAGGTTTTGAACCGCTTTGTGTAGTAATCTTGGTAGTTTGCAAAACTACTCAATTATTGCACTCAGTTTCCTAAGAAATTGTGGTAAAAAAACGTTACTCCACAGCCCGCTTCCCTTCTCCTTCCTTTTCCACCGCCCGCGCACATCCGCAGGAAGCGACCGGTCAACCCTTATATAGGAGTGCTAGCACAAAAAGATGAATGCATGACCACTAAAATTTCCATATTAAAGCGCCACTCCGGCGGGAGTATGGCGTATATTGTTACCTTAGGCCGGCCCATGGCTACCGGGCGACGGCGACCAGAGAAGAGGCGGCGGGAGGGGAATGAATGCAGCTACAGTTTGGGTTCACCTTCCGTCTTAAATAAATGCGCAGCATCACGTGTACCCGCGGGTGCACAAATTGTAACATACTCGTGTCTGTTTAAGTGGGCGTCACGTAACTGGTGTGTGTGTGAGAGAGAGAGAGAGATTCTGAGAGACAAAGTGCGTGTGTGCGACTCTACTCTTCGGACATGTACTCAACCTTTTGCATCGGGATATAAGTATAATGGTATTTACTTTAGCTAGTGATTTACGTGGCCATGTTAACATGGTTGTGTCAAAAAATGTCACTTCCTCGCCGTGATTTGCGTTATATAATTACAAGCAAGATTCTCGTGCATTGCACGGAACATCAATATGCATTTTTACAAAACACCTGTTGTGATTGACCCATGCAGGAGTAATCCCATGTGTAAAACTAATGATATCTCGAGAATTTTATCGGAAAACTGGTATCTCGAGAATGTCATCGAAAAAATGAAAGATGAGAGATAAGGCGAGGAGGAGTGGAGCGTGGTGGTGACTGGTGGTCGGAATGGGCGGAGGCATGGGGATGGATTTACGCGGCAGCGGCAGCGGCCACCATGCATGCTAGATTGTTCCAGAGACTTATTCCTTTTTTAATTGCAGAGCAATGAGGTTGCGGGAGATAATGATGTGGAGAGAGGTGCGGGTATCTTTTGTAAAATTATCATAGTTTGCTTTCTATCCGTCAGATATAGATCATACGATCTGTATTACAAGATGGCAGGCACACCATCATCGCCAACTTGTTTTTTTATAAGGGTACAGATGATAAGTTTGCTGACTACTAAAGAAAAGTGGAATTTTCCATGTTATGCAAGTAAATAAAGGTGATTGTTTATCATACGGGTAAGGTTGGATGAAGGGCGGTAGGAACAAATGCTCCGCCTAGAGCATGTGTGTGTGAGATGGAGTCTTAGTGTGTGTGGGGGGGTGTGTGTGTGTGAGAGAGAGAGAGAGAGAGAGAGAGATGGAGTCTTAGTTTGTGTGTGTGTGAGAGAGAGAGAGAGATGGTGTCTAAGTGTGTGTGGGGGGTGCGTGCGTGTGTGTGTGTGTTTGTGTGTGTGTGAGAGAGAGAGAGAGATGGAGTCTTAGTGTGTGTGTGGGGGGTGCGTGCGTGCGTGTGTGTGTGTGTGTGTCGCGGGGTCCTCTGTGGCGGATGTAATTTAAGTGTGCATGGCTTCATCATAGAGAGGTGATGTGTATGGCAGAGGCCACCAACGATGGGGTGCGAGAGAGAAAATGCCCAGAGAGAGGGAAGAGAAGGTGCGTCTTGGCGTGAGAGGAGTCGACATCGAGAGAACATGTTTGTTCGAGAGACACCGAGGAAGACTACTATATATCTGCATGTAGGCGGGAATTAAACAAAGGGATGGTCTTATTGGTTTCGGCGATATAGGGGAAGAGTGAGAGGCGCGGGGGGGGGGGGGGGAGCTGGAAGGAGATGTTTAAGTTGGAGTGTTTGTTTTACCCATCCAAAGCGGAAGTTATGTGCACACAAGAGGAGAACGATTCGATGTGGCATTAGGATTGAGGGTAATTAACTACGTATGGAGACATAGAGACCTTGAACGTGCATCTGTGAGAGGTATACATGAATACGTGGGATGTGTTTGTGCGCGCGCGCGCATGATCGAGATAAAAAAAGAAGACATAAGTCATAAGATCAACGACATGGGAGAGACGGATCGGTATGACAATATGCATGCATGTGAGAATGCAGGGAAGAAGGCCCGACAATTGAGCATGTGTTTTTGTCTTTAAGAGATAGTGGCGTAATGGAGCATGCATCTATGGCGAAAGCAGAGGGGTGAGGTGCAACGATTGTGCAAAAGAGATCAACCTATAAATGCATATGTATGGAGAGACATATATAGTGTGGGTGATAGGAAGCAAGACTCCGTGCGAGAAAGAAATGTTGACAGAGAAAATATAGATAGATACAGAGATGGAGATGCTAGCTAGAGGGACAACTGCTAGTTTGGGTGTTGGAGATGACCGTCGGGTGGTTCAAAGGGTGAAGTTATATATGTGTGTGAGAGGGAACTTGATTGCATGTAGAGAGAAACATATGTAGTGTGCGTGATAGGAATCAAGAGTGAGGGCGAGAAAGAAGGTTGATGGAGAAACAGATAAATAGAAAGATAAAGATGTTAGCTAGTGTGCGTTAGAGATAGGAGTCGAGTGGATCAGAAGGCTGGGTTATGAGTGTGGGTGTGAGAGAGATAGAGAGAGGGTGAATGTGAGTCAAATACAACCAGACATCATAGAGAAATGAGATCCAGAGAGACGGAGTTTTGTGTATGCGAGAGAGAAAGATATTTCACAACGAGAGTGATAGCCAGAGAGACTTATGAGGGAACGCAAGATATCTCTAGGGAGAGAGGGTGTGTGAGCGACATACAAGAGAACAATGGAGAAATATGAGACCACAGGAGACAGAGTTTGTGTTTGTGTGTGAGAAAGAGATATTGAAGAGGAAGAGTCGTAGGTTCTCATATCTAAGGAGCGAAAGACATCTCTGTATGAGGGGTGTGCGAGTGGCACACATGGGAATAGTAGAGATAAATGAGACCTCGGGAGACAAAGTTTTGTGTTTGTGTGAGAGAAAGAGATTCCACATGGAGAATCATAGTTAGATACACATAGCAGGGAGCGATATATACTTAGAGAGAGATAGAGTGATGAAGGTCGAGGGAGAGAGTACCGTCAGTGTGTTACGAAGATAAAAGATCATTGTCGACATACAGGTAGCATGAGAGATACCTGAGAGACGATGAATGCGTATAGGTCCAGAGAGATAGTCCTATATAAGCATGAGTGATAGCTATATGAGACGAATATCTGGATTAAAGGGGATTCAAATATTTAAACTGGAGATCACAACATCGATAATATCATAACGCATAAATTGGTGTATCAAACATGCATATTCATTTGAATTTGGGCACACGTGTAATGTTATATAGTTTATCAATATTGGTGATCCATAGATTCTTCAATTACAAACAATGCATGGTTTATATGCAATTAATGTCTAAATGGGATTACACTATATGTTGTGTGTGTGAAACACAATATACATGTTTGAGAAGTTTAAAAAACCCGCATAAAACACACATTAATTGGAGACAGTTAGCGAGGAATGCATACATTGGATTTCAACATAAAGTGGTTTCAAATATTTGAAAATCCAAATTGATGGATACAACCTTATGAATCTGAGATCATGCCATTTGTAAACCATATTTATGTATAAATGGTGTTGTGCTTTTGAAAGTATATATATATATATAATGATGTATATAGAATGTAATTCCAATTGAAAATGGATACCGCCCGAAAAAAATAGAATACAAACAGGATTCGAATTGAGTTGGCACGGTAAACGTGCACTCTGCAAAATTAGAACGAAGCGGGGAAAGTCGCAGTAACCGCCCGAAACCAAAATATGCGAGATGGAAATCACTACTGCCTATCCCTGCCACTCAAAGCCTATCTGCTGGATTTCTATAGGTTTTGATAGGGGTAGATTTGTAATTTCTCCCAAACGTGACATAACCACCTCCCACCCGGATTCATACACGATGGGCGCCTAAACATAGTGTGTCCTTGGCCGAAATTGACTCCCTCCCTGATTCATATTCATACACGGTGGGCGCCAAAAACAAACTCTCGTCGGCAAATATTCGGTGTATGCGAGATTACCGTCCTATCCCCAACCGACTAATGTTGCTGTGATGTAGTAGAAATTTGAAACGGGGCTAAGTTTGTAAATTTCCTCGCATTTGAGACAAGCGCGCCCTGAATACATGGTTCCCCCTTCCTCTCTACCTCCCTTTTCCCCATTCATACACCGTGGGCGCCAAAACACCCTCTCCACCCCACCCTCCTCCGTCTGCCGTCGTCCGCCACCCCATCCACCGCCGTCCTCCTCCACCATGTCGGTGCTGATACCCCGACGCCACCGTCCATTACAAGAGATCGACCTCTCTCATCCACGCCTTCGGACCGGGATCCTTGCATCCCGTCCTCTCGCTTCATCCCCGCCGTCGTCCACCTTGCCAGCGCTGCTCCTATGACCGTCTCGTCCACCGCGCCCCGCCGCCACCGTCTACCCTCCTAGATCTGCTTCCACGCCGCCGACAGCCATCGCTACCGCAGCATCGTCAAATTCTCAGCAGATGTGTACACGGCGCCGCACCAGAGGCGGTACTCTCTCATATTCTGCTCAACTTATTTATAGCAGCAAGAAAATAGATCGCCACCGCTTACTCGATTTCTTGTCTTGGTTATGGTTGCCTTTCTCCGGTTTGCACCTTCAGATCCGCCATCGCACGCTAACACTATACTCCCAATGCTTATGGTTTTCCCTTTTATATTCCACACTAGTTAAATCACAGAGACTAAATTTCAAAATTGGGACAATCGATTTTTGAGCTTCACGGAGTTCGCGGGTGCGATCGAAGGGGCTCGGGTGGTTGTGGGGCCTCGCCGAACGAAGAAAACTCGACGCGGGTGGGGATTGGGGCGTGGGTGGGGGTGGGGGTGGGGGTGGCGGAGGAACACAGGCGATGGGGGCCGGTGGTCCTGCCGGCGGCCCGTGCGGTGTTCTGTATGGGAATAATCAGAGACGATGAAGAAGAAGGGTTAGGAGACGTAGGATCTTCATCCAACCGCCTGAAATGGTCGAGAGACAGCTGGGAGTTGCATTCGTAATGCGCTCTGGTTCATCATGTGTGGGCACTGCGCAACCAACATTTTATTATCCAAAATCTGCTTGCTCTTCTTTACCATGTTCGATAGAGCTGGCCTGTACGTGATCGATAGGATTTCAATTACTAGCAGCAATACAACACCGTATTTTCAAGCTAGTTCCACTTTCCAGATTTATATATCGTGGTTATGGTGTACCCCTTTTATGTACACTATGATCTGCCTAGTTGCTGTGTGCTCTTGTTATCATGGTTTGGCACTAAACTCTATACAAAGATATTATGAACCTATCATCTGCCATCTATCTTTACTTCTAGAGCCTATTTTTTTGTGTACTTGTGCCAGATTATATAAATGCACGCACCATATTACAAAGACACATGAGCTCTCTCATCAGAATCCAGTGATAGCACATAAGTGTTTACAGGGGCGCCCCTATATTAGAATATCATCTGCATTACAAAGATAATCTCACAACTATTTATGTTTTCACGGTTCTCAGATATTGTACGCAATTATAGTGAATATCAGAATCCGCGCATCAGAAGAATATTTTGGAACACTGCAATGACTTACAAAATTGGCACCAAGGCATTGAGTGCCATTCTGGAAGCAATGAAACTCGTACGCTCCCACCTGTTGATTCTTGTTCAGAATATCATCCTAATGACTATTCTAACCTCGAGGAGTCAAAGGAAGATGGCCTGTCCTGTTCACCCATCAAGGTGCCTGTTCTAATTTGGCAAGGTTTTATTGATTGCGCGTATCTTGCATATGTTGTCTTGCATTTCTTCTACTTTGTTGCACCGCCATCTGCTTAGTTGACTCATCATATAACTCGAGATGCCATGCCCATTCCATCTGTCATCATACCATGTTTTTCCACTCAAATGTTGTTCTTGTGCATCAGACATCAAAAAGGAAGAGGGTGATTGCCGAACCTGAAGGAGCACCAGCAAAGTCCTTGAAAAACATGGTTGTGCCGGAGAAATCAGACAACACCCCACTTATATTGGTTGTACAACCAGCGACACAAAACATAGGACCGACTCCAGCAGACTGTACCCATACTTCACTGGCCACACCACTAGCCCCACCACACAGGACCTGCACTCCAGAAAAAGGTATACCGATTTCATTTGCCATAGCACCAGCCGTACCATAGAAAAATCCCACTCCAAAGAAAAATACAAGAAGTCCACCGGCCAAGACCTATCCCAACTACAGAGACGGCCAATTCTCGCAGATTGGAACCCCATTCCATTTATTCCTAGTTTAAAAGACAATGATTTCAATGTTGTTAGGGACTACGTGCATATATTCCCATCATGGGAAGATTATAGTGAAGACAAACACCATTTTAACATCTTCCTGTCCAACTTACGTGTAAGTGTTATTATTCATGGTTATTATTTTCCTGTTTTCTGCTGATCGAACACATCAATGTTTTACATTACATTGTTGTAACTAGGCGAGGGTCAATCTGGATAGTCATGATGAGCAAAGCTTGCTTGTGCTTTTCAAGGAAGCATTGCAGCAAAGATCGGTGTTACCCGAGGAAATCACACTTTGATGGCAAGTCTATAAACGAATTTCGGTGAAGTCTCCGTGCTAAATTTAGAAGACATTGAATGGAAAAACCTTGTTATGCAATCGGGTCTCGCTCCTAGGATGAGGTACCGTCTATGAAATCACATGACAATTTGAACTTCTACTATTCCGCATGTGCCTTACGGATCTTTTTGCAGGAAATCTGCTCAAGAAGAATTCCGGTTTGAAAAGAACGACGGTGATATCGCAAATATGCTGCCCGCTGCTTTGCTCTTGTTAGTACCTGTTGTCTGTATCACTGCATTTGCATACATACCGGTTCATTATGGGACAGCAGTATGCATGATAGCTTGCTTATCAATTGTTCGCTCCAAATTATCTCGATCTGTATGAATGGTTACATTAGTGTAGAATATATCCAATGCCAATGAATTTTTTAGCTCGCATTGTTCTTGTAAGTACATGTTGTCCTTTATCGCTGTACTTATATTGACAGTAGTTGTTCATGTACCATCACTCTGCAGCTTATTTTCCTTTGCCCTCCATTTTCTACACATCAGATCTATATTTACTCTTACCATAAGGTTGGTACTGAAGAAGTTTAGCTGTGCATTGCTCTTGGTTGTGCCTTTTGCCTGTATCGCTGCACATACATTTATAGCTACTTGGTCATGTAGCATCACTCTTCACCTTATCTTAAATATTCTCCATTTTTTCGTATATTATCACATCTATATTTACTCTTAACAAAATGTAGCATAAAGGCAATGCTTATGAAGAAGATTATGTGCTAAACTTCTTGAATTGCCCCCCCATCAGCATGGACAAGGGCTTTATAGAGCCTGTCTTCACTAGTAATGTAAGTTTGTCCTTCTCAAGCCTTCAAACTTTGTTGTGTATATTTGGTTAGGCATGACTGCAACAGCTATTTATTTTTGGTGTTTGCATCAAATTGCATGTTTAAAGTTTATTACGTACATAAACAAAAGTTTGTCCTTCTCAATTTAAGTTTTCAGTTGTACAACCAAGTTCCTTCTTCATACCATGTAAATTAAACTATACAGAGCAAGTGATCTTCTTTTGCACTTCATGTATGCTTGTTTCTTCATCCGTAATCCAAAGTGGTGTGGTGAACCTACCCACTACAAAGACAATGTCATATTCGCAATGTCTTAACTATGAACAATGTCATATGATTCTACTATTATTTAAACCGTCTTTTTATTTGCCAATCTGAAATGGGATAAATTGACAGCACACTAACCATTGATAGTTATGAGTTCTTGATCTGTAATCTAGTGGTGTCGTGAAGCTGCCAACTCCTTCACGATGTCATTTCCTGCCATGTCTTGACCTGAACAATACCATATTGTGTTAATGCAATTTTAAACTGTGTCACTTTATTCGTCAGTAAGAAATGTGATGAATTGTCAGCACTGATACTTTTATGTGCAAAACCTGTCATCTGTCTACTTGTTTATCTTTCAGAGTGAGGAAGATAAAGTGTTGAACAAGCGCAGTCTCATCATCTTGCTCATCTGCTTGCGCTGCAGCTCCCCAGCAGGGCAAACCTTTCTTAAACTGTATTGAAGTGCTGTCGGTTTTGTATATTATTTTGTCGGCGTGTTTATTTGCACTGGTGGCGATCTTTGATGCCCAGTGTATGTAATCTGCTGTCTGCTTGTGCTTTATTATCATAGTGGCGAACTTTGATGCCCAGTGGATGTAATATGTCGTAATTTCTTTATTGTATAGTCTAGGTTTTGTTGGAAATATGCCCTAGAGGCAATAATAAAATGGTTATTATTATATTTCCTTGTTCATGCTATAATTGTATTAACTGGAAACCGTAATACATGTGTGAATACATAGACCACAACATGTCCCTAGTGAGCCTCTAGTTGACTAACTCGTTGATCAATAGATGGTTATGGTTTCCTGACCATGGTCATTGGATGTCATTGATAATGGGATCACGTCATTAGGAGAATGATGTGATGGACAAGACCCAATCCTAAGCATAGCACAAGATCGTGTAGTTCGTTTGCTAAAGCTTTTCTAATGTCAAGTATCATTTCCTTAGACCATGAGATTGTGCAACTCCCCGATACCGTAGGGAATGCTTTGGGTGTACCAAACGTCACAACGTAATCGGGTGGCTATAAAGGTGCACTACAGGTATCTCCGAAAGTGTCTGTTGGGTTGGCATGAATCGAGACTAGGATTTGTCACTCCGTATGACGGAGAGGTATCTCTGGGCCCACTCGGTATTGCATCATCATAATGAGCTCAAAGTGACTAAGTAGTTAGTCACGGGTCATGCGTTACGGAACGAGTAAAGTGACTTGCCGGTAACGAGATTGAACGAGGTATTGGGATACCGACGATCGAATCTCGGGCAAGTAACATACCGATTGACAAAGGGAATTGAATACGGGATTGATCGAATCCCCGACATCGTGGTTCATCCGATGAGATCATCATGGAACATGTGGGAGCTAATATGGGTATCCAGATCCCGCTATTGGTTATTGGCCGGAGAGGTGTATCGGTCATGTCTGCATGGTTCCCGAACCCGTAGGGTCTACACACTTAAGGTTCGATGACGCTAGAGTTGTTATGGGAAATAGTATGTGGTTATCAAAGGTAGTTCGGAGTCCCGGATGAGATCCCAGACGTCACGAGGAGTTCCGGAATGGTCCGGCGGTGAAGATCGATATATTGGACGAAGGGTATTGGAGTCCGGAAGTGTTCCGGGGGTACCAGGCTATGGCCAGCATGACCGAAAGGTGTTTCGGGAGCCCCGGCAAGTGTTGGAGGGCCTCATGGGCCAAAGGGGAAGGGGCAAACCAGCCCACTAAGGGGTGGTTCGCCCCCCACACCCTTTCCCACATTATTTGGGGAGGTGGGGCACCTCCACCTGGCTTGGGAGGCAATCCTCCACCTGCTTGGCTTGGGGGCAAGTCTCCCTATGATTTTCCCTAGGGAGATCCAATCTGCTTGGCCGCCGCCCCCTAGAGGAAACCCTAGGGCGCCTCCCCCTCTCCCCTTGCCCATATATATAGTGGAGGGGTGGGAGGGCAGCCGCACCTCTTCCCTGGCGCAGCCCCCGCCCTCCTCCAACACCTCCTCCTCCTCCTCCGTAGTGCTTGGCGAAGCCCTGCCAGAGAAACACGAGCTCCATTGCCACCACGCCGTCGTGCTGCTGGAGTTTTCCCTCAACTTCTCCTCTCCCCTTGCTGGATCAAGAAGGAGGAGATGTCCCCGGGTTGTACGTGTGTTGAACGCGGAGGCGCCGTCCGTTCGGCGCTGAGATCGGAATCGACCGCGATCTGAATCGCTGCGTGTACGACTCCACCAACCGCGTTCTTGTAAAGCTTCCGCATCGCGGTCTTCAAGGGTATGAAGATGCACTCCCCTCTCTCTCGTTGCTAGTCTCTCCATAGATTGATCTTGGTGATGCGTAGAAAATTTTGAATTTCGCCACGCTCCCCAACAGTGGCATCATGAGCTAGGTCTATGCGTAGTTCCTATGCACGAGTAGAACACAAGTCGTTGTGGGCGTCGATTTTGTCAATTTACTTGCCGTTACTAGTCTTACCTTGATTCGGCGGCATCATGGGATGAAGCGGACCGGACCGACCTTACACGTACACTTACGTGAGACAGGTTCCACCGACTGACATGCACTAGTTGCATAAGGTGGCTAGCGGGTGTCTGTCTCTCCCACTTTAGTCAGATCGGATTCGATGAAAAGGGTCCTTATGAAGGGTAAATAGTAATTGGCATATCACGTTGTGGTTTTGGCGTATGAAAGAAACGTTCTTGCTAGAAACCTATAACAGCCACGTAAAAACTTGCAACAACAATTTGAGGACGTCTAACTTGTTTTTGCAGCATATGCCGTGTGATGTGATATGGCCAAAAGAATGTGATGAATGATATATGTGATGTATGAGATTGATCATATTCTTGTAATAGGAATCACGACTTGCATGTCGATGAGTATGACAACCGGCAGGAGCCATAGGAGTTGTCTTAATTTATTGTATGACCTGCGTGTCATGAGTAACGCCATGTAATTACTTTACTTTATTGCTAAACCGTTAGCCATAGTGGTAGAAGTAATAGTTGGCGAGACAACTTCAAGAAGATATGATGATGGAGATCATGATGATGGAGATCATGATGATGGAGATCATGGTGTCATGCCGGTGACAATGATGATCGTGGCGCCCCGAAGATGGAGATCAAAAGGAGCAAAATGATATTGGCCATATCATGTCACTATTTGATTGCATGTGATGTTTATCATGTTTTACATCTTATTTGCTTAGAACGATGGTACCTTAACTAAGATGATCCCTTGCAATAATTTCAAGAAAGTGTTTCCCCTAACTGTGCACCGTTGTGAAGGTTCGTTGTTTCGAAGCACCACGTGATGATCGGGTGTGATAGATTCTAACGTTAGAATACAACGGGTGTAAGCCATATTTACACATGCAAAACACTTAGGTTGACTTGACGAGCTTAGCATGTACAGACATGGCCTCGGAACACAAGAGACCGAAAGGTCAAACATGAGTCGTATAGCAGATGCGATCAACATGAAGATGTTCACTGATGATGACTAGTCCGTCTCACGTGATGATCGGACACGGCCTAGTTCACTCGGATCATGTATCACTTAGATGACTAGAGGGATGTCTATCTAAGTGGGAGTTCATTAGATAATCATATGAACTTAATTATCATGAACATAGTCAAAAGGTCTTTGCAAATTATGTCGTAGCCTACGCTTTAGTTCTACTGTTTTAAGATATGTTCCTAGAGAAAATTTAGTTGAAAGTTGATAGTAGCAGTTATGTGGACTAGGTCCGTAAACTGAGGATTGTCCTCATTGCTACGCAGAAGGCTTATGTCCTTAATGCACCGCTCGATGTGCTGAACCTCGAACATCGTCTATGGATGTTGCGAACATCTGACATACACGTTTTGATGACTACGTGATAGTTCAGTAATGTTAAACGGTTTAGAATTGAGGCACCGAAGACGATTTTGAAACGTCGCAGAACATATGAGATGTTCAAAGGGCTGAAATTGGGATTTCAGGCTCGTGCCCATGTCAAGAGGTATGAGACCTCTGGCGAGTTTCTTAAGCCTGCAAACTAAGGGAGAAAAGCTCAATCATGAGCATGTGCTCAGATTGTCTGCGTACTACAATAACTTGGATCGAGTGGGAGTTAATCTTCCAGATGAGATAGTGATGGTTCTTCATAGTCACTGCCACCAAGCTATTAGAGCTTCGTGATGAACTATAACATATCAGGGATAGACATGATGATCCTTGAGCAATTCGCGATGTTTGACACCGCGAAAGTAGAAATCAAGTAGGAGCATCAATTGTTGATGGTTAGTAAAACCACTAGTTTCAAGAAGGGCAAGGGAAAGAAGGGATACTTCATGAAACGGCAAATCAGTTGCTGCTCTAGTGAAGAAACCCAAGGTTGAACCCAAACCCGAGACTTAGTGCTTCTGTAATGAGGGGAACGGTCACTGAAGCAGAACTACCCTACACACTTGGTAGATGAGAAGGCTGGCAAGGTTGACAGAAGTATATTGGATATACATTGTATTAAATGTGTACTTTACAAGTACTCCTAGAAGCACTAGGGTATTAAGATACCGGTTCGGTTGCTAAGTGTTAGTAACTCGAAATAAAAGAGCTACGGAATAAACGGATACTAGCTAAAGGTGAGACGACGATGTGTGTTGGAAGTGTTTCCAAGGTTGATGTGATCAAGCATCGCCTGCTCCCTCTACCATCGAAAATGGTGTTAAACCTAAATAATTGTTATTTGGTGTTTGCGTTGAGCATAGACATGATTGGATTATGTTTATCTCAATACGGTTATTCATTTAAGGAGAATAATGGTTACTCTATTTATTTGAATAATACCTTCCATGGTCTTGCACCTAAAATGAATGGTTCATTGAATCTCGATCGTAGTGATACACATGTTCATGCCAAAAGATATAAGATAGTAATGATAGTACCCCATATTTGTGGCACTACCATTTGAGTCATATTGGTATAAAACGCATGAAGAAGCTCCATATTGATGGATCTTTGGACTCACTCGTTTTTGAAAAGATTGAGACATGCGAACCATGTCTATTGGTAGATATGTATGAAGAAAATCCATACAGATGGATCGGTTGGACTCACTTGATTTTGAATCACTTGAGACATGCAAATCATACCACATCGGCAAGATGACTGAAAGGCCTCGTTTTCAGTAAGATGGAACAAGAAAGCAACTTGTTGGAAGTAATACATTTTGATGTGTGCAGTCCAATGAGTGCTGAGGCACTTGTGATGGATATCGTTATGTTCTTATTTCACAGATGATTTGAGTAGATGCTGAGTATATTTACTTGATGAAACACAGGTCTGAATTATTGAAAGGTTCAAGTAATTTCAGAGTGAAGTTGAAGATCGTTGTGACAAGAGGATAAAATGTCTATGATATGATCATAGAGATGAATATCTGAGTTACGAGTTTGGCACACAATTAAGACATTGTGTAAATTGTTTCACAACTAATACCGCCTGGAACACCCTAGTGTGATGGTGTGTCCGAACGTCATAACTGCACCCCATTGGATATGGTGCATACCATGATGTCTCTTATCGAATTACCACTATCATTTATGGGTTAGGCATTAGAGACAACTACATTCACTTTAAATAGGGCACCACGCAATTCCATTGAGACGACATCGTATGAACTATGTTCTAGAGAAACCTAAGCTGTCGTTTCTTAAAAGTTTGGGGATGCGACGCTTATGTGAAAAAGGTTTCAGGCTGATAAGCTCGAACCCAAAACGGATAAATGCATCTTCATAGGACACCCAAAACAGTTGGGTATACCTCCTGTCTCAGATCCGGAAGCAAAAGGGATTGTTTCTAGAATCGGATCCTTTCTTGAGGAAAAGTTTCTCTCGAAAGAATTGAGTTTGAGGATGGTGGGGACTTGATGAGGTTATTGAACCGTCACTTCAACTAGTGTGTAGCAGGACACAGGAAGTTGTTCCTGTGGCGCCCACACCAATTGAAGTGGAAGCTGATGATATTGATCATGAAACTTCGGATCAAGTCACTACCAAACCTCGTAGGTCGACAAGGATGTGTACTACTTCAGAGTGGTACGTAATCCTGTCTTGGAGGTCATGTTGCTAGACAACAATGAACCTACGAGCTATGGAGAAGCGATGGTGGGCCCAGATTCCGATGAATGGCTCGAGGCCATAAAATCCGAGAGAGGATCCATGTATGAAAACAAAGTATAGACTTTGGAAGAACTACTTGATGGTCGTAAGGCTGTTGGGTGCAGATGGATTTTTTAAAAAGGAAGACGGACAATGATGTTAAGTGTCAAACATTAAGAAATCTCGACTTGTCGCTAAGATGTTTTTCGACAAGTTCAAGGAGTTGACTACTATGAGACTTTCTCACTCGTAGTGATGCTAAGAGTCTGTTGGAATTATCTTAGCAGCTACTGCACTATTTATGAAATCTTGCAGATAAGATGTCAAAACATCTTTTCCTCGACGATTTTCTTGAGGAAAGGTTGTATGTGATACAACCAGAAGGTTTTGTCAATCCTGAAAGATGCTAACAAGTGTGCAAAGCTCCAGTAATCCTTCTAAGGACTGGAGTAAGCATCTCGGAGATGGAATATACGCTTTGATGAGATGATCAAAGATCAATGTTTATGAGAAACTTGTATTTCCAAAGAAGTGAGTGGGAGCACTATAGAATTTCTGATAAGTATATGTTGTTAACATATTGTTGATCAGAAATGCTATAGAATTTCTGGAAAGCATATAGGGTTATTTGAAAGGTGTTTTTCAATGGAAAACCTGGATTAAGCTACTTGAACATTGAGCATCAAGATCACGCTTAATAGTACTTTCAAATGAATACATACCGTGACAAGATTTTGAAGGAGTTCAAAATAGATCAGCAAAGAAGGAGTTCTTGGCTGTGTTATAAGGTGTGAGTATTGAGTAAGACTCAAGACATGACCACGGCAGAAGAGAGAGAAAGGGCGAAGGTCGTCCCCTATGCTTAGACGTAGGCTCCATAGTATGCTATGTTGTGTACCACACCTAAAGTGTGCCTTGCCATGAGTCAGTCAAGCGGTACAAGTGTGATCCAGGAATGTATCACAGGACAGTGGTCAAGGTTATCCATAGTAACTAGTTGACTAAGGAATTTTCTCAATTATGGAGGTGGTAAAAGAGTTCGTCGTAAAGGGTTACACCGATGCAAACTTTGACACTAATCTGGATGACTCTGAGTAGTAAACCGGATTCGTATAGTAGAGTTGTTATTTGGAATAGTTCCAAATGGCGCTTGATAGCTGCATATAGGAGATGACATAGAGATTTGTAAAGCACACGGATCTGAAAGATTCGCACCCGTTGACTAATAACCTCTCTCACAAGCGAGATATGATCAAACCCAATGGGTGTTGGATTCATTACAATCACATAGTGATGTTAACTAGATTATTGACTCTAGTGCAAGTGGGAGACTGTTGGAAATATGCCCTAGAGGCAATAATAAAATGGTTATTATTATATTTCCTTGTTCATGATAATTGTCTATTGTTCATGCTATAATTGTATTAACTAGAAACCGTAATACATGTGTGAATACATAGACCACAACATGTCCCTAGTGAGCCTCTAGTTGACTAGCTCGTTGATCAATAGATGGTTATGGTTTCACGACCATGGACATTGGATGTCATTGATAACGGGATCACATCATTATGAGAATGATGTGATGGACAAGACCCAATCCTAAGCATAGCACAAGATCATGTAGTTCGTTTGCTAAAGCTTTTCTAATGTCAAGTATCATTTCCTTAGACCATGAGATTGTGCAACTCCCTGATACCGTAGGGAATGCTTTGGGTGTACCAAACGCCACAACGTAATCGGGTGGCTATAAAGGTGCACTACAGGTATCTCCGAAAGTGTCTGTTGGGTTTGCACGAATCGAGACTGGGATTTGTCACTCCGTATGACGGAGAGGTATCTCTGGGCCCACTCGGTATTGCATCATCATAATGAGCTCAATGTGACTAAGTAATTAGTCACGGGTCATGCATTACGGAACGAGTAAAGTGACTTGCCGGTAACGAGATTGATCGAGGTATTGGGATACCGACGATCGAATCTCAGGCAAGTAACATACCGATTAACAAAGGGAATTGAATACGGGATTGATCGAATCCCCGACATCGTGGTTCATCCGATGAGATCATCGTGGAACGTGTGGGAGCTAATATGGGTATCCAGATCCCGCTATTGGTTATTGGCCGGAGAGGTGTCTCGGTCATGTCTGCATGGTTCCCGAACCCGTAGGGTCTACACACTTAAGATTCGATGACGCTAGAGTTGTTATGGGAAATAGTATGTGGTTACCGAAGGTAGTTCGGAGTCCCGAATGAGATCCAGACGTCGCGTGGAGTTCCGGAATGGTCCGGCGGTGAAGATCGATATATTGGACGAAGGGTATTGGAGTCCGGAAGTGTTACGGGGGTACCAGGCTATGGCCAGCATGACCGAAAGGTGTTTCGGGAGCCCCGGCAAGTGTTGGAGGGCCTCATGGGCCAAAGGGGAAGAGGCAAACCAGCCCACTAAGGGGTGGTGCGCCCCCCACACCCTTTCCCACGTTATTTGGGGAGGTGGGGCGCTTCCACCTGGCTTGGGAGGCAATCCTCCACCTGCTTGGCTTGGGGGGCAAGTCTCCCTAGGATTTTCCCTAGGGAGATCCAATCTGCTTGGCCGCCGCCCCCTAGGGGAAACCCTAGGGCGCCTCCCCTCTCCCTTGCCCCTATATATAGTGGAGGGGTGGGAGGGCAGCCGCACCTATTCCCTGGCGCAGCCCCCTCCCTCCTCCAACACCTCCTCTTCCTCCGTAGTGCTTGGCGAAGCCCTGCCAGAGAACCACGAGCTCCATTGCCACCACGCCGTCGTGCTGCTGGAGTTTTCCCTCAACTTCTCCTCTCCCCTTGCTGGATCAAGAAGGAGGAGACGTCCCCGGGCTGTACGTGTGTTGTACGCGGAGGCGCCATCCGTTCGGCGCTGAGATCGGAATCGACCGCGATCTGAATCGCTGCGTGTACGACTCCACCAACCGCGTTCTTGTAAAGCTTCCGCATCGCGGTCTTCAAGGGTATGAAGATGCTGTTGGGAAACGTAGTAATTTCAAAAATTTTCCTACGATCACGCAAGACCATGGTGATGGCATAGCAACGAGAGGGAAGAGTGTCCGTCCACGTACCCTCGTAGACCGAAAGCGGAAGCGTTATAACAACGCGGTTGATGTAGTCGACGCCTTCACGATCCGACCGATCCAAGCACCGAACGACGGCACCTCCGAGTTCTGCACACGCTCAGCTCGATGGCGATCCCGGACTCGATCCAGCAAAGTGTCGGGGATGAGTTCCACAAGACGACGGGCGTGATGATGATGTTGATGCTCCACCGACGCAGGGCTTCGCCTAAGCACTGCGACGATATGACTTCTCCGGCGCAGGGCTTCGCCTAAGCTCTACGACGATATGACCGAAGTGGAATATGGTGGAAGGGGGCACCGCACACGGCTAAGGAAAGATCCGTAGATCAACTTGTGTGTCATGGGGTGCCCCCTTGCCCCCGTATATAAAGGAACAAGGGAGGAGGTGGCCGGCCTAGGAGGGGCGCACCAAGGGGGAGTCCTACTCCCACCGGGAGTAGGATTCCTCCTTTCCTAGTAGGAGTAGGAGAGAAGGAAGGGAGGAGAAGAAGGGGTGCGGCCTCCCCTAGTCCAATTCGGACTAGGCCTTGGGGCGCGCGCGGCCTGCCCTAGGCAGCCCTCTCTCTTTCCGCAGGGCCCAATAAGGCCCAATACTTCTCCCCGGCGAATTCCCGTAACTCTCCGGTACTCCGAAAAATACCCGAATCATTCGGAACCTTTCCGAACTCCGAATATAGTCGTCCCATATATCGATCTTTACGTCTCGACCATTTCGAGACTCCTCGTCATGTCCCCGATCTCATCCGGGACTCCGAACTCCTTCGGTACATCAAAACTCATAAACTCATAATATAACCGCCATCGAAACCTTAGCGTGCGGACCCTACGGGTTCGAGAACTATGTAGACATGACCTAGAACTATTCTTGGTCAATAACCAATAGTGGAACCTGGATGCCCATATTGGCTCCTACATATTCTACGAAGATCTTTATCGGTCAAACCGCATAACAACATACTTTGTTCCCTTTGTCATCGGTATGTTACTTGCCCGAGATTTGATCGTCGGTATCCAATACCTAGTTCAATCTCGCTATCGCAAGTCTCTTTACTCGCTCCGTAATACATCATTTCATAACTAACTCATTAGTTACAATGCTTGCAAGGCTTAGGTGATGAGTATTACCGAGAAGGCCCAGAGATACCTCTCCGATAATCGGAGTGACAAAACCTAATCTCGAAATACGCCAACCCAACATGTACCTTTGGAGACACCTGTAGAGCACCTTTATAATCACCCAGTTACGTTGTGACGTTTGGTAGCACACAAAGTGTTCCTCCGTAAACGGAGTTGCATAATCTCATAGTTACAGGAACATGTATAAGTCATGAAGAAAGCAATAGCAACATACTAAACGATCATGTGCTAGGCTAACGGAATGGGTCATGTCAATCACATCATTCTCCTAATGATGTGATCCCGTTAATCAAATGACAACTCATGTCTATGGCTAGGAAACTTTAACCATCTTTGATTCAACGAGCTAGTCAAGTAGAGGCATACTAGTGACACTATGTTTGTCTATCTATTCACACATGTATTATGTTTCCGGCTAATACAATTCTAGCATGAATAATAAACATTCATCATGAAATAAGGAAATAAATAATAACTTTATTATTGCCTCTAGGGCATATTTCCTTCAGTCTCCCACTTGCACTAGAGTCAATAATCTAGTTCACATCGCCATGTGATTTAACATCAATAGTTCACATCTATATGTGGTTAACACCCATAGTTCACATCGACATGTGACTAACATCCAAAGGGTTTACTAGAGTCAGTAATCTAGTTCACATCGCTATGTGATTAACACCCAAAGAGTACTAAGGTGTGATCATGTTTTGCTTGTGAGATAATTTTAGTCAACGGGTCTGTCACATTCGTGAGCCGTAAGTATTTTGCAAATTTCTATGTCTACAATGCTCGCACGGAGCTACTCTAGCTAATTGCTCCCACTTTCAATATGTATCCAGATTGAGACTCAGAGTCATCTAGATTAGTGTTAAAACTTGCATCGTCGTAACCTTTTACTGACTAACCTTTTTCACTTCCATAATCGAGAAACATATCCTTTATTCTACTAAGGATAATTTTGACCGCTGTCCATTGATCTACTCCTAGATCACTATTGCACTCCCTTGCCAAGCTTAGTGGTAGGGTATGCAATAGATCTGGTACACAAAGATGACATACTTTATAGAACCTATGGCTGATGCATAGGGAATGACTTTCATTCTCTTTCTATCTTCTGCCGTGGTCGGGTTTTGAGTCTTACTCAATTTCATACCTTTGCAACACATGCAAGAACTTTTCTTTGACTGTTCCATTTTGAACTACTTCAAAATCTTGACAAGGTATGTGTTTATTGAAAAAACTTATCAAGTGTCTTGATCTATCTTAATAGATCTTGATGCTTAATATGTAAGCAGCTTCACCAAGGTCCTTCTTTGAAAAACTCCTTTCAAATACTCCTTTATGCTTTGCAGAATAATTCTACATTATTTCCGATCAACAATATGTCATTCACATATATTTATCAGAAATGCTGTAGTGCTCCCACTCACTTTATTGTAAATACAGGCTTCTCCAAAAGTCTGTATAAAACTATATGCTTTGATCACACTATCAAAGCGTTTATTCCAACTCCGAGATGCTTGCACCAGTCCATAGATGGATCGCTGGAGCTTGCACATTTTGTTAGCTCCTTTAGGATTGACAAAACCTTTTGGTTGCATCATATACAACTCTTCTTTAATAAATCCATTAAAGAATGTAGTTTTGACATCCATTTGCCTAGATTTCATAAAATGTGGCGATTGCTAACATGATTCGGACAGACATAAGCATCGCTACAGTTGATTAAATCTCATTGTAGTCAACACCTTGAACTTGTCGAAAACCTTTCTGCGACAAGTCGAGCTTTGTAGATAGTAATGCTACTATCAGCATCTGTCTTCCTCTTGAAGATCCATTTATATAATATGGCTTGCCGATCATCGGGCAACTCCATCAAAGTCCACACTTTGTTCTCATATATGGATCCCATCTCAGATTTCATGGTCTCAAACCATTTCGCGGAATCTGGGCTCATCATCGCTTCCTCATAGTTCGTAGGTTCATCATGGTCTAGTAACATGACTTCTAGAATAGGATTACCGTATCACTCTGATGCGTATCTTACTCTGGAAGACCTACGAGGTTTGGTAGCAACTTGATCTGAAGTTTCATGATCATCATCATTAACTTCCTCACTAATTGGTGTAGGAATCATCGGAATCGATTCCTGTGATGAACTACTTTCCAATAAGGGAGAAGGTACAATTACCTCATCAAGTTCTACTTTCCTCCCACTCACTTCTTTCGAGAGAAACTTCTTCTCTAGAAAGGATCCATCTTAGCAACGAAAAACTTGCCTTCGGATCTGTGATAGAAGGTGTACCCAATAGTTGCCTTTGGGTATTCTATGAAGACGCACTTCTCCGATTTGGGTTCGAGCTTATCGTGTGAAACCTTTTCACATAAGCATCACAACTCCAAACTTTAAGAAACGACAGCTTGGGTTTACCGTTAAAACCATAGTTCATACGGTGTCGCCTCGACGGATTTAGATGGTGCCCTATTAAACGTGAATGCAGCTGTCTCTAATGCATAACCCCAAAACGATATTGGTAAATCGGTAAGAGACATCATTGATCGCACCATATCAAAATAAAGTACGGTTATGACGTTCGGACATACCATTACGTTATGGTGTTCCATGTGGCGTGAGCTGTGAAACTATTCCACATTGTTTTATATGAAGGCCAAACTCAGAACTCAAATATTCTCCTCCACGATCAGATCAGAGAAACTTTATTTTCTTATTACGATGATTCTCCACTTCACTCTGAAATTATTTGAACTTTTCAAATGTTTCAGACTTGTGCTTCATTAAGTAGATATACTCATATCTGCTCAAATCATCTTGTGAAGGTCGAAAATAACGATACTTGCCGTGAGCTTTAACACTCATCGGACCGCATACATCAAGATGTATTATTTCCAATAAGTCATTTGCTCGCTCCATTGTTCCGGAGAATGAGTCTTTAGTCATCTTGCCCATAAGGCATGGTTCGCAAGCATCAAGTGATTCATAA
The DNA here is from genome assembly GCA_021605145.1 of Aegilops bicornis. Lineage (NCBI taxonomy): Eukaryota > Viridiplantae > Streptophyta > Magnoliopsida > Poales > Poaceae > Aegilops > Aegilops bicornis. The sequence goes on from CM038675.1 coordinate 153,719,193, forward strand.
TCAAGTGATTCCGAAAGTCCATCAAGATGGAGTTTCTTCATGCGTTTACACCAACATGACCTAAACGGCAAGTGCCACAAATAAGTTGCACTATCATTATTAACTTTGCATCTTTTGGCATCAATATTATGAATATGTGTATCACTACGATCGAGATCCAACAAACTATTTTCATTGGGTGCATAACCATCGAAGGTTTTATTCATTTAAATGTAACAACGATTATTCTTCGACTTTAAATGAATAACTGCTTTTGAAATAAATATGATCAAATCATATTCATGCTCAACGCAAAACACCAAATAACATTTATTTAGGTTTAACACTAATCCCGAAAGTATAGGGAGTGTGCGATGATGATCATATCAATCTTGGAACTACTTCCAACACTCATCGTTATCGCCCTTCAACTAGTTTCGCTCATTCTCAGAACTCCTGTTTCGAGTTACTAATCTTAGCAACTGAACAAGTATCAAATACTCAGGGGCTACTATAAACACTAGTAAAGCACACATCAATAACCTGTATATCAAATATACCCTTGTTCACTTTGCCATCCTTCTTATCTACCAAATATCTCGGATATTTCCGCTTCAAAGGACCATTTCCTATGCAGTGTAAGCACTCGGTTGTGCTTTGGTTCAGCTTTGGGTTTCTTCGTGGGAGTGACAACTTGCTTGTCATTCTACTTGAAGTTCCCCTTTCTTTCCCTTTGCCCTTTTCTTGAAACTAGTGGTCTTGACAATCATCAACACTTGATGCTCTTTTCTCGATTTCTACCTTCGTCGATTTCAACATCACGAAGAGCTCGGGAATCGTTTTCGTCATCCCTTGCATACTATAGTTCATCACGAAGTTCTAGTAACTTAGTGATGGTGACTAGAGAATTCTGTCAATCACTTTCTTATCTGGAAGATTAACTCCCACTAGATTCAAGCGATTGAAGTACTCAGACAATCTGAGAACATGCTCACTAGTTGAGCGATTCTCCTCCATCTTTAGCTATAGAACTTGTTGGAGACTTCATATCTCTCAACTCGGGTATTTGCTTGAAATATTAACTTCAACTCCTGGAACATCTCATATGGTCCATGACGCTCAAAACGCCTTTGAAGTCCCGATTCTAAGCCGCTTTAAGCATGGTGCACTAAACTTATTAAGTAGTCATCATATTGAGCTAGCCAGACGCTCATAACGCCCGTGCATCCGCTTCCTGCAATAGGTCTGTCACCTAGCGGTGCATCAAGGACATAATTCTTCAGGCAGCAATGAGGATAAACCTCGATCACGGATCCAATCCGCAATATTGCTACTAACATTTTTCAATACAATTTTCTCTAGGAACACATATAAAAACACAGGGAAGCAACAACGCGAGCTATTGATCTACAACATAATCTGCAAAATACTACCAGGACTAAGTTCATGATAAATTTAAGTTCAATTAATCATATTAAAAAACTCCCACTTAGACAGACATCTCTCTAGTCATCTAAGTGATCACGTGATCCATATCAACTAAACCGTGTCCGATCATCACGTGAGACGGAGTAGTTTCAACGGTGAACATCACTATGTTGATCATATCTACTATATGATTCACGCTCGACCTTTCGGTCTCCGTGTTCCGAGGCCATATCTGTTATATGCTAGGCTCGCCAAGTTTAACTCGAGTATTCCGCGTGTGCAACTGTTTTTGCACCCGTTGTAGATGGACGAGAACTTATCACACCCGATCATCACGTGGTGTCCGGGTACTACTTAACTTTGGCAACGGTGCATACTCAGGAGAACACTTCTTGATAATTTTAGTGAGAGATCATCTTATAATGCTACCGGCCAATCAAAGCAAGATAAGATGTATAAAGGATAAACATCACATGCAATCAATATAAGTGATATGATATGGTCATCATCATCTTGTGCTTGTGATCTCCATCGCCAAGCACCGTCATGATCACCATCGCCACCGCGCGACACCTTGATCTCCATCGTAGCATCGTTGTCGCCTCGCCAATCTTATGCTTCCACGACTATCACTACCGCTTAGTAATAAAGTAAAGCATTACATCGCGATTGCATTGCATACAATAAAGCGACAACCATATGGCTCCTGCCGATTGCCGATAACTCGGTTACAAAACATGATCATCTCATACAATAAAATTTAGCATCATGTCTTGACCATATCACATCACAACATGCCCTGCAAAAACAAGTTAGACGTCCTCTACTTTGTTGTTGCAAGTTTTACGTGGCTGCTACGAGCTTCAGCAAGAACTCATCTTACCTACGCATCAAAACCACAACGATAGTTTGTCAAATAGACTCCGTTTTAACCTTCTCAAGGACCGGGCGTAGCCACACTCGGTTCAACTAAAGTTGGAGAGACAGTCTTCCGCAAGCCATCTATGTGCAAAGCACGTCGAGGGAACCGGTCTCGCCAGAAGAGCACGCTGTAAGGTTGGTCCGGATCGTCTCGGCCCAACAATACCGCTGAACCAAAGTATGACATGCTGGTAGGCAGTATGACTTGTATCGTCCACAACTCACTTGTGTTCTACTCGTGCAAATAACATCAAACCATAAAAACCTAGGCTCGGATGCCCTTTGTTGGGAAACGTAGTAATTTCAAAAATTTCCTACGATCACGCAAGACCATGGTGATGGCATAGCAACGAGAGGGAAGAGTGTCCGCCCACGCACTCGTGAGACCGAAAGCGGAAGCGTTATAACAACGCGTTGATGTAGTCGACGCGTCTTCACGATCCGACCGATCCAAGCACCGAACGTACGGCACCTCCGAGTTCTGCACACGTTCAGCTCGATGACGATCCCCGGACTCCGATCCAGCAAAGTATCGGGGATGAGTTCCGTCAGCACGACGGCGTGATGATGATGTTGATGCTCCACCGACGCAGGGCTTCGCCTAAGCACTGCGACGATATGACTTCTCCGGCGCAGGGCTTCGCCTAAGCTCTACGACGATATGACCGAAGTGGAATATGGTGGAAGGGGGCACCGCACACGGCTAAGGAAAGATCCGTAGATCAACTTGTGTGTCATGGGGTGCCCCTTGCCCCGTATATAAAGGAACAAGGGAGGAGGTGGCCGGCCTAGGAGGGGCGCACCATGGGGAGTCCTACTCCCACCGGGAGTAGGATTCCTCCTTTCCTAGTAGGAGTAGGAGAGAAGGAAGGGAGGAGAAGAAGGGGTGCGGCCTCCCCTAGTCCAATTCGGACTAGGCCTTGGGCGCGCGGCCTGCCCTAGGCAGCCCCTCTCTTTCTGCAGGGCCCAATAAGGCCCAATACTTCTCCCCGGCGAATTCCCGTAACTCTCCGGTACTCAAAAAATACCCGAATCATTCGAACCTTTCCGAACTCCGAATATAGTCGTCCAATATATCGATCTTTACGTCTCGACCATTTCGAGACTCCTCGTCATGTCCCCGATCTCATCCGGGACTCCGAACTCCTTCGGTACATCAAAACTCATAAACTCATAATATAACTGTCATCGAAACCTTGTTGCGTGCGGACCCTACGGGTTCGAGAACTATGTAGACATGACCTAGAACTATTCTTGGTCAATAACCAATAGCGGAACCTGGATGCCCATATTGGCTCCTACATATTCTACGAAGATCTTTATCGGTCAAACCGCATAACAACATACTTTGTTCCCTTTGTCATCGGTATGTTACTTGCCCGAGATTTGATCGTCGGTATCCAATACCTAGTTCAATCTCGATCGCAAGTCTCTTTACTCGTTCCGTAATACATCATCTCATAACTAACTCATTAGTTACAATGCTTGCAAGGCTTAGGTGATGAGTATTACCGAGAAGGCCCAGAGATACCTCTCCCACAATCGGAGTGACAAAACCTAATCTCAAATACGCCAACCCAACATGTACCTTTGGAGACACCTGTAGTACTCCTTTATAATCACCCGATTACGTTGTGACGCTTGGTAGCACCAAAGTGTTCCTCCGGTAAACGGGAGTTGCATAATCTCATAGTTACAGGAACATGTATAAGTCATGAAGAAAGCAATAGCAACATACTAAACGATCATGTGCTAGGCTAACGGAATGGGTCATGTCAATCACATCATTCTCCTAATGATGTGATCCCGTTAATCAAATGACAACTCATGTCTATGGCTAGGAAACTTTAACCATCTTTGATTCAACGAGCTAGTCAAGTAGAGGCATACTAGTGACACTATGTTTGTCTATCTATTCACACATGTATTATGTTTCCGGCTAATACAATTCTAGCATGAATAATAAACATTCATCATGAAATAAGGAAATAAATAATAACTTTATTATTGCCTCTAGGGCATATTTCCTTCAGATGCACTCCCCTCTCTCTCGTTGCTAGTCTCTCCATAGATTGATCTTGGTGATGCGTAGAAAATTTTGAATTTCTTCTATGTTCCCCAACAGTGGCATCATGAGCTAGGTCTATGCATAGTTTCTATGCACGAGTAGAACACAAGTTGTTGTGGGCGTCGATTTTGTCAATTTACTTGCTGTTACTAGTCTTACCTTGATTCGGCGGCATCGTGGGATGAAGCGGCCCGGACCGACCTTACACGTACACTTACGTGAGATGTGTTCCACCGACTGACATGCACTAGTTGCATAAGGTGGCTAGCGGGTGTCTGTCTCTCCCACTTTAGTCGGATCGGATTCGATGAAAAGGGTCCTTATGAAGGATAAATAGTAATTGGCATATCACGTTGTGGTTTTGGCGTAGGAAAGAAACGTTCTTGCTAGAAACCTATAACAGCCACGTAAAAACTTGCAACAACAATTAGAGGACGTCTAACTTGTTTTTGCAGCATATGCCGTGTGATGTGATATGGCCAAAAGAATGTGATGAATGATATATGTGATGTATGAGATTGATCATGTTCTTGTAATAGGAATCACGACTTGCATGTCGATGAGTATGACAACCGGCAGGAGCCATAGGAGTTGTCTTAATTTATTGTATGACCTGCGTGTCATGAGTAACGCCATGTAATTACTTTACTTTATTGCTAAACCGTTAGCCATAGTGGTAGAAGTAATAGTTGGCGAGACAACTTCAAGAAGACACGATGATGGAGATCATGATGATGGAGATCATGGTGTCATGCCGGTGACAATGATGATCGTGGCTCCCCGAAGATGGAGATCAAAAGGAGCAAAATGATATTGGCCATATCATGTCACTATTTGATTGCATGTGATGTTTATCATGTTTTACATCTTATTTGCTTAGAACGATGGTAGCTTAACTAAGATGATCCCTTGCAATAATTTCAAGAAAGTGTTACCCCTAATTGTGCACCATTGTGAAGGTTCATTGTTTCGAAGCACCACGTGATGATCGGGTGTGATAGATTCTAACGTTCGAATACAACGGGTGTAAGCCATATTTACACATGCAAAACACTTAGGTTAACTTGACAAGCTTAGCATGTACAGACATGGCCTCGGAACACAAGAGACCGAAAGTTCGAACATGAGTCGTATAGCAGATGCGATCAACATGAAGATGTTCACCGATGATGACTAGTACGTCTCACGTGATGATCGGACACGGCCTAGTTGACTCGGATCATGTATCACTTAGATAACTAGAGGGATGTCTATCTAAGTGGGAGTTCATTAGATAATCATATGAACTTAATTATCATGAACATAGTCAAAAGGTCTTTGCAAATTATGTCGAAGCCTACGCTTTAGTTCTATTGTTTTAAGATTTGTTCCTAGAGAAAATTTAGTTGAAAGTTGATAGTAGCAATTATGTGGACTAGGTCCGTAAACTGAGGATTGTCCTCATTGCTACGCAGAAGGCTTATGTCCTTAATGCACCGCCGGGTGTCTTGAACCTCGAACATCGCCTATGGATGTTGCGAACATCCGACATACACGCTTTTAATGACTACGTGATAGTTCAGTAATGTTAAACGGTTTAGAATTGAGGCGCCGAAGACGATTTTAAAACGTCGCAGAACATATGAGATGTTCAAAGGGCTGAAATTGGGATTTCAGGCTCGTGCCCATGTCAAGAGGTATGAGACCTCTGGCGAGTTTCTTAAGCCTGCAAACTAAGGGAGAAAAGCTCAATCATGAGCATGTGCTCAGATTGTCTGAGTACTACAATCACTTGGATCGAGTGGGAGTTAATCTTCCAGATGAGATAGTGATGGTTCTTCATAGTCACTGCCACCAAGCTATTAGAGCTTCGTGATGAACTATAACATATCAGGGATAGACATGATGATCCTTGAGCAATTCGTGATGTTTGACACCGTGAAAGTAGAAATCAAGTAGGAGCATCAATTGTTGATGGTTAGTAAAACCACTAGTTTCAAGAAGGGAAAGGAAAAGAAGGGATACTTCATGAAACGGCAAATCAGTTGCTGCTCTAGTGTAGAAACCCAAGGTTGAACCCAAACCCGAGACAAAGTGCTTCTGTAATGAGGGGAACGGTCACTGAAGCAGAACTACCCTACACACTTGGTAGATGAGAAGGCTGGCAAGGTTGACAGAAGTATATTGGATATACATTGTATTAAATGTGTACTTTACAAGTACTCCTAGTAGCACCAGGGTATTAAGATACCGGTTCGGTTGCTAAGTGATAGTAACTCGAAATAAAAGAGCTACGGAATAAACGGATACTAGCTAAAGGTGAGACGACGATGTGTGTTGGAAGTGTTTCCAAGGTTGATGTGATCAAGCATCGCCTGCTCCCTCTACCATCGAAATTGGTGTTAAACCTAAATAATTGTTATTTGGTGTTTGCGTTGAGCATAGACATGATTGGATTATGTTTATCTCAATACGGTTATTCATTTAAGGAGAATAATGGTTACTCTATTTATTTGAATAATACCTTCCATGGTCTTGCACCTAAAATGAATGGTTCATTGAATCTCGATCGTAGTGATACACATGTTCATGACAAAAGATATAAGATAGTAATGATAGTACCACATACTTGTGGCACTACCATTTGAGTCATATTGGTATAAAACACATGAAGAAGCTCCATATTGATGGATCTTTGGACTCACTCGTTTTTGAAAAGATTGAGACATGCGAACCATGTCTATTGGTAGATATGTATGAAGAAACTCCATACAGATGGATCGTTTGGACTCACTTGATTTTGAATCACTTGAGACATGCAAATCATACCACATGGGCAAGATGATCAAACGCCTGCTTTTGGTAAGATGGAACAAGAAAGCAACTTGTTGGAAGTAATACATTTTGATGTGTGCAGTCCAATGAGTGCTGAGGCACGCAGTGGATATCGTTATGTTCTTATTTCACAGATGATTTGAGTAGATGCTGAGTATATTTACTTGATGAAACACAAGTCTGAATTATTGAAAGGTTCAAGTAATTTCAGAGTGAAGTTGAAGATCTTTGTGACAAGAGGATAAAATGTCTATGATATGATCATAGAGATGAATATCTGAGTTACGAGTTTGGCACACAATTAAGACATTGTGTAAATTGTTTCACAACTAATACCGCCTGGAACACCATAGTGTGATGGTGTGTCCGAACGTCATAACTGCACCCCATTGGATATGGTGCATACGATGATGTCTCTTATCGAATTACCACTATCATTTATGGGTTAGGCATTAGAGACAACTGCATTCACTTTAAATAGGGCACCACGCAATTCCGTTGAGACGACATCGTATGAACTATGGTTTAGAGAAACCTAAGCTGTCGTTTCTTAAAAGTTTGGGGATGCGACGCTTATGTGAAAAAGGTTTCAGGCTAATAAGCTCGAACCCAAAACGGATAAATGCATCTTCATAGGACACCCAAAACAGTTGGGTATACCTCCTGCCTCGAGATCCGGAAGCAAAAGGGATTGTTTCTAGAATCGAGTCCTTTCTTGAGGAAAAGTTTCTCTCGAAAGAATTGAGTTTGAGGATGGTGGGGACTTGATGAGGTTATTGAACCGTCACTTCAACTAGTGTGTAGCAGGACACAGGAAGTTGTTCCTGTGGCGCCCACACCAATTGAAGTGGAAGCGGATGATATTGATCATGAAACTTCGGATCAAGTCACTACCAAACCTCGTAGGTCGACAAGGATGTGTGCTACTTCAGAGTGGTACGTAATCCTGTCTTGGAGGTCATGTTGCTAGATAACAATGAACCTACGAGCTATGGAGATGCGATGGTGGGCCCGGATTCCGACGAATGGCTCGAGGCCATAAAATCCGAGAGAGGATCCATGTATGAAAACAAAGTATAGACTTTGGAAGAACTACTTGATGGTCGTAAGGTTGTTGGGTGCAGATGGATTTTTTAAAAAGGAAGACGGACAATGATGGTAAGTATCACCATTAAGAAAGCTCGACTTGTCGCTAAGATGTTTTTCGACAAGTTCAAGGAGTTGACTACGATGAGACTTTCTCACTCGTAGCGATGCTAAGAGTCTGTTGGAATTATATTAGCAGCTACTGCACTATTTATGAAATCTTGCAGATAAGATGTCAAAACATTTTTTCCTCGACGATTTTCTTGAGGAAAGGTTGTATGTGATACAACAAAAAGGTTTTGTCAATCCTGAAAGATGCTAACAAGTGTGCAATGCTCCAGTAATCCTTCTAAGGACTGGAGTAAGCATCTCGGAGATGGAATATACGCTTTGATGAGATGATCAAAGATTTTGGGTTTATACAATGTTTATGAGAAACTTGTATTTCCAAAGAAGTGAGTGCGAGCACTATAGAATTTCTGATAAGTATATGTTGTTAACATATTGTTGATCAAAAATGTCAGAGAATTTACGGAAAGCATATAGGGTTATTTGAAAGGTGTTTTCAATGGGAAACCTGGATTAAGCTACTTGAACATTGAGCATCAAGATCTATAAGGGTAGATCAAAAGCGCTTAATAGTACTTTCAAATGAATACATCTGTGACAAGATTTTGAAGGAGTTCAAAATAAATCAGCAAAGAAGGAGTTCTTGGCTGTGTTATAAGGTGTGAGTATTGAGTAAGACTCAAGACACTGACCACAAAGAAGAGAGAGAAAGGACGAAGGTCGCCCCTATGCTTAGACGTAGGCTCCATAGTATGCTATGTTGTGTACCGCACTCAAGTGTGCCTTGCCATGAGTCGGTCAAAGGGGTACAAGTGTGATCCAGGAATGGATCACAGGACAGCGGTCAAGGTTATCCATAGTAACTAGTTGACTAAGGAATTTTCTCAATTATGGAGGTGGTAAAAGAGTTCGTCGTTAAGGGTTACACCGATGCAAACTTTGACACTAATCTGGATGACTCTGAGTAGTAAACCGGATTCGTATAGTAGAGTTGTTATTTGGAATAGTTCCAAATGGTGCTTGATAGCTGCATATAGGAGATGCCATAGAGATTCGTAAATCACACACGGATCTAAAAGATTCAGACCCGTTGACTAATAACCTCTCTCACAAGCGAGATATGATCAAACCCAATGGGTGTTGGATTCATTACAATCACATAGTGATGTGAACTAGATTATTGACTCTAGTGCAAGTGGGAGACTGTTGGAAATATGCCCTAGAGGCAATAATAAAATGGTTATTATTATATTTCCTTGTTCATGATAAATGTCTATTGTTCATGCTATAATTGTATTAACTGGAAACCGTAATACATGTGTAAATACATAGACCACAACATGTCCCTAGTGAGCCTCTAGTTGACTAGCTCGTTGATCAATAGATGGTTATGGTTTCCTGACCATGGACATTGGATGTCATTGATAACGGGATCACATCATTAGGAGAATGATCTGATGGACAAGACCCAATCATAAGCATAGCACAGGATCGTCTAGTTCGTTTGCTAAAGCTTTTCTAATGTCAAGTATCATTTCCTTAGACCATGAGATTGTGCAACTCCCTGATACCGTAGGAATGCTTTGGGTGTACCAAACGTCACAACGTAACTGGGTGGCTATAAAGGTGCACTACAGGTATCTCCGAAAGTGGCTATAAAGGTGCACGAACAGAGACTTGGATTTGTCACTCCGTATGACGGAGAGGTATCTCTGGGCCCACTCGGTATTGCATCATCATAATGAGCTCAATGTGACTAAGTAGTTAGTCACGGGTCATGCATTACGAAACGAGTAAAGTGACTTCCCGGTAACAAGATTGAACGAGGTATTGGGATACCGACGATCGAATCTCGGGTAAGTAACATACCAATTGACAAAGGGAATTGAATACGGGATTGATCGAATCCCCGACATCGTGATTCATCCGATGAGATCATCGTGGAACATGTGGGAGCTAATACGGGTATCCAGATCCCTCTATTGGTTATTGGCCGGAGAGGTGTCTCGATCATGTCTGCATGGTTCCCGAACCCGTAGGGCCTACACACTTAAGGTTCGATGACGCTAGAGTTGTTATGGGAAATAGTATGTGGTTACCGAAGGTAGTTCGGAGTCCCGGATAAGACCCCGGACGTCACGAGGAGTTCCGGAATGGTCCGGCGGTGAAGATCGATATATTGGACGAAGGGTATTGGAGTCCGGAAGTGTTCCGGGGTACTGTGCTATGGACAAGATGACCGAAAGGTGTTTCGGGAGCCCCGGCAAGTGTTGGAGGGCCTCATGGGCCAAAGGGGAAGGGCAAACCAGCCCACTAAGGGGTGGTGCGCCCCACACCCTTTCCCATGTTATTTGGGGAGGTGGGGCGCCTCCACCTGGCTTGGGAGGCAATCCTCCACCGCTTGGCTTGGGGGCAAGTCTCCTAGGATTTTCCCTAGGGAGATCCAATCTGCTTGCGCCCCCTAGGGGAAACCCTAGGGCGCCTCCCCCTCTCCCCTTGCCCCTATATATAGTGGAGGGGTGGGAGGGCAGCCGCACCTCTTCTCTGGCGCAGCCCCCTCCCTCCTCCAACACCTCCTCCTCCTCCGTAGTGTTTGGCAAAGCCCTGCCAGAGAACCACGAGCTCCATTGCCACCACGCTGTCGTGCTGGTGCAGTTTTCCCTCAACTTCTCCTCTCCCCTTGCTGGATCAAGAAGGAGGAGACGTCCCTGGGTTGTACGTGTGTTGAACGCGGAGGCGCCGTCCGTTCGGCGCTTAGATCGAATCGACCGCGATCCGAATCGGCCGCGTACGACTCCACCAACCGTGTTCTTGTAAAGCTTCCGCATCGCGATCTTCAAGGGTATGAAGATGCACTCCCCTCTCTCTCGTTGCTAGTCTGTCCATAGATTGATCTTGGTGATGCGTAGAAAATTTTGAATTTCTGCTACGTTCCCCAACAGGTTTTTTCTTATTCACGATGCTGCAGTTATTTTACTATATATATATATCCAATCTTCGCAGTAAACCGGCCAAACTGTAAAATTACGGTACATAATCGGGCCGTCATGCAATCACGATGTATGATCTGCATCATGGGCCCCATCAAACTGGCGCACTATTAGATTCGGGCCTTTAATAGGCCGAGTAACCCCCGGCCCTCTTTTCGCAAGAAAACTCAATGGGCTTTAGGAGGTCGAGAAGTAGGTTGGGCCTAAACGCGTGCCGAATAACTCACGGCCGGCAAGAGCCGAAATGGACCCGGCCCATGATTGTGCGAATCAATTCACGGGCTTTTAACAGGCCAAAGTTGTCTCGGTCCTTGTTTGGCCCAATCAGATATTGGCTGCGAGCAGGCCGGATGCAAACCGGGCCGTTGTTAGGCCCAACTATATGACGGGCTTTTAACAGGCTGAAATTAATATAGGCCTGAAATGTTAAACGGGCCCTTAACAGGCCGAAACTAATATCAGGTCCAATTACTAAATGTGCCTTTAGCAAGTGGGCCCAAAAGCATAGCGTCCAGTTAATAGGCCGAATCTGACATGGGCCATAATTGAGCCCAAAGCCTCTTAAAGGGCCGGACCTGATATGGGCCGTGATTTGGCCCAGAAAGTGGGAGGCTTTTAATGGGCCGGATCTTATATGGGCCATTATTAGGCACGGAACATGGCAGGCCATTAATGGACCGGATCAAATATGGGCCGGCATTTGGCCCAAAACATGGCAGCCAGTTAATGGGCCGGCCAACTAGGGTCCTCAAAATCTTGTGGGCCTACAGCTGGGCCAGCCCATTAATGTCGGTGAAATCTCATGGGCCTTTAGCTGGGCCGGCCCATTATGATCCGCAAGAATTTTGTGGGCCTTTACCTGGGCCGGCCCATTATGGCCCGCGAAATCTTGTGGGCCTTTAGCTGGGCCAGCCCATTATAGTCCGCAAAATCTCGTGGGCCTTTAATTGGCCGGCCCATTATGGTCATAAAATCTTGTGGGCCTTTAGTTGGGCCGCCCATTTAAACTTGATGGGCCGTGCCACGTGTCGACGTATCATAGGCGCCTTCTATACATCCAATGAGTGGATGACATCTGTCCCAACGATGAGCCGACACATGTTTCCTCCGGCCAATGATGATTTTACACGTGGAAAATCCCCATTGGTCGTGGCTGTTAACGGGTTATCGGATCCAAAACCCGACCCGATAGCTTAACAGCGTTCCGTTACGGTGGATGCCACGTGTCGGTCACCCTTGACGAAAAGCACTTACGTGACGCGCGATTTATCGTCATGGAAGTGGACACTTCCGTGATGATAATTTTGATAATGTCATGGAACACTTCTACGACAGCACGGGTATGACTATCTTGATTCTGTCATAAAATCATCATGGATGTACATGCATGACAAAAAACAAGACCTACTGTGACAAACACGTATCATCACGGAAGTGTATTTTTTTGTAGTGTCCCTCGCAGGCAGATCAACCCATATGTGAATGCTCGTGCTACCTTCAGAGGCAATGAGTTGTTTTGGACCAAGTAGCAGACTCTCATTTATCTGGATGTGATCAAGGCCAAGCAAAATACCTACGTGGATGTCAACTGGATTGACATGAATCACATGAGGAAGGACAAGTATCGTGAGTACTTTGGAGAGGCTCTGGATTTGGTGGAGCAGTTTGGTATTGAACATGTGATCTCTTTCCACCTGGACTATGACCCTGAGCTTATCTGTCAGTTCTTTGACTCAGTTCACTTTCACCCTGGGGAGGAGCGGAGGATGACTTTGATGTCCAATGGCCGTTAGTTGACTGCTACCTGGAAGGAGTTCATGGATCTGCTACAGGTTCCTGATGACGGGCTCACCACAGCCGTAGGTGTTCGCCCTCATGCCAATCCTGAGTCTGCTAGCAAGAACAAGATCCAGCAGTACTATGTTGAGAAGGTGTTTCCCAGTGGCAAGTCGACGTGGGTGTTGAACCCCTTTCTGGATATCATGTATCGCATCTTCCGCAACTCTCTGTTTCCTCACATTGGCAACAAGGACAGGGTACATGCCTATCTGGTGGATATGATGCTCCTGTGCGAGGAGGCACGAGTGTCTCAGACTCAACCACTTGATGTCTTACACATCATGTGGTGTGATCTTTGGTTCGCGGTGTTCAACCGCAAGGTACCTATCTATGGACCATACCTATTTCTGTTGATCTCCAAGACTTGGGAGAAGTTGTTCCCTAGTGATGAGTTCCTTGCTCCAGACTGGATTCCGCATGAGTCCATCAGTCTTCGTGTTAAGCCCAAGTGGGCCAACACTACTACTCGTGCTGAGGCGTCTGCTGCTAGGAGGGTTGTTGATGAGGAGGAGGCTGGAGCAGAGGATGTTGCTGAGGACCGTGATGCTGGGTTTACCCATCGTTCCTCTAAGCCCTCGTGGGCCAAGAAGCTGAAGGACAATATGAAGACTCTGTTCTGCATGCAGGCGAAGGGGCAGTATAGGACTCATGTTGCTTCCAAGGAGAGTCGCCGCCGTGACAAGAGGATCATGAAGGTCTTTGGTGAGGCAGAATCCAGCGGGTCAGAGAGGCACATCACCCCGGAGGCCGAATGGATGGCGAAGCAAGGCTACAAGTGGACTGATTCTGAGGAGGACATCGAGGAGACCGTCCCCGCCGCCGAGTCTAACGAGGAGCGTTGGGACGATTTCTCTGCCTGAGCCACCCCTTGTGTGTAGGTGTCCTCTCTGCCTTTTTGGCGTCTCGATGCCAAAGGGGGAGAGAGTGTAGGGATTTTCTATTTGCTTGCGAGTCGTGTGTTGTGTTTGGTTTGTTTGCCTTCTCGTTTGAACCTCGTTTGGTTTGGTTTGCGCTTGTGAGACTTATCCTTCATATGGTGTAAGACATATGCACTCTATCTTATCTTAGTGAGCTTGTGATATAATTGTACTACTTATGTTATGCTCGTGCTTGCTATCTTGTCTAGTGTTAGCCTTATTGCAAGATATGCCTTGTCTATAAAATATAGGGGGAGTGTTGATCCTAGTATGTGTGACGTGCAGTCCAAAGCACCCATCTAGATTGCACACATCTAGGGGGAGCCCGTCTATATTTTAGAGAGAAGGGGTTTGCGTTTGCTCAATATTATTTTCCTTTGTGCAAATCCCGTATTGTCATTAATCCACCAAAAAGGGGGAGATTGTAAGGGCATATTTATCCCTAAGGTGTTTTGGTGATTGATGACAATGCTTTTGCGGACTAATCGTGTGCCTTGAGTTTCTCAGATATTTCATCGCTAGGCACAAGACGGTTTGGTGCCCCTCGAAGACTATTGAAGACGGTGTTTTTCTACGTTTCTTTTTGGTGGATTTGAGTCGTAGGAAAGTCGTACTATTAAGAGGGGGTCCGCGTCAGAAAGGTTCGGGTGGAACCATCACGTACACGTTTTCTTCCTTGTCTCCACCTTTCCCCTGCGCTTTGGAGCATCCTCCGTTTATCATCTATGCATTGTCCTGGTTGCTGATTTTGGGCTTGCGGTAGTACTGCTCCCTGGAGCAGTAGTACCGCAGGCACCTGCGGTAGTACCGTACTTTGGCGTGGTAGTACCACAGGAGCCCACAGTAGTACCGCTCCTCTGGAGCCGTAGTACTGTGGCCCCCAGGCCAAGTGCCGCTGCATTATGGTAGTTGAGGGAGTCCTGGATTAGGGGGTATCCGGACAGCCGAACTGTGTACAACGTCCGGACTATTGAAGCGTGAAGATACAAGACTCAAGACTTCGGCCCGTGTCCGGATGGGACTTTCCTTGGCGTGGAAGACAAGCTTGGCGATCCGGATATTATATTTCCTTCCTTGTAACCGACCCCATGTAAACCCTAGCCCTCTTCGGTGTCTATATAAACCGGAGAGGTCGGTCCTTAGAAGGCCGATCACAATTACAATCATACCATCATAGGCTAGCTCTTAGGGTTTAGCCTCTACGATCTCGTGGTAGATCTACTCTTGTACTACCCATATCATCAATATTAATCAAGCAGGAAGCAGGGTTTTACCTCCACCGAGAGGGCCCGAACCTGGGTAAACATCTGTGTCCCTTGCTTCCTGTTACCATCAGCCTTGACGCACAGATCGGGACCCCCTACACGAGATCCGCCGGTTTTGACACCGACATTGGTGCTTTCATTGAGAGTTCCTCTGTGGCGTCGCCACAAGGCTCGATGGCTCGTCTCATTGTCAAGGACGACATTACCTCGGAGGGGGCTCTGGCTGTAGGCCAGACGCTCCGGCTCGGCGGCTTTATCATGGCCGCCCCATCGGCGGTGGCGCCGACGATGACCTCTCGGGTCATCAATCATAACCTTCGTGTCAGTTCGGAACTTGCCAAACAGATGGATCCAATGGAGCTCTCCTCCCTTAACGAACTCTTGGATCGCATCGCCGCTCTGGGAGTCGCTACAGACTACGACCGGATTGGGCTTAAACCCGACCAAAGGGACATCAGGTCCCCGCCGGCCACCCATGAGATAGCGATAGTGGAAGAACCACACGCGGATTTCCCCTCAACTTTGAGGACAAGTTGTGTTCGGATCACCGAACTTCTTGAGCCAAAGACCTGCTCAAAGGAAAACCTGGTCCAGGTCCGAGACTTAGAATCGGGCATTGGGCCGAAGAAACTGGGCACTCCGGATTCTGAGCTGTTGAGCTCGGGACCGCCCGCGCCCTTGGGCGTCAGATCGGATCAAAATCCGGATTCTGCTGACAACACCTGCCCGGACCTAAACTGTCTCTCCCGCATCAGGCAAGAGCCCCAGGAATCCGTACATCGCTACTGGGCCAGATTCCTCCTTGCGCTTAACAAGGTTAATGACTGCCACGAAGAGAATATGGTCTCACTTTTCTACAAAAACTGCACGGATGAAGGACTCCTCAATGCTATAAGCCGCCGCGACATAGTACGCTTCGCGGACTTGGCAACCATAGTACGGAAGTACTGTGCGATGGAGAGCGCTTGGAAGACCCAAACAGAATTTTGGGATAGTACTGCTCTCGCCAAAACCTTTGTCCAAACTCTCGTAAGTCGTCCGACCCAACTCCCAAGAAACCAAAGCCCACTCTAGGGCGGAGATCCGTATTGGAAGAATGGCTCGACGGGCCATGTAAGCTCCACAAGATTCGCCACAACACCTACTCATAGCCTTAAGGCATGTTGGATACTCCGGCAGGTGGCAAAAAGTGGCGAGGATCTTCTTATGGGCCATAAAGCGGAACAACGTCCTGCCAGCGAACGCAATACGGTACTAACAGTCTTCGAGACTTTAGCCTCAAACAATAGGCGCAAGCGAGCTCGTCGAAGCTCTGCTGAAATTTATCATGTGGCAAAAATAAACCCTTGGAACGACACTGCTATAAATTTTAATGCGGTGATTTAACCTCGATCCCGGATCGTCCGGGCACCACCGCCTGGTTCTTAGCCCAATCGTGGACGGATTTCGGCTCACCAAAGTGCTCATGGATGGTGGAAGCGGATTAAATCTGATCTATGAAGAGACACTCAACAAGATGGAAATTGACAAAGGCCGCATTGAACAAAGCGGCACAACCTTCAGGGGAATTATCCCTAGTCGGGAAGCACGGTGTGCGGGAAAAATCACACTTGACGTGGTATTCGGCACCCCGGAGAATTATAGGTCCGAAGAAATCACATTCCAAGTGGCCCCTTTCAGCATCGGATACCACGCCCTTTTAGGGCGGGACGCGTTTGCAAGCTTTCAAGCTATACCCCATTACGGGTACATGAAGCTTAAAATGCCCAGGCCCAATGGAATCATCACTCTAGCCAGTGATCCGGACGTCGCACTTCGCGCCGAAAACAAAACCGCAGCACTAGCCTTGGAGGCACTATCCGAGGCCCTAGCAGCCGAAGAATTAACAACACTGCGGGCCACGGTGGACAGGGACGACGTGATACTCGACAAGCGACCCAAGTCCACCTCATTTAAACCCACAGACGAGATAATCAAATTCCAAGTCCATCCAACAGACCCCACGAAGACAGCTTCCGTCGAGACACAGCTCAGCCCCGCGATGGACGCCGCACTGTGAGACTTCTTACGCGAGAATTGGGACATCTTCGCCTGGCACCCATCGGACATGCCAGGCATCCCACGCAGATTGGCCGAACACAGCCTCAATATACTAGAAGGATACAAACCGGTCAAGCAAACTCTAAGACGGTTTTGAGCCCAAACGGCAGGCCATGGGGAAGAACTAGCCAAACTACTCGAGGCCGGATTCATCAGAGATATCAAGCATCCGGATTGGCTGGCAAACCTGGTAATGGTACCAAAGAAGGACAAATCCTGGCGCCTATGTGTCGACTTTAAAGACCTCAACAAGGCTTGCCCCAAGGACCCCTTTCCCCTCCCTCGCATCGATCAAATCATTGATGCCACGGAGGACACGACTTCATTTGTGTTTCCTCGACACATACTCTGGATACCATCAAATAAAGATGGCAGATTCTGACCAAGCTGCAACAGCTTTCATAACGCCATATGGCCCTTTCTGCTTCAACACTATGCCGTTCGGGCTCAAGAACGCCGGTGCAACCTACCAACGCGTGATTCAAACATGCCTGGAAAAGCAAATCGGCAAAACAGTGGAGGCATACGTGGACGACGTGGTCATAAAAACAAGACACGTCTAAACCCTAATAGATGACTTGAGGCTTACATTCGACAATCTCCGGACATACGACATCAAGCTGAATCCGAAAAAATGCGTTTTTGGCGTCCCCTCGGGGAAGTTACTAGGCTTCGTCGTTTCCAACAGAGTAATTGAAGCAAATCCGGCAAAGATCTGAACTCTGTCACAGTTGGCTATACCAACAGAACTCAAGCACATCGAAAAACTAGCCGGATGCGTGGCTGCTCTCAACCGCTTTATCTTCAGGTTAGGAGAAAAGGCACTACCGCTTTATCGCCTTCTTCGGCGCACCGAACACTTCGTATTGACGGATGCAGCCGCGTCTGGACTGGATGAAATAAAGACCTTATTGGCCAGTAATCTGGTACTAACAGCGCCGAATATCAACGAACCTATGCTGTTGTACATAGCTGCAACGCATCAAGTCGTAAGCGCAGTGCTCGTCGTTGAACGAGAGGCCGACGGATACAAATACCCGCTCCAGAAGCCGGTCTACTACGTGTCTACGGTCCTAAACCCATGCAAATCCCAATACCCACACTATCAAAAAATAGCATACACGGTGTTCATGGCATCCCAGAAGCTACGACACTACTTTCAAGAGTGTTCGATTACGGTGGCCTCCGAGGTACCACTCAATGACATAATAAATAATCGCGATGCTACGGGCCGGATTGCCAAATGGGCCATTGAGCTCCTTCCGTTTGACATAACGTACAAACCACGGCGGGCCATCAAGTCGCAAGTGTTGGCTGACTTCGCCCGAATGGGATGTAAGCCGAACTCCCTAAAGAGTACGGCGCATACTCAAACTGAATCATGCACTTCGACGGCTCTAAATTGCTGGCCGGACTGGGAGCAGGTGTAGTCCTGACGTCTCCCACCGGAGACACGGTCCAGTACGTCCTCCAGATACTATACACAGACTCCAACAATGCAGCCGAATACGAGGCTCTATTGCACGGTCTTCGGATGGCAGTCTCTATGGGCATTCAACGCCTAGAAGTGCTGAGGACTCAAACCTCGCAATATCACAGATAAACGGAGATTTTGATGCCAAGGACCCAAAAATGGCGGCCTACCGTAATGCCGTCCTCAAAATGCCAGCTCGGTTCGAGGGGCTCGAATTCCACCATGTGGCTCGAGAAAACAGTCAAGCGGCGGATGTCCTCGCTCGCATCGTCGCTAAACGTGACCCTGTCCCACCTAACATATTCTTGGAACGGCTGTTCAAGCCATCCATAGTATGGGAAGGGGAGTCCGGCGGTACTAGCACGGATCCGAATACACCCCCAGATTCCGAACCATCACACATAGTCGGAGGTTCTACCCCCAAAATAACGTCCTCGGCCCACGAAATCATGGCTTTAATGCCCCGTGGACCGAGCCCTTCTTGGCCTACCTAAATAGGCAGGAGCTCCCCGAAGACCAAAATGAAGCACGCTGCATTGTCCGGCGTTCTAAAGCTTACAAAGTCTACGAAGGGGAACTCTACAAGAAAAGCGCTACCGGAGTACTCCAAAGATGCATCTCCGAAGAGGAAGGGCGGCAGCTCTTGGCTGAAATCCATGCCGGCCTGGGCGGGCACCACGCCGCGGCTCGGGCATTAGTCAGCAAGGCCTTCCGTACAGGTTTCTATTGGCCGACAGCCCGAGCAGACGCACGAGACCTTGTCCAACATTGCGTTGGTTGCCAGCTCTTCGCCAATCAGAGTCATATGCCCCCTACCGCTCTCCAAACAATCCCCATAACTTGGCCCTTTGCGGTCTAGGGGCTGGATATGGTCGGACCTCTTAAAGGAGGAAGCCATAAGAAAAAATACTTATTGGTCATGGTGGACAAATTCACCAAATGGATAGAAGCTAAACCAGTCAAAACGGCTGAATCCGGACCAGTACTAGACTTCATATCCGGGTCGCATAATCGACACGGTGTCCCCCACAGCATCATCATCGATAATGGCTCAAATTTCACAATGCATTTAAGTGAAAACTTGGTGCGCAAAAATGGGCATTAAGCTTGATTACGCTTCCGTCTACCATCCCCAAACAAACGGCCAGGTAGAGCGGGCAGATGGTCTCATCATGAGCGGCATCAAACCCAGACTAGTGTGATCCTTGACAGAGTCGGATATGCACTGGGTGGAGGAGCTCGACTCCGTACTCTGGGGGCTACGGACCACGCCAAATCACACCACCGGATATACACCATTTTATGGTGTACGGCGCGGAAGCAGTATTACCTTGCGACATAATACATGATTCGCCACGCGTACGCATGTACGAAGAGAAGGAAGCCGAGTTAGATTGGCAGGATAATTTGGATGCCCTGGAGGAGGACGCGAGGTCGCAAAAGCCCGTTCCACATTCTATCAGCAACAGGCTTGACGATATCAAAGCAGAGAAGTGCGGGCCAAAACTTACAATATCGGCGAGCTCGTTCTATGCCTACCGGAGAAGAAGAAGGACAAACTCAAACCCAAGTGGGAGGGTCCCTTTGTCATTGACAAACTTCTCACCGGAGGAGCGTACCGCTTACGTAATGCATCCGACAACAGACTCGAGCCGAACCCACGGAACGCGCCAGACTACGGAGATTCTACGCCTAGCGCCCGAACACGTGTTCGCCTCCTAACCCCTCCTTTTAATTATGCTCCATCCCTTTTTCCTTTCTCGACCTTTTCTCTCTTCACACAAAGTATTCAATACGGCTATGGATTTCCGGATCACTCCGGCCGCACTAAGTGTGTAAGCAATACCTGGGGGCTTCCTATACGGAAGCTAAAAATGATTACTCACATGGCTTTCTGCCCACCACATATGCTGTCCGGACATGTGCATCGTCGCATGCATACCCAGGGAAAGGAACCCCTAACGAAACTATTCTCTCTGGAAGATGTTTCTTACTATTCATGTAATATAACATAACTGGTTGGGTACTTGTCTATTCAAGCACTTATGACCCCTACGCCTTGTTTCCACGCATACCCCGGTTTTGTATAACTGAGCGGGTATTCGGACACAACCCGGACTATAGGACCCGGGGGCTGAAGCGAAAAGGTTCGCCATGACAAATGATTTTAATCCGGCTAGGGGCTAATCATGCCCATTAATTACACAGTCACTTGGACTGACTATATTCCTCCTCTATACCGTCCAACAGGCTATCTAGCTCACAATCCTGTTGAGAATACTTAGCGGCTAACGCTACCTGGTCATACACCAGACTCACGGGAATTTCTTGCCCATCGGACCCCGCCGGTCCTACTTCGGCCATATGGTTCGGGTCCAGCTTGGTGTAGCACGTCTTCACCATAGCCCAGGCTTCTCTTGCGCCTTGCCAGCAAGCGAACACCTTCCAGAGTCAGAAGCGCCGCCGTGCTCCTTGAAGCATATTTACAAGCTCCGCCATGCCAGTTGGCAGCAAGCTTGATGGCCATAAAGCCTGAGCAACACCCTGCATCACTTGCCGAGCTCGCTCGTGCAGTTGCGAAAGTTCTTGCAGTAAATCACTTGCAGATGCAGACATATCCTCCTCAGGGCGGCCCGTTAACATTCCTGCAAGCAAAATTCTTTTAATATACTTCCTCGCCGAACAATACTACAGTTCGTCTAGGCACTTACCGTAAATGCCGCGTCGAAGCCTCTTGTTCTCCTTCACGGAGTCCGCCACCGAGCGCGGAGATCTTTTAACTCCACATCCAGCTGGACTTTGGCATCTTGAAGATTGTTCTTCTCCTGCCTAACTCGCGTAAGAATGCGCTCGCCAGCCTCCAGCTGCTTTTTGAGATGCGATGCGTCCTCTCTTACGCCCTCCGGATTCACCCCGAGATTGTTTGCAGAATTTTCTGTTAGACTTGTCACATCAGCCATTTACTAACTGGTGCATCTTCGTGCAATTGTGACAATTGTTACCAGATGAGGGCTTTTGGGGTTCCTCTAATTTGGCAACTGCGGCCCTCAGTTCGGCCTTGCATCCCTCCAGCTCCCGAGACAATTGCTCGTTCTTCTCTACAAGGACATGTGCATAGATTGATCCTTAAAACTGTTGTTCCAACCATTTCAAGTCTCAGGGGCTACTGCTATACATACTTATCAAAATTTCTTACCCGTATGTCTTTGGTATACTGGTTTGTCGCTTGGGAAAGCCCGCCCCGAGCAGCTTTCGGACATATCGTCCCGAATTGAAGGCATTAAAAGCCTCTTGGAAAAGATGTTGTTCGAGCACGGCCCTCGGCGCCCGGTGATTCATGGCGCTCTCCACTTCGGAGTTCGTGGCGAACACATATTCGCATCCTCCGTCGGGGGACTATGCGGTCTTGGCCTCAGGTTCCGCCTCCGCTCAAGCCGGGTTCTAGAACCCGCTGGTGGAGGCGTGATTGGTGGGTCTCGGATATAGTCCGGTTATTCCTCTTCCCGCTGCAGACACAAAGGGCGCTGTCACATTTCAAATTCTATAATTACAGGTGATGACAGATTACTACTTTACCTCAGAAGGTGTGTCAACCCTCACCGCCTTCCTCTTGAGCCTGCCTGATCCGGACGCCTGTTGATTTAGTCCCTAGGGGCTCGGCCCCTTGCTCCGGCCGTCATTTCTGCAAATAGAATGATGCCTCATGGGTAAATTATAATACCTGGGAGGAGTCCTCTTCGAAGGATAGGGTTTTTTAAGTTCGGCTTACACGCGACGCGGGGAGCGGTCCAGGGTAGTCGGTCGTAATGGCCACTAGGGCGCCATCCCAGCTCGCTTGATAGAATACCCCGTTGGCAAGCTCCACAGTGATATCTGGATCCACTTTTAGTCCCGGATCTAGGGCCCTTCCAGTGGTCCTTCGTTGCGGGCAGGGGCTGAAGATTCCTTCTACGGCCCTCCTCAGTTCCTGCTCAGAAGCATTGATGCAAGTAATCTTAGCAGAAGAACGCTAGAGTAAATAAAGCAGGGAAAAAGAATGGCAACTTACCCACGCTGGGGGGGTTGTACATAGAGAATCCGTCCCGCGTTTTGATGCAAAGGAATTCCTCCTCTTCCCCTTTGTACAAATCGGATAATATCCTTGCCAAAGCGGCAGCAGAGTCCGGACCCTTACGGCCGCAGCGGGTGGCGTCGTCTTCCCCGTTGAAATGCCACATGGGCTTCCCCCAATATTGGAGCGGTTGCACGCCTCGCCTTATGCATATTGCCGTAACCTCAACTATCGTCAGTCCGGGTTTGGCCAGTAACTTTATCCTATTCATCAGGAGGAGTATTTCCCTTGTGTCCTCTTCTTGAGGGCCCCGGGGGCGCCAGCTTAGGCGTGCCCTCGGCCGGGCGTTGTTGAACTTGGGGAGACCTGTCCGGACTGGATCCGGAAGGGGAACGTCGTCTATATAGAACCACTCTGAAGGACAGTTTTCTGGTGCCTTCTCAGGAGTGCCGGACAAGTATCCGGTCTCGGCAATGCGCCATACTTCGGCCCCGCCCACTTGACATAGGGACTCCCCCTGGGTGCGGGGGACGAGGCAGAACAGCTTCCTCCATAATCCGAAGTGTGGTTCGCAGCCTAAAAACAGCTCACAAAGGGCAACATACCCCGCTATGTGCAGAATAGAGGCAGGGGTAAGATTGTGTAACTGGAGGCCGTAGAACTCCAGGAGCCCGCGAAGAAACAGGTGGATAGGAAATCCGACGCCCCTCAACAGATGTGGGATGAGGCATACACGCTCCTCTGGAGATGGATTAGGAGATCTGCTTGTTCCCCTCCGTCATAAGTGGCTATTCTAGCCCGGACGGGGACCATGAACGCCGGTGGGAGAAACCCTTGGGTTTGTAACTCTATCAAACGGCTATGAGGAACTGAGCACTCTCCCCAATCCCCCAATTTGGAATGATAAGGGCAAGCAGAAGAGCTGCGACGGCCGGCCATGTTGGAATGGCTTTTTCGCGGAGTGCTCTGTTGGATGTTGGCTCTGGGAGGGAGAGTGAGGTTTGGATCTGAGAATCCCCGTCCCTTCAAATAGACGGTTAGCCTGAAGGATCGAGGGTGGCGAATGAAAAAATGCCTTGACTCCTCGCATTCGCTCGACACGTGGAGATGGTCATTACTGAGGCACCGAAGCTGAGGAGCACAACATTGATTGGAGGCCGGACACTATTCGTCGTAACAGATACTTTGGAGTATTCGGAGAAGGAACCCGCCTTGCAATGCCGAAGACGATACTACGCGCCGGACTCATCGTCATTGAAGCCTGGTTCAGGGGCTACTGAGGGAGTCCTGGATTAGGGGGTATCCGGACAGCCGGACTGTGTACAATGTCCGGACTATTGAAGCGTGAAGATACAAGACTCAAGACTTCGGCCCGTGTCCGGATGGGACTTTCCTTGGCGTGGAAGGCAAGCTTGGCGATCCGGATATTATATTTCCTTCCTTGTAACCGACTCCATGTAAACCCTAGCCCTCTCCGGAGTATATAAACCGGAGAGGTCGGTCCTTAGAAGGCCGATCACAATTACAATCATACCATCATAGGCTAGCTCTTAGGGTTTAGCCTCTACGATCTCGTGGTAGATCTACTCTTGTACTACCCATATCATCAATATTAATCAAGCAGGAAGTAGGGTTTTACCTCCATCGAGAGGGCCCGGACCTGGGTAAACATCTGTGTCCCTTGCTCCTGTTACCATCAGCCTTGACGCACAGATCGGGACCCCCTACCCGAGATCCGCCGGTTTTGACACCGACAGTAGTAGGGGCGGATGTAATTTTTTACATCCGCGCCTCCGCGGTAGTACCGCACCTTGTGCGCGGTAGTACCGCGCGCGGCCTGGCTCAGCTGCCATGCGGTAGTACCGCTCCTCCAGCCGTAGTACCGTGTCGGATTTTTGCATCGTTTGTTTTTCAGCGGAAGTAGGCACGGATGTATTTTTATTCATCCGTGCCCTTCCCAGGCTAGGACATTCCTGCCTTGCGGTAGTACCGCAAGGGGGAGCGGTAGTACCGCGCTTGCGGAAGTACCGTTCTCAGCCTCTGTGTTTCGGGCTTGTTCTAGTTCCTGCCGTTGCAGCGGTAGTACCGCGGCCCCTCATGGTAGTACCGCATGGCCTTGCGGTAGTACCGCTTGTCAGGGGCGGTAGTACCGTAAGTCGCGGGCTGGTTAGGTGGATAATGGTTGGATTTTGTCCACAGCTATAAAAGGGGTGTCTTCTTCCTCTAGTTGACTACCTCTTCCAACCCTAAGCTCCATTGTTGCTTCAAGCTCCATTTTCGCCCGATCTCACTCCCTAGCCAATCAAACTTGTTGATTTGATCGGAAGTGGTTGAGAAGGCCCCGATCTACACTTCCACCAAGATAAATTTGATTCCCCCCACTAATCCCTTGCGGATCTTGTTACTCTTGGGTGTTTGAGCACCCTAGACGATTGAGGTCACCGCAGAGCCATAGTCCATTGTGGTGAAGCTTCGTGGTGTCGTTGGGAGCCTCCAATTAAGTTGTGGAGATTGCCCCAACCTTGTTTGTAAAGGTTCGGTCGCCGCCTCCAAGGGCACCAATAGTGGAATCACGGCATCTCGCATTGTGTGAGGGCGTGAGGAGAATACGGTGGCCTAGTGTCTTCTTGGGGAGCATTGTGCCTCCACACTGCTTCAACGGAGACGTACTTCCCCTCAAAGGGAAGGAACTTCGGTAACACATCCTCGTCTTCACCGGCTCCACTCTTGGTTATCTCGCGCCTTTGCTTGTGCAAGCTTATTTGTGTTTTATCTCTTGCTTGCTCGTGTGCTTATTGTTGTTGCATCATATAGGTTGCTCACCTAGTTGCATATCTAGACAACCTACTTTGATGCAAAGTTTAAATTGGTAAAGAAAAGCTAAAAAATGTTAGTTGCCTATTCACCCCTCCCCCTCTAGTCAACTATATCGATCCTTTCATCCACCTCCAGCTCACATATGTTAGAAGGGATAATTATTGTTCTTCTCTTCCTCGTATTTCCCTATATCTTCTACTCCAGCCTCGTCGCCAATCCGTTCATTGGTGCCAACCAGCACCACGTCAACAATAGTGTGTTTGTCATCAACGCCTCGTCTTCTTCTTTCTCATTCCTCGCCAACTTTAATTCTTGTTCCTACTTATTTTCTAGAATACTCTTTCTTTCTTTTTTTCGTCTTATTATTTGGAACACTCTTTCTTTCTCCAACACCATGTACCACTTGGTGGCTTTAGTTATTTTTCCTTCTTATTCTTGAAACACTCTTCCTTTCTACCATAGCATGAACTACCTGGCCAATATTGTGACGTGTTGTCCTCACCCGGGAACGTTTCGGCAACTGTTAGCGTGTGGACATCCTGCAGAGCATAGTCGTCATCCATCTTAGTGAACGCTAGATCGCCCATGTCGCGAGCGCATGGTGGCCGTTGTCCATGCACGAGCGATGCTCGGGCATATCGTTGAGAGCACGTTGATCGTCATTGCTCACGAGGGCTTTCAAAATGATTCGACGCGATTAACTGCTTGCTTAATTAATTAAGTACACAAATAATTAATGACCTATCTAATTCTCGGCATGCCTAAATAACTGCCAACCAAATCAATTAATTATCTGAGTAATTAAAAAAATTCCCTACTCCCTCTGTTCCTAAATATAAGTCTTTTTAGACATTCAAATGGACTACAACATACGGATGTGCGTAGAGATATTTAGAGTATAGATTCACTCATTTTGCTCCATATGTAGTCATTTGTTGGAATCTCTAAAAGACTTATATTTGGAAACAGAGTGAGTACTATTAATTATCTGTAGGCATAAATAACTATCTACCAAATTAATTAATTGCATCAATGACTCGATTTTCAAATCGATTCATTGCAGAAAAAATCTCTATTTAAATGGACCTAATTAATTGCATGCATAATTAACTACCTAGCTAATTAATTCATTAATGGTTTGATTTCCAAATTGATTCAGTGCTCGATTTTCAAAGTATTTTCGCGTGAATGGCTGCTACGAACGACGATGACTACCGAGTATTGTAGCACACATTTGCTTAACGACTTTCTTGACATTTGAATGGACACACTTGATTTGAGAATGTTGTCTGTCTGGCTCTCTGTATGACTGACAAGAAATATAATATGACCGCGTTCATGAAAACATGTATTTGGCGGTGTGATGACCCGCCTTCCGCCACGGCCGTCCTCGACGCCGTGATCCACGCCCTGATATTCTCGAGCATCGCGCTAGCGTCAGGCCCGGCCACGACGTCTTCCATGGTGTCACGCACGGCGTCCCTCCGCATGGGCGCACGGATGCATATGTCCATAAGAAAAAATATATTATTTTTGTTGTTTAGGAAACTTGTGATTGTCAATTAATAGTAGAGGTAATGATAATAATAATTGGCATAACACGCGGGATTAGCAACTTGTTATGGAGGAATATCTGATTATGTTTTTGAAGATTATGGAGATAAATCTTATGTCAAAAATAAACCGTGCCTGGCTACCAACCCCCCTCCATGAGCATAGAAGATTAGCGATTTGATATGGAGAAATATCTAATTTTGTTTTGGAAAATTATCAAGAAAAATGTTATGTCTGTCTTTTAAAAAGGTGATCTCATGGATTCTGAATTTTTAATTACGTATTATTTACGTGATTGAATTGAATAAACATCTGCCAAAGCATGAAACAAGATCTGTTAAGGATTTGGTTTTTTAATAGGAGAGAAAAAAAAACAGTGAAGGGGGAGGTAGGTGCTGACACGAAAATAAACAATATCATGCTACCAACTCCTGTTTAGAAGCAGAAATGTATCTAGAGTGCAATTACCTCCTCTAATTCGTTTGTGTAATCAAATATATGCGATTACTTCTAAAAGAACACTTTTCAGGGCAGAAAGCAACTCTACACTTTTTAAGGCGGAAGAAAGCAACCTCAGCGGCTCAGCCCTCAGCCCCTCGCAGTGTTAAAACGAACCAAAATCAGTGTGAACGCGAGCCTGGCGTTCGTTGACACCTACCGATCCAAGCGCACGCCCGTGTGGGAACTTGCACTGTTCACCGCCCGTCCGCGGATACTCCTAGTGCGTGTGAACTGCCGCGTGTGGACGTATTTCCCGTGTCGCGTCCGCCCCCACACCCGCACCCGCACTCACTGCGGCAACTACCAACGCAGCGCCCACAACAGAGGTCGGCACCCCCCGCTCCCCCTTGAGCCTTGACTGCCCCCCTCCCCCCTTCTATTTCTCTCTCTCTCTCTCTCCCATGCGTGTGCCAGTGCGGCAGTGCCACCACCTCTCTCTCTCTCTCTCTCTCGCCGTGGTCCATGGACGCTCCAGCCCAGTATTAGCGCAGCCACGGCGCTAGTGCCGCCCCCGGCCTCCATTTCCCGGCCGCCTGAGATCCGCGGGGGCGCCGGCCGCCTGCTCCTGCTGCTGGACGGTACGCGCTCATCTCCCTCCTCGCTCCCCTGTGCTCGCTCTACACTCGCTGGGTCGGGTTAGTTTCCGCTTTCGCTGTGGCTGGAATATTCGTTTCCGTGGAACCGCCGGCCGATGCTTTGTCTGTTCTTCATCCCTGGGCATGCCTGACGTCCTTGCAGGGCCATTCCCTTCACATCACTTCTTGATTCTTGGTTCTTGGTTACATAGCGGGCTTCTGCATTTTCGTCAGAATCTGCCCCCGATTACGATTACGAAGCAATGCCAAGGAGCAAGCTAGTGGCATGCCGCTGGTTCTTCCTTGCCCACTGAAACTGTTCTGTGGGTAAAATCAAGGTCGGTGGTTTCCCCGGAGATGCTTCTGGGCTGGCTCCCCTACCTATTCGGCGGAAATTAATTAGCGGAACAAGGGCTGGAGGTTAGGCCTGAAGTCTGAACAATCGATAGAGCAGAGCATTCCGGAGCGCCCATTTTCTCAACTCAA
Source organism: Aegilops bicornis (assembly GCA_021605145.1). Classification (NCBI taxonomy): domain Eukaryota; kingdom Viridiplantae; phylum Streptophyta; class Magnoliopsida; order Poales; family Poaceae; genus Aegilops; species Aegilops bicornis. The sequence goes on from CM038675.1 coordinate 153,748,127, forward strand.
ATGTCGAATTAGATGTGTGCAAATTACAAAACCAACAAATTACTAGGTGCTCAACACTAATTTCGTCTGCCAGGGAGGAGTTGTGATTCAGCATCATCTATTCTCCCCTCGGATCAGAGTTATCATTTCTGAACCTCTTTGGGAAACTTGTTTTGAGTTGCTTTCGCTGAAATAAATGAGTCAGCCAGGAGAGGGTGGTAGCAAAACCATGGGCTGTCGCTGCTTTCGGCGTCGTCCTGGGTTTTGCTTCTCCGGTCCACCTAAACTTGCCTAAACTACAAACTGGTTCTCCAGTTGATGGTGATCTGGTTCTCAAAAAAAAAGAAGAAGAAAAGAGTTGATGGTGATTTGTGGTCTGACTTCACATGCTCTCTCAGTTTATTGTTCAACTTGCAATATTCCGCGCGTTTGCGTTGCTACGCTGCCATAGTGCGTATGTTGATGGTGCTTGGTGGTCTGACTTTACAGGAATTTATTATCAAGCCTGTCGAATGTTCCACGCATTTGCGTTGCCGCACTAGAATACATATGTTGAAACTGAGCGGCTTTTGTTATACAATTATAGTGTTTGTAATTGATGAAAATATAATTGGATTTCCAGCTATTTCCCCGTTTGTTTCTCTGTTTATCATGAGAATTTCGGACCACTTCGACTCAGCGCTACTAGAAGTTTAAGCACTCTTCTTCCCACAAAAAGAAAAGAAAAACAATAATTTTTTATTAAGTTACACGTATTCTTTGCAGATGACATCAACTTTTTCAGTATCCATGAACAAAATATTAATTTAGTGACGTCCTAGCAATTGCCAACTTGGGCCTCAATTTAATTGACACCGATTCTTACTAATAGCCTCAGTTTCCTCGGAAAAAAGAAATTATCTCACCTATAAAATCACCTCAAAGTTTTTGTTTGAAGAACATTTTTTAACAACAAGCTGTAGGGGAGCCCTGACAGTAAAATAATTTCCGTTTGAATAATCTACAGTATAATAAATAGGAACCCAGATTCAAGTCCAGAAATGCTTGCACCCATGTGGTGGGTTGTTCGAGGTTCGGGATGGTTGGAGGGACCTCATGGATATGACCACAACCCTTAGATACTACTGCCTCCGTACCAAAATATAAGACATTTTTGTAGGCTAGCCTACAAGAACGTCTTATATTTTGATACGGAGGTAATATTTAGTAGTAACATATATTTATGCTGAAAAGAGATAGGAGCCATAAACCATGAAACCCAACTCACAGTTTTATGTTTTTCAAGAGAAAGCTCTTGTTAGGATGTACAACATTTTTTTTACGAATAATTTGGAGTGTACATGGTATGCTAGGCCATAGCACATAGCGTAATTCCTTCTAAAGTATGAGAAGCCTGACCCTGGATTGCAAAATTTGCTGCCATTTTTGTGCTCGGAGTGTAATATCTGCGAGACTATTCTGGGCATTGATTGTTTCGTTTCCTATCAGTTTGAGAAAACATACAATCTTCTGCTAACTTCTTTACGAACTTGCAGGTACGGAATGGGGCTTGTATTGTGGCATTCATTGTTTCTCTTCTTAAGTTTGGTTTCCTCGTCATGGAGTTTGAATTCAGATGGTCGTGCCCTTCTTGCTCTGTCCAAAAATCTCATATTGCCTAGTTCCATAAAGTCAAGTTGGAATGCTTCTGATACAGCCCCATGTAACTGGACTGGAATTAGTTGTGGTAAAAGGAACAATGTGGTTTCTCTTGACCTAACATCGTCTGGAGTTTCTGGTTCACTAGGAGTTCAAATAGGACTTCTAAAGCACATACAAGTCATCATTTTGCTAAACAATAGCATATCTGGTCCAATCCCTCAAGAACTGGGCAATTGTAGCATGCTTGAACAGTTGGATCTTTCCGAGAACTTCCTTTCTGGTGAAATACCAGAATCACTGTCCAACCTAAAGAAACTATCATCACTCTCGTTGTACACTAACTCCCTCAGTGGGGAAATACCAGAGGGGTTGTTCAAGAACCAGTTTCTGCAGGACGTGTACCTCAATGAGAATAAACTCAGTGGTTCTATCCCTTTATCAGTTGGTGAAACGACAAGCCTTAGATCATTTTGGTTGATGCAGAATGCATTATCTGGAGGTCTGCCAGATTCAATTGGCAACTGCACCAAGTTGGAGGAGCTCTATCTGCTAGATAATCGGTTGAGCGGGAGCCTTCCAAAAACCTTGAGCTATGTCAAAGGACTGAAAGTTTTAGATGCCACTGGAAATAGCTTCACCGGAGAGATTGATTTCAGTTTTGAGAACTGCAAGTTGGAGATATTCATATTGTCGTTCAACCAGATGATGGGCGGTATTCCACCGTGGCTTGGGAATTGCAGTAGCTTGAGAGAACTTGCACTTGTCAACAACAGTTTCTCTGGCCAAATTCCGCCTTCTCTTGGCCTATTGAGCAACCTCACCAAGCTTATGCTTTCTCAAAACTCCTTGTCTGGCCCAATCCCTCCTGAAATTGGTAACTGTCGGTTGCTGGTCTGGCTAGAGTTGGATCATAACATGCTCGAGGGCACTGTTCCTAAAGAGCTGGCTAATCTGAGACACTTGCAGAAGCTCTTTCTTTTTGAGAATCGCCTGACCGGGGAGTTTCCTGAGGGTATTTGGAGCATCCGGTACCTTCAAAGTGTTCTTATTTACAGTAATGGTTTTACTGGGAAGCTACCTCTTAAGTTAGCTGAATTGAAGTTATTGGAGAACATCACATTGTTCGATAATTTCTTCACCGGAGTCATACCCCCGGGTTTGGGTGTTAATAGCCCTTTACAGCAAATTGATTTCACCAACAACAGTTTTACCGGTGGAATACCTCCGTACATTTGTTCAAGGAAAAGACTCAGGGTGTTGATTTTGGGCTTGAATCTTCTTAATGGTAGCATCCCATCCAGTGTTGCAGACTGCCCAGGTTTGGAACGAATCATTCTCAAAAACAATGATCTTACTGGGCCCATTCCACATTTTAGAAACTGTGCAAAGCTGGGCTATATGGATTTCAGTCATAATTCTTTAAGTGGAGATATTCCAGCAAGCTTGGGCAAATGCATAAATACTACAATGATAAACTGGTCAGGAAACAAACTTGTTGGTCCAATACCACCTGAAATTGGAAACTTGGTGAATTTGGAAGTTCTTAACCTCTCACAAAACAGTCTACAGGGTGCACTTCCAGCTCAGGTTTCTAGTTGCTCCAAGCTGCTTATTTTGGATTTGAGTTTTAACTCTCTGCATGGTCTGGCACTCACGACAGTAAGCAGCCTGAAGCTTCTCGCACAACTACGGTTGCAGGAGAATAAATTCAGTGGGGGCTTACCTGATTCTCTTTCGCAGTTGGTTATGCTTCTTGAGCTGCAACTTGGTGGCAACATTCTTGGAGGCAGCATCCCTTCGTCGTTAGGAAAGTTGATCAAACTCATTGCATTCAATCTCAGCAGCAACGGACTGGTGGGTGATCTTCCAACACCATTGGGCAATTTGGTGGAACTGCAAAGTTTAGATTTGTCAGTTAATAACCTCGCTGGAGGTCTCGGCGCATTAGGAAGTCTACATTCATTGCACGCCTTGAATCTTTCCTATAATAGGTTCAGTGGACCAGTGCCAGAATATCTTCTGAAATTTCTGAACTCCACACCAAGCTCTTTTAATGGAAATTCGGGTCTCTGTACCTCTTGCCGTGACAATGATTCTTCTTGCAAGAGATCTAATGTGCTGAAACCTTGTGGAGGATCAGGCAAAAAAAGATTAAAGCGCCGATTCAAGGTTGCTCTTATTATTCTTGGTTCATTGTTCATTGGAGCAGTAGTGGTACTTATCCTCTGCTGTATCCTTCTAAAGAATCGAGATTCGAAGACAAAAAGTGAGGAGACAATCAGTAATTTGCTTGAAGGCTCTTCTTCTAAATTAAATGAGATCATAGAGAAGACAGAAAACTTTGATGACAAATATGTCATAGGCACAGGTGCTCATGGGACGGTGTACAAGGCAACACTGAATTCAGGGGAGGTCTTTGCTATAAAGAAGCTTTCAATTTCCGCACGCAGCAGTTCTTACAAGAGCATGATCAGAGAGCTGAAGACGCTTGGTAAAGTTCGGCACAGGAACTTGATAAAGCTGAAAGAATTTTGGGTGAGAGGTGACTCTGGGTTCATACTGTATGACTTTATGGAGCATGGTAGCCTCTATGATGTCCTGCACAGGATCCGGACGCCGAGTCTGGACTGGAGCATGCGCTATAACATAGCTCTCGGAACTGCCCATGGCCTGGCATATCTTCACCATGACTCTGTCCCTGCGATCATTCATCGAGATATTAAGCCGAGCAACATATTGCTGAACAAGGACATGGTGCCGCGCATCGCAGATTTCGGCATAGCGAAGATCATGGATCAGTGTTCTGCTGCTCCACAGACCACCGGGGTCGTCGGCACCACTGGGTATATGGCGCCAGGTATGCATGATAATTGATAATTGATACAAACCATTTCTTGATAGTGAATTGTATTCCATTCATGAGTTTTTTAGTGGCAAACTGATACCTGATGGGCTGTGTTGGTTCCTTGCAGAGCTGGCCTTTTCCACCAGAAACAGTATCAAGACCGACGTGTACAGCTATGGCGTCGTCCTGCTCGAGCTGATAACAGGGAGGACGGCGGTGGATCCCTCGTTCCCAGAGAACATGGACATTGTCGCCTGGGTGCCCCATACCCTGAACGGCGTGGACCAGATCGGGCCCGTCTGCGACCCGGCCCTCCTGGACGAAGTGTATAGCACTGTCGAAATGGAGGAGGTGCGCAAGGTCCTGCGCCTGGCCCTCAGGTGCACGGCGAAGGAGTCGAGTCAACGACCGTCCATGGTCGACGTCGTGAAGGAGCTGACCGACGCGAGGTTTGCGGGCATCCCTTCGTCGTCGAAGCAGGGGAAGCCGGGCTCCTCCTCCGGCGGCGGCTCTTCCTGACTGTAGTAGTAACATTTGTGACCTGAGCTTTTGCACAAGTGTGTATATAGTGTATTGTGTGAAAAATAGAATGTGCAGTCAGATTCATCGGCTAGGTTCTGACTGTAGTTTAGTCTAGGCTGGTAACTGAGTTTTGATGATTGTTGTGGTGATTTCTAACTAGTAGATGCTCTGTGTGTAACTGCGTGTGTGCCTGGGAAATCATGTGGCTTGATGGGTGGGGCAGATTCGCCTTTCTGCCTGTCTTTGGCTGAATCTGAAAGGGGGGAAATCATCAGCCTCATCTTGGCAGCTGTCCACAGAATCGGCGGGTGCGGCGCTTGGTGTGGCAGCCGGGTGCGGCGCCGCCGAGGGGGGAACGCGGCAGGGCCAGGGAAACGACATCGATCTGCGGCGTGTTTGGTTGCCATCGCCTACAGTATCCGCGTTGCATACACATATCTCCATTCAGCCTGGGTCTAGAAAAACAGCCTCATATGCGATATTTGCGAGTTGTTTGGATACCTGCATATGGACTGCCTGCATTAGGAAATCAACTTTGGCACATTGTTTGGTTGCCTGCATTGTCTCGGCGCATGCAACTATACGTTGTTTGGTTGCCCGCATGGGGTATGATTAAGAGCTAGTACTTGCACTTAGCACACAGGGTTAAGAGATAGCAGAGGAAGTGGGAGAAGAAATGCAGTGTGCGCCAGACCATGGCGATTGCGGTGGATAGTGGCCGTGACGCCGTGTCCGACATGACGCGCATGGAGTCGTGGACGAGCGACCCCGTCGGCTGCGCGGCGAGCGACACCGTCGGCAAACTAGTTGCGGTGCTCGCGCAACGACAGTCGACAGAGGAGGAGAATGCAGTGCCTGCGCCATGGTATCGTCAGTGCAGTGGACGAGAGAGGAGGCTAAGATGATCGACACCGGAAATGACTCGAGTGTAGTAGGGCGAGAGAGAGGAGGCCAAGATGATCGACCCCGTCGGCGGCGCGGCGAACTGCAGTATGCACCGAGATAGAGGACACAAGAAGCAGTGTGCGCGCCATTGCAGCGTCAGTGTAGGAGGATGACAGAGAGTAGGCCGAGATGAGCGATGCCGGAAACGACTCTAGTTTAGTAGGACGTGGGCAAGGAGATCAAGGGGAAGGGTTTCGGCGTCGAGAGGGACGAATAGGAAGGCTCTGAGCAGAGAGGATGAGGAGCTCGACATGGTCGGCGCGCCAAGGCAAAGACACTGCTTGTTGCTCAAAGAGAGATGAAGATACGATCATCGAAACCAAAAACTTACAACACGAATGTTGTGAGGAACTGTGAGATTAGGCTGCTGGTCAAAGGAAATTTCAAATGATCGATCGTGCGCGACGAATCTGACAAAATTCATTCAGAATAGCTCTAAACGAGAACACGAGATTAAGAACTTACGGCCGACGAAACTACAAACCGATCGCCTGAATGGAACCGTAGCATTGAGGTGCATCTTTTTTGTGTAGAGCGTACCTCGAATCGAAGCACCGTTGTGTAGATCAGATAGATGAGATTAGATAGAAGGTTACTGAAGGTTGAAGAAGACCTCATGTAATCACCTCACATCTCTCGTCTTCACTCGTGCAAGGGCCCGCTCGCTAGCCCTTGCCTTGGCCTGCTCGCGAAAAACTGCCGATTCAAGCATTTTCAGCGAGCCAAGCTTTGGGCTGCTTTAAGAAACGTGCGATGCAGGCCCAACACTGAAAACGGGCAACCAAACAAGCCTTCTCCTTCCCGCATGGGCCTAGTTGGGCCCGATGCGGGCAACCAAACACGCCCCTGATGATCCGTGCGAGCATTGCGTCTTGCGTGGTCCCTTTCCCTTCCCTGGAAGCCGGGGACGGACGGGTGGGGCCCCTGATGATCTGTGCGAGCATTGCGTCTTGCATGGTCCCTTTCCCTTCCCTGGAAGCCGGGGACGGACGGGTGGGGTAGTACCGTAGTACTGCTCCGCACGGAACTTGTGTTTGAATTTGAAGTGTATGAGGTAGAAACATTTTTGTTTAATTATTATGTTTATGATGTGAAATTTAATTTAAAACTAGCACATATGCCCGTGCGTTGCAACAGGAGACAAAATTGACGCGTCTGCTTTGCAAGAGGCACGGTTGTGCCTCTCGAAAACGAAAAAAAACATGTTTTCTCTTTTTTTATTTCCTTTCGCAAGAGTCACGGTTTTGCTTCCGCGAGAGGCACGGCTTTGCTTCTCGAAAATGATAAAAAAAGTGTTTTCTTTTTATTTTTTCTGCTGTGAGAGACACGGTTTTGCTTCCGCGAGAGGCACACTTGTGTCTCTTGGAAATGAAATAAAAGCGGTTTCTCTCTTTTTTCTTCCGTGAGAGGTACGGTTTTGCTTTCGCGAGAGGCATAGCCATGCCTTTCGAAAATGGAAAAAATGTATTTTTTTTTCTTTCGCGAGAGGCACGGCCGTGCCTGTCAGAACAGCTTCCGAAAAGGGAAAAAAGCATGCTCCCGGTTCGGTTTTTTCCGGTTTTTTTCGTGAAAAAAGTTCGTCAACCTATCAACATGAGATCTTGTTTTAAAGATCTCGACGCGAGGAATCCAACAATGAAAACGTTTGAGATATGGATGAACGGTTTAAGAGATAAAACGTTTTAAATAAATGAATGTATGAAAAAAAAGGAAAAAGTCTCAGATCGTCACTTGTCGCAACCTAAAGAGGGGAAGTGATATTTAGGATGAGTACTCCTTAATTAGTGATTTCTACAGTTACGATGTCAGCGGAGGCCAATACAGCCTGGCCATAATTCTGTTTTTGACAGGAGCCGGGCCATAAACTGAAAAACTTCAGCACACAGCCCGAAGCCCAGCGCGTGGAGACGGCCCGACGAATTGTTCAATCAACGACATGCTCTCATCTAAAAAAAGATCAACGACACACTCCTCTAAAAAATCAATGACATACGAAAAAAGTGAAAAAAAAACAATCCTTCCTTTAACAAAAGAAAATTAACAATCCTTTTTGTAAATCTCAGTCGTTAATCTTTATGGTTAACATAAAATTAACGAATATAAAGGGGTAACGAAAATAGAATCATGAAATTTTCCTCCCTTTGTTATTAGAAAAATAATTGATAGAAAAAAAAAGCAAGATAAAGATATGTTCATCCTTATTATTGCGTGTAACTTCTGCATCTTTTAATTAATCTCAGCCATTATGATTAATATCATTGTCTCGCTTATTTCTAGCACATGTGGATAAACTTGTACATCTGGCTGATGCAAATCAAAACGTACTACCACGCGTGGTTGGCCGTAGTGGATCCGGTTTGCCTGCTTCCTTTCCATGCTCCCACTTCATTCTACGACTGTTTTTTTTTCTTTTCTAATTTAATCATCTCCCCCTTGATTTTAAGGGGGTGGAGCCGGGCCTTATTTTGTTCCAATCAAATCAAGTCACGTACGCAGAAGCACGGATGAGCACACGCGAGGGAAGCAGGCAAGTCTCGTCCAGCCGTAGTGGCGTCCGTCCAGCTAGAGCCTGATTGATTTGTTGTTTCTTATTCCGATACTAACACGTACACTTTCTATCTGGTTGATTCTTATTTCCCATCCTATACTCATACGTACACTAATTTTTTTGGCAATACAAACATGTTATAGCACTTTTTTTTTTTGTACATTCATGTGTTGAATCTTGTACGTGTCAAAGGCTAAAACCTTTACATCCTATAGTTGTACGTAATTTTTTTACGTAACATTATGTAGATCAACTTTTAAATCTCAGCCGTTAATTAATCTTTATGGTTAACATAAAATCAATGGATATAAAATGGTGATGTATAGAGAACTATAAAAGCCTCCTCCCTTTAATATTAGATATAGAAATGGGGTAAGGGAATCTGCTAAAGAAGTGTAGCCTGAAATCCCTAAAATCTGTAGGGTTTACTCCTAAAATTGTTTTAGGGTCTCCCATTTTGAGGAGTCCGTCGGAGTTGCTCCTAGGAGCATAGTGTTTTTTTCCTTTGGAGTGGGATAACGATTCTTTATTCAAATAAGTTCAAAGGAACCGTCACAATATTGTGCGGTTGAATGAACCAAACATGTTTTTTGAAGCAAATCGTGTACAAGCGGAAAGAATTAAGTCTTGTCTTGACCATTATGCTAGAGCTACAGGCCAGTTTCTAAATTATAATAAGTGTTCAATCGTGTTCGGTGAAGCATGCCCTACCAATCTTCAGGAGGAGGTGAGAGATACTCTGAATATTCAGAATGCTGGTTTCGAGGAGAAATACTTGGGTCTTCCAACACCCAATGGTCGTATGTCCAAAGGCAAGTTTCAGAATTTACCAGCACAACTCTTGAAAAGACTTGTCCAATGGGGTGATGGCCATCTTGCTCAGCCAGGCAGGGAAGTTCTTATTAAATCAGTGGCGCAAGCACTTCCTACATATATTATGGGTGCTTTTAAACTGCTTTTTTCTGTGTGTGATGATTTAACAAACATGACGCGGAACTTCTATTGGGGTTCGAGAGAAGGAAAAAAGAAAGGTTCATTGGAAGGCTTGGCAAAAACTCCAGCAGCCAAAATGTAATGGCGGAGCTAGGTTTTCGGGACTTTCGGATATTCAATCAAGCACTACTCACGCGCCAGGCATGGAGACTGTTGACAAAGCCGGATAGCCTATGTGCTCAACTTCTTAAAGCTCGGTATTATCCAAATGGGAAGCTAGAGGACACTGTGTTCGCAGGTAACGCCTCATCCACGTGGATGACGATTTCTCATGGCCTAGATCTTTTGAAGAAGGGGCTGATCTGGAGAGTCGGCAATGGCCAGCAGATAAGAATCTGGAGAGACAGTTGGATTCCAAGGCCTTTCTCATATAAACCTATCTCGCCACAGGGCATGTGTCGGTTCCGCTTTGTCTCCCAGCTGCTCAACAACAATGGTTCATGGAATGTAAATTTGCTGCAGTCTATTTTCTTGCCATGTGATGTTACAGAGATCCTAAAAATTAGAGCCTCGCCAAGACTTGGAGATGACGTGCTTGCATGGGGACCCGGAAGATTGGGAGCCTTCTCCGTGAAATCTGCTTACAACATGGCTGAAAGGACATGCGGTGCCCCCATGTGTGGTTTTGGTAATTGATGACATTCTCTATGGACTAATGGTTGCATTGAGTTATATTTGAAGGATTTATCCATAGGCATTTCTTGAAGTCCATGTGTTGGTTTCAAGGAGTTTATGTGTTGACCAAGGTGCTATTAAGGAATTATCCAAAGATTGGTCATGTGAGTGTTGAGCTTATTGCAAGCATGTCTTGAAGAAGAAGATTGTGTGATCATTCATGTTTACCTTCAAGACATCATCCAAACGAAGAGAGTTGGAAATATTCAAGGTTGATCAAGACTAAGTCAAGAGTGAATCAAGTTGATCAACTCACAAAGCGTAGAAGATGTACCGAGAGGGATCAAGTGATCCCATGGTATGGTAAGCATTATCCATTGCACTTTGTGTACTAACCCATGGTCTATGTGAGAGTCTATGTGGGGTTAGGTACGTGTCCATGGGCGTGCGCCAAGAGGAAGATATCATACAACCCATGGAAAGGATGACATCAAGTGGTGATCGCCATCAAGATTGCCGTGTGCAAGTTCATGTGGAGCATCACGAAGAGATCAAGTGCTTGAAGCTTGCCATCCATTGTGGTGTCAATGGACTTGTGAAGATGTGTCAAGAGTGGCTCACCCATAGTGGAGTATGGGGAGCAATCATCTAGTCTCCATCGACCCAACGCAATCAAGAAAGGTGGTCCATCTTGAGGAGGACAAGATCGTCATCATCTAGCTCAAGTGGATCTTGTGCAAGGCAAAGGTTTGCCCTTGATAGGTTTTCTATTTTACCGGTCTCATGGTGATAGTTGGGAGACCGGGTTATAGGATCGATAGCCGCACTATCAAGGGGGGCTCTCAAATGAGTAGCTTGATCATATTGTTCGTCGAGAGCTCAAACCATTGCATCCTTGCATCATGTTTCTTGGTTCTTGTTTGGTTCTCTTTGTGAGTCTTAGTGCTTATGGTCATCTTTATGACAAGCTTGAGTTCATCGAAAACGGAGTTTGCATGCGTCTTCTATGATGTTTTCGGTGTTGGTTTTACCGGTCTTTTCCGAGGAAGGGTTCTCACCATTTTCTTTTGGGCCTTTTCTCAGTTGCTTATTATTGGTATTTCTCTCAAGATTGTGTTAGCCCTTGTCTCTAGCTTTCCAACAAACTTGGTTTCGTCGAATTCGGAGTCCGAATGCAGAAGTTATGGTAGTTTTGGTGTTCTGAAAAGGCTGCAGCGGTACTACCGCGAATTGGAGCGGATGTAATTTTTTACTACCGCTCCAGAGCGGTACTACCACGGCTCCTACAGCGGTAGTACCGCTCCGGACCAAAAAACTCGTCCCAAGTCCTGCGGAGGTAGGTACGGAAGTATTTTTTTGTACCGCAAGCAGTAGTACCGCGATCCCTAGCGGTAATCTTGTGAGGACGAGCGTAGTACCGCCTGTGCGGGTTGTGAGCATAACGGTTGGATTTTCCCCACCTATAAAAGGGGGTCTTCTTCCCCATTGAACCTTATCCTTTGAGCTCGTGTTCTTCCCTCATTGTTGACCTTCTTCGAGCTTGCTAACTCTCAATCCCTCCATGGATTCTTGCTAGTTTTTGAGGGAAAAGAGAGAGGAGATCTAGATCCACATTTCCACCAATCACTTTCTCCTCTAAGTGAGGGGAACCCCTTGGATCTAGATCTTGGAGTTCTTTGTGTTCTTCTTTCGTTCTTCCTCTCATTTTCCTCCCAAGCATTAGTTGCTTTGGTGGGATTTGGGAGAGAAGGACTTGGGCACTTTGTGTTCCCTTGCCATTGCATTTGATGCATCGGTTTGAGTTCTCCATGGTGATACGTGGAAGTGAAGTTTGAGAAGCTTATTACTCTTGGGTGTTTGGGCACCCTAGAGCTTGTTCCTCTTGGGTGCCTTGGCGCCCTAGACGGTTGGTGGTGTTTGGAGCTCAATCATTGTGGTGTAAAGCTCCGGCAAGCGCCCTGGGTCTCCAATTAAGTTGTGGAGATCGCCTGAGCAATTTGATCGGTACCGGTGACCGCCCCCAAGGGTTGCAAAAGTGTACGGGTTCGGTGACCGCCCCAAGGGTTGCCATTTGTACGGGTTCGGTGACCGCCCTCAAGGGTCCCTTAGTGGAATCACGGCATCTTGCATTGTGCGAGGGCGTGAGGAGATTACGGTGGCCCTAGTGGCTTCTTGGGGAGCATTGTGCCTCCACACCCCTCCAAACGGAGATTAGCATCCGCAAGGGTGTGAACTTCGGGATACATCGTCGTCTCCGCGTGCCTCGGTTATCTCTTACCCGAGCCCTTTACTTATGCACTTTACTTTGTGATAGCCATATTGTTCTTTGTCATATATCTTGCTATCACATAGTTGATTAGCTTGCTTAGCATAAGTTATTGGTGTGCATAGGTGAGCCTAGTTGTTTTAGGTTTTTTGCTTGACAAATTAACCGCTAGGTTTTTTTCGCATTTGTTCAAGCCTAAACCGTAATTATTTTAAAGCGCCTATTCACCCCCCCCCCCTCTAGGCGATATCCACGATCTCTCAATGGCTTTTGAAGAAACCTGCAGAATGACTTTGGTTGCAACTAGTTCGGGCGCTCGATGGTCGAGGGACGTGTTGGCAAATGATACGGGGTAGCAACGTCCCACCTACAATCAAGAATTTTGCATGGCGTGTGGCTGTGAACTCGCTTCCAACTTGGGAAAATAAACACAAGCGAGGACTAGAGGACTCAGATGTGTGCCCAGTGTACAACAGAGAAACTGAATCTTCCTTCCATGCTTTATGTCGCTGTCCTCTAGCCGTGGACCTTTGGAACTGCATGGGGGAGGCATGGCGTCTGCCAAGATTGGGAGATATCAGTAACACGGGGACCGAGTGGCTCCTTGATATTTTATTTATGCTAAGTGAGATTGAACGGGCGAGGCTACTCTTCACACTATGGAGGTGCTGGCACAATCGAAATGAGGTTGTTCATGGCAAGATTCCACCTCCGATCGATGTCTCAAAGCAATTCTTGTGCAGCTACCTTGACTCGCTACTTGCGGTTGCTCAAAACACAGAGTGTGATCCTTTGAAAGAAAAAGTTGTAATAACTTATGCTAGTACCAAAACACCACATGAAATAATAGGTCAGGACCCACCTGTTAGGTGGGTTCCTCCACCGACGGGTTGGGTCAAGCTCAATACAGATGGATCATGGATAGAGGAAGGTGGAGCAGGAGCAGGCATGGTTCTGCATGACTGTCTTGGAAAAATTATTTTCTCTTCTTGCAAGGTGCTTTTCTCCTGCCGAGATGCATTTGAGGCCGAACCATGTGCTTGCATGGAGGGTATTTCTCTTGCTATCCAGCGATCGGAGCTACCGATTTGTGTGAAAATGGATTATATAGTGGCTGTGAATATGGTTAAGGACAGAGACACGAACAGGTCTATATTTGCCTCCTTGGTGAATGAGATTAGAGCAACTCTAGCAGACCCCGCATCCCGCCGGCCCGCAAAATGTGATTGCAGTTCGCGCAAAACAGCTTTTGCGGGCCGGCGCGGGCTGGCACAGATGCAGACCCCCCAAACGGATCCGTAAAAAAGTATATTCGCGGAATATGCTTTTTTACGGGTCGGCTATGCGGGTTCTGCTCTTTGCGCCGCTGCATCCCGCATATCATCAGCCCGCAAATATCAAATCCAACATAATTCAACAATCGAAAACAAACTGAATTATTCAAATCAAACATAAAACAATAATCATCCGCATTACAAATAATTATTCAAATCACCGTAGCAAACTTAAATAATGCAATACAAAACTTGTCATGAATACAAATACAAGTGACTACAAAAATTAGTCACTGTCCAGCCCTTTGCCAATGGTGCTCAATGGGATCTTCCTGAAGTTAAAAGTGTGTGTCTACATTTTCAATCTCCTTGTATGTCTGAAGAAAAGCTCTAATGCGGTTTGGGTCTCTAGCTGGTTTGACACGGCTACCCACATTGCCGTAAAAGAATTCTAAGTTCATTCCTCTCTCATCTTCAAGAATCATATTGTCCAGGATAACACAACATGTCATGATGTTCTTCAAGGTTTTCTTATCCAAAAAACGAGCAGGACCATGGACAATGGCAAACCTAGATTGCAAAACACCGAATACTCTTTCTATGTCTTTTCGGGCTGCCTCTTGCACCCTTGTAAATTCACATTGTTTTTTTTGTTTTGGGTTCTTTGATGCTCTTGACAAATGTGCACCAAGGAGGGTATATACCATCTGCAAGATAGTACCCCTTTGTGTATTCATGCACATTGATAGTGTAGTTGCAAGCAGGAGCATCACCACTAGCAAGCCTAGCAAAAAAATGAGAGCGTTGCAACACATTGATATCATTGAGAGTGCCCGGCATATCAAAAAAGCAATGCCAAATCCATAAATCCTCGGATGCTACGGCCTCTAGCACAGTTGTTGCATCACGAGACTTGCCACAATACATTCCTTGCCAAGCCTTGGGGCAATTTTTCCAATTCGAATGCATACAATCAATGCTACCTAGCATGCCAGGCCAACCTCTCCTCTCATTAGCTGCCATCAATTTCTTTGTGTCATCTTCATTGGATGCCCGAAGATACTCAGGACCAAAGACATGAACGATCACTTTCGCAAATCTGCGCACAGACTCAATTGTGCTATCTTCACCAATGCGAAGATACTCATCGGCATAGTCAGCCGGAACGCCATATGCAATCACCCGCATAGCTGCGGAGATTTTTTTTTATATGCACTAAATCCCTTTAAGCCCGCGGCATTCCTTTTTTGAGTAAAATACCGGCAATTTTCTTCGCAAGCTTCAACAAGTTTCACAAAGAGGGATCGGCGCATTCGGTACCTTCTACGAAAGAGGTGCGTAGGATATGTAGGATTCTCCGCAAAATAATCTTGCATCAACATCTCGTTCCCAAGATGGCGATTCCGAGGAATGCACAGACGCCCGACAGTAGATCCTCGCCTCCTCTTCTGGTACTCGTCTTCATGCTCCTTCACGACAAGCGCCATGACTAATGTTTGCTGCCGAAAGGTCGCAAGCATGGTCTCCACATCCGAGTCGTCCGAATCCGACGAATCAGATAGCAAGAACTTCTCGCACGGGGTCAACTCTATCTACACGCACATCGGCGCGTCAATCTACTACACAGCTCGCAAAAATCACAAAAAGGGACTAATCGATGGTGGGTGATCCCGTGCGGTGACGAGGGGCGTGCGCTCGACGGTGGTCGATCCCCAGCGGTGGTAGCGATGGGGGCGGCTGTTCTCGCCGGATCCGGAGGGGCGGTGTAGCGGCTCGGTGCGGGAGGGTGTGGGGCGGCCCCGCGGAGCGATTCCGCCCGCAGATATGGCCGGAATCACGGGCGGCGGGCGGGCGGAAGCAAGGGCGGGTGGCGGCGGAAGGTGGGGGAAAAGAGCGCGGGGCTGAAATGTCCCTCCCGCCAACTGCTTCTCTGTGATGCAGGGCACCGCAGCCGCGAGGGGGAAACCCGCGTTTTCCCGGGTTCGGGTGGGGAATTTGCCGCGCCCCTCAAAAATTTTTGCGGGCCGGGGTGGGTTGCGGGGTCTAGTCGGGCAAGCTTTCCGGCTCGTACCCGCATTTTGGCGTTATTTTGCGGGTCGGGGACGGATGCGGGGTCTGCTAGAGTTGCTCTTAAACACTTGATGTCTCTTCGTACAACTAGTGTATTTCATATCAATCGTAACCAAAATATGGTTAGCGATTATTTAGCTAAATTTGCAAGAACTGAAGGTAGAACAATAGTTTGGTTGGGCTCTGGTCCCCCACAGGTTGTGGACTTGTGTAAACTGTATTGTAATTCCCTGGATCCTTGATTAATACAAGTCTTACTCGCAAAAAAAAATGAACCAAACATGTCTGCCTATGCCTAAAGGCAAGGAAAATTTAGCTAAGGAACTGGCTTCAAAATTTCTACTTCTACTCTCATGAATAAAATTACAACATTCGAACTCCTCCGATCTTGCAATGTTTTCTTTAGTGATAGCACCATATCGTCCTCCCTGCCATCCTTAACAATTATGGCGTAGTGTTTTTCTTATGGACCAGATAGCTTTATTGGCAAGCCCACTCCCTCCTTTGAGGTTTATAAGGTGCCCGTGTATCCTTACATCGACAATTCGATAAATGTAATACAATTTGTATATCACATAAATAGTACCATTAGAAAATATAAATTTTTCGCTCAATATTTTTTTAAGTTTCTAATCATGTGATTTTTTTTTAATATATAACTCAAACTATGTTGGTTAAATTACTGACTTGGGCTTACTTGTGGGCCTTACAAATCGGAAGGAGATACAAAGGGAAGTGATACAAGTGATCACTGGTGGAGGCATGAAGGCGAGACTGTTTCTTTAGGGGTATAACAATTCTTAATTCAATCAAGTTCTACGGAATCTTCCTGCAAAAAAAAAAAAAAAATTGAACGAAATCGTTACAATGTCATGTGGTTGAAGGAACCACACATGCCTCCTACGCCTAGAGACAAAGAAAATTTAGCTCTACTATCAACCTCAAAGTTTTGTGACCTCTCATACATAAAATCACACACCAAAATATCTAGTTTACTAGATCGAATTTCCTTGATAATGGCGCATGCCTCCTACCATGATTCGACTCAATGCCTTTTATCACCCTAGAGCAATCTGAAGAAGTTATGACCCAGGAGATGTTCAAATCATTGGTCAATGCCAAAGCCTCGTGGCATGCTAA
Organism: Aegilops bicornis; assembly: GCA_021605145.1. Classification (NCBI taxonomy): domain Eukaryota; kingdom Viridiplantae; phylum Streptophyta; class Magnoliopsida; order Poales; family Poaceae; genus Aegilops; species Aegilops bicornis. Next base: position 153,764,965 of record CM038675.1, read on the forward strand.
GGCTTCCAAGGTTGGCACATCCGTAATGCCCATGAAGTTGACTGCCCATGAGCCCATATAATTACCCAGATGATCCCGACAAATTGCAGCCGCGACACCTCTATCCCCATGTCTCCCAACAACACCATCAACATTGATTTTCATATAATGAGGCGAGGCTATATGGTTTGGCTGAGCTCGCCTACAGGGAACCAATAGTGGGCCGGTCCAGTAGGCATGTGGTTTTGTCATGCTGACATCATAATGATGTCACTCACAAGTTTTTTCTTTGCTTTTGTTTATATTTTGAAATATACACCTATGAAAAAAATAATTTAGGCATTTTGAAAGTGTTCATTGCAGATTCAAAATATGTTCAGGCGGTGCAAACAAAATATTTGTCCAACTTTTAAAAAATGCATGTACCATTCAAACGAAGTTGTGTGTTACATTTTATAAATGCTCATGTGTAATAAAAAATAGTTGTGACATTTTTATATAATATTGTACAATGTAAAAAAAATTTGTGTGGCTAAACAATGTTTCTAACAATTGAAAATGTACGTTACATTTTTTTAAAATATTCACGGGTTTCAAAAATATGGTTGTGACATTTAAAAATTGTTTTTACAATGTAAAAAACTGTTCACATAGTTTAGAAAAATTATATCATTGAAACAAATGTATCAACTTGTATTTAAGAAATGTTTAACCTGTATTCTAAAAAATATTATCAACTATGTATTTAAAAAAATGTTAAACCTATATAAAAATATAGATGTATACAAAAAATTATGATGTGTATGAAAAGAGTAGACATCAAAACATATATTTGAAAAAATTTGTTAAACATGTATTTGAAAAATATTAAACATGTATAAAAAAGCCTGATGTATATGAAAAATGTATAATGTGTATGCAAATACAAAAAAGGAAAAGAAAAAACAGAGAAACCTACGAAAACTTAAGATGGAAACAAAGAAGCCTGAGACAAAACAATGCAAAAAGTGATAAAACTAATATAGAAAGAAACTCGCGCGCAACTAAAATATTTTGTCGGCTCAGTAGCACTGAGCGTAGGCGAGATGCGTTACGCATCGATACGGGTGAAACATAGCTCCCAAGGAGACATGAGCACAAGAACCACATATGCTTGAAATTTATGGTGACATGGCAGCCTTTACGAAGCTACAGGCTTCAAAATTTGAATGCCGATGTTTCTGAACGAGAGTTGCCCTTAGCTAGGAGCATAGTACATTGATGGCAAATTATATTCGTACATGGAAGAGGGGCGCGGCTTTGTCTCGGCCGCGGCAAGACATAGGGAGTGCTCACCTCCTATGGATGACGTAATTGGCTCGGCCCGTTAGTTGCGATAAACCCTTGTTCGTTCATTTTGTTGTTGTTTTTTTTACTTTTTTTTGTTCCAAAAATGAAATATACTTTCTCTAATTCATATTAATTATCACTTATTTAGTAAATGAGCGACAATTAATATGAACTGGAGGAGTACATATTTCAAAAATAAAAAGGAAAGTAAGGATATAACCAACGCTACCTACAGCCATCCTCAGTGATCAGACATTGTCAGCCGCACGATCTTACTTACGAATGCCCCAGATCATTCTTTCCAACCTCAGCGTCCCTTGAGCCAAACGTTTTTTGGGCTGTTGCTCCGCAGGCCAACCTCGGCGTCCTCTCGTTAATCGGGCCGAAGAACTATGAAGCGCCTCCAGAAAACATGTATGAAGGCCTTACTTTTTCCTTCTTCTAGCATGAGTCGTGCGCGTGGGCCTCCATAGCCTCCCCTCGCTCGATGTCTTCGTAGTTCGTACTATAGGCCCAGCGTCTGAGTGCCCTCGCCTCTTCCGCTTCTGCCGATGCATACCGCCCGAAACTGCTGGCGGCGCCATAATGACAGGGACGAAGCTCGACAGTCTCCCTCATGCAATTGTACTAGCTCATAAGTGCAGCTGCGCTACTTTTTCTCCTCATCCGGATCATTATAGTCATAGAACTTGGGTTGAATGTTTAGCTTGGTGCTAGAATTTTAAAAATACTAATTTATGGTCATCTAACTTGACACAAGGGTACAGATACGGTTAAAACACGCGTATGTGAACGAATCTGTGTATACGGCCTTACCTGTCAATGAGTGCATGCTGCATTTGTATTTGTTTTGTCCAAAAAAGACACACTGCAACGAATTTTTACATCAAACCCCCTCATATTTTTTTATTTTGTGGAAAAGACTAACCACTATATTAATCATAAATGAAAAAATTAACACAAAATTAAAAAAAAGGGCCGTCAGATCTCGAACATGGGACCAACTGTTAACACACGAGATGCTATAAACGCTAGCCACTCACGTTCTACTGTCAAATGTGGATAACAGTACTTACTGAACAAAGCACCATGGGGAGCTTAAACGGGTTGTAAATACCGCAGCCCATTTTGCACGCGCTATTTTCTACATGATAATTGTAAAACATAGGCAATAAAGTTATGCTCAAATATTTGTGTGTTATAAATGTACACAGAAACGATGATTAGTAAATAAAACATTTAAATATAAACCTATATTCTATAAAAAATCTTTATTTAATACAGACGTTTAAATTGTTTATAAAATAAATATGTTTAACTTATCCAAAAAATAAAAAAATAGTTAATACGAATATTTTATCACTCATGGATTATATTCAGAAAAATATTAGACATGATTGAATATCCATATCCATATCATCTGATTAAAATTTAAATTATGAACATTTAACTATAAAAATATGTATATAATTATTCAAAAGTTTGTATAATAGAAATAATACTTCTAAATATTAATTTTACAAATATTTGTATTATTTTTAATTATATGAACATTTTTAAAAATCATAACTATATTTTTAAATATATAAATATTTTAAAAAATCAAAAGTAAGTTATTTGTTTGTATTTATAATATCTAAAACACATGAATATTTAAACATTATTTTTATTACTGAGATCATAATTGACGTAGTATATACAAGTTTTTAAAAACAAAGGTGTGAAATGGGCTTGACCGAACATAGCACATCTGAGTTGCTGAGCTCACATGTTTTTGGTAAATGAATATGCCAGTTCTTTTGACAGCTTAAAAAAATAAGCCGCCCTCTCCTCAACTTTTTTCATAAGCCACCTCTGTTGTTCATTGGCGCTTCTAAGCTAGTTATGAGATAACTAATTTAGAAGTCTCAACAAACTTAAAGGGCGGCTTAATTTTTAAGCTGGGGAGAGGCAGCTTAATTTTTAAGCCGCCCAAAAGAACTGGCCCTTAGTATATATTCTAAAATTTGTTCTGGAAACATATATTTCTTCGGTGTTAACCTTCGTATGTAATTGGGAAATGATATGTTATTTATGTACTGTTAGCTATTCGTGACTTTAATTAGCTCTCCTATTTTTGCTTGTTGAAGTGCTCAAAATCTCCCTGTCCACTGTAAATACAACAGGAGGGTGACAATCCAAATACACAGTTCATGCTAATTAGGCGTGAGCTGCATCTCTGTCTTGTACAGATTGGTTTGTTTGGTACGATACAGGTACTTTGTAAGACTAGACAACTTTTGGGTTGATTACTCACCTTACTTTATTTATGGTCAAAATAACATGTGGATGCAATATTGAATTGATCTATCTTTCTTTATTCTCAATTTGAGAAGTATTGCAATGACCAATTGACATTATTAGCAATTTGGCCGCTTTATGCATCCACAATTGAGAACAACTTTTAATTAGTATTTCAAGAATCCATAGTCTCTTGGACGATCTGGAACGAGCGTAATGCTCGGGTCTTCCGACACAAGAGCGCACCGCCTCCGGTCCTTCTCCGTGCTATCATCAACGACGTCAAGCTTTGGGTTCTCGGGAGCTAAAAAACTGGGGTGTATTCTTGTGCGCGAGTAGTTGCCATGCCGGGCATATAGGTCATTTGTAACACTCTAAAACACTTCTCTCTTATTTAATGAATGAGGCAAATCTTTTGCCTCCGTTTCAAAAAAAAAAAGAATCCATAGCCGAGGCAGTACGTACTCAGGCTTATATCACTCACACAAGAAGTATGAACAGTATCAACAAGCTGAATTCTTTAAATTGGGCAGAATCAAGCAACATGGCCGATAGATACTATGGTCCTTAAAAAGTGAAACATGTTTGATGTGCTTGTGCTCGACATTGCTCCTGTGCAGTTTTGGTTCTGATAAATGTTTCTTGGTATGCAGGCTTTACCAAGAAACGTGGGGGCATTCATTGACGGTCAAAATTGGCAGACTGATATGGCGAGGCCAACCGGCTTGATCGGCCTGTTGAAGCGGTCCCACCGATAGTCGGTCCTGTAGCCGATGCCACAATGCAGACCGGTCACCAAACCGATTAGACCGGTCTGATAAATGTACTCAAGATACAAATTGGACTTCACCATTGCGTAGATCTCGTCGATACAATCGAAATTCTCTATTTTTATAAAAAACCGAGTCGGTGATGATGGTGTGCCTGCCATCTTATAATATAGACCATTCGATCTATGTCGGGCCGATAGAAAGCAAACTATGATAATTTTATAAAAAAAAACCCGCACCTCTATTCACATTTACAGATAAGGCCTTGCTTCATTCATCCTTATCTCCCACAACCTCATTGCTGAGCAATTAAAAAAGGAAGTCTCTGGAACAATCTGGCATGGTGGCCGCCTGCCTGCGCCGTCCATCCCCATGCCTCCGCCTAGTCCGACCACCAGTCACCACCACGCCCCACTCCTCCTCACCTTATCTCTCATTTTCTCGAGATATCATTTTTTCGATGGAATTCTCGAGATACCATTTTTCCGATAAAATTCTTGAGATATCATTAATTTTACACGTGGGATTACTCTTGCATGGGTCAATCACAACATGTATTTTATAGAATAATGCATTTTGATGTTCATCCAATGTGGAGTCTGGACGAGAGTGTTATGGCTGACCGGTTAGACCGGTTGGGATGGACGGTCTGACCGGTTTGACCAGCCTAATCCGAGTTAGGAGTTGTGTTTTTGACACTGGATTTGCATAACCTTCTACTCCTACTAGCGAAAGACTACCCCACCCTCTGAATATAAAGGGCCACGGCCAGTTGAGGGCGATCCAATCGGATCAAAACATTTACTTTTTATCTCCAAACCCTAAATCTCTCTTCCAACCTTTATGATGTTTTTCTACTAATCTACACGACCAAAGATGGCGTCCTAGGTCTCGCTGGTCGATCAAGGGCACGCCGACGACATACACGCCCTGACTGGGTCCCGACGACGGCCTTTGCAAGCTGAGAATGATTTTTCTACACCCATCCTTATGCACCACGATGCACCCACACAAGAAACATACCAAAATAATTTTTTTAATTCAAAATTTTGTGGGAATGATCATCAACAAATGTTAGAGAGGCTTGCAAATTTTGGTGGTCAAATGAGATTTGAGGAGCTCTATACAAAAAAGAGAAAATTACTCAAAATGTACATGCACTGTTTGACAAAAAATTGTAATTTTATTTTTTCATACAGTTCTCCTCTGATGTCATTTGACCATCAAACTTGGCCAGCCTCTAACATTTATTGATGATCATTTTCAAAAAGTTTTAGTTTTTTTTTGAATTTTTTTATATATTTTCTTGCGTGGATGCACCGTGTCACTAGTAGAAAAAGGGTCTTCTGTCCCGGTTGGTAAGGGCATTTGTCCCGGTTCCTGAAACGGGACTAAAGGGTCGTTACTAATGCCCTGGCCCTTTAGTCCCGGTTCAGTCCAGAACCGGGACAGATGGGCCTCCACGTGGCGGGTCTTGAGCCCATGAGAGGCCTTTGTTCCCGGTTGGTGGCACCAACCGGGACCAATAAACATCCACGCCACAACATTTTAGGGCTGTGGTTTTTGTTTTTTTGAAAGGAGGGAGGGTTGGGGGTTTTGGGGGTTAATTTAGGTGTTTCATATATTGTGTTAGCTAGCTAATTAATAGAGAGAAGTGTCCTCTTTTATGTCCATGCTTGGTCGACGCTACGTACTATACATAGAGAGGCCCTCGACACGCTAGCTAATAAGAAAATGAAGGAAATCATTAAGTACAGAAGTTCGTCATGCATACCGAGAGAAGTGATCGATCGACCTCTCCTTCTCCGAGAGATTGGTCGAACAACAAGTTCTCGTATTATCTATCCGACGCCATCGGCTACATACATATACAATATGTAAGATCTCTTACAATCCCCTAGCATTTGAAATCAACTTCCACATGGTATTCTCCGGCTTTATTGATGACGTGGTCAAGAAAGAATCCCGCCAATTCCTCTTGAATTGCTTTCTTGCGATCTTGTGGTAGGAGTTCATTCCGCATCTGCCACGTCTAATTTGAAGAAAGGGGTTAATACATATATATGAATGAAACTCAACAGAAATGATGGTGTAATAAAATGAAATTGTGAATATTATCGCTTACGCACTTCATATTGTCTTTTACAGTAGCCCCGCTTATTTTTCAAAGTCGTGTTGTAGATGAACTCGCACACGTAGTATCCACAGAAATTATTTCCTTCTTTCTGCCATAAGCACTTTACGAGAAATAGAGGTCAATCAAACTGATAATGAAGCATTATAAATGGCATTGATGAAAGTATAGCTATAGAATCAACGGGAGATGCGCGCGAACTAGCTAGCTAGTAGTACTTACTTTTGGGTATGTATATCGCAGCTCCTTCGGCAGTCCCGGAGCTTCTGCGGTGAACTGTTTCCAAACGCTGCAAGACAAAGAAAATAATTATTATTACTTGAGATATCAGGAAATGAACAAAAAGTTGCCGATATGGTGCGATAATGATCGATTGAACATACTTGTTGAGCAATTTAGTCATGTCCGCATAGGTTTCGTGATCTTTTCGGCTCGAGTCTAAGACGGTTATTAGTCCCCGCTCAAGCTTAATCTTCAGAAGAACATAGTGGAAGCTGCGCACGCATGCATAACTCATCAATTACATTACTATAACCTCGCTCGAGTAATAAGGGAAACCGAATATGCACACGACAGTGACACTCACTTGAAGTTGTAAGGAAAGAGTATGGTATCTTTGTTTTGATTTTTGATCAACGATTGTAGCAAGTTGGCCTCGGCCTCTTCGGCATGCTTTTTAACCTGAATTTCATCTATGACATTTGTGTTAATGAACCCAATATCATACATTTCTTGTTTTCTGCACTCGAGATCTTCAATCTGCATAATATAGTGAGGATAATTAATTATAAATACATGCAATGAAAGAGTTGAGCTATATATAGAGACTTAATGACAGAAATAGTACTTACAGACAGTAGCAAAAGACCGTTAATTTATCGAGGGCCTTTTGATTGAAGAACTCCTCAAATGGAACAGTCAACAGATCAGTTCCAACGAGGTTGTGCTCCTCTTTAATTCTCAGATACAAAGTATTCGTCCCCCAGACTCTCTGCAGGTTTTCATGTACCACTTATGGAATCTTTGCATCATCGTTGTTAGAGATTTTTCATTTTTGACGAGAGGCTTCCCGTACTTGTATCTGTGTTCGTCTACCTCCATGAAATCAAAATGTACATCATCAGGCAGGTAATCTGCAAGATTGCTATAACTGGGCACCGTCCCCGGAGCATTAGCGACGATGTCGCTAGACACATTGAGCGGGGGGGCACAATTGGTTCGCTTGTTCGCCGAGCTGGGCAATTTTTTCCCAGCTGCTCGCCGTTCTTTTAACCTTTGATCACTGACAGTAGTTCCCGACTGCGACGCTTCTTGATATGCCTTTTGAGTAATGCGCTCATAGTTGGTTTTCGGCGGACACTTTGGTGGTTTCCTCAGGGCATCGATAGTGCGCTTTGCTTTCACCAGATCTACCTTCTCCTCCGGAGGTGGATGTCTCTGCGCTTTCAACCCTTCAAAGACATCCTTCACTTCGATCCGCACGATCTTCGTGTTTTCCTCCTCGGTCCTCTCGTACGGTAACTTCTCTAGAGGCTTGAGAGGTGGACCATATCTGTATTGCCTCCCGCCTCTGGCTGTACTGCTAGACGTCGGAGCACACGGAGCGGTTGCGGCTGTCTTCTTTCGTGCTTGCTTACGAGGCGGAGGAGAAGGACTACGACGCGCCGGAGCAGCCGGGGCAGCGGCGGGTCTCTTCCGCCCTTGCCGGCGAGGCGGAGAAGGAGGAGGCTGCTGGCTGCCCGGGCGCGCCGGCGCAGGCGGAGAAGGAGGCGGAGTGCCGCCACGCACCGGAGAAGGAGGTCGAGTGCCCTGATCGTCACTCGCCGGAGGAGGAGGCGGTGGAGGAGGCGGAGTGCCCTGACTCGCCGGAGGAGGAGGAGGAGGCGGAGGCGTCCAGTTCGGAAGGTTGATGAGCTCCTTCCGCCATAGGCATGGAGTCTTGAGCAGAACCCAGCCTAGTCTCCCTTCACGGTAGGGTGGTCAAGCTGGAGGTCCTCAAATCCCTCTGTTATTTCATCCACCATCACCCTAGCATATCCTTCTGGAATCGGCCGACAGTGAAAAGTTGTGCCGGGTTCTGTAGGATAAACAGAGCCAACAGCCGCCTTGACCTTCAAATTCATCCATTGCGTCATAATGTGGCAATTTTGAGACTCCGTAATAGCATCCACGGGATAGCTGGCAGGAGCCGTCAAGACATGCTCCGACTGAAGCAGCTCGGTGGAAGCCACGCTGCTTCTCCGCTGAGATGGCGGGGTAACCGGGGAAGCTTCGGCAGTTCGTTTGCTGCGATTTGCTTCTCGTTCCTCTATCGCTTGTACCCTTGCGTGCAGCACCTGCAGTTGGGTCTGCTACACTTTTTTCCTCCTCTCATGGCATTTGTAACCGCCTGCATCCGGAAAACTAGCATTCCACAGAACGGAGCCTGGCGTGCCTCGTGTCCGTCCAGGGTGCTCAGGATTCCCGAGGGCCATTGTGAGCTTGTCGTTCTCTTTGTCTGGAAGGAACGTCCCTTGCTGCGCTGCATCGATATAGTGCCGAAGCCTCTTGACTGGTATTTCCAATTGCTCGTCCGTCCAAATGCACTTCCCTGATACAGGGTCCAAGGTTCCGCCAGCCCCGAAGAACCAAGTCCGGCAACGGTCTGGCCAGTTCATTGTCTCTGGTTCGATCCCTTTATCAACCAGATCATTCTCAGCCTTGGCCCACTTAGGTCGGGCTTTGAGGTAGCCACCTGACCCCGTGCGATGGTGAAGCTTCTTCTTCTCAGCATTTTGCTTGTTTGTCGCCGACATCTTCTTACTCTTTTCCGATGTCTTGTGGGCCAAAAATGCGGTCCAGTGATCTCTGATCTTCTCATATTTGCCCTTGAATTCTGGTATCTCTTTTTTGTCGACAAACGTATTCAGGTCTTTCTTCCACCTCCTGAATAGGTCTGCCGTCTTCTTAAGAGCAAAAGACTTGATTAATTGCTCTTTAACTGGCTTCTCCGGATCATCCTCTGGCGGTAGGGTGAAATTTGACTTCAGCTCAGTCCAAAGATCATTTTTCTTCATATCATTGACATAAGACACCTCAGGGTCTTCGTTCTTAGGCTTATACCATTAGTGGATGCTGATCGGGATCTTGTCCCTAACCAGAACCCCGCACTGAGCAACAAATGCGTTCTTTGTCCGGATGGGTTCAATCGGTTGGCCTCGTGCGCGATTTCTATGATCCCAAACCTTTCATCCGAGCTCAACTTTTTCTTCGGGCCTCGTCTCTTTACCGAAGTTGTGCTCGATCCGGAGGGCTAGAAAAAAGAACAAAGACGAGAGTTAATTAATATTTGTACATACCAAAACAATGAATGCATCAATTAGCTAGTCAGCACAGGCTTAACTAATATATATCCTGGCCGGACTCGGTTCGGTCACCGGAGCCGTCATCATGGTCTCCTTCTTGCACCGTCATTGGGTCACCGGAGCCATCATAATCATAGCCAGCTGCTTCTTCACCCTCTCCTTCCAGATCATCGGTGTCGTTGAGAAACAACGAGCAGACGGCATCACTTCCTTGTGCGATTATGTCCCCCAACAACGCTTCTTGTGCTTCGTCTCGGGGGGTGTCCATAGTTTCTACAAATATTTACAACATGGCAATTATTATTCAAACATGGCAGATGGATATATTTGTTGGGGAACGTAGTAATTTCAAAAATTTCCTACGCACACACAAGATCATGGTGATGCATAGCAACGAGAGGGGAGAGTGTTGTCTACGTACCCTCGTAGACCGTAAGCGGAAGCGTTATATCAACGCGGTTGATGTAGTCGTACGTCTTCACGATCCGACCGATCCAAGCACCGAAAGCACGGCACCTCTGAGTTATGCACACGTTCGGCTCGGTGACGTCCTCGCCTTCTCGATCCAGCAAGAGGGGCGAAGTAGTAGATGAGTTCCGGCAGCACGACGGCGTGGTGACGGTGTTGGTGAAGAACAATCTTCGCAGGGCTTCGCCTAAGCACTACGAAAACTATGAAGGAGGATAAACTAGAGGAGACGGGATTGCCGGCACACGGCTTGGTGTTTCTTGATGTGTCTTGGGTGCTAGCCCTACCCCTCTATTTTTATGTTGAGCCTTGGGGTCGAAACTTGGAGTAAAAGCCTCCACAAAGTCGGTTTCACCCGAAAGGCAAGAGTCCTTCTCGGACTCCAGGGCCAAACGCCAGGGTTCCCGGCGTCTGGACCCAGACGCCAGGGACCCTGGCGTCTGGCCCCTGGACTCCACAAAACTTTCTTTTGCGCTTTCCAAAAACCTCGTGGGCTTTCCCCTTTGGCCCAGATAAAGTGTTCTTGTGCCCAAACATTTCGGGAAACATCCGAACCCCTTCCGATGGATTCCGGAACCTTTCCGGTGATCAAAAACTACTATCCACATATCAATCTTTACTTCCGGACTACTCCAGAGTTCCTTGTCATATCCGTGATCTCATCCAAAACTCCGAACAACATTCGGTCACCAACAGCATACATAACTCATAGTACTATATCGTCAACAAATGTTAAGCGTGCGGACCCTACGGGTTCGAGAACTATGTAGACATGACCGAGACACCTCTCTTGTCAATAACCAATAGCGGGACCTGGATGCCCATATTGGCTCCTACATATTCTACGAAGATCTTTATCGGTCAAACCGCATAACAACATACGTTGTTCCCTTTGTCATCGGTATGTTACTTGCCCGAGATTTGATCGTCGGTATCTCAATACCTAATTCAATCTCGTTACCGACAAGTCTCTTTACTCGTTACGTAATGCACCATCCCGTAGCCAACTCATTGGCCACATTGCTTGCAAGGCTTATAGTGATGTGCATTACCGAGAGGGCCCAGAGATACCTCTCCGACAATCGGAGTGACAAATCCTAATCTCGAAATACGCCAACCCAACAAGTACCTTCGGAGACACCAGAGAGCACCTTTATAATCACCCGATTACGTTGTGACATTTGGTAGCACACAAAGTGTTCCTCCAGTAAACGGGAGTTGCATAATCTCATAGTCATAGGAACATGTATAAGTCATGAAGAAAGCAATAGCAACATACTAAAACGATCGTGTGCTAAGCTAACGGAATGGGTCATGTCAATCACATCATTCTCCTAATGATGTGATCCCGTTAATGAAATGACAACTCATGTGTATGGTTAGGAAACATAACCATCTTTGATCAACGAGCTAGTCAAGTAGAGGCATACTAGTGACACTCTGTTTGTCTATGTATTCACACATGTATTATGTTTCCGGTTAATACAATTCTAGCATGAATAATAAACATTCATCATGATATAAGGAAATAAATAATAACTTTATTATTGCCTCTAGGGCATATTTCCTTCAGTCTCCCACTTGCACTAGAGTCAATAATCTAGTTCACATCACCATGTGATTTAACACCAATAGTTCACATCACCATGTGATTAACACCCATAGTTCACATCGACACCCAAAGGGTTTACTAGAGTCAATAATCTAGTTCACATCGCTATGTGATTAACACCCAAAGAGTACTAAGGTGTGATCATGTTTTGTTTGTGAGAGAAGTTTAGTCAACGGGTCTGCTACATTCAGATCCGTATGTATCTTGCAAATCTCTATGTCTCCAACCTGGACTTGGTCCCGGATGGAATTGAAGCGTCTCTTGATGTGCTTGGTCCTCTTGTGAAATCCGGATTCCTTTGCCAAGGCAATTGCACGATATTGTCACGAGAAGATCTTCATTGGTCCCGATGCACTAGGTATGACACCTAGATCAGAAATGAACTCCTTCATCCAGACTCCTTCATTTGTCGCTTGAAGCAGCTATGTACTCCGCTTCACATGCGAGATCCTTTCACGACGCTTTGTTTAGAACTGCACCAACTGACAGCTCCACCGTTTAATATAAACACGTATCCGGTTTGCGATTTAGCATCGTCCGGATCAGTGTCAAAGCTTGCATCGACGTAACCATTTACGACTAGCTCTTTGTCACCTCCATAAACGAGAAACATATCCTTAGTCCTTTTCAGGTATTTCAGGATGTTCTTGACCGCTGTCCAGTGATCCACTCCTGGATTACTTTGGTACCTCCCTACTAAACTAATAGCAAGGCACACATCAGGTCTGGTACACAGCATTGCATACATGATAGAGCCCATGGCTGAAGCATAGGGAACTCCTTTCATTTTCTCTCTATCTTCTGCAGTGGTCGGGCATTTAGTCTGACTCAACTTCACACCTTGTAATGCAGGAAAGAATCCTTTCTTTGCCTGATCCATTTTGAAATTTTTCAAAACTTTATCAAGGTATGTGCTTTGTGAAAGTCCAATCAAGCGTCTTGATCTATCTCTATAGATCTTGATGCCCAATATGTAAGCAGCTTCACCGAGGTCTTTCATCGAAAAACTTTTATTCAAGTATCCCTTTATGCTATCCAGAAATTCTATATCATTTCCAATTAACAATATGTCATCTACATATAATATCGAGAAATGCTCTGAGCTCCCACTCACTTTCTTGTAAATACAGGCTTCTCCAAAAGTCTGTATAAAAACATATGCTTTGATCACACTATCAAAAGCGTTTATTCCAACTCCGAGATGCTTGCACCAGTCCATAGATGGATCGCTGGAGCTTACACACTTTGTTAGCATCTTTTGGATCGACAAAACCTTCTGGCTGCATCATATACAACTCTTCTTCCAGAAATCCATTCAGGAATGCAGTTTTGACATCCATTTGCCAAATTTCATAATCATAAAATGCGGCAATTGCTAACATGATTCGGACAGACTTAAGCATCGCTACGGGTGAGAAAGTCTCATCGTAGTCAACCCCTTGAACTTGTCGAAAACCTTTTGCAACAAGTCGAGCTTTGTAGACAGTAACATTACCATCAGCGTCAGTCTTCTTCTTAAAAATCCATTTATTCTCGATGGCTTGCCGATCATCGGGCAAGTCAACCAAAGTCCACACTTTGTTCTCATACATGGATCATATCTCAGATTTCATGGCTTCAAGCCATTTTGCGGAATCTGGGCTCATCATCGCTTCCTCATAGTTCGTAGGCTCGCCATGGTCAAGTAACATGACCTCCAAAATAGGATTACCGTACCACTCTGGTGCGGATCTTACTCTGGTTGACCTACGAGGTTCTGTAGTAACTTGTTCTGAAGTTTCATGATCATCATCATTAGCTTCCTCACTTATTGGTGTAGTCGTCACAGGAACCGGTTTCTGTGATGAACTATTTTCCAATAAAGGAGCAGGTACAGTTACCTCATCAAGTTCTACTTTCCTCCCACTCACTTCTTTCTGGTGCCATAAAAATCAACAACTTCAAAGGCACAAATCCGAAGGTGGTAAACGGTCAAAGAATCAAACATTATATTTCAGGTAATCCCATAAATGTTGAAACCAATATTATTGAAACCGTAACCACGGAGGAATACATAAGGGACACTTTCCAGAACGTTCCAGACTCCGAAAAGGAATAGATATGTGTTACAGTAAGTAAACCGACTCCAAAACAAATTCTAAGGCAATATTTCTCCGTTTTAGAATATTTAGAAAAATAGAAAAATAAATAGCAGTCCGGGGAGGACACGAGGCCTCCACGAGGGTGGAGGGCGCGCCCTACCCCCTGGCGCGTCCCCTACCTCGTGAGCACCTCGTGTGTCCTCCGGACTCCGTTTTCTTGCACGATACGTATTTTGGTCGGTAAAAATTCATTATATATTCTCCCGAAGGTTTTGACGACAGTATCGCGCAAATATCCTCTGTTTTCGTTTCAAGATGTTTCCGTTGCAGATTTGAGGATTCCGGAGACTCGATCATCCTTCTATGAGGGTGAGCCTATGCCATGGAAGGTGGACGACAAGCTTGCATCATCAACAACACCTCCACCGCCAACAACAAAGAAGGAGACATAATCACATGGGTATGGGCACACCCCTTGGCAACTGCCAAGCTTGGGGGAGGTGCCCCGGTATCGTATCACCATCACAACTCCTATCTTTACCGTTTTCTTAGTTCGATCCTATTAGTAGTATCTTGATATAGTAGAATAAAGTCATGGCATGATCTAGTTTTGAGGTTTGCTTTATGATCCTTCTTTGTAATCGAGTCCGTGAGCTATATAATAAAGATTAGTGTTGAATCAAGGGCTTGAGTATTTTGCCATGATCTTGGGTGATTAGAAGAAAAAGAATAAAAAGAATCAAAGAGTTCATATTGATTTTAGTGAAAGTAATGACTTCACATAGAAAGGGTATGATGATTAAAAGTTGTTGGGAGTTGACAAATATAGCTTTGGTCATCGTTGCAATTAATAGGAAGTAATAAGGAAAGAGAGGTTTCACATATAGATATATTATCATTGACATCTTTTATGATTGGGAGCACTCATTAAAATATGAAATGCTAAAGAGTTGATGTTGGACAAGGAAGACAACATAATGAGTTATGTTTTCTTACATCTGAGATAAAGTATGTAGTCATGGATCCTCCACTGTGTTGAGCTTGCGTTTCCCCCTCATGCTAGCCGAATTCTCAGCACCAAGTAGAAATACTACTTGTGCTTCCAAATACCCTTAAACCAGTTTTGCCATGAGAGTCCACCATATCTTCCTATGGATTGAGTAAGATCCTTCAAGTAAGTTGTCATCGGTGCAAGCAATAAAAATTGCTCTCTAAATATGCATGACTTATTAGTGCAGAGAAATAAGCTTTGTCTGAACTTGTTGTGGGCCTTAATAAAAGCGACGGACTGCATAATAAAGGTTCACATACAAGGGGCAATATAAAGTGACGTTCTTTTGCATTAAGATTTTGTGCATCAACCCTAAACGCGCATGACAACCTCTGCTTCCCTCTGCGAAGGGCCTATCTTTATTATTATCCTCTACCTTATGCAAGAGTCACGGTGATCTTCACCTTTCCCTTTTTTTATTTTATCCTTTGGCAAGCTCAGCATGTTGGAAAGAACATGATATATATATATATATATATATATATATATATATATATATATATATATATATATATAAATATATTTGGATGTAGGGGAACATGAATTATTATTGTTGACATTACCCTTGAGTTAAAAGGTTGTGGGGCAAAACTATAAGTCTGTATCTTTCTCTGTGTCCGACTAAAACTCCGTAACCACGAGTATTGCGTGAGTGTTAGCAATTATGAAGGACTAAGTGATAGTTGAGTATGTGGAGTTGCTTTTAAGCTCTGACATAGACTCTTTCCAATGTTATGATAAATTGCAATTGCTTCAATGACTGAGGTTATAATTTGTTGATGCTCAATAAGGTTTCTGATTCATACTTTGGCTTTGTGAAAGGATCATCACTTGAACATAAGTAATCATATGACAAATCTATATATGTTGCTGTTATGAGAATAATCATGATGCCTTCATGTCCGTATTTTATTTTCTTTCGACGCCTCTACCTATAAACATGAGGACATATTTATTGTTATCGGCTTTTCGCTTGAGGACAAGCGAGGTCTAAGCTTGGGGGAGTTGATACGTCCATTTTGCATCATGCTTTTATATCGATATTTATCGCATTATGGGCTGTTATTTCACGTTATGTAATAATACTTATGGCTATTCTCTCTTATTTTACAAGGTTTACATGAAGAGGGAGAATGCCGGCAGCTGGAATTTCTACTTTTGGAAAAGGAGCAAATATTGGAGACCTATTCATTGCAACTCCAAAAGTCGTGAAACTCCACGGAATGTCTTAAAATAAATAAATAAAAATCGCCGCCAAAGATGAAGGCCGGGGCCACACCTGCTCACGAGGTGGGGAGTGCGCCCCCTGGCGCCCCCTACCTCGTGAGCCCCCTGGTGGCTCTCCGATGCACATCTTCTCCTATATGAAGTCTTTTGATGAGAAAAAAAAGAAGCAACCTTTCGGGACAAGACTCCGCCGCCACGAGGCGGAACCTTGGCGGAACCAATCTAGGGCTCCGGCAGAGCTGTTCTACCGGGGACACTTCCCTCCGGGAGGGGGAAATCATGGTCATCATCATCACCAACGCTCCTCTCATTGGGAGAGGGCAATCTCCATCAACATCTTCACCAGCACCATCTCATCTCCAAACCCTAGTTCATCTCTTGTATCCAATTCTTGTCTCCAAGTCCGGATTGGTGCTAGTAGGTTGCTAGTAGTGTTGATTACTCCTTGTAGTTGATGCTAGTTGGTTTACTTGGTGGAAGATCATATGTTTAGGTCCTTTATGCATATTATTACCCTCTGATTATGAACATGAATATGCTTTGTGAGTAGTTACGTTTGTTCACGAGGACACGGGAGAAGTCTTGCTATTAGTAGTCATGTGAATTTGGTATTAGATTCGATATTTTGATGATATGTATGTTGTATAAACTCTAGTGGTGTTTTGTGAACGTCGACTAAATAAAACTTCACCATTATTTGGGCCTAGAGGAAGGCATTGGGAAGTAATAAGTAGATGATGGGTTGCTAGAGTGATGAAGCTTAAACCCTAGTTTATGCGTTGCTTCGTAAGGGGCTGATTTGGATCCATATGTTTCATGTTATGGTTAGGTTTACCTTAATACTTTTGTTGTAGTTGCGGATGCTTGCAATAGAGGTTAATCATAAGTGGGATGCTTGTTCAAGTAAGAACATCACCCAAGCAGCGGTCCACCCACATATCAAATTATCAAAGTACCGAACGCGAATCATATGAACGTGATGAAAACTAGCTTGATGATATTCCCATGTGTCCTCGGGAGCGCTTTTCCTATTATAAGAGTTTGTTACGGCTTGTCCTTTGCTACAAAAAGGATTGGGCCACCTTGCTGCACCTTATTTAATTTTGTTACTTGTTGCTCGTTACTATTTACCTTATCACAAAACTATCTGTTACCACTTATTTCAGTACTTGCAGAGAATACCTTGCTGAAAACTGCTTATCATTTCATACGCTCCTCGTTGGGTTCGACACTCTTACTTATCAAAAGGACTATGATAGATCCCCTATACTTGTGGGTCATCAAGACTCTTTTCTGGCGCCGTTGCCGGGGAGTGTAGCGCCTTTGGTAAGTGGAATTTGGTAAGGAAAAATTTATATAGTGTGCTGAAATTTCCTGTCACTTGTTACTATGGAAAGTAATTCTCTGAGGGGCTTGTTCGGGGTATCTTCACCCCATCCAGTAGAGCAAAGAGTTGCTCCTCAACCTACTGAACCTTTTGAAAATGAAACTCCTTTTGAATTTCCTTCGGGTATCATGGAAAAACTGCTGGCTAATACTTTTACAGGAGATGGAACAAAGCATCCTGACGAGCATCTACGCTATGTGGATGATATTTGTGGACTATTTAATCTTGCAGGTATACCCGATGATGTTGTTAAAAAGAAGGCTTTCCTTTATCTTTGGAGGGAGACGCATTGACATGCTATAGGCTATGTGATGATACGAGATCATGGAACGATAAAAGAGTGAAATTGGAATTTCATCAAAAGTATTACCCTATGCATCTTGTTCATCGTGATCACAATTATATATATAAATTTTGGCCTCGCGAAGGAGAAAGCATCGCTCAAGCTTGGGGGAGGCTTAAATCAATGTTATATTCATGCCCCAATCATGAGCTCGCAAGAGAAGTGATTATGCAAAGTTTTTATGCTCGGCTTTCTCATAATAATCAAACCATGCTCGATACTTCTTGTGCTGGCTCTTTTATGATGAAGACTATTGAATTCAGATGGAATTTATTGGATAGAATTAAACGCAACTCTGAAGATTGGGATCTCGACAAAGGTAAGGAGTCAGGTATGACACCTAAGTTTGATTGTGTTAAATCTTTTATGGATACCGATATTTTCCGTAAGTTTAGCACTAAATATGGACTTGACTCTGAGATAGTGGCTTCTTTCTGTGAATCTTTTGCTACTTATGTTGATCTCCCTAAGGAGAAGTGGTTTAAATATCATCCTCCCATAGAAGTAAAAGTATCTGCACCTATTAAAGTTAAATAAAAGACTATCACTTATAATGATCCTATTGTTCCCACCTCTTATGTTGAGAAACCACCTTTCCCTGTTAGAGTAAAGGATCATGCTAAGGCTTCAATTGTTGTTCGTAAAAGCAATATTAGAACTTATACACCTCCTGAGCAAGTCAAAGTAGAACCAAATATTGCTATTGTTAAAGATCTCTTGTCTGGTAATATTGATGGGCATGTCATTCAATTCTCTGGTGAAACTGCTAGAATTGCTAAACCCTGTGATAGAGATAAACATAGACATGTGGTAGGCGTGCCCGTTATTTCTGTTAAAATAGGAGATCATTGTTATCATGGCTTATGTGATATGGGTGCTAGTGCTAGTGTAATACCCATTGACTTATATAAAGAAATTATGCATGATATCGCACCTTTTGAGTTAGAAGATATTGATTTAACAATTAAACTTGCCAATAGAGATACTATATCTGCAATGGGAATTGTTAGAGATGTTGAAGTCTTGTGTGGGAAAACCAAATATCCCGCTGATTTGCTTGTTCTTGATTCTCCACAAGATAGCTTTTGTCCCATTATTTTTGGTAGACCCTTCTTGAATGCTGTTAATGCTACGATAGACTGCAAAAAGAATGTTGTTACCGTTGGCTTGGATGATATGGTTCATGAGTTTAATTTCTCTAAATTTAGTAAACAACATCGTGAAGAAGAATTGCCTAGTAAGGATGAAATTATTGGTCTTGCTTCTATTGCCGTACCTCTTAGTGATCCTTTGGAACACTATTTGCTAGACCATGAAAATGATATGTTTATGAATGAAAGAAGGGAAATAGATGAAGTATTCTTTAAACAAGAACCTATTCTGAAACACAATTTGCCTGTTGAAATCCTAGGGGATCCTCCTCCACCCAAGGGTGGTCCTGTATTTGAGCTTAAACCGTTGCCTGATAATCTTAAATATGCTCATCTTGATGAAAAGAAAATATATCATGTTATTATTAGTGCTAACCTTTCAGAGCATGAAGAAGAAAGATTATTGAAAACTCTGAAGAAGCACCGTGCCGCTATTGGATATACTCTTCATGATCTTAAGGGCATTAGTCCCACTCTATGTCAGCATAAAATAAATTTGGAAGCGGATGCCAAACCAGTTCATGATCCTCAACGACGTTTGAATCCTAAAATGAAAGAAGTGGTAAGAAAGGAAATACTCAAGCTTCTGGAGTCAGGTATAATTTATCCCGTTCTTTGATAGTCGGTGGGTAAGTCCTGTCCATTGTGTCCCTAAGAAGGGAGGTATTAGTGTTGTCCCTAATGATAAAGATGAATTGATCCATAAAGAATTATCACAGGTTAGAGGATGGTAATTGATTTCCGCAAATTAAATAAAGCTACTAAGAAAGATCATTACCCCTTACCTTTTATTGATCAGATGCTAGAAAGAATATGCAAACATACACATTATTGCTTTCTAGATGGTTATTATGGTTTCTCTCAAATACCTGTGTCGGCTAAAGATCAATCAAAGACTATTTTTACATGCCCTTTTGGTACTTTTGCCTATAGACGTATGCCTTTTGGTTTATGTAATGCACCTGCTACCTTTCAAAGATGCATGATGGCTATATTCTCTGACTTTTGTGAAAATATTTGTGAGGTTTTCATGGACGACTTTTCCGTCTATGGTTCCTCTTTTGACGATTGCTTGAGCAATCTTGATCGAGTTTTGCAGAGATGTGAAGAAACTAATCTTATCTTGAATTGGGAAAAGTGCCACTTTATGGTTAATGAAGGTATTGTCTTGGGGCACAAAGTTTACGAAGAGGTATTGAAGTTGATAAAGCCAAGGTTGATGCTATTGAAAAGATGCCATGTCCCAAGGACATCAAAGGTATAAGAAGTTTCCTTGGTCATGCCGGATTTTATAGGAGGTTCATTAAGGACTTCTCAAAAATTTCTCGACCTCGACTAATTTATTACAAAAAGATGTACCATTTGTCTTTGATGATGATTGTGTAAAAGCATTTGAAATACTTAAGAAAGCATTAGTCTACTGCACCTATTGTTCAGCCACACGATTGGAATTTACCCTTTGAAATTATGTGTGATGCTAGTGATTATGCTGTAGGTGCTGTTCTAGGGCAAAGAGTTGATAAGAAATTAAATGTTATCCATTATGCTAGTAAGACTCTAGACAATGCTCAAAGAAATTATGCTACTACTGAAAAGGAACTTTTAGCAGTTGTATTTGCTTGTGATAAATTCAGACCCTATATTGTTGATTCTAAAGTAACTATCCACACCGATCATGCTGCTATTAAATATCTTATGGAAAAGAAAGATGCTAAACCTAGACTTATTAGATGGGTTCTTTTGCTGCAAGAATTTGATTTGCATATTGTTGATAGAAAAGGAGCTGAGAACCCGTTCTTGAGACAACTTATCTTGGTTAGAGAATGTTCTTGATGACCCACTACCTATTGATGATAGCTTTCCTGATGAATAATTAAATGTCATAAGTACTTCTCGTAGCACTCCATGGTATGCTGATTATGCTAATTATATTGTTGCTAAATTTATACCACCTAGCTTCACATACCAACAAAAGAAAAAGTTCTTTTATGATTTGCGACATTACTTTTGGGATGACCCACATCTTTATAAAGAAGGAGTAGATGGTGTTATGAGATGTTGTGTGCTGAGCATGAACAGGAGCAGATCCTACATAAGTGTCACTCCGAAGCTTATGGAGGACACCACGCTGGAGATAGAACTGCACATAAGGTATTGCAATCTTGTTTTTATTGGCCTACTCTCTTCAAGGATGCCCGTAAGTTTGTTTTGTCTTGTGATGAATGTCAAAGAATTGGTAATATTAGTAGACGTCAAGAAATGCCTATGAATTATTCACTTGTTATCGAACCATTTGATGTTTGGGGCTTTGATTATATGGGACCTTTTCCTGCTTCTAATGGATACACTCATATTTTAGTTGTTGTTGATTACGTTACTAAGTGGGTAGAAGCTATTCCAACTAGTAGTGCTGATCATAACACTTCTATTAAAATGCTTAAGGAAGTTATTTTTCCGAGGTTTGGAGTCCCTAGATATTTAATGACTGATGGTGGTTCACACTTTATTCATGGTGCTTTCCGTAAAATGCTTGCTAAAGTGTTCCAAGGCCATATCTGCATATGCTAGGCTCGTCAAGTTTAACCTGAGTATTCTGCGTGTGCAAAACTGGCTTGCACCCGTTGTAGATGGACGTAGAGCTTATCACACCCGATCATCACGTGGTGTCTGGGCACGACGAACTTTGGCAACGGTGCATACTCAGGAGAACACTTTTATCTTGAAATTTAGTGAGAGATCATCTTATAATGCTACCGTCAATCAAAGCAAAATAAGATGCATAAAAGATAAACATCACATGCAATCAATATAAGTGATATGATATGGCCATCATCATCTTGTGTTTGTGATCTCCATCTCCGAAGCACCGTTATGATCACCATCATCACCGGCACGACACCTTGATCTCCATCGTAGCATCGTTGTCGTCTCGCCAATCTTATGCTTCTACGACTATCGCTACCGCTTAGTGATAAAGTAAAGCATTATAGGGCGATTGCATTGCATACAATAAAACGACAACCATATGGCTCCTGTCGGTTGCCGATAACTCGGTTAAAAAACATGATCATCTCATACAATAAAATATAGCATCACGTCTTGACCATATCACATCACAACATGCCCTGCAAAAACAAGTTAGACGTCCTCTACTTTGTTGTTGCAAATTTTACGTGGCTGCTACGGACTGAGCAAGAACCGTTCTTACCTACGCATCAAAACCACAATGATAGTTTGTCAAGTTGGTGTTGTTTTAACCTTCGCAAGGACCGGGCGTAGCCACACTCGGTTCAACTAAAGTTGGAGAAACTGACACCCAGCCACACGTGTGCAAAGCACGTCGGTAGAACCAGTCTCGCGTAAGCGTACGCGTAATGTCGGTCCGGGCCGCTTCATCCAACAATACCGCCGAACCAAAGTATGACATGCTGGTAAGCAGTATGCCTTGTATCGCCCACAACTCACTTGTGTTCTACTCGTGCATATAACATCAACGCATAAAACCTAGGCTCGGATGCCACTGTTGGGGAACGTAGTAATTTCAAAAATTTCCTACGCACACGCAAGATCATGGTGATGCATAGCAACTAGAGGGGAGAGTGTTGTCTACGTACCCTCGTAGACCGTAAGCGGAAGCGTTATATCAACGCGGTTGATGTAGTCATACGTCTTCACGATCCGACCGATCCAAGCACCGAAAGCACGGCACCTCCAAGTTCTGCACACGTTCGGCTCGGTGACGTCCTCGCCTTCTCGATCCAGCAAGAGGGGCGAAGTAGTAGATGAGTTCCGGCAGCACGACGTGGTGACGGTGTTGGTGAAGAACAATCTTCGCAGGGCTTCGCCTAAGCACTACGAAAACTATGATGGAGGATAAACTAGAGGAGACGGGGTTGCCGGCACGCGGCTTGGTGTTTCTTGATGTGTCTTGGGTGCTAGCCCTACCCCTCTATTTATATGTTGGGCCCTGGGGTCGAAACTTGGAGTAAAAGCCTCCACAAAGTCGGTTTCACCCGAAAGGCAAGAGTCCTTCTCGGACTCCAGGGCGAACGCCAGGTTCCCGGCGTCTGGACCTGCACGCCGAGGACCACGGCATCGCACTGGAATCCGCAAAACTTCCTTTTGCGCTTTCCAAAAACCTCGTGGGCTTTCCCCTTTGGCCCAGATAAAGTGTTCTCGTGCCCAAACATTTCGGGAAACATCCGGAACCCCTTCCGATGGATTCCGGAACCTTTCCGGAGATCAAACACTACTATCCACATATCAATCTTTACTTCCGGACTATTCCGGAGTTCCTTGTCATATCCGTGATCTCATCCAAAACTCCGAACAACATTCGGTCACCAACATACATAACTCATAGTACTATATCGTCAACAAACATTAAGCGTGCGGACCCTACGGGTTCGAGAACTATGTAGACATGACCGAGACACCTCTCTTGTCAATAACCAATAGCGGGACCTGGATGCCCATATTGGCTCCTACATATTCTACGAAGATCTTTATCGGTCAAACCGCATAACACCTTACGTTGTTCCCTTTGTCATCGGTATGTTACTTGCCCGAGATTTGATCGTCGGTATCTCAATACCTAGTTCAATCTCGTTACCGGCAAGTCTCTTTACTCGTTACGTAATGCATCATCCCGTAGCCAACTCATTGGCCACATTGCTTGCAAGGCTTATAGTGATGTGCATTACCTAGAGGGCCCAGAGATACCTCTCCGACAATCGGAGTGACAAATCCTAATCTCGAAATACGCCAAACCAACAAGTACCTTCGGAGACACCTGTAGAGCACCTTTATAATCACCCGATTCGTTGTGACGTTTGGTAGCACACAAAGTGTTCCTCCGATAAACGGGAGTTTCATAATCTCATAGTCATAGGAACATGTATAAGTCATGAAGAAAGCAATAGCAACATACTAAAACGATCGTGTGCTAAGCTAACGGAATGGGTCATGTCAATCACATCATTCTCCTAATGATGTGATCCCGTTAATCAAATGACAACTCATGTCTATGGTTAGGAAACATAACCATCTTTAATCAATGAGCTAGTCAAGTAGAGGCATACTAGTGACACTCTGTTTGTCTATGTATTCACACATGTATTATGTTTCTGGTTAATACAATTCTAGCATGAATAATAAACATTCATCATGATATAAGGAAATAAATAATAACTTTATTATTGCCTCTAGGGCATATTTCCTTCAATATTAGCTAGTGGCAAACGTAGAACTAGCTAGCTAATCACAGTAAGGAATCATATTAATTAGTGGCCTCGACGCTGCTTCTCTAGGGTTTGGGGCGGCCTTGACAACGCTTCAAGGGGGTAATATCGACAACGACGAGATACATACACGGGAAAATAATGTTCTCGGGGAGGGGGTATATCGATCCCCCCCACGTGTTGAAGTTATCGGGAGGGGTATATCGACCCCCCCCCCCACGTGCTGAAGTTAACGGGAGGGGTTTATATCGACAACAACGACATACGTACATGGAAAAATAATATTATCAGGGAGGGGGTATATCGACCCCCCCCCCACGTGTT
Organism: Aegilops bicornis; assembly: GCA_021605145.1. NCBI lineage: Eukaryota > Viridiplantae > Streptophyta > Magnoliopsida > Poales > Poaceae > Aegilops > Aegilops bicornis. Next base: position 153,789,685 of record CM038675.1, read on the forward strand.
GAAGTTATCGGGAGGGGGTATATCGACCCCCCCCCCCCACACGTGTTAAAGTTATCGGGAGGTGTTTATATCGACAACGACGACATACGTACATGGGAAAATAATAGTAACAGGGAGGGGGCATATCAACCCCCTCACGTGTTGAAGTTATCGGGAGGGGCTATATCGACCCCCCCTCGTGTTGAAGTTATCGGGAGGGGGTATATCGACCCCCCCCCCCCACGTGTTGAAGTTATCGGGAGTTTATATCGACACGACATACGTACATATATCCATAAAATGCGGTGGAAACACTTTATGAAAATGCGGTGGTGGCCGAGCCGGGCGGTTTTCTTTTCCTTCTTCATTTTTCCTTCGTTTTTTCTTATATGTTTGTTTTCGTTTTCACTCTACATTTTCATAATCATATAAATTAACTACACATATAAATAATCTATATATATGAACATATTTTTATGAATAAATATAATTACACATCTGAAATTTTCCTAATCTTAATACTAAACTAAAATAATCTATATATATGAACATATACATAAATTGACAAAAATACATTTATGAAAAAACTATGAACATGTACACACACATATATACACATACAAACACATATACACAAAAAATACAAAAATGCTATGAAAAATGCTATTGATTACGGGCAGGGGGGGTGGCGTGCGTGGTGGTGTGGGGTGATGAGACAGGCGACAGTGGCGCATAGGCGGCGTGGCGCGGCGGGAGCAGGCGCGGGCGGAGGGGAGGCGGGGAGCAGGCTGTGCTCGAGGCGGCGGCGACGGCGAGCAAGGCGTCGATAATGGCGGCGGCGACGACAAGGTGGAGCAGGGGCGTCGGGCGGCGACGGCGACGAGGAGGAGCAGGGGGCGTCGTGGGAGAAGTGGTGGGGATTTGGTCGAAACTGATAAGTGCTGCTTATATAGCAAAGCCTTTAGTCCCGGTTGATGGCACCAACCGGGACTAATACCTGCTAGTCGGTTGGTGCCACCAACCAGGACCAAAACCTCTTTTCAGCAGCCCAAAGGGCGGAAGCGGCGGCCTTTGTTCCCGGTTGGTGGCACGAACCGGGACTAAAGAGCATTGGTCCCAGTTGGTGCCACTTAACCGGGACCAAAGCAGGCATTGGTCCCGTTCGTGCCACCAACCGGGACCAATGTCCTTGCAATGGCGTGGTGGTGGGAGTTTAGTCCCACCTCGCTAGTTGAGAGCGTCGACCACACCTTATAAGCACCGCTGCCTCCTCTCTCTCGAACTCCTTCGAATCGCAGGCCTATGGGCCTAATCTGACACTGCTTTGAATGTGGGCCTGCTGGGCCTTCTGCGGGCCTGAATCCTGGCCCATGGTAGGGTTTCTAGTCGTATTCAGGCCGTGGGGGCTCAGTAGGAGGCACTTTTTTTTGTTTTCTTTACTTATTGTTGCTATTTTAATTTTTTTTTCCAGTTTTTTCTTTTGTTTTCTGCATTATTTATTTTATTTTGTTTTTTTGCTTTATTTTTTAATTCTTTTTTGCTTTTAGTTTTAGAAAAATTATAAACTTTATGTTAGTGCCATTAGTTTTCAAATTTGAAAACACTTTTTTTGTTTATTTGTTTTCTTTCGTGCTTTATTTATTTTATTTTGTTTCTCCTTACAACAAAATACTTATTGTTGCTATTTTAATTTTTTTTTCCAGTTTTTTTGTTTTGTTTTCTGCATTATTTATTTTGTTTTGTTTTTTGCTTTATTTTTTAATTCTTTTTTGCTTTTAGTTTTACAAAAATTATAAACTTTCTGTTAGTGCCATTAGTTTTCAAATTTGAAAACACTTTTTTGTATTTTTGTTTTCTTTTTGCTTTATTTATTTTATTTTGTTTCTACTTACAAAAAAATACTTACTGTTGCTATTTTTATTTTATTTCCAGTTTTTTTGTTTTGTTTTCTGCATTATTTATTTTCTTTTGTTTTTTGCTTTATTTTTTAATTCTTTTTGCTTTTAGGTCAGCAAAAGTATAAACTTTCTGTTAGTGCCATTAGTTTTAGAAAAATTATAAACTTTCTGTTAGTGTCATTAGTTTTCGAATTTGAATAGTTAAAATTTGAATTCTTTGAAATTTGTGTGAATCACAAGTTTGTGATTAACTTTACTAAAATGAACATAGATGCGCCTATAGAGAAAATTCAACCTAAATTCATAATAAATTTCTATGAATTTCAGAGAAATTCACTATGAATTTAGGTCAAATTCCATATAGGGGCATCTATTTTCACTTTGAGAGGAGCTCGACAAGGCAGAGAGGGACGGGCTTATAAACCGTGTGAGCGCCCTTCGGTTGGCAAGGTGGGAATAAACTCTGGCGAACGAGGACCAACCTTTAGTCCCGGTTTGTGGCACAAATCGGGACTAATGGTCATGGGCCAGGCGGCGCGTGGTCCCGGTTCGTGCGTGGAACCGGGACCAAAAGGGATAGACGAACCGGGACCAATGACCCACGTGGCTGCCCTCTTGAGAGTGTTCTTGGTGAGAACATAGTTGACATGGAGCGAACCGGGATTAATGGTATTACGAGGGTCGAACCATAAGACATTAAAGCATTTCAAATGAACTCTGAAAAAGTTGAAAGTTGGCATGGTATCATAATTTCGCCCACATAGCATGTGCATGTACAAAACGGACAATGGTATCATACTCGTCTGTTATAAAGTTGGCATGGTATCATCATAATAGTCGCGGGAGAAAGTCTTCTCTTTTTCTTCGCTTGTGTCATTTGCTTATTGCACCGTAACCATGGATAATCTTCATCGTTTATCAGGATGCTTGGGTCAGCCTTGACTTTGAAGGGAGGAATTTCATGAAACTTTTCATAATCTTGAGACATGTACATCTTGCCCTCCACTCCCATGATGTCCCTTTTCCTGAAAGAACTATGTGGCGCTTTGGCTCATCGTATGATGTATTCGCTTTCTTATCTTTTCTTTTCTCCGACCGTAGACATGTCCTTCACATAGATAACCTGTGCCACATCATTGGCTAGGACGAACGGTTCGTCGGTGTACCCAAGATTTTTTAGATCCATTGTTGTCATTCCGTCTTGTGGGTCTACCTGCACTTCGCCTCCCGATGATTGACCCATTTGCACTTAAACAAAGGGACCTTAAAATCATGTCCGTAGTCAAGTTCCCATATGTCCACTATGTAACCATAATATGTGTCCTTTCCCTCTCGGTTCTTGCATCAAAGCGGACACCGCTGTTTTGGTTGGTGCTCTTTTGATCTTGGTCAATCGTGTAAAATGTATTCCCATTTATCTCGTATCCTTTGTAAATCAATACAGTCAAAGATGGTCCCCTGGACAACAAGTACAGCTCATCACAAACAGTCTTGTCACCTCTGAGACGTGTTTCCAACCAACTGTTGAAATTCCTGATGTGTTCACATGTAATCCGATCGCGACCGCCCGGGTGTTTGGAGCGCAGACTGTTCTTGTGTTCATCGACATACCGGGTCACCAAGGTAGAGTTCTGTAGAACTATGTAGTGTGCTTGAGACCAAGAATATCCGTCCCTGCATATTATTGAGTCCCCTCCAAGCGTGCCTTTTCCAGTCAGTCTAGGGAGACCTATCTTCTTAAGGCCAGGAATGAAGTCAACACAAAATCCGATGACACCCTCTGTTTGATGGCCCATGGAGATGCTTCCTTCTGGCCTAGCACGGTTATGGACATATTTCTTTAGGAATCCCATGAACCTCTCAAAGGGGAACATATTGTGTAGAAATACGGGCCCCAGAATGACAATCTCGTCGACTAGATGAACTAGGACGTGCGTCATGATATTGAAGAAGGATGGTGGGAACACCAGCTCGAAACTGACAAGACATTGTGCCACATCACTCTTAGCGTTGGTACGATTTCTGGATCGATCACCTTCTGAGATATTGCATTGAGGAATGCACATAGCTTCACAATGGCTAATCGGACGTTTTCCGGTAGAAGCCCCTTCAATGCAACCGGAAGCGATTGCGTCATAATCACGTGGCGATCATGAGACTTTAGGTTACGGAACTTTTTCTACGGCATATTTATTATTCCCTTTATATTCGACGAGAAGCGGTCGGGACCTTCATATCGAAAGCGCATATTCAAAGAAGATTTCTTTCTCTTCTTCGTAGAAGAGCATAGTGGCGGGACCTTCATAGTCCTTCGGAGGCATGCCGTCTTTTTTCGCAAGCGTTGCAGGTCCTCCGTGCCTCGTGTGTATCTTTTGTCTTCCCATACACGCCCAAGAAGCCTAGCAGGTTCACGCAAAGGTTCTTCGTCACGTGCATCACGTCGATCGAAGAGCGGACCTCTAGGTCTTTCCAAGAGGGTAGGTCCCAAAATATAGATTTCTTCTTCCACATGGGTGCGTGTTTCTCAGCGTCATTCGGAACATCTAGTCCGCCGGGACCCTTTCCAAAGATTACGTGTAAATCATTGACCATAGCAAGTACGTGATCACCGGTACGCATGGCAGGCTTCTTTCGGTGATCTGCATCGCCTTTGAAATGCTTGCCTTTCTTTCGACATTGATGATTGGTCGGAAGAAATCGACGATGGCCCAGGTACACATTCTTCCTGCAGCTTCCCAGGTATATACTTTCAGTGTCATCTAAACAGTGCGTGCATGTGTGGTATCCCTTGTCTGTCTATCCTAAAAGGTTACTGAGAGCGGGCCAATCGTTGATGGTCACGAACAGCAACGCCTTTAGGTCAAATTCCTCCTGTTTGTGCTCATCCCATGTACATACACCATTTCCATTCCACAGATGTAAAAGTTCTTCAACTAATGGCCTTAGGTACACATCAATGTCGTTGCCGGGTTGCTTAGGGCCTTGGATGAGAACTGGCATCATAATGAACTTCCGCTTCATGCACATCCAAGGAGGAAGGTTATACATACATAGAGTCACGGGCCAGGTGCTGTGATTGCTGCTCTGCTCCCCGAAAGGATTAATGCCATCCGCACTTAAAGCAAACCATACGTTCCTTGGGTCCTTTGCAAACTCATCCCAGTACTTTCTCTCGATTTTTCTCCACTGCGACCCGTCGTGGTGCTCTCAACTTCCCGTCTTTCTTACGGTCCTCACTGTGCCATCGCATCAACTTGGCATGCTCTCCGTTTACGAACAGACGTTTCAACCGTGGTATTATAGGAGTATACCACATCACCTTCACAGAAGCCTCTTCCAGGGGCTCGCCGTCAACATCACTGTGGTCATCTCGTCGATCTTATACCGCAATGCACCGCATACCGGGCATGCGTTCAGATCCTTGTATGCACCGCGTAGAGGATGCTGATCATTAGGGCATGCACGTATCTTCGGCACCTCCAATCCTAGAGGGCATACGACCTTCTTTGATGCGTATGTACTGTCGGGCAATTCGTTATCCTTTGGAAGCTTCTTCTTCAATATTTTCAGTAGCTTCTCAAATCGTTTGTCAGGCACAACATTCTTTGCCTTCCAGTGCAGCAATTCCAGTGCGGTACCGAGCTTTGTGTTACCATCTTCGCAATTGGGGTACAACCCTTTTTTGTGATCCTCTAACATGCGATCGAATTTCAGCTTCTCCTTTTGACTTTCGCATTGCGTCCTTGCATCGACAATGACCCGGCGGAGATCATCATCATCGGGCACATTGTCTGGTTCCTCTTGATCTTCAGCAGCTTCACCCATTGCAGCATCATTAGGCACATCGTCTGGTTCCTCTTGATCTTCACCAGCTCCCCCCGTTGCAGCATCACCGTATTCAGGGGGCACATAATTGTCATCGTACTCTTCTTCTTCGCCGTCTTCCATCATAACCCCTATTTCTCCATGCCTCGTCCAAATATTATAGTGTGGCATGAAACCCTTGTAAAGCAGGTGGGTGTGAAGGATTTTCCGGTTAGAGTAAGACATCGTATTCCCACATTTAATGCATGGACAACACATAAAACCATTCTGCTTGTTTGCCTCAGCAGCTTCGAGAAACTCATGCACGCCCTTAATGTACTCGGAGGTGTATGCATCACCGTACATCCATTGCCGGTTCATCTGCATGCATTATATATAATTAAGTGTGTCAAAAACCATTACAGAACATCATGAATAGATAAATAAGTGACCAAATTAATAGAAGTTCATCATCACATTAAAAGCAAAGTACATACATAGTTCTCATCTAACAACATATAGCTCTCCAGAGCGTCTAATTAATTAAACCATACATTGAAACTATGTAAAACATTTCAATGTGAAAACAAATGCGATCATAATTGCAATCAAGGTAACAATTGATCCAACGGCATAATGATACCAAGCCTCGGTATGAATGGCATATTTTCTAATCTTTCTAATCTTCAAGCGCATTGCATCCATCTTGATCTTGTGATCATCGACGACATCTGCAACATGCAACTCCAATATCATCTTCTCCTCCTCAATTTTTTTTATTTTTTCTTTCAAGAAATTGTTTTCTTCTTCAACTAAATTTAACCTCTCGAGAATAGGGTCGGTTGGAATTTCCGGTTCACATACCTCCTAGATAAATAAAATCTATGTCACGTTGGTCGGCATAATTTCCATAAACAATAAATGAACCAATAGTTATAAAGAAAATATATACCACATCCGAATCATAGACAGGACGAGGGCCGACGGGGCGGATACTGAAACCATCGCACTATATAAGATGCAATAATAAAAGTAAGAAAATAATACAAGTATCTATCTAAACATACAAGTAAGAATATTTTTCCTTTCAGAAAGAAGATAAGAACAAGAGGCTCACCACAGTGGTGTCGGCGATGAGATCGGCGCGGGTGATCGACGGCGGTGAAGACGGGGACAGGGCGTGACGGACCGCTAAACCTAGACAAATATTGAGAAAAATAGAGTTTGAAGGTCGAGCTTGGAGAGGAGAAAGCTTAAGTAGTGTGGCTCGGGCATTCCATCGAAGACCTTGTGTGCATAGGAGGTGAGCTAGAGCACCACCAAGCCCTCTCCCCTCGGCGGCCAGAAAAAACAGAGCAGTGTGCTCTGCCCTTACGTGGGGGGTTATATATAGCCACCTCATTGGTCCGGGTTGGTGGCATGACCCGGGAATAATGGGCAGCCTTTGGTCCTGCTCAAGCCACCAAGGACCAATGGTAGTGGGCCAGAGTAGGCCCATTGGTGGGTTCGTCACCAACCGGGACCAAAAGGTCCATTTAACCGGGACCAATGGCCCACGTGGCCCGGCTGGCCCCCGGGGCCCACGAACCGGGTCCAATGCCCCCATGGGTCCCAGTTCTGAACTGAACCGGGACTGATGGGCTGACCCGGCCTGGACCTTTGCCTCCTTTTCTACTAGTGTGTGTGCATCGAGATGGGGTTCATTCACTACTTTCCCTTGTTAGTTTGCTTGTAAACTAGTCGGTCTTCGCCATGTAAGTGCGTTGGTTATCTTTTTGCTGGTTTGCTCGTAAACCTAGCCGTCCTCCATCACGTAAGCATGGTAGTTATCCTCTCGAACGTTCGATTTGGGCTAAACCCTAGGAAACCGGTCTAACTGGGTTGCTGTACCGGTCTGACCGGTCTGTGTAGCAGTACGTACTGCCGTTCGGTCTGTTCGCGACCCGCACGCTCTAGTGCTCTCGTGTGTTGGCCCTAAATTTGCGCCAACAGATAAATAATTTTGATTAGTTATAAAATACTAAATTTATTCATGAATTTTTAATATTTTTGTCTCCTAAAATTCTATGTAGCTCATATCATGCGGGAGCATATATACCATGCTTATTCCAGCTACATACAGTAGTTCTGTAGCATGCACATGCATGTACCTCGCACTTCCCGATGCGTATATGGCGGCCATATTACAAGTCTTTACAAGTCTTTACACGAAAAACATTGAGTACTACTAGTTTAGCGCTCGCTCGATGCTCCGCTCGAGTTCGTCGTCCTTGAGGCCGACGACCTTGCCCACCTGCTTGCACTTCTTGAATAGCACGAACGTCGGATACGCTCCCTCCACTCCGCAAAGCCCCGCCAAAAACTGCACGTACGGTTAATAATTGATTGCAATAAGCACGCGCGTCCGCTTCCAAATAATGATACATGCATGGAATCATCTGGTTGTGTCTGTACCTCGAAGTTGTCAACGTCCAACTTGCAGAAGTCTGCCTTGCCTTTATACTGCTTGGCGAGTTTCTCCAACAGCTTGTCCATGGCCTTGGACAGTGTGGAATTCTTGTCGTAGAACGCATACACCAGCTAGATCATTTCAAACATTAGAGTTGTGCTAGCTAAAGGTCGAGTCCCCAGAAAAGAAAAGAAAAAAAGAAGGAATTTGAAAAGCTAGCGCTGCAAGGTTAGGTACGTACGTACCAGCTTGTTGTATCGAGCAGAACTGTCCCAACGCGATTGCCAATCATCCATATCTTTGATCGAGATCACAATTCCGGGAGAGCTATCCTGAGGGGGTTCGGATAATGGTTTTCTGCCGAACACATAGTCGAAGGAGACCTCAGTTAATATAACTATATTAACTGCAGGATAACGTCTGCCTACAGAATTAAACAAAAGCAAGGAAGTGGGTATAGTTAAAATTACAGGAAAGTAAGAAAGTTTATTTATTGGATAAATCAGCAAGAAGAGAAGAACACAACAGGGATCCAGGACCGAAAATCTGAGATCTGTGTGCGCACATCGTTTCTGTTAGCGCGCTCGAATAGAAAGAGGAAGAAAGAAAGAAAGAAAAAGATGGAGCAGGGAGCACCGCGGCATGCATACCATCGTTAGTTTTGCGCCAGCCGCCGCTCCACCATAACCACTGCCGCGAGTCCTCCAAGTAGTAATAGTAGCTGTTCATGCTGGACTAGGTGGGGTGAGCTCGTGAGGAACGAGCAAGACAGTGCAAGGTGATGGCATTATATAGTGGGCAGGTGAGCTAAGGCCTACGGGTGGATCAGACGTCTGGATGCGGCAAAGAATATGTGCTCACAAAGCTTAGTCGTGCGGGTCTCGTGTACGCCCTCGACGTCCCTCCATATTAAGCTGTACTATGTGCCTATATATCTTGAACCCAAAAACTTAAGCAAATAGAAAAATATGGACAATTCACTTATATTCCATCACTGTGCGTGGGGCAAAGAATAGATGCTCGGTAGGTTTTGCGCACCTGTCGTGTACGTGATCCAAGGCTGATGTCTGGCGGCAAAGAATAATGCTTTTCAATTCTTTTCTTTTTTGCTTTTTAAAACACAAGTTTTCTTGCACACTGCTACTACTACGTTTTTTAGAAAAGGGGAAAACCTCCGGCCTCTACCTCTGAACAATGTATACAGTCATTTTATTAATTATTAACATAAGACCTTATAAAGTCATACAACAGTAAGACTAAAGCCACTTTTTAAGCAACATCTGTCGCTACTCCTATCCAGCTAATGAAGGGGCGCTGATGGTCTGGGCCTAATACCAAACATACCTCACAGCCAAACATAACATCTAAGACCTGAGGTCCCAACCAGGACGCCTGCCGGGTATGGGCACCCACCAGTCCGTCGTGCTCCTCAACCAGGATGCCTGCCGGGTATGAGGCCGCCGCAGCCACCTGCCACCAATCCATCTTTATAGTTGTACTGCTGCATCTACCTTGCCCGGTCCAGCTGCCGCCGACGCCACCACGACGCTAGATAGCGACACCCTCCTGCGCGAGTCCATCTCCGCGCATCAGGCGCCGAGTCTCCACTGCGCCACGCCGCCGAGATCCGCCGTCGTCAATTGGCAAGATAAATCACCGCTCCTCCTCTTGTCCCCTCCAACCAGCACTTCCTCCAAAACGATGCCCCCAGGAGGGAGAACGACACCGAAAGCGCCGTCATCGTTCGATCTGGTAGACCCAAATATAGGGTTTCCCCCGGAACTTCCCGATCAGGTTGACATGACCTGTAACGACGATGCCTCAATAAGGGAACGACGTCCAAGACGCCGCCATCGTCCGCCAAGACCGCAGTCAGGCACGATTTTCACCGGAAGCCATGTCGTCCCGATCTCGCGGCTGGCTAGAACCGAGCGAAACCTCGCCATGAAGACGTATGGTGCCGTCGGAAAGCCGGTTGAGGACCTCCGGCCGCCCCACCCCGGCCCCATCACGCACCGCCGGCCGACCATAGCCGAACAACGACGGATCTGGCCGGGACGCCAGATCCACGGCCACCGCCGGCCGCCCATCGCATAGCGGAGAATCCCACCGGAGGACCTCGCCAGCCCTGGGTTCACCGGCTGCCGCCGCACAGCACCAGGACGCGGCCGTGGCTGCTGATGAAGTCATGTACCTGGGGTAGGGTCATAGACCTGCCCAAAGGTACCCTCCACAAGGACACTCACAAGAGAAGCAGCCTTCCAGTCGACCTGATAGGTTTCCACTCGACAGATTCAAAGACACTCGACCATGAAGACCCACTCGACCACCAGGAGTCCAAGAGCCACTCGGTAAACAAACGGTCTGTAGTTAAATAGTCTTTATGACCTTAATGACACTTTATGTAAGGCGTTACCAGTAACGCCTAGCTTTAACGCACCTTAAACCCTCTACTACGTGGGCTGGCTGGGGTTCTGGCGCACTCTATATAAGCCACCCCCCTCCACAGGTAGAAGGGTTCGCACCCCTGTAACACATACGCATATAATCCAGTCGACCGCCTCCGGGCTCCGGGATGTAGGGCTATTACTTCCTCCGAGAAGGGCCTGAACTCGTAAATCCCTTGCGTATACAACTACTCCATAGCTAGGATCTTGCCTCTCCATACCTACCCCCATTCTCTTTGTCGGACTTAGAACCACGACGGTTGGCGCCCACCGTGGGGCAGGTGTTCTAGCGATTTGTTGGAGAAGTTGGGATTCTTTCGATCTCCTACACCATGGTTTCCGGTGGAGTTACGGTTGGCGGCCACGAGATCCGTCTCGGTGCGCTCACGTTAAATCGCCGACGACTCCGCTTAACAGGAGGCTCCACTCGACGTGGGCGCACTCCCGTCCGTGGCGGCGCACTTCGCGCATATGTCCACGGCGTCCTTCTGCGGCAACCGTCGACCAGTATGGGTCGGCTCTGCTGTTATCTTCACTCCCGATCTCCCACCGGCATAAGCGTTCGGTCGATCGAGGCTTCAGCGGTGGGTGAGGCATGCGGTGGCCCGCCGATCGGCCATCCCCAAGTCGCGGCGATCGAGCCTGACGAATCTCTCTACGGCCTGTTCGACTGGCTCCGTAGAGACTGTGTCCGAATGCGATAGCAGTGACCCGGCGGCAGAGGTTCTGATGGTCGATGGACGACGCAGTCCCCTTGGATTCACCCGTACCAACGGAGGTGGCGGTGGAGACGATCCGGAGCAAGTCCATGAAGAGTACTTGCCCGAGCCCCTCACTTCGCTCCAGAGGGAGGAGCTTCGCCGTCGGAACATGGATGCACTTCACACTCCTATCGTTGGAGAAACCCCCGAGGCTCGCGCCTTGGAGGATGTGCGCTTGGCCAACCTGGCTGAGCGCACTCGACTGGAGAATCTTCAGCGAGTACTCGACGAGCGTGCGCGACCAAGGGTTCTAGAATCCGATCGGCGCCAGACTCTTTCAGCTGCCAACTCAGGTATATCGAACTCCGATTCAGAATTTAGCAGCTGCCGCCCGTATAGCGAGTCAATTCAGCCTTCCCGGTCGGGCGGGTAGAGGTTTGCGACAAATCGAGGATTTGCTGCGGGCGGCGGAGATCAAAACTCAGTTGTATCGATCGCGAACAGGGTTCACAGCCGATCCGTCGCTGCGAATTCGATCCAGTCGGCCCATAGTCCGAGATCGCCCCGAGGCGTGAGGAACGTGGGGGCGGCGTGATGATGAATACAAGGGTCATGAGCGGTATGAGCACCGATTCGATCGTAACGATCGACGCCGAGTGCCCACTCCTCCCAAAGGGGTGGATCATACGCTCCTCGGCAGCCGGGGCGACGAGCGCCAACACGGTCTTTGGGCGAAGAGTTCTAGTCGACCCTAGGGAACCAGGCTTTGATGCGAGATCTATTATCGTTCAAGGTTTGGTCGACAGGAACAGAGCTCACCGAGACGGCCATGGTAGAGATGTTCCTTCCAGCAGCAGAGTTCATGTCTCGGGACGAGTGTTTCAAAGAGCCATCGAGCCGCGATAATTCCTCCCAACTTCAGGTTGGCGGCTGAGTCGATAAGTTCACTTTGGAGAATCCAAGCGACACTTGGCTTGAAGATTACCGAGTGGCGGTTCAGATCGGCGGTGGCAACGATGAGGTAGCCATGAAGCATTTGCCTCTTATGTTGGAGGGTTCAGCCAGGGCGTGGTTGAATCAGTTAGCGCCCAGCAGTATTTACACTTGGGAAGATCTTGCCCGAGTGTTTGTCAGGACATTTGAAGGAACTTGCAAACGACCAGCAGGTCTGACGGAGTTGCAGTCGTGTGTGCAAAAGTCGAGTGAAACTTTGAGAGATTATATCCAGAGGTGGATCACTTTGCACCATACAGTCGAGAATGTATCTGATCACCAGGCAGTCTGTGCCTTCAAGGAAGGTGTCAAGAACAGAGAATTGAGTTTGAAATTTGGTCGAACCGGAGATATGACCACGAGTCGGATGATGGAGATTGCCACCAAGTATGCAAATGGTGAAGAAGAGGATCGGCTCGGAGTGGTAAATATAAATCGGCCGCCAATGAGGCCGGGCGGAGGAAATTCGATCGGAAGCGAAGCGCCAAAAGTCGAGCCCGGCTCCGGAGAGGCCTTGGCCGTGACCCTGTGAAAGTTCAAGGGGAAACCCAAGGGTCCTTGGAACCCCAAGAAGGTGAAAGACCAGGATGGAAACGACGTGTTGGATTTGCCATGTCGTATTCATACAAAGAAAGATGAAGAGGGTAAACTCTTTTGCCCGAAACATACCACTCGACAATGTCGGCTCTTAATTCAGCAGTTCCAAGGGAAACAGCTCAAGGATAAGGATAAGGAGACAGACAAAGTTGAGGACAGAGATGACAGTGATGGTGGATATCCCCAGGTCAATTCCACCCTGATGATTTTTGCTAACGTCGAAAGCAAAAGTCGATTGAAGGTTATCAATCGGGAAGTGAACTTGGTTGCTCCGGCGACTCCCAATTATCTGAAATGGTCCCAGACCGCCATCACATTCGACCAGTCTGATCACTCGACGCACATTGCCACCCCTGGGAGGCAAGCATTGGTGGTCGACCCAGTTGTTGAAGGCACTCGACTGACCAAAGTCCTGATGGATGGTGGTAGTGGTTTGAACATATTGTACGCGGAGACGTTGAAAGGGATGGGCATTCCGATGTCCAGACTCAGTACCAGTAACATGAGCTTCCATGGAGTCATTCCTGGAAAGAAGGTTGAGTCACTCGGCCAAATTGCTCTTGATGTAGTTTTTGGTGATTCAAAGCATTTCCGGAAAGAAAATTTGACCTTCGAGGTTGTGGATTTCGGGCGCTTTATCACGCTATTCGGGAGACCAGCTTATGCACGTTCATGGCCCGACCATGTTATGTGTATCTTAAACTGAAGATGCCTGGTCCCAAGGGCGTGATCAACATCACGGGCAACCGGAAGAAGGCAGAAGAGTGCTTCCAGAAAGGTTCTAAGATCGCCGATGCTCAGTTGGCAGTGGTAGAGCTACAAGAGTATCAGAAAACTGCAGATCCGAGTGATTTGTTGCGAGCTAAGAAGCCCGCTACGGAGTCAGCATTTCAGTCGACTGGCGAGACGAAACAGGTTCACATTCACCCGACTGATCCCAATGCCGCTCCGACCAACATCTCAACAACACTCGACTCAAAATAGGAAGAAGCGCTCATCCAGTTCCTCCGTGAGAACTGGGACATCTTTGCATGGAAGCTTCGCGACATGCCGGTGTTCAGGGGCTGGTGAGCATCGCCTACGAAGTCGACCCAAAGTTCAAACTGGTTAAAGAGTATCTTGGTGATCCGTCGTCCAAAGAGAAAGGCCATTGGCGAGGAGGTGGCTCGGCTCTTAGCAGCAGAGTTCATCCGAGAGATCTACCACTCGAGTGGCTCGCCAACGTTGTCATGGTCCCCAAGAAGGACAAGTCGTTGCGCATGTGCATCGATTTCAAGCATATCAATCGGGCCTGCCCGAAAGATCATTCCCCTCTTCCTCGCATCGACCAAATAGTCGACTCAACTGCGGGATGCGAGAGGTTGTCTTTTTAGACGGCCAGTATTCCGGGTACCATCAGATCCGTCTGTATGGACCCGATGAGATTAAAACAGCGTTCATCACTCCATTCGGGTGCTATACATTATGTCACCATGCCATTCGGTCTCAAGAATGCGGAGCCACATTCATGAGGATGATTCGAAGTGTTTGCTCACTCAAATCGGTCGGAATGTGGAAGCGTACATGGATGATATAGTGGTCAAGTCACGAAAGGGTTCGGACACTGTTAACCGACCTTGCTGAAACATTTGCCAATCTCGGGAGGTATGATATCAAGCTTAACCCATCAAAGTGTACATTTGGAGTTCTGGTGGAAAGTTACTCAGTTTTCTCGTTTACGGCGAGGAATCGATGCTAACCGAAAAGGTTGGCACCATACTCCGAATGAAGCGCATACATGCATGTGCACGATGTCCAGAAACTTACTGGATACTTGGCCGCTTTAAGTCGATTCATCTCTCGCCTCGGTGAAAAGGCATTGCCTCTTTACTAATTGATGAAGAAGTCAGACAAGTTCGAGTGGACTCTAGAAGCTGATGCAGCGTTTGCAGAGCTCAAAGCTCTGCTCTCCACCCAGCCGGTGCTTGTTGCTCCAATCAGCAAAGAGCCTTTGCTGCTTTACATTGCAGCCACTGGACAAGTCGTCAGTACCGTACTTACGGTCGAGCGGGAAGAAGAAGGAAAAGCCTTCAAAGTTCAGCACCCAGTTTATTATCTTTCTGAAGTCTTGACCCGTCAAAGCAAAGATACCCTCACTATCGAAGCTTGTTTATGGGATCTATATGACCACGAAGAAGGTTGCTCATTATTTCTCCGATCATTCCATTACGATCGTCGACGCCCCTTTGTCGGAAATTCTTCATAACAGAGATGCGATCGGGTCGAGTGGCAAA
This sequence comes from Aegilops bicornis, assembly GCA_021605145.1. NCBI lineage: Eukaryota > Viridiplantae > Streptophyta > Magnoliopsida > Poales > Poaceae > Aegilops > Aegilops bicornis. The sequence goes on from CM038675.1 coordinate 153,804,826, forward strand.
ATGGGCGATTGAACTCCTTCCCTTGATATCAAATTCGAGGCAAAGAAAGCCATCAAGTCCCAAGAAATAGCAGATTTCCTCGCCGAGTGGATCGAATAGCAGCTTAGAACCAAGTTCACTCGGACACCGGACTATGTTTTTCGATGGTTCCAAGATGCTTTGAACGGTTACAGTGCAGGGGTTGTATTGGTTTCCCCGAGGATATAGGCTCAAGCATCGTTCTCGATTCACTTTGATTCTTCCAACAACGAAGCAGAATATGAAGCACTCATGTATGGGTTGCGCATGGCCATTTCACTCGGCGTCCGTCGCCTTATGGTCTATGGCGACTCGGATCTGGTTGTTAATCAAGTGATGAAGGAGTGGGATGCCAGAAGCCCAGCTATGACAGGTTATTGTAATGCAGTGAGAAAATTTGGAGAAGAAATTCGAGGGTTAGAGCTTCATCATATACCCCGATTGAAAAATCAAGCTGCGGATGATTTGGCGAAGATAGGGTCCAAGAGGGAAGCCATTCCCGTGATGTATTTTGGAACACATTCATGCTCCATCAAGACTGGGAGGATCCTTTCACAGAAGAAGCCCCGCAGCAAAAGAGTGCCAATGATCCGGCTGAAGTTGAGGTCCCAGTCGTGGTCGACCTGATTTTGGAAGTTGTGGTCATCACTCCTGACTGGACAATGCCGTACATCGCATATATCCTAAGGAAAGAGCTCCTAGAGAATGAAGAAGAGGCTCGACAGATCGTCCATCGATCCAAGGCCTTTACAGTGATCAAGGGACAATTGTACAGACAAAGCGCGATCGAGTCGGCGAGAAGTGTATCACGCCGAGAAGAAGGTCGATAATTCTTGAGGATATCCACGGGGACTGTGGCCACCATGCGTCCTCTCGGACCATTGTGGCTAAAGCATACCGGCGGGATTTTCTTGGCCGAAAGCAAATGAAATGGCAAAAGAAATAGTCGACAAGTGTGAAGGATGTCGGTTCTATTCCAACATGTCGCACAAGCCAGCCTCGACCTTGAAGACCATTCCACTCGTTTGGCCCTTCGCTGTTTGGGGATTGGACATGATTGGACCGGCGAGAAGCTGGCGTAGCGGCTTCACAAATTTGCTAGTAGCAGTCGACAAGTTCACCAAGTGGATCGAAGCCAAGCCCATCAAGAACCTCGATGCATGCACTGCTATCAGTTTCATCAGAGAGTTGATATTCAGATGTGGAGTTCCGCATAGCATCATCACCGACAATGGGTCAAACTTCGATAATGACAAGTTCAAAGCCTTCTGCGCCTCTCAAGGCACGCGGGTCGACTATGCTTGATGGCTCATCCTCGGTCGAATGGACAAGCGAGCGAACAAAGCGGCCTCATTCTCAAAGGGCTGAAACCACGGTGATGCGTGATCTCAAACACGCGCAGCGGAGCTTGGGTCGACGAACTTCCATCAGTTCTCTGGGGATTGAGGACCACTCCTAATCGGTCATTGGGAGAACTCCATTCTTCCTGGTCTATGGAGCTGAAGCGATTCTGCCGAGTGACCTGCTTCACAATGCGCCTCGAGTCGAGCTATACTACGAAGAAGAAGCGGAACAAGCCCGACAAGATGCGGTCGACCTCTTGGAAGAGGAGAGAGAGATGGCCTGATCCGCTCGACTATCTATCGGCAAGACTTGCGTCGATTCCATGCCGAAATGTGAAGAGTCGAGCCTTCCAAGAGGGAGATTTGGTCCTCCGAGTGGATCAACAGAAACCACACAAGCTTGCTCCCACTTGGGAAGGTCCCTTCATCGTCACAAGAGTCCTCCACAACGGAGCGTATCATCTCTACAATGTTGATCGCCCGGATCGACGAGCCTCGAGCTTGGAGCAGCGGAGCTGCTCCGCCCCTTTTACACTTAATACTCACTCGGTTGAGATGTAATAAAAGTACTTTTGTAGTTTATCTAAGACAAGAATGTTATAATTTTCCCAGTGATTGTTATTGCTTTTTGTTGAAATTTCCCCCAGTGGGTGGCTTAGTCGCGAATCCGATTCGCCTAAGTTTGTAAAAAATCCTTTCAGTGCGAGGCAGGTCTCTCACTCGGGGCTTAGCTCTTGAATCCGCCGCCCAAGTATTCAACATCCTAGCGAGTGGCGAGAGAGACTCCCACTCGGTGGCTTAGCTGCTGTCCTAGTACTCGCCTAAGTATTCAAAATCCTACCGAGTGGCGAGCCAGCCTCCCACTCGGAGGCTTAGCTGCAGTCCAAGTACTCGCCTAAGTATTCAAAATCCTACCGAGTGGCGAGCCAGCCTCCCACTCGGAGGCTTAGCTGCAGTCCAAGTACTCGCCTAAGTATTCAAATCCTACCGAGTGGTGAGCCAGCCTCCCACTCGGGGGCTTATAACAGCCCAAGGATCCGCCTTAAACATCCAAAGTAATGAAAATCCTATCGAGTGGAGAGCAAACCTCCCACTCGGGGGCTTAGCTGCAGCCCAGTGCTCGCCTAAGTAATAAAAATCCTACCGAGTGGAGAGCAAACCTTCCACTCGGGGGCTTAGCTGCAGACCAGTGCTTACCTAAGTAATAGAAATCCTACCGAATGGAGAGCAAACCTCCCACTCGGGGGATTAGCTGCAGCCCAGTGCTCGCCTGAGTAATAGAAATCCTACCGAGTGGAGAGCAAACCTCCCACTCGGGGGCTTAGCTGCAGCCCAGTGCTCGCCTAAGTAATAGAAATCCTACCGAATGGAGAGCAAACCTCCCACTCGGAGGCTTAGCTGCAACCTAGTGTTCGCCTAAGTAATAAAAATCCTACCGAGTGGAGAGCAAACCTCCCACTCGGGGGCTTAGTTGCAGCCCAGTGCTCGCCTAAGTAAGGAATTCATCCCAGTCCATAAGGACTGACGAGGTGCAGGTCGATTGCTACCTCCTCCTTCGAGCTTCGCCACAAGTACAACGTGCGGTTCATCCCAATCCATAAGGATGACGAGGTCTTGGTCATTGCTACCTCCTCCTTTGGAGCTTCGCCACAAGTACAACGTGTGGTCCATCCCAATCCGCAAGGACGACGAGGTGCAGGTCGACTGCTACCTCCTCCTTCAGAGCTTCGCCACAAGTACAACGTGCGGTCCGTCCCAATCCGTAAGGACGACAAGGTCAGTCGCAGTCTGTGTTCCATCTCTACCTGCAGGATAGATGAAGCACAAGTCGACTGGAATTTCAACGGAATATCTTCCGAATGAAGAATAAAGTTCTCTCGAAGGCAAACAAAGCATGTTAAAGGAAAAATCAAGTTCGGATAAACGTCTTACGGATCCAAAGGTGCTCAGGCGTTAAGCCTGTTAAAGTTTATCGGTTACAGAAACCACTCGGCATTCCGAGGCAAATTTAAAGTGGGACTTAGAAGTTTTTTACTCCTCCAGCGGAGGACTGGAAGGTGCAACAAACTGGTCGAGGTCGATTCCGTCGGCAATATGGGTAGCAACAGCAATGAAAGTCTCCATGAAAGATCTGAAGTCGTGCTTCCTGGTATTGGCAACCTTGAGAGGCACCAGCTTGTCCTCTTGCGCTTCTTTGCAGTGGACACGAACCAGAGATAGAGCAACGTCAGCACCACACCTGGTAGAAGACTTTTTCCATTCCTGCACTCAACTTGGAATTTCATTCAGTCGAGTCATCAGGGATTCAAGATCATTCTGAAGAGTCTGTTCTGGCCAGAGAGTCGAGTCGATCCGCGACACTACAACTTTTAGTCGAGCAAGATAATCCACCATGCTAGCAACGCGAGACTCCAGTCGGAGCACATTCATAGCAGCTTCGTCCTTCACAGGAGAGTTGATGGGGTCCAAGCTGGTTTCCACTCGATTGGTTTCTTCTTCAAAGTTTTGGCAGAATTCGGAAAACACAGCTCAGACTCAAAATAATGATCATGTGATGAGCCGGTGAGAGCAAGACAGTCGGATAAAATAGATTACCTTCAAGCATGAGAAACAGCTTCTTGGCGAGCCCTCCAAGATAAATCTCCAGGTCGTTTCGCTTCCTCGCCGGTTAGCCAACCTTGTCGAACAGAACAATCTTGTCGTTCTTGATCGACTAACTTCCTTGTTAGTCAGCGTCAAGAGAGGCTTTCAGCTTGGCATTTTCATCTTCGAGTTTGTCGACTGAGGCAAGCTTCTCTTCAGTGAGCTTTGTTTTCTCCAAAGCCGCCTTCTGTGCCTCTGCAAGGTCAAGGTCCTTTTTCTTCAAAGTCTCTTCGGTTTATACGCAAAGCAACAGTGAGAACAGAGTTGAGAGCGAGCAGAAAAACAAAGGCGATCGCCAAAAAATTCTCACCAGCCATACCTTTTGCTTCATCCTTTGCCATACGCAAATTCTCTGAGCAAGCTTCAAATCGAGGTTGAGCTGGATCTGCTTTTCTCTAACTTTCGGTATAGCGAGCCACAAGCTCGCAAGATTTCTACAAAGAGTCAACCAACGAAAGACATCAAAGACAGTTCACTTCCGGTGATTAAGGAAACATAGTAGCATTTCTAAGACTACGGTCGAATCAAAACATTCGACAGTAGTCTCGGACTTCACCAGTGGTGCACTCGGCGATGCCCCACTGGTTTACCAACTTGGTTCGACCGGTCGACCAAAAGAGGCAAAAAGGTTATGATTCTAAAACCATGGCTAATTGTCACGGTCACCATAAGTAATATATATATATATATATATATATATATATATATATATATATATATATATATATATATATATATAGCTCTTTAGACTATAGTCGACTGCACGCAGTCGACCATAGTCTCGGGGACTACACCCAGTGGGTGCACTCAGCGTGCCCCCACCGGTTTTACAGTTCCATTCGACTTGGTCCGTCCAGGTCGAGTGAAGAAGATCACAGCATAAAGACTATAGCCGACTGCACGCAGTCGACCATAGTCTCGGGGACTACACCCAGTGGGTGCACTCAGCGTGCCCCCACAAAAGTTCAATCGACACACACACCCGGTGGGTGTGCTGAGATATAAATCTCCGGAAGGAAGCAGTTTGGTAGCATATCCTAACAAAGCAAACAACGATCGACTTACTTGGACATTGCTCGGAGGGCTGAACTAGCATCATAAGCCGCTGACTAGCCTCTCTGGCGCTTTCACTGCTCCATCATGATCCTGCACTGGCGTATGGCCTCCTTAGCGGCACTTACTTGGTCTTCCGGGGCGTGGTGTGTAGCAAAGAGAGATGGTGGATCAGAAGTCGACGAAGTGGGTCGGTACTTGTCGGTGCACAGCGAAGATGCTGAAGTCCGAGTGGGGTTGCCTCCCTCGAAATCAGCGTCTCGAGAATCGCCATGACTTGAGCAGCCTTGCCGACAAGCACTTTCTTGTTCTTCCTCTTCCTCAATGGCGCTTCCTCGTCATCATCGGGAGATCAATGACGTGGCGGAACTACAAGAAAGATTGAAGTAAACATGGAAGTCCAATCGACTAGAAGCTCCAGTCGACTAAAAGCGAAACCTCTGAGGTCTTACCAAGGTTGGAGGTGGCCGCATCCTCCATTTCCTGATCTTCGTGCTTGGCTGAAGTCTCGGAGGTAGCGGCGCTGTAGATTTCAAGAATCGTGATCGGTCATCAAGTCGACCAAAAGTTCACTCATGAGGAATAAGGAAATACAAGGTTGTGTTGGTTACCAGGAGATGGTGGGAATGACCATTCACATCTTGGGCAGGGCCTTCGCCGGCTTTGACTACGTCGCTCGAGGTTGCTACGGCGGTTTCTCGGTCGGTCGGGAGAAGTTGTCCTAGGTCGCCGTCGGCGCCGGTGGGCACAACAGCTTTACTGGCGCCCGGCCGCCGGGTCATGCGTCAACTTGGACCTTCCCTCCGAGCGAGGAGGATCGACGTCTTCCTCCTCTTCCTCCTCCTCCTCCTCATCATCAGAGCCATCATCCTCCTCATCCTCCTCGCCGTTGGACTCCCATTCCTCCGGGCTTTCGCCTCCACTTCCTTCTTCTTCTTGTTGTTTCCTGCGCCCGTTGGGCATCGAGTGCATCTCGGTGGTGACCTAGAAGACAACAAAACAAGGTGAAAGTCGATCGGCGAATTGGCATCAAAACAGAATGAATGCAGCAGAATCACGATCGGAGATAAGTGATTATACCTTGTCTGCAGTTGGTAACTCTGGTCGAGTGGTGGAATCCTCCTAGCTCCGAGGGTTGTCCTTGTTTCTGTGATGGCAGTCATCCACTTCTCCAGTGGGCGCCATCGACCTCCTCCGGATGGATCCGAGTGGTATCATCCGTGCAGTACATCCACATCGGATGACCTCGGTATTGGAGTGGCTGAATACGCCGTCGGAGAAAGACCTCCAGGAGATCCATGCCGGTCACCCCATCGCGAATAAGATGGACTACACGCTCCATCAGCAGCTTTACTTGAGCCTTCTCCTCTGGTAGCACCTTCAGGAAGATGGCTTGTTCACTCGACTCATGGAGAAAGGAGGAGCCCAGTCATTGCCCGGCGTCGGCTGGTCTTGGCATAAAACCAGGTCATTGCCACCCTCTAACCGAGTCGGGAGAGTCATAGCCGGAAAGGCGCTCTTCCCCTCATCCGGACCCCGAGTCCCGCGACACATCTGGATTACTTGGGTCCTCTCGTCATTCGGGCTCGTTTTCTTCACCGTCCCGAGAGCGACGGGTGAATATGTGCTTGAAGAGACCCGGTCGCGGTCGACAACCCAAGAAATTCTCGCATAGCGAAGCAAGCAGCAAGATAGACAATGGAGTTTGGAGTGAAATGATGGAGTTGCGCTCCAAAAAAGTTCAAAAACCCCCGGAAAAAAGGATTTGGCGGCAGAGAAAACCCCCGATCTACGTGGGTGGCAAGGAGGACGCACTCACCCTCTTCAGGCTGCGGTTGCCACTCCGTGCCCGGAAGCCTCGCCGACCCATGGGGGATCAGTCCTTCATTGGCGGATCGGTGAGATCCTTCTCGGTGATGGTCGGCGGATCCGGTCTCCTTGGACCCAGCCTGCGGCAGCTTGGACCCGTGAAGAGGAGCCACCCGGTGGGTGCTCTCCCTTGGCCTTCGCCGCTGCCTTCTTCACCGTTCGAGGCTACGGTCTTCTCCTTCACCATGGTCGCCCGGCGAGGCAAGTACCGAACTTCGCGCCGATGCATTTAAGAGCGCGGCGAGAAGGTTTGGGCGGAGAGGAGAAATCTGAGGTCGCCTTGTTCAAAATGCCCGGTCCAACGCTTTATATGGGGCCGCTTCCGAGTGGCTGACCGGTAGGCCCAGGCAATCCCGTCGCAATCCCGCAACAGGCACGCGCACGATACGTGGCGAAAAAGGCGACGCGAAGTGTTGGGGAACGTTGCAGAAAATTAAAATTTTTCCTACGGTTTCACCAAGATCCATCTATGAGTTCATCTAAGCAACGAGTCAAGGGAGTGAGTTTGCATCTACATACCACTTGTAGATCGCGTACGGAAGCGTTCGAGGGAGCGGTGATGATGGAGTCGTACTCGACGTGATTCAGATCACCGATGACCAAGTGCTGAACGGACAGCACCTCCGCGTTCAACACACGTACGGTACGGGCAACGTCTCCTCCGTCTTGATCCAGCAAGGAGGAAGGAGAGGTTGAGGAAGACAGCTCCACCGGCAGCACGACGGCGTGATGATGGTGGAGAAGCAGATCTCGGCTGTGGCTTCACGAGCACACAACGGAGGAGGAGAGGTGTTGGGGAGGGAGGGCTGCGCCTTGGCTTGGGTGCGGCTGCCTCCCTCACCCCTCTATTTATAGGGGAAGGGGCAGGGCGGCCCCTCTAGATGGGAATCTAGAGGGGGCGGCCGAGGAGGGTGGCTTGCCCCCCAAGCAAGGCGCCCCTTCTAGGGTTCCCCAAACCCTAGGCGCATGGGCCCAAGGGGGCGCACCCAGCCCACCAGGGGGCTGGCTGCTATCCCCACGCAGCCCATGTGGCCCCCGGAGGTGGCCCCTCGGTGGACCTCCGGAACCCTTCCGGTGGCAGATAATACCAGTGCGCCCGAAACTTTCCGGCGTCCGTTTGACAACTTCCCATATATAAATCTTTACCTCCGGACCCTTCCGAACTCCTCGTGACGTCCGGGATCTCATCCGGGACTCCGAACAACATTCGGTAATCACATACAAGTCTTCCTAATAACCCTAAGCGCCACCGAACCTTAAGTGTGTAGACCCTACGGTTGGAGACATGCAGAACATGACCGAGACGCTCTCGGTCAATAACCAACAGCGGGATCTGGATACCCATGTTGGCTCCCATGCTCCTCGATGATGTCATCGGATGAACCACGATGTCGAGGATTCAAGCAACCCGTATACTATTCCCTTTGTCGATCGGTATGTTACTTGCGAGACTCGATCGTCGGTATCCCAATACCTCGTTCGGTCTCGTTACCGCAAGTCACTTTACCCGTACCGTAATGCATGATCCCGTGACCAGACACTTGGTCACTTTGAGCTCATTATGATGATGCACTACCGAGTGGGCCCGGTGATACCTCTCCGTGTACGGAGTGACAAATCGAGTCTCGATCCGTGTCAACCCAGCAGAACCGTTCGGAGATACCTGTAGTGCACCTTTATAGTCACCCAGTTACGTTGTGACGTTTGGTACACCCAAAGCACTCTTACGGTATCCGGGAGTTACACGATCTCATGGTCTAAGGAAGAGATACTTGACATAGAAAAAGCTCTAGCAAAACGAACTACACGATCTTGTGCTATGCTTAGGATTGGGTCTTGTCCATCACGTCATTCTCGTAATGACGTGATCCCGTTGTCAATGACATCTAATGTCCATAGCCAGGAAACCATGACTATCTATTGACCAACGAACTAGTCAACTAGAGGCTCACTAGGGACGTATTGTGGTCTATGTATTCACACATGTATTACGATTTCCGGATAATACAATTATAGCATGAATAAAAGACAATTATCATGAACAAGGAAATATAATAATAATGCTTTTATTATTGCCTCTAGGGCATATTTCCAACACGAAGATCGAGGCGTCATCGTCTTATCCCATCCGAGTGCCGCGGTTTTCTCCGCTTCGCGCGCTTCCCAAAATTCGGATCCCGCGAAATCCGCTAACCGCAGAGCAACTCGTCAGATAACAGATTTCCTCTGATCCGTCGCTCGGAAATCCTCAGGTTCACAAAGTTCACTCGACAAACGTGAAGAATGGATCAAGGCGACTGAAAGAGAAGTTGATGCCATCACTAAAAGGTCGTTGATCCAGAGTAAGACGCACTCACAACACGAAGAACAGGTCGGAAAGATTATCAACTCCTTCCTCACTCAAACCTCGATCCATTCGGGGCTAATGATGAAGTCATGTACTGGGTAGGGTCATAGACCTGCCCAAAGGTACCCTCCACAAGGACACTCACAAGAGAAGCAGCCTTCCATCGACTGGTAGGTTTCCACTCAGATTCAAAGACACTCGACCATGAAGATCCACTCGACCACCAGAGTCCAAGAGCCACTCGGTACCCAAAGCGGTCCGTAGTTAAATAGTCTTTATGACCTTAATGACACTTTATGTAAGGCGTTACCGATGGAACGCCTAGCTTTAACACACCTTAAACCCTCTACTACGTGGGCTGGCTGGGGTCTGGTGCACTCTATATAAGTCACCCCCCCCTCCACAGGTAGAAGGGTTCGCACCTGTAACACATACGCATATAATCCGATCGACCGCCTCCGGGCTCCGAGATGTAGGGCTATTACTTCCTACGAGAAGGGCCTGAACTCGTAAATCCCTTGCGTATACAACTACTCCATAGCTAGGATCTTGCCTCTCCATACCTACCCCCCATTTTACTGTCAGACTTAGAACCACGACAGCTGCCGCGCGAAGACCCCCCACGAGGCGCCTCGGCCGCCTGATGGGAGATCCGTCGCTTCCCTCCTGCCCTAGCCCTTTAGGCGTCGGGCGCCGCCACCACCTCGGCTAGTGCCGGCAGCAGCGGCGGCAGCGATCTGCCTCACGGGAAGGTTGGCGGCGCGAGGAATTAGGTCCCCCTGGCGTCGCCCTGGGTGGCGGCGCGAGGGGTCGCGAGAGGGAGGGGAGCACGTCCCTACAGCTCCTGCTACTACTACGTACCTCCAGTCAACAATGCACCACTGTCTAGATGTCGGTTTCTGTTAGAATAACTATCCGAGGCACTCCGTCGATCATTCGAGGATCAAGCAATCACACGAGCACGACACCGAGATTTGTTAACGAGGTTCACCGATATGACTACATCCCCGCTATAGGCGCTCCTCCCCATGACACCGCTACAATATCGCACCCGGTCGCCCTGGACACTGGCACATGCCGCCAAATTGCCCTGCGTTCCGGTGCTATTATATTGGCATAGGTTACATCTTGTGTCTACCCCCACTATGAGGCCTAGGATACAAGTGTCCTACTAAGGGCCTGTTCTGAAACCACCTAGCTTCTCCAAAACTTCCTAAATTCAGCTTCTCGCACGACTTCTCGCTTCTGGTAGCGACTTGGAAAGCGTTCGGTAACTCAGCTTCCGCTTTCGGTCGATACGCACGGGGCTGCCAGCCCATTTGGCGGGATTGGCAGGCCAGATTGAGGCCCAATACAAATTGCCAACGCATGCGAGCGAGAGTTCAAAAGAAACTCGAAGCGGTACGCTGAGAGTCACTTGGCGGTGGCAACCCAGCATAATTTGCCCTCAACTCCAACTTCTTCCTTTCACGGATCTGGAAAAGAGCTGATTCCCAACTTCTCCTTTTTTACACTAAGACATGTCGCTAGCTTCTCAATTCCAGCTTCCAGGAGCTAGAGCGTTCGCCTCAGCTTCATGCGTGAAGTTGAGGAAGCTTGGAGCTGGAGCATTGCAGAACAGGCCCTAAGAGCATCTCCAACAACCGCGCTATAGCGCCGCGCGCAAAAAACCTTTTAGTGCGCGCGCTACTGGCTGGTTTCTTGGCGCCCGCTTGGCTCGAGAGGCGCCATAATGCAGCGCCCAAGACCGTTCCAGCAGAGCACAATAATACAGTAGCGACTCGGCATTTTGCATATATGGATATTTTGGACAAAAATGAACATGTAAAATTTGACACAAACAAGTTGATGAATAAAAGTTCATGCCCACAAGTTAATCAAAATCATGCCCACAAGTTCATCCAACCAAGTTCAAATGCAAACTAAAAGTTCAAGACATGAAAGACACATCAAGCTTCATCTTCATCTTCCTCTTCTTCGTCTTCGTCCTCATCTTCGAAGACGACTCTTCCGCTCTCGAAGATGAACCTTCCTCCCTATCCTCATCACGCACCGCATCATGTGAAGCTCCGACGGTGTTGGCAAGATCTTTAACGGCATCTTCATGGGAATGTGTGTGAGAAGCCATGGCGGCCGGAGGTGCACCCATGCCTCCCATGAGAGAAGCAAAACTCATGCCCCCCATGGCGGCCATAGCGTCGGAGGGTGCTCCAAAGCCACCCATGCCTCCCATGGCGGCCGGAGGTGCACCCATGCCTCCCATGACGGCCATAGCGTCGGAGGGTGCTCCAAAGCCACCCATGCCTCCCATGGCGGCCGGAGGTGCACCCATGCCTCCCATGCCTCCAAAGCCACCAATGCCTCCCATGGCGGGCGCGGTGTCTTGGCGTCCATGGCGGGGACAGGCGCCCGGCGCCCGGCCTTGTGAGGCGTGGGAGACGAGAGAGGGAGAGAGTCTTGGCGCCGAGTGTGCTGTGTATTGCTGGCGCTCCAAATACACAGCGGATAAGTGTTTTTGACGCGCCCAACCCGTTATCGTCAGCGCCGTTTCTTTGAGCGAGCCGCCCGGCGTTCTTGTAGCGCTAAAAAACCTATTTTGCGGTGGCGCTAGTTTAAGCTGACTGTTGGAGATGCTCTAAGACACGACTCCACATCCTATGTAAACACAATACAACTCATAGTCCAACTGTAACCTATCTTGTACACAATATTCGACACAACTCTAACAGTCTCATTTATCAAACAATGCATTTTTCTTTGAGGATTTATTCTCAAAAGTTATAAACGAAGGCCACCTTTCTATTCATTGACAAAATGTCAGAATCCAATCAAATTCCAGATGCTCACATCTGCAGCACGTCCACTTGTGCTTGCGGTTCAAGACGTTATCTTTGCATTGGATAGCGTACCTGCGGTGCAAATTTGAAGTTGACTCCATCAAAGAATCAGAGAATATTAGGCGCAGCGGGCATCAAGTAAAGAGACCTAAAGGAATGAAGATGGGGTGGCGTGTGGGGTGTGTGTGCGCGCCTTTAAAGATTCCGACTCCACTAGTTTAGAAAAGAAGAATTCCCAATTCTTCCACACTCACACTACTTTTTCAACATAGATTTATTATATTCCCGGACCTCCATTCCTTGGGCCAAAAACTATGCAGGGCCTGTTTCAAACATGAAATTGTTTTCCCGTTCTTGCACTTTTATGTAAATTCCGTAGGCTAGCTCTTAGAGTTGTTTAGACTTTTTTTCGAAAATGGACGGGGAGGGGGGAGCTTTCCCACCTAAGACCATCGATATTTGTGTCAGAATAGTGGGCTATGCGGTCTATCCTCTATTCCTCTGCCTTATTCGTGGTGCCGCTCACAAGCATAATGACATTAGAAGGTAGAGATCTATTTATAGACTCCACTTACAGGTGTTATAAATATTTCACCCGTGTTTCGGAAAAATCTGTGCAACTCTTGAATCATTCACCAACCACGATCAGACATGTCAGTTTATCGAGTCTAAAATATATTAGTCCCTAGTGCACGTGTGTGAATCATGTGCCATGATGGTTGTATATATAAGATCAATTCCAATCTGATCATGTGGGTTAACAGCATGCACAGCCGATCATAAAACAAGCACAATTCTTAAGTCGTGCTGTACCGGGATCAAACATGGCCGTACATAATAAATATTCCAGTAGTGCCAATCTCAACTTGTTCCTCTACTATATTCCAGCACTAACGTCCTCGGCATCTCGAGTACAAACATTTCGAGTGTTGGGCCTCCAGCAGCGGGAGCTTGGCTGGAGTCCTCGGCACGTCGGCACAGGATGCGACAGCAGCGACGGCAGGAGCGAGCAGCAGGCCGCGACGGCGACGGCATGTGCGGGCTCCGGGCCGTGGCGGCGGCGACGGCGGACCGGTCACGGGATGCAGGCTGTGTTAGCGGCCACGGCCGGTGGCGCTGGCGGACGGGATTTTTGTTTTGTTTTGTTTTGTTTATTGAGATGCTCATGGTTGGCAATCTAATGGATCGGAAAATCGGCGGTGATGACAGTTATAGGGCCGATAGTGACAACCCAATCTATAGTAGTGTTTTAGGTCATATTATACCACCGTAACTTTTATGAAATGATTGATGTGATCGCTTAGATTTCAGGCTATATCTATTGGATTTGGTGATTGTTCTCGTTCCAATGCACGTGTATATTTCCTAGAAAAAAAAGAAAATTCCCTATGTGACACTTGAAGATAGCCCAATTCCCTATATGACATTCAAAATTTCAATGTTCCTTATTTCACACGGCCTCCAAGTTTCATGCCTTCTATGACTACAGTGAGATTGACCAACCGACACTGTAGTTTGACAGAAAAAGTCCAAAACACCCCTAGCTTTTGGACCTTAGAGCATTCCAAAAAATGATGAGGGGATTGACCAGCGGATCGATACGGTCCAAACGCCAGGGGTATTTTGGTATTTCCCTACGAAACTTAACGGTGTCAGTTGGTGAACCTCACGGCAATGCCATAGAAGGCATGAAATTTGGAGGCTGTGTCAAATAAGAAACATTGAAATTTCAGATGTCATATAGGAAATTGGGCTATCTTCTAGTGTCACATAGGGAATTTTCTCTAAAATAATAACAAAAAGAACCACAATGGATGCCTGTCCAAAACATAGCGAGCGGCGGTAAAAGAAAGAAAATGAAAGAATGAACGTGAGCACACGAAACGTTCCATGCAGGCGAGCAGAGCCATGCAAAAATGCTAGACGTACGGGGTCTTACATGCTCCTACCGGCTCCTTCCTAACTAACTAAACATTGCCCCCCTCCCCCCCCCTCCCTGATTTTCAGGTGGGTGGGGCCCCTCACTCCCCTTAATCCAATCACGATTTGCCAGTTGAAACTCACCCTGTAGAACCCCGTAACTGTCCGTCGGTGTAGTGTTACTGAGAGCCATGTGAGATTGGGCTGAGGCTGATGCGGGGAAAGGGGCGTTCGTCTCGGTTCCGTACTGACACCCGGAGAAGTGATGTCTGTTCCGGCCTATGGAAACAAAAACGGGCGTGGGAGATAAGCCGGTAGGCCATAGGCGAGACCAAAAAAAAAATGAGTGGGCAATTTTATCTCCCTGGATATCTCCAAGAGTTTCTAAAACTCACTTCCAATTTGATTTTTTTAGTAATATTGAAAAAAAAGTACTCTCCAACAACTCTCTATCTCATCAACTCCCAATAATTTCCGCACCTGGAAAAACCAACCCCATCGTGTGGATATATATACGAGCGCGTATCTATCAGCCAATATAAAGGTGGAACGACGTGAGAAAGAATAAAGAGTAAGACAGGGTTCTCAATGCAAATATAACGGAGAGAAAGAAAATGGAGTATAAAAGTAGCCAATGTGATTTGAATAGTCCGGGTCCTGATACAAAATTGTCTTCTATATTTTAGGAGCGAGATTTTGGAAACTGTTGAGGAACCTAACAAATATGCTCCCAACTTTTTTTAGCCACTAGTAAAATTCACTGATTTACCGGTTAATTTTTTAGGAACTAGTATTGGAGATGCTAGAGCACATCCAAGAGTCTTTTTCAAAATTACTTTCTAAATCATTATTTAGAGAGTTGTTTGAGTAAACATCGTTTTATATATCTTTGTATCCTCCAATATTTTCTCTATATCTTGTTCGTATTATAGAAAGCCAACCTTATTCTCCACTTTTCTTTTCTTTTTGTGGGGTAACCTTATTCTCCACTTTGGCTAGGAAGAAATCCGGAATAGATGGTGGCCATATTTGAATATCTAATTAAAGAGTATGTTGAAGTTTTTTTTGCCAAAATTCTATAAATTAGGTAGGATATAAAAAATCATTTCAAGTTGTTCTAATATCAGAGGTATAATATATTCCCTGGTCCCAAATTGTAGTTGTTTTACATTTTCTAGATGCATAGATGTTTGTATGTACCTAGACATACATTATATTTAGCTGCATACAGACATCTATGAATCTGGAAAAGTCAAAGCGACCTACAATTTGGAAGGGAGGGAGTAGAAATAAAACAAAGACAAGAAATAAAACAAACTGAAAGAAATAAAACAAACTGAATCAGACTCAGGGCTGAGCCTATTAAGCCGCGGGCGAACGCCCACGCAAGGAATGCAACAAACAAACCGGGCAGTCGTTGCATCGGCTAGAAATTAAACAAACAAAGAAAGAAAGAAACAGTAGAACTGATACACAAAATCATGGCATCGACGATCCAATTCAAGCATCTGGACGGGGAATTTCCAAACCAGGTAGTTGTGGGCGTCGATCAGGGTGTTGGTTCCTCGGCGCCGATCCCTCCGGAATCTGAGGCCTGTCGGCCATTGTTGGTTCCTCGTCGTCTCCCTCCAGCATCTGAAGCTTGTCGGCCAGGGTCCTGGCACCCTTGAGCGAGAGGACGAGCCAGACGTAGGAGAGGAACTCACCACCTTCACCCAGGCTCTTAGCGTGCAGGTAGCCCCTGCACATGCTGGCGGAGTAGAAGAGCATGCCCAGCCACACCCGGTACATCACCCTCCAGCGCGTGGACGGCGGTTCAAGTTTCAGCAGCTCCTTTGCGAGACTGCATGCATTGGGGACGTGGAACAAAGATTTTATCACCTCCTTGTCTTGAGCTTCATTATCGATGCCGATGGGCACCTGCATGCGGAAGCGTTCCCCTTCCGGCCCGTGGTCGATGATGTTGGTCAGGTCGTCTTTGCTGAGCTGCTCGCCGCTGTTACTTACCATGGCGCGGTCCAAGAAGAGCTCGAATTCATCCTTGGCTTCACTGACCAGGTGCTGCCTGCTGCCGGTGAGCAGCATGTCCGGGTGGAAATTCAGCAGCCGGGCCATGTAGCTGGATATTGCTTCCGTGCACTTGATGCGAAGCCAGTGTGGATCTTCCTCGTAGTTGGCGGGAGCAGGACCTTCCATGCGGAAGCAGAGGTCGGTGGCGATGTGCCAGAGGAGGACGCTCCTGTCGAACGACGCGCGCAGGGCGCCCCGTACCTTGGGGCCGCACACCTTCTGCAGCTCCTCACTTAGAGCCCAATTGGCCGCTCCCGGGCTGCTCTGCTGCATTATCTCGGCACCTGCCTCAGCATCCTTCACCGGCAGTGATTCTTCTGGCACCGTGAAGACCCTGTAATTGGCAAGGTCGCGGTCCTTTGTATCCACCAGATCTGCAAGGACCATCTGCGACACATTCTTGTACAATGTGTAGTCTTGACCGCCGCCTTCGCACTTGCAGTAGTCGAACCACTCCTCCTTGCAGCCCATGCGGGTGGCGCACTTGACCAGCCACCCAATGTCCTTGTGCTTCCGCCGGAGAACCGCGTCCACTAGGTTGTAGCCTGGCACCGTCTCGCACAACGCCGGGACACTCTTTGCGGTCATGGCCCGGTAGAGTAGCTGGCGGATGAAGACCGCAAAAACATCCAGCGCGGCGGTGAGGCACAGGAGGATGTATGTGATCTTCACGTCCGTGCGGTTGTACCCGTCCTTGTCGCTCATCGCAAACAGCGTGAGGGCGGCGATGTGTAGGATGGGCACCACCAGCACATGGTAAACCAGGTACTTGCGAGTGAAAACCAAATTGGCTCTGGTATATATGAGCCCAAACGCACCACGCAGCCAGCGCTTGAGTTCCTTCTCCGCCTTGGTGCTCAGAGGCCGAAGAACGTCCTCGACATTTCTTGCTCTGCCTCGTTGTACAAGGTCATCGGCAGCAGCCGACAGCGACATGTCCGAGAGCACCATGTAGACTTTATCTCCGTCCGACAAGCCCACATTATCCTCCTCCTCCTCACCCGCCTTCAGCTCCGGCTGCTTCTTGGTCGCCGACTTGGTGAAGGAGAAGCAGTTGTGCCAACCCACGTCTTCAGGCACAAGGCTACTCTTCTCGCCGGACTTGGTGGTGGAGCAGTTGTACCAATCGAAGAACAAGAGATCGTCCAAGTACACCGCCAATCTTGTGCGCTTCTGTGTTCCTTGTATCGTCGCCGACACTGACGCCAGTCTATTAATACTGGCTTTCTTGAGCGCCCATGGCTTCTCACTGAAACTGACGACCCCGATGATGAAGAGCAGGACCGCTGATGCCAATAGCTTCCAGTCGCCGGGGTTAGGCCACGACTTGTAGAAGGCGTACATGGCAACCGCGACCTGGGACACGAGGGTCACGGTGTGCCTTGTCCACAGCTCGTTGTCTTCGATGGTGTAGGCAGTCAGCTCCTCCTGGCCGCCGAGATGGATGAGCAGGACAGGAGCCCATAGGACCTCCAGGATCTTGGCCTTGTTGTGCGCAATGCCATCGCAGCCGCTGCTGCTGCTGCTTGCCCTGGCGTGACGGTTGAAGAGGGTGGCCAGCGCATAGATAGCCACAGCATCGCTGCTAATGTATGCAAGCCATATGCATAGCCTGAAGGAGCGCCGGACGGTGTACTTGCGCATGGGGGCTGCCACCATTAGAAACCATTGAATGCCGAGGCTGCCGAGGACCAGGATGCGCAGCTGCCACCTGTCCCACCATCCCACAGCACTCCACACATCGAACATTCTCTCTCTCTCTATCTCTCTCTCTCTCTCTGTGCTTCGGCAAGCAAGGGCATAGGTATAGTAGTCCGCAATGGCGCGGCTTCCACTGACGATTAGTGGTACTATTAACTTATTAGTACATGTTGGATTAACTTGTTCAGATGTCCGATACACATTTAGGAACCCTTTAGGCTTTAGCTACCATAATGATTGGGCGCCAATCAAAGGCACAAAGGAAAAGAAGGAAAAGAAAAAGAAAAAAAAACGAAAAAGACAAAGTCGACAGGCTAGCTGTATTGCAGCTTTGTTACTATCCCAAGCCTCTAACCTATGCGTGTCCATGATGAATTGATGATATTCCAAAGTCTCACGTATTAGGGCAGACGCCATGCACGCAGTTATTAGCTGTCTAGTTGTCTCAGTCAGAAGTTAGCTGTCGCCTGTTGCGTAGATAAAACATGGCGAGTAAAATTCACCTATGGTCTTTAAAGCTATGTAAAGGTGTCGTCTAGGTTTCCAGGGTCCTAAAATGCATTTTTAATTAACTCTCTGAAATTATAACATGTCTATATCTAAGTCTAATTAAACAAGCGTTTACCTGACCTGTTAATACATAGAATAGAATCTAATAGATGGAACCCACATGTCAGCGGCAAGGCTCCACCTTATAAAACATATTTTTTTTCCATACAATCTTCGACGCAGATAAATTTTTGTATGAAAATGTAGCTCTCAATGATATCTGTACCTTTATAGTTTTGAGTTTTTTCATTTGAGAACATTAAGATGTTAAAAAATAATATAAAGTTTGAGCAACATATTAATCGTGTAAAAGGACTTGACGCCTTACAAAAAAACCATGTCCTTCTAGTATGATGTCGGATAAAAAACACTTTGCATATGAAAATTGTAGTTATAGATAATATCTACAAATTCTTAGTTTTGAGTTTTATCATTTTGAGGGGTCAGGAAGCAAGACATCGATGCCTCCAAGAAGGTCCACAACACCTGCAGGCGTCACCATCGCTAGTCATAGGCAGGAAGACCAAGACAAGGTTTTCACCCGAGCTTCCGAACGCCACCTCAACGACCCACACTGGTGTTGGCAAGACCACCAAACCAAGGCCAACCCGTTGATGAAGAGACGCAGAGCAGGCAGCCGCACCTTGCGGAGGCCACCAGCGGCCAAAACAGTAGCAGCCATGTCAGATCCACCCACGACAGACCAAGAGCAGGGCCACCGGACGTAGCAATTGCTGCCGCACACTGCCGAGCACCATGTCGGCCAGGGAGTGGGGCGCCACCCGAACCTGAGGACCACCGTGGTGCCCAATCGTAGCCTGCACTAGATGACCGGAGACGCCAAGTTTGCCGCGCCAAGCCAACCAGCCAGCCAAGGCCATCATCCACGCACGTCGGACCACCCCACGGGCCGCGCGGCCAAATGGATGCCGCGCTGACCTCGGCCTTGACCGCGCCGCGCGCCAGATCTGGACGCACTCGCCCGGCGCCAGCCTCTGGCCGCCCACATGTGGCCCGTGCGACGAAGGATGTCGCGCGCACCGCCTCCCCGCCTCGAGCCTTTCCGCAAGACGCCAGATCTTGGCGCTTTGCCCATTTGTCGGCGAGATCGGCCGCTCTGTAGCGCGCCAGACGCGCGCTGCACCACCCCTCACCATCGGCAGCTGCGTGCCAAGCACCGCCACCCTACTTGCCTCGTCGCTGCCACGCTCGAGCAGCCACGTGCTGAGCTCCCTTAGAGTCAACCGGCCCGTGCCGCTCGATCCGGAAAAGGAGGAGGATAAGAGTCTCACCGCCGCCCAGCCACACGGGGTTTGCCTGGCAGCGGCGAGGGGAGGGGGCGGCGGTGTGGAGCATTGACGGCGACTGGGTTTCGCTCCCTGGTCGCCCACCGGATCAACCGAGGGGAGCACGAAAAGGAAATTATCCAGAGAAGACGATTTTAGGTCTATTAGTAGTACTTACTACTCCCCCCATCTCAAAATTCATGTCTTACATTTGTTAGATATGGATGTACCTAGTATTAAAATGTGACTTGATACATTCGTATTTAGATAAATTTAAGACAAAAATTTTGGGCGTAGGTACATGTCGGATTAACTTATTCAGATGTTCGATACACATTTAGGAACCCTTTAGGTTTACTAAACGCATGCACTTTAGTAGTGATGTACTGCTAGCATTTAAATCTGAAGTTCTAGCTACCATTTTGATTGGGCGCCAATCAAAGGCACAAAGAAAAAGCAGGAAAAGAAAAAGAAAAGGAAACGAAAAAGACAAATCGACAGTCTAGCAGTATTGCAGGCTTGCAGCTTTGTTACTATCCCAAACCTATAGCCTTTGCGTGTCCATGATGACATTCCATTCTCACGTGTTAGGTCAGCCGCCATACACGCAGATAGCCTCTACGGAAAATATCTAGTACTCCCATCTTTATGGTATTCCCGGTGTTCCAAGTTTAAAAATATATCTTAAATGTTTTCAAAATTTTTGAAAAAAAAATGGGAATGTTCACTAGGAATGTGACTACAACCCCTAGAAATTTCAGGTCCAAACTCGAAATATACATTGATAAAAAAAATGTGAAATGGAGATGTGAATAGTATCAATGTTGATTTTGTCTTTTTCTTACACTATTTATACCAGATTTCACATTTTTGTTTCTTGATGTAATTTCGAGTTTGGACCTGAAATTTTTAGGAGTTGTAGTTACATTCCTTGCGAACACTCACCTTTTTTCCAGAATTTTTTGAAATATTTTTAATTGTTTTTTTAAACTTGGAGTACCGTGAGTACCCCAAGGATGGGAGTACCTGATACTTTCCCATAGCCTCTGGTGGTCTCAGTCAGTGATAGGGTAACAGTAGTTCGATCTACTCTACTCTC
Organism: Aegilops bicornis; assembly: GCA_021605145.1. Taxonomy (NCBI): domain Eukaryota; kingdom Viridiplantae; phylum Streptophyta; class Magnoliopsida; order Poales; family Poaceae; genus Aegilops; species Aegilops bicornis. The sequence continues at coordinate 153,825,561 of CM038675.1, forward strand.
CGAGTAGTCGCAATATTACATACTATCAAAAAATCGCTTTGGCACATGGGAGCGCACGCTCCGGCCATTGGATTTGTTTCCAAAGTGTGAAAAAAATTCCAAACAAAAATTTGGCACATACATCTCGATATTATATGTGTGCACGTCAAGTTTCGAAGAAAACCGATATTTTTTGTGGCTTGTATAAAAAAGACAAAGAGATGCCTGCTGAAAAGCTTTTTTTTACATCAGATTTTGTCTTTTTCGCAAGCGACACATAACTTGTCGTTTTTTCACGAAACGACTTTGTGACCATGTACAATATCTTGCTCCTCTCGATATCTTGCTTGTGAGTACGTCCTGCCCTTAAGTGGGCTTGGGCTGGGCTGTCACCCACTAAGGCAGGAGGAAATGTTGGTTGGGCTTGCAGATGGGGTTGGGTTGTTGCTCACTGAGCTGGGCTTCACCCACATGTAGGGCCGTCGTGACAGGGACGCTCACATCCCCTCCTCCTTGAGTGGCGGCATGACCCCAAGCCGCGGGCTGAGGGAAGCGATCAGAGAGAGGCGGCCTCCAGTGACCAACGCACCTTCATTTGCTCCACCATAGTACTGTTCTTCCGCGCCAGCAAGTTTGAAGTATCTCCATGGGAATAGCAAGCATGTCAGTAAAGATGGGGAGATCAGGGGTAACAGTCGTACCAGGGAGGAGGGCTCGGCGGAGCAGCGAACCATGAAAAACAGGATGAACCGAAGCATGTGCTTGGAGCTACAACTTGTAGGCAACTACGTTGATCTTCTTGGGTAAGGGCCATAGAACTTGACTGACAACTTATGGTTTTCCGGCGGTGCCATGAAGACTGAACATATTGTTGTAGTTTCAGAAAGACACTGCCATGCACCCCAAATTCCCAGAATGAGCGATGCTTATCTGCGTTACTCTTCATGCATTGTTGAGCACGATGGGGATCATGTTGATTCAAATCCGGCATGACCGCGTGCTCCTCAATCCACGCCTCTATAGATGGAACTGAACATGAGTTAGTGGTTGTGATCCCCCACTGTTCCAGCTCATAACCAAAGAGTGCCTTAAAATGAGACATTCTGATGGCCGAGTGGTGAGAAGAATTATGCCAAAATTGTGCCAAAGGAATCCAAAAGCTCCAGCGACGGGGACAATTAAGCATGGGTGAAACAGGTTAGGTAAGTCTCAACGCACTGATTCACGTGCTCTGCTTGACCATCCATCTGCGGATGATTGGATGTGCTCAAACGCAGCTTGGTGCCTGCATACCAGAACAATTCCTGTCGAAAATGGCTCTCTGTCGGACACGATTGCTCGAGAGAATCCATCAAGTTTGTAGATGTGTTGGATATATAACTTGGCCACTTTAGCTGTTGTATAGGGGTGAGCAACGGGCAAGAAGTGGGCTTACTGTGTCCTTTTATCCACCAACTCCCAAAGATTGTTAGATTTTCCCGACTGAGGTAAGCCATTGACGAAATCCTTGGTAATCAAGTCCCAAGGCTCCTTAGGAACATGTCATGGTAACAACAGTCCTGGTTGAGCAGATCTGTCCAGCTTTGCTTGCTGACAGAATGTGGAACACCTGATGTTGTGTTGGACATGGAGCTTCATTTTGGGCCAGGCGAACAATCGACGGATACGACAATAGGTCACTGGAAACTCTGAGTGTCCCCCCCACAGAGCTACCATGGAAGGCCTGCATGATCTGCTGCTACAACGAGATAGAACCACCGAGCCAAATGCGCCCCCGAACACGCAAAATTTCTTGCTGCGAAGAGAAGCAACCCTTAGGATTCTCCCGAATTGCCAACTGTTCCAGAAGACGGAGCGCTTGACGGTTGTTCTGCTAGCTCTGCACAATGTCCTGTAGCCACGCTGGTTGGCAATCTGACATAGTTGAGATAATTTCAGAGGGATTGGCGCGAGACATCACGTCTACAGCTGAATTGTCTGACCCTTTCTTGTACTTGATCTGGTACTGGAGCCCTAGTAATTTAGTGAACACCTTTTGTTGCCACTAAGTGGTGAGGCGCTGCTCTTCGAGGTGCACCAAACTTCTCTAGTCTGTGTGGATCACAAATTCAGCATGCCGAAGATATGGCCTCCATTGATCGACTGCAGCAATTATTGCTGAGTATTCTTTCTCGTAGGTTGAGAGGCCCTAGTAACAAGGACTCGAAGCTTTACTCATGAAAGCCAGAGGATGGCCATTCTGTTGCAGCACGGCACCACTCCTTTTGTCGCTAGCATCTATCTCCACGACAAAAGGCTGAGTGAAATTAGGCAAGGCCAAAACTGGAGTGGAGACCAATTGACCCCTCAGGGCTTGGAAAGCTGTTTGAGTGGTGTTGGTCCACACGAACGGGACCCCTTTCTTGAGCAAGTTGAAGAGCGGCCTAAGAAACTGTGCACGCCCTTGATGTCACTTGGTGTTTTCCACTCCACCACTGCATGTATCTTGCTTGGGTCGGTCGCCACTCCTTGTGCGCTGATGACATGGCCTATGTAAGAAAGTTGTTGCTGACCAAATGCACATTTGCTTTCTTTAACTTTCCAATGATCTTGCTGCAACAGTTCTAGGACCTCAGAAGCTTCGGTTTGTGCTCTTTCAAAGTCTCACTATACACTAAGATGTCGTCAAATAAAACAAGCACGCCGTGGCGTAACACAAGACGCAGAGTGCCATGCATCGCACCATTAAATGTGCCCGGTACTCCTGCTAAACCAAACGAGACCACCTTAAATTCATAATGGCCCGAATGTGTTTGGAAGGCCGTCTTGTATTCCTCTCCTTCAGCAATCCATATTTGGTAGTACCCAGCTTTAAGATCAAGCTTCGAAAACCAGCGTGAGCCATGTAATTCATCAAGCAACTCTTTGATGACGGGCACTGGATACTTGCCTATGACTTTTAGAGCGTTGAGGTGACGATAGTCCACGCACAAACGCCATATTCCATCTTTTTTCTTGAGCAAGATTATCGGAGAAGCAAATGGACTGGAACTTTTCTGAATAACGCTTGCTTTCAATAGTTCTTCCACTTGTCGATCAATTTCATCCTTATGGTCAGGTTTATGCCTGTAGGGCTGAATGTTGATTGGCTGAGCGCCAGGGATCAAGGGAATGTGGTGATCGCAGTCATGTCGTGGTGGTAGCCCCTCCAGCTCACCAAAAACTTCTGGGAATTCTGCCAGTACTTCCTGGGTCCAGGCTGGTATAGGATCCTCATTCTCCGGTGTTGAGCTCTCAGGACATAGGTACACAAACATGTGAAACAGCTCCGGCCTTGCACATACTTTGTAGCTGCATGAAGTTGATGGAGTGGGAGGTGGTAGAAGCATAATCATGGCCACGCAAACCCCCCCCCCCCCCCCCCCCCGGGTGTTGCAAACTGAATAAATTTGGCGCGCCAGTCAACAGTCATGGGGATGTGAGCCTCAAGCCAGTCCATACCTAAAAAAATGGCATCGTATGTGCCGAGAGCTAAAATCTTCATGTCTGTGTGAAATTCACTCCCCTGGGTCCACCATGTGCATTGGGGCACCTGAGTTGTGTAGATGAGCTCACCTCCATCCATGACACGCACCTTATTACAGGGACGAGATAGTGGTTGTGTGCCCGCGATCGTCTTGGCCAGCTCCTGATTGATGAAGGAGGTGGAGCTGCCCAAATCAACAAGCATCAGAACCTCGCATCCTTGGATCCACGCGTGCAACTGGAATGCTCTTGGAGCCACGCCCCCAGATAGTGTCGGCCGAGAGATGGCCATGACTGTTTCTGAGACTGCGCCGGTTGGTGATGAAACATCGCCGTCGAGCACTGAGCTGATGCCAAACAGACCGAGGAGTTCTTCCACGAGGTGCAGTTGGACGGACGTGGGGCAGACGTGCTCTTGGCCCCAGCATTCGCCGCACTTGAAACAAAGCCCACAAGCGCACCGGTAATCGCAGAGGGCTTTGAGCTTCGACGGCTCCGAGCGTGCACCGTCCTGGCGTGGTGCATCCGCCAGAGCTCCTTTTAGTCCACGGCGGTCTGTGGCAGTGGAGGACGAGCCGGCGGTGCCGACAATGACAGAGGTACGCCACTGCAGATGGTTGCCACTGGCGGCCTTGGTGTCGACGGCTGATGCATATCGCCCAACGCCCCATGGATCACCTCCTCTTGCATGAGCGCGAGAGAACAAGTGGTGTCCAAATCCGGTGTCATATAGGGAATTGGGCTATCTTCTAGTGTCACACAGGGAATTTTCTTTTTGTTAGCAAATATACACGTGCGTTGCAACGGAAACAAACACCAAATCCAAGAGATATAGCCTGAAACCTAAGCGATCACATCAATTATTTCATAGAAGTTATGGTGGTATAATATGGCCTAAAACACTACTATAGATTGGGCTATCACTGTCTAACCGTCGTCACCACTGATTTTGTGATCTGTTAGAGCATCTCCAGCCGCCCCCCAGGTATAAGATAAAATCGCCGGGCGAGCAGCGACGATTCGTTCGGCCAGGCGTGTGCGCTCAATCGCCGCCCGATCGCCGGTTTTTGCCCACTTTTGAAGCCCCATTTCGACGAAAAAGGCCCATATGGGCGAGAATAGGCCTATATTCGGCATGGTTCGCCGTGGCTCGGTGTTCAATTATCAACATAAATAATTTTTTATCACATATTTCATCACAGAAAATTCAAATACTTCAACAAAATAGTACAACAACAAATAGTTCAATACAAATTATATAGTTCAACAAATAAAAACTCATATTTCATCACACGTCGCGCCCGGTGTCGCCCTTGAGCCTCCATAGGTGCTCTATCGATCTTCTGCGCTTGATGATGCACTGTGGGTCTCGGATCTCCGACGATCTTGAGGTAGGTAGTCCAGTTGCCGGTAGTGGTGATCAACTTGGGAAGAGGACCTGCACGTGGTATGGTTCAAGATCAAACACCGGCTCTTCACCTCGCTCTCAATGATCATGTTGTGCAAGATCACACAGCAGGTCATGATCTCCCACATTTGATCTTTCGACCAGGTCTGAGCGGGGTACCGGACAATAGCAAATCGAGATTGGAGCACACCAAATGCCCGCTCGACATCCTTCCTGCAAGCCTCCTGAATCTTGGCAAAGTGGGACTTCTTGCCTCCAGGCACAGGGTTTTTGATGGTCTTCACAAATGTCGACCATCTCGGATAGATGCCATCAGCTAGATAGTACCCCTTGTTGTAGTGCCGCCCATTGATCTCGAAGTTCACCGGAGGAGAATGACCTTCAACAAGCTTGGCAAAGACAGGAGAGCACTGCAAAGACGTTGATGTCATTGTGAGTTCCTGGCATACCAAAGAAGGAGTGCCAAATCTAGAGGTCTGTGTGGCCACCGCCTCAAGTACCACATCGCAACCGCCTTTGGCCCCTTTGTACATCCTCGCCAAGCAAATGGGCAATTCTTCCATTTCCAATGCATGCAAAGGCGATGCTTCCAAGCATCCCAGAAATCCTCTTGCTGCATTACGTGCTAGGATCCGGCGGTGTCTTCCACATTGGGTATTCTCAAGTATTGCGGTCCAAACACCGCCACCACCGCAGACGTAACTTGTAGAAACACTCTAGGCTGGTGGACTCGGCCATGCGCCCATAGTCGTCCAGTGAGTCACCGGGAGCTCCGTATGCAAGCATCCTCATCGTTGTCGTGCATTTCTGGATGGAGGTGAATCCAAGTTTGGCGGTGCAATCCATCTTGCATTTGAAGTAGTTGTCGAACTCCCGGATGGAATTCATAATACGGAGGAAAAGCTTTCTGCTCATCCGATAACGGCGCCGAAATGTTCTGTCGCCGTGAAGTGGAGCATCGGCGAAGTAGTCAGAGTAGAGCATGCAGTAGCCTTCGAGACAATGCCGGTTCTTTTGCTTCCACACGCCCCGGCGCCGAGCCACCTCGCCGCGGCTTTTCATTGCTCGCCAAGAATTTGGCGAGGGCGGCGAGCACCATGAGATGCTCTTCTTCACGGGCGTCGGCCTCGGCTTCCTCCAAAGAAGACGGGCGAGCACTTCCTCGTCATCCGAGTCCATCGCCGAGGCGGGCAAATCGCCGAACACCTTGGCGCGGTGGGCGTGCACCCGCCGCTACATCGCCCCTCTGCGGCCGGAACGGCGGCCGGAAAACGCCACCGGTGTCGGAGGGGCTGTCGCGGCGAACCTCTCGCTATTTTTCCGGCGGGAATGGCTATCTACCGATGATGGGTGGCGGGCGGCAGGATATACCTAGTTGCGCCAAGAGCGCGGGGTGGAGGCGAGTCGGGAAGAAAATCTTGACTTTTCACCGACAACAGGCCAGCGCTTTTCCCTTCTTGGAGCCCCAAAGCGCCCTAAGCGCTGAGTTCGACTGTGGCTGGGTGGAAAAAAAAGGGCGGCAGCGCTTTTCGTTATCTGGGCTTGTTGGGCCGTTGTTTTGTATTTGGCGCGAAAAAAGTCGCCGGAGGAGGGCGGTTGGGGCCGCGGCTGGAGATGCTCTTAGATTGCCAACAAAAGCATCTAAAAAAATGCCCCCTCCGATCAGCGTCCCCGGTCGTGGCCGCCTGCATCCCATGACCCATCCGCCGTTGCCGCTGCGGCCCGTAGCCCGCACGGTCTTGTCATGACCTCTTTGCTCACTCCTGTCGTCATTGCCGCGGATCCTGCGCCAACGTGCCAAGGAGCTCCGGCCAAGCAGGGGCGGGCCCAGGAATTCAAGATCGTGTATTCAAATTTTCAAAACATTTTTTATGAAGTCTGTAGTTTTCTTTTTGGCGCAGATAACTGATTATAGTAGCATATTGTACTAGTTGTAATATATGTAAAAGAAAACGCTTAATTAATTACAGTCATAAAAAATGATCATAGTTTGGAATTATTCAACATATAGAAGTAATAATTGTTCAACACAGCATAGTAAAATCTAAGATATATAGAGGATAGAAAATAGCAAATGATAAGAAAGCTTACAAATTACAGGATAACTTTGTGATCCTTGGTGCTTTGAAAACGAGTGATGATGTCCTCGTCCTTAATTTGCAAGAAGAATTCCCTTTCAATGAATGTGACCAATCAATCATTCAAGTATTTTTGCCCCATCTTGCTTCATGTTTTAAACCTGAAAAGTAAAACTGCTCAAGTGTCAGAGTACTAATCTTTATAGATAATGCACACTGTAAGAAATTCAGAATTTATAAAGATTCTCACGTTACAAATTCGAATGACAAATTGCAATTTTTCATATCTGATCAATTCTAAATTGACTGCAAACAAGTCTCTAATTTCATTATGATTAAATAGAAAGACAATTAGCAAGTGGTCAAACTAACTTACTTAGTCTTGTACAGTTTGTGCTATAGACTGCTGGACAACACGAGAACAAAACCGTGCCCTGCCTGGCTGCCAGCAGACTGCAGTGATAGATGAATTTAGTTCGACACTTCGACTATGAATCGGTATGAGAGGAGAGAGCCCAATTTTTGAAGTCGAAGGACTAATGCATCTAATTAGCGATTATACCTTCAATAGTTGAATTTGTGGACTGTCAGGCTGTGTCTTCGAAATTGAATCGATGCCTGCTAGGCTGCTACCCGCTACTGACGGCAGGGATCACAAGTTCAGAACCAAAAGGGGCGAGGGATCATGGATGGATTCGTCGTGCCATCCGCCGGTCCGTGCCGCCGCCGCCGCCGCGCGCACCTGCGATTGATTGCACAGAAACAGCCCTCGCGGTTGGCGGCTCGCGTCGCGTAGGGTGCGAAGAGAACTGACGAACAGGGGAAGGGCGCTGCGGCGCTGCCGGTTTGTCTCATGTTGCATCTGATCGATGGAAGTTTTCTGGGATTTTTTTTTGAGGTTCACTTTTTTCTCGGAGATGATGGTTTTTGTTTTTTTGAGAAGAGGGAGACGATGGCTGTGTGCGTGCTGTAGCCATTGGGCCCATGTCGTGGTGGTGGCTGGAAATATATGATGGGCTAGCCTTTGGTTTTGGGCTAAAATGCTTAACTAGAATGTTTTGGAGTATGTGTATCGTTTTTCCTTATACAATACAGGATATGTACTATATATACCTAGTTTTTTTCTGCAAAATAATGGGTACTCAATTGAATACCCTTGAATTGAGGTGGGCCCGCCCGTGCGGCCAAGTTCCCGTTGCTGGAGGCCCACCACTCCCTGCGCCGCGGGGCTACGCCGCTGATCCCTTAGAGCGCCGACTGTCGCACCCCCTGGAGCTCCCGCAACCGCACCCCCGAAGCTTCGGCCACTCCGCCCTGGACGAGAAGGGCCAACGCAGCGGGGGGATGAGAAAGTGGAGAGAGGAGAGGAGAAGGGCCAGCGGGTAGGGGGAAAGTGAAGAGAGGTGAGAAGGGGCCGGCGGGCGGTGGCACGGGCGGCCGGAGGATGGCGAGGGGCCCGGCTGTGATATCTTTTAAAAAGTTCATCGCACAAAATTAAATAATGTTGATAGCATTCAAAAAAATGTTCGATATATTTTTAAAATGTTCACGCATTTAAAAACTATTTTCATGGCATTTCAAAAACAATCTTTACAATATCTAAAACAATATTTTTAATAGCATTCAAAAAATGTCCACGCATTCCTGAAAAATGTCCGTTTTTTAAATTAGCATGCTGTAAAAAAATGCTTACATAATTATTTTTAATGGCTATCATTCATAAATTGTTTGTGACATTAAAACAGTGTTCTCATGTTTCAAGGATATGTTCTTGACATTTTAAAAGAAATCATAGTCTAAAAAAATGTTATCATAATTTAAAAAATGCGTCATACCATTAAAAAATGGTCAATGCGTATTTGATTTATAACATTTATTTGAGAAAAAATCAAAAAAGTGAAAGTGCGTTATATCGACTAGAGGGGGGGTGAATAGACGATTTTTATGAATTCTTCACTGAGGAATTTGCTGGTGAGGAAATTTCTTAGCGAAGAACTACTTGCAGCGGATAAGTACTCAGAAGTAAGCATAACAGAATACACGCATGGTCATCATGATGAAATGAAGACAATCACAGAGTACAGAAAGCGTAATCACAGGATAACACAAGATGAAGACAAACAGACTGAAGAAATTGAACTGAGGAAATTGAGAAAGTTTTCAGTCAAAGTCTTCAAACACAGATATGAACAAACACTCAACACACTAAAGAGGAAATGAAAGAGTTGAGGAAAGAGAACCGATTAGGTTGGTGAAGACAATGATTTGGTAGACCAGTTCCAACTGCTTTGTCTCGGTTATGCGTCTGTTGGAGCGGCTGAGTATTTAAACTCGAGGACACCCAGTCGCTGAGTACGCAGCTCAGGACACCAAGTCCTCACCGTATTCTCCTTGAACTAAGGTCACACAGACCTCGTCCAATCACCCGTGATAAGTCTTCAGGCGACTTCCAAACCTTCACAGACTTGGTCACTCGGCGATCCACAATTCCTCTTGGATGCTCTAGACCATGACGCCTAACCGTCTGGAAGAAGCACAGTCTTCAAAGGTAACAAGCGTCGGATCCACGCAGGATCAATTTCTTCAGTGATGCTCAATCACTTTGGGGTTTTTGGGGTTTGGTTTTTGGGGTTTTTCCTCACTTGATGATTTTCGCTCAAAGTCCTCAGATGATGGGTTGCTCTCAAATGACAAGTGTCAAGTTCTCTCGGAGCAGCCAACCAGCTAGTGGTTGTAGGGGGCGGCTATTTATAGCCTAGGGAGCAGCCCGACATGATAAGACATAAATGTCCTTCAATGATATGACCGTTAGATGGATAAGATATATTGGGACAGCTGGCGCAGCACAGCAACGGTCGGAAGTTTGACTCTCAAATTCCTCAGGGCTATCATGTTCCTCACTGTGTAGGCAATCCGCCTTTGGCGAATTCCTAACTCCTCGGTCCAGGACAAATTCTCAAATGACCGGAAGAACTTCGTCTCATCCTTTGAAGAAATTGACTGAATCGTATGAGATTTTCAAAGGCTTCACTCGAAGGGATTGGTAGGTGTAGGATTTTGAGTTGAGCATCACATGGAAAATTTTCCTTAGTATTTCCTCGACCCCTTTAACAAGACGGTGTTTCCTATGACTCAAGAAAGAGAAAAACGAAACTACGAAAAACGAAAGTCTTCACGCTTCATGTTCCTCAAATGAATACCAAGTCTTCAAGGTCACACCAATTTCTTCACTTTCAAAGTCTTCAGAAAGTCTTCAAAATATTAAAGTCTTGATCGAAGAACTTCATTTTAGGGGTCGACTTTCTCTCAGAAATATCAAACTCCTCATAGACTTATAGATCTGTGTACACTCACAAACGCATTAGTTCCTTAACCTATAAGTCTTCAATCCACCAAAATCACTAAGGGGCACTAGATGCAGTTACAAAAAGTATTTAAAAAATGTTCATCATGTATTAAATGTGTGTCAAAAATATAATGCATGTATAGGAAAATGTACGACAGGTATTGAAAATAGCCTACTTGTATTTGAAAACAATATTAAATAAATGAAGGAAAGACTGAAAAAATTAAAATACTAAAAAACAATGCATGGAAGGTTACCGGTTCAAACCAATCTATAGAACCTTCACAAAACCACTAAGATGGGTCGTCCCACTAAGAAGAGGGCGCCCCAGCACCAGAGGCGATGTGACGATAGGTCTCGCAATAGGTGAGAAATAGCCCTGGCATGTGGAATAGACGAGAAATAATATTGTTTCTAGCCATGGCGTGTGGAATAGACGAGAAATAGCCCTGACGATAGGTCCCACTACGTGCTTGACTGGGTCTGCCCTGACCCATATTGTTTCTAGCCATTTTTTCTAAAAAAAAATTATTCCTAGTGGTTTTCTTTAGCTTTTCTTCTTTCTGTTTATTTTCACTAGCGAGATTGTGCTAGTTTTTCTGGTTTATTTATTTTCTATTCACTTTTAGATTGTTGTTCAATTTCTTTTCGTGTATGTGATTCATTTTTAAAATTTCACTCCTTCTTTTCTTTTTTTGTTTTGCTGTTATAATTTGAATATATTTGTTTTGGTGTTTATTTGCACATGTACAATTTTTTATCTATAAATGCTTGTTAAAATATAGGGCCAATCTTTTGAAAATGTGGGACGAACTTTTAAAAGTATGCAATGAATATTTTGTAAATATGCCGCATTCTTGTAAATATGTAAGGAACAATTTTCAAATACGCGATGACCTTTTTTCTCCAAAAAAATGTCATCTCCTATGTTGGCCGCTCCAACGGTCGACATCGAGGAGGGGAACCATGGTGCCTTGCTCTGGCTAGTAGATAGGTTAGGGTTTAAATTCTCGCATGAGGGTCGCTCGGGCAAATGGGGGCGCTTCACCCTTTGACTTGGTCTTTTGAGTTTGTCCTTCGGAACAGATTCTACAAAGCTTCGGCACAGATTCCTGCTGGCTTCTCCGGGCGGCGAGGTTAGGGTAAATATGTGGCGGCCAATTTGGTATCAGATTCTTCAGATCAAATTCAATTCAAGGGTTCAACTTCCAGGCGATGGCTCTTAGGGAACATGCTCGAATATTTTCCAGTTGTCTTCGGCGTGGTCAGGCTGGCTCTGGTATGAGAGCAATAACGATGACTCATCAGCAACCCATTCTGACGGTGGTATTGGCTGTTCGGTTGTCTAAAGATATCGATGTAATTTTTTATTATGTTTGATGTGCTCTTTGCTTTCGGTACGTTTACCTGCGTCTTTTCAAAAGAAGGATGAAAACGTAGAACTGTGACGTGGGCCTAGGATGTCATGGTGCGGCACGATGCGGGTTCTCCGGGAGAGGCCAAGGTGAAATTTACTGCTAGATCTTTGGTGGCTGCTGCTTGAATGCTGTCGCTGATGTTTCCCTTCTTCTTCAGAGGGCGCCACAGGTACGGCGGGGCGCCTGCGAGCCCAGAGCGAGGCGTGGATGCAGGAGACCGCGCGGCGACGGACGGCGCGGCCACAGTGCGCAGGAGTGATCCATGGATGCTTCTGAATTAGTGCTACCAAGGAGCTCAGCTTCCCATTTCAAGTTTCCCTTAATTTGGAGAGTAGCCACACCTTTCGGAACTGCATGCTAATTAAAGTTCAAACTGTTTGAGCAACATCTAGCATGACACCAGGTGCCGTTGCCTTACATAGCTGGAGATTTTCACCCATCCATGGATGCTTTTGAGTTACTAATAAAAGGACTACTACTACTCTCTCAGTTGATCTCTTTCGTCGCCGGCTGTGCCGGGGCAGGAGGGGCCGGGAGGACGCCCTTCTCCTGGAAGCTGACGACGGTGTCGTAGAGGCACTGCGCCACCGGCGTGAACTCGAGGCCCAGCTCACGGAGCCGCTGGTTCGACATCTTGTACGGCTGCTTCCTCGGGTTCACCTCGTCGGAGCACCTGCGATACAGTTGACTATTAGCAATTGACTGTCTATGTCACCAAATGACTCAAAATTCTCACACTTCAACGCGACACCATTAGCACGTGTGTTGACATGGTTGCAAGGCCACAGAGACAGGGACGGGCGTAGCTAAGCTAGCTCGTCGCTCGCTGCGATGGCTGATTAGTAGTAGTACTACTGACCTGCTGGGGATGGGGTACTCGGGGAAGAACTTGCGGAGGATGGTGACGACGTCCTCCCGGTGGAGCACGGCGCCGTCGGCCACGCAGAGGTAGCGCCCGGCGGCGGCGGGGGACTCGAAGACGAGGACGTGCGCGGCGGCGGTGTCGCGGACGTGCACGTACGCCTGCACGGCGTTGGCGTACGTCTTGGCGGAGCCATCCAGGTACTTGAGCACGTGCGTGAGGCTGGCGTTCACCGCCGGCTGCAGCGCCGGGCCCTGCACCAGCACCGGGTTCACCACCACCATGTCCACCCCGCGCGCCGCCGCCGCCTCCCACGCCTCCCGCTCCGCCACCGTCTTCCCGTAGCAGTACCAGTTCTGACGCACGCGCACAACAAAATTAGCGATGAGCCGCCGCCCGCCGGCGACCATGTCCGGCCGGGTGCATGCAAAATACTACGTGTACTGCGTACCTTGGTTTTCTTGCAGAACTCGAGGTCGCTCCAGCACGACTCGTCGACGACGGCGTCCGGGGCGCGGCTGGGGTCCATGGCGACGGCGCCGATGGACGACGTCAGCACGACGCGGCGGACCGTGCCGGACTCCGCCGCGGCGTCGATGACGTAGCGCGTGCCTCTCACCGCCGGCTCCACCATCTCCTCCTGCAAAGCGCGCACGCACATCAAGACTAGACGATAACTGCGTCCATGCATTCATGATGGCATGCCATGCTACTGTTGACGACTTTGACCAATTGTGCGTCACTGAAGGGTGGGGCCATGCGCAAGCAGCCCCTCCTCCGTGGATAGTGGATACAGTTGTGTCCAGTCCAGCCAGAATAGAAACGGAAAAGTAAATAAATTTGATGGAGCCAAATCCCCAGCAGTTATCTCATCCCAAATACTCGCAGTCTTATCGAATCCTCGGAAGGCAATAATGGTTGAGTATCAATTTGGCAAAGGTTAAGCAAACGTACGGGATCGTCGGTAACCGGCGAGGCGGTGTGGAAGACGCCGTGGCAGCCGGCGATGGCGGCGCGCAGCGCGTCGCCGTCGAGCAGGTCCGCCTTGCACAGCACCAGCCGCTCCGCCGCGCCGGCGAGGCCCCTCAGGTGCGCGTTCTTCGCGTCATCTGCACGTGCGCCACGAGTTAGAAGTCAGAACCACCACGCGCGCGAGCAGATCGACTTCGCCGGCGCCACCGTATATGCAGGCACGTACCTGGGTTCCTGACGGTGCCTCGTACGGCGTACCCCTTCTCGAGCAGGAGCTTGACGATCCACGACCCGATGTAGCCGCCGGCGCCGGTCACGCACACCGTCTGCCCGTGCCCCGTGGCCTCGCCGCCGACGGTCATGCTGGCTCCTGTCCGGCGCGGCGCGGTGCGGCACAAAGATCTCCCCTCCGGTCGGTTAGGTGAATGAATAGATGTGTTGGCGATATCAACTAGTCAGGCAGATGAGAACAACGTATGCGTGGGGAGCGCTGGTCTATCTGCGTGCGTTTGGTACGTACTTATAGAGGAGCACGCGAGTGTTTGGTGGTGGACTTGACAGACAAAAATCTGACGTCTCCGGCTGGTAAATCAGATGAGATCTCCTTTCTCTTTCCCTCACTCGCAGGGCTTTACCAGAAGGTATCCAATACTTTTGACGATGTTTTCGTTCATTCATGGTGTTGACACGGTGTAGACTCCGGGTGCACGTTTTTGGACCGAGCAGGTTGCGGTGCGGCCCGGGTACATTTGCGCCGGATGCATTTGGGTTCGGGGCAAACGTGTTTTTGTTTTTTTTATATAGAGAGAGATTGGGCAAACGTGTTAGGGAAATGGTGAGTAGAGTCCTTGATTGATTTTTGATGGTTCTAAAAAGATGGTTATAATAACCATAAAAAAGATGGTTATAATAACATTGTATTTTTAGAAGATGGTAACCTTGTTTGATTGAGCCACTTTGGAATGTTTTATTGCCCTTTTTTGCGACTCATGTTTTAGAATGCTTGGTTAGCATGCATATTTACAATATAATCGGCAGAAAGGATAGTGTTAAGGGAACGGAAAAGGTATATTGTTTATAGTGGTAGTATATAATTTATTTATGCTGGTAGGTTCAGTGTGTTTATCTGAGGGTGTTTTAGAAGCCGTGTAGTAGATTATAATTTGTAAAGCTTCAATCATGGTAGCTTATAATCAAGTTCAACACGGCATTCAAAAATTCTTGTCCATCTCATGGCGCACATCGCGACATTTTGTATATGTAACTAAAGGTTAACATCGTTATCTTTGAACAATGCTGCTATGCACACGATGCCGTGTGAACGATTTTTGCACGACAGCCCACATTAGTCCGTTCGTGTATTCCATAAGGCGCGTGCATACGGTTGGATCAGCCATCATGCATCCGTCGTGCATGTATGCGTCGTCCATGCAGCAGTTTCGATCTTTGAATGTGTATCCGCGAATAGAAATGTGACAGGCTCAACACCAAGTCCAACCTTCATCAGAAAATACTCCGGCCCGACCCAGCGTGCCCTACGTGCATGGCCCATGCAGAAGACCGGGTACACTTACTTGCCCGATGCCCGACAGCTGCACGCATCTGGCGGTCCATTGGTATCAAACCCTCTGTCTTCCCCTTCGAACAGATCTGGAATCAACACCACCAATTAGAATCGCAAACTGCAAACACACGCACGACCTTCGTGCTACTTATAGTGCTTTGGGAAATCTGGGGTGCCTGGAATGCCAAAGTTTCCAAACAGATAGAATACACCCCCCACGCATGTAATTCAAAACATTGTTGACAATCTCACCCTTTTGACAAACCGTGTGAAAAGATCGGACGAAAAATCCCTTGCTAGAATGTAGCGGTACCATCTCACCTCTCGCTAGTTTGCGAGCTTTGTGAGTTTTGAAAACAAAAAGTATGCACCCTACCACCTAGTTCTATTGCACCGAAAACCCATATGCATGGTTCCGCCCTAATAGCCTATAAGACTCTAGCCTCACTCACCCACATCTCTCCTTTCACGGCGTTGTGGTCATTGCTTCTAATCAGACTATCGCAATTCCCACCAACATCACCATCCTTCTGCGTGAGTCCCCTTTTGCTTTTAGGTAAGTCTAGGTTAATTATATTGAGTAGATCTTACTCTCATAAACTTTCTAATCGTTTTGGTAGGCATCAATAAAAAGGATGTGTAATTTGCAATTAGTGTATAGCCCTTGCGGCTATCAAGCCGGTAGTAATTCCTCTTATTGTCGGATAAAAAGTATCTCAATATAGTTTCTAGATCATGAACTCACTGTGTTGAAAGCTTTGGGTTGATCTTTTCGTTTCGGTCTTATATATTGAGCCTAGAATTGATTTTTAAAGTTAAATAACCAATTTCTCCATATTTTTTGGGTCAATATATCAAAAGAAAGTTAAACCCGCTAGTTAATTAAGCTCTGTATACTCTAACTGAATTAGGTTTGCAATAGATAGTTTTGCAAAAAAAATCCTTACACTGAGCTAGAACTCGATTTTTTAATTTCCTCAGCCAAAGAGAAATTTAATTTAAATTTTAAGACATATGGGTTCCTCTTTTTATGATTTTCTATTATTTGTATATATTAGCTAGTTTAGTAGTTTTTTTTGACAAAGGTAAGTTCTTGATTTGTTGCTTTTAACAACATTGAAAAAAAAAACAGTAGATTCCTACACACACACCTCCATTAACGATTTCTTGCTATCTGGGATCACAGTTCACTTGTGAAAAGTAAGCTTTCGCGGAAAAGATGCTCCATTTGCCGGTTCACACCGACTGGCTTGCACACAAAAGCAAAGAAGT
Source organism: Aegilops bicornis (assembly GCA_021605145.1). Classification (NCBI taxonomy): domain Eukaryota; kingdom Viridiplantae; phylum Streptophyta; class Magnoliopsida; order Poales; family Poaceae; genus Aegilops; species Aegilops bicornis. The sequence goes on from CM038675.1 coordinate 153,841,964, forward strand.
GAAAATTCCGCGGTAAACTCTCCTATTTTTCTTCGACGAACACAAGTCTCGTGGCTGTACAATTTCCACAGCATGTCTCAGTCGTCAAGCTAGCAAAATATGACCATGCCAACAACGGCTATCACCATCACTAACCAGTGACCACCAGTGAATCTCGCGTATGTTGCAGCATAGCTTTGGACAGTAGTGGGCGAGCGTGTGCATGATCCATGATGATGTTTCTGGGAAGATGATTATAAAACTCGTTTTATTGAACCAATTTGGAATGTTTCGCACCACTTATGTCGTCGACATGCTCCAGTGTTTATAGTCGTCGCTAGGTGGTATATGGACCTGGTTGTAATTTTTATTATCTTAGAGTTCTTTTACTGCCATGGTTGATGAATAGATTGAAAATTCTCTCGCGTAGTAGAGAGCATGTTTTACAATATATTATGTGAAGAAAATGAGTCTAAAATCACATGTTCAGAAGTAACAAGGAAACTGGGAAGACATGCTTTGTTTCTAGAAGCCACAAAGATTATAATTTCGAGTGGTATATGTTCAACGTGACATTTTGAAAGTTATCCCGTGTCCATCTTTTTTTTAATGAACCGGAAACCTAGTATTTTAATTAATATTAGAAGAGAGTATCCATGTAGAGAAGTGGATCCTACACCTGAGTTTAGTTGGAAGTCTAGGGTGCCGCTACAATGTAGATTCTTTGTTTGGTTGGCTTTGCGTGATTGGTGCTGGACATCGGACAAGCTCACTCGGAGGGGACTGCCTCATCAAGACAAGTGTCCCTTGTGTGTGCATCATGACAAAACCATAAATCACCTCCTACTCGACTGCCCGTTCGCCAAAGATGTTTGAATGAATGTTTGCGGGGCTCTAGGCAAGCCGGTCTGGATTCCAACAATAAATGATACACCTAGAGAGTGGTGCGTCAGCAAGCAAGATGATGGCCATAGCATAAAGGACATCCGGGCCATTGCAATTCTAGTGATCTGGGTCTTGTGGAAACACCGAAATGATATAGTTTTTAGGGGGCTGGGCCATCGAAGTCCCATGTGGAGTGGTCATAGAAAGAGAGGGGAGAATCTAGAGGCACGCAAGCCTACTAGAAGGAGAGCTCGATCCTTTTTTTGGTAGGGTCGCAATGCGGGTGAACGGGAGAGGTTACGATAGACTTAGAGATGGATGTGGGTGCTTTGCATCTAATTGTAAGCTTCACATTGTGGACGGGTGTCTTCCCTACTTCCTTCTTTAATATATGATACGTACACGCGTGTGTATTCAAGAAAAAGAAGAGAGCATCAATTACAAGAGTTACTACCGATGTGTGCACAAGTGACCCGCCTAACTGAATGTGTTCTAGTTCCCAGGATTATATGTCGTTTGTCCCGCCTTGCGTGCTGCCAACTTCCAAAGACGGAATCCTAGACATTTTGTGTATATAATTTAAATTTAGCATTGTCATCTTTGGTTGTGAATGCCCGGATGGAAGTGTGGGAGGTGACCTTACCACCCAATCTTTTGTTACATCGAAACCCATATGTGCAATTGAGCCCTAAGAATCCATAACCCGCTCTTCCCCACCGCCGGTCTCCTTTTTTATGTTTTGTACCGTTTTGTTAGCATGTTTAAAATATATAAAGCATATTCGGTGACCACATAGATATACTATCGTGGTAAGTTCATGTTTCATCCGAGCGTATTTTAGAGCCCACATAGAGTATAGTTTGTAAAATTTTAGCATTTTTGCTCTTCCTCCAGTTCGGCTTACAAAGCTTCGTCTTCCAGCCTTGAGTTCACAGCGGTGGTTCAGGAATGTTTGAACTCGTGGGCGCCTTTGGATGTGAAAATCTTCATTTGGCTTGTGTTGCACGACCATCTCTGGACAGCGGATCGTCTAGTCCATCTCTTGTTGCCGCATCTAGACCATTGCAAGCTTTGCAACGGTCTCTGGATGATGTGGAGCACATGTCGTTTCGGTGCACCTACTCTTGACGGTTATGGGTAGCTATCCTTAGACCCGTGCAACTGGTTTAGGTTCACTCCGACCAACAATGCTTCTCTGGCGGAATGGTGTCCTTTGCTTTCATTGGCGATACACGTCGGTAGGATTTGAACATGGTAGTTAGACGAATCCGAGCGGAGCTACTACTCTAGAGGATGGCAAGAGGGTGCAGAGTGAGTGGTGAGCGATAAGTTTCCTTTTATCGTGGTGCTAGGGAACCGCATGTGGTTGCCTAGTTTGTACATGAACATGGTTTTCTTCTCATTCTTAATGCAAAAGGAACACAATTCTTTTCCATGGTCTTGTTAATTTTTTCACAACGTACTTTTTCACAGAAGGTTATGAGGTCTCTCCCATCATCGACATTGTAATCACTACTTTTTGACTAGACTATCGCCATTCCCGACTACTTCTCTTCCCTTCGTTTTCAGGTAAGTGTAGGTTATAGGAATGCAATGTATCTTAGTCCTGATCATCTTGGTAGTCGTCAATACAAGGGATACATTATGCAATTTATGAACAACCCTCACCCCTTGCGGCTATGAAGCCGCTACTAGATTCCATTGTTGTCCGATAAGAAGAATCTTAGGTATAGTCTCTCGAAACGGGCTTTCGCCTTGCTATATTGATATAGTAACCGCACGGTACAAGTGCTGGAGTCTCAGTACAAGCAAGCCCAAACAAAACAAAAGAGAAATAACAAAGAAACTAATGTCAACAATGTCATATCAATGAAAACGATGATGGCCCGCAACCGCTGCGCCCTCCGGAGAATTCTCACCACGCTCCTAGCACTCCGAAACGTCACATACCAAGCAACACCTTAAAGAAGGAAAGCGACAACGATGATCATGCTGCCTAGACTGGTCCTAGGGTTTCCCACGATACGCGGAGGGGCGTGGGGAAGGAGTACACCTAATCCCCTTCAAGAAGGCGCACAGCGTAGGTGCCGGCCTAGCCAACAGGGATTTCTCCCGACCGCCGAACAACCACGACCCCTGACCATCCATTGCGCTGAAGGAAATATGTCCTAGAGGCAATTATTAAGTTATTATTTTATATTTCCTTATTCATGATAAAGGTTTATTATTCATGCTAGAATTGTATTGATCGGTAACTTAAATACATGTGTGAATACATAAACAAATACCATGTCCCTACTAAGCCTCTACTAGACTAGCTCAATGATCAAAGATGGTTAAGGTTTTCTAACCATGGACATGTGTTGTCATTTGATAACGGGATCACATCATTAGGAGAATGATGTAATGAACAAGACCCACCCGTTAGCTTAGAATAATGATCGTTCAGTTTGTTGCTATTGCTTTCTTCATGTCAAATACATATTCCTGACTATGAGATTATGCAACTCCCGGATACCGGAGGAATACCTTGTGTTCTATCAAACGTCACAACATAACTGGGTGATCATAAAGATGCTCTATAGGTATCTCCGAAGGTGTTTGTTGAGTTGGCATAGATCGAGATTAGGATTTGTCACTCCAAGTATCAGAGAGCTATCTCTGGGCCCTCTCGGTAATAGACATCATAAGCTTGCAAGAAAATGACTAAGGAGTTAGTCGCGAGGTGATGTATTACGGAACGAGTAAAGAGACTTGACGTAACGAGATTGAACTAGGTATGAAGATACCAACGATCGAATCTCGGGCAAGTAACATACCGATAGACAAAGGAAATTACGTATGTTGTCATAACGGTTTGACCGATAAAGATCTTCGTTGAATATGTAGGAGCCAATATGGGCATCCAGGTTTCGCTATTGGTTATTGACCAGAGAGGTGTCTCGGTCATGTCTACATAGTTCTCAAACCCGTAGGGTCCGCACGGTTAACGTTCGTTGACGATATAATGTTATATGAGTTATATGTTTTGGTGACCGAATGTTGTTCGGAGTCCCAGATGAGATCACAGACATGACGAGGAGTCTCGAAATGGTGGAGAGGTAAAGATTGAGATATAGTACGATGGTATTTGGACACCGGAAGTGTTTCGGGATGTACTGGGAAGAAATCGGGTCACCGAAAGGGGTTCCGGGCACCCCCGGCATGTAGATGGGCTTAATGGGCCAAGGGAGGGACAGACCAGCCCACAGGGGGCTGGTGCGCCCCTTTCCCTAGCCAAACATCCCTTGGGAAGGAAAAGGGGGAGGTCTAGCCCCTCCTGGCTTTCCCTTTCATGGGATAAAGGAAAGGGGGACGCCACCCACCCATGTCTTTCCCCAGCTCATATACATGGCAGGGGGGCGCCACCTTGGGAGAGACCCCAAGTAGGATTCCTCCTACTTGGGCGCCCCCCTTGGCTGCTCCTCCCTCCCTCCCACTTATATATATGTGAGAGGGGGGCGCCTAGCACACACCAAACAATTGCCTAGTCGTGTGCGGCACCCCCCTCCACCGTTTTACACCCCGGTCATTTTTCGTAGTGCTTAGGTGAAGCCCTGTGGAGATCACTTCACCATCACTGTCACCACGCCATTGTGCTGACGGAACTCATCTACTACCTCGACTCTTGCTGGATCAAGAAGGCGAGGGACGTCACCGAGCTGAACGTGTGAAGAACACGGAGGTGTCGTGCATTCGGTACTTGATCGGTTGAAGCGCGAAGAAGTTCGACTACATCAAGCGTGTTGTGAAACGCTTCCGCTTACTGTCTACGAGGGTACGTAGACACACTCTCTCCCTAGTTGCTATGCATCTCCATGGATAGATCATTGCGTGTGCGTAGAAATTTTTTGTTTTCCATGCAACGATTCCCAACAGTGGCATCATGAGCCAGGTCTATGCATAGATGATATGCACGAGTAGAACACAAAGAGTTATGGGCGGTGATAGTCATACTGCTTACCACCAACCTCTTATTTTGATTCGGCGGTATTGTGGGATGAAGCGGCCAGGACCAACCTTACATGTCCACGCACATGAGACCGGTTCCACCGACAGACATGCAACTAGTTTTGCATAAAGGTGGTTGGAGGGTGTCTGTTTCTCCTACTTTAGTTGAATCAAATTTGACTGCTGCCGGTCTTTGAAGAAGGTTAAAACAACAAACTTGACGAAAAACCATTGTGGTTTGATGCGTAGGTAAGAACAGTTCTTGCTAGAAGTCCGTAGCAGCCACGTAAAACTTGCAACAACAAAGTAGAGGATGTCTAACTTGTTTTTGCAGGGCATGTTGTGATGTGATATGGTCAAGGCATGATGTGATATGCGTTATTGTATGAGATGATCATGTTTTGTAAAATTTATCAGCAACCGTCTGGAGCCTTATGGTTGTCTCTTTATTGTATGAAATGCAAACGCCATGTAATTGCTTTAGTTTATCACTATGCGTTAGCGGTAGTTGTAGAAGCAATAGTTGGCGAGATGACCACGATGCAACGATGGAGATCAAGGTGTCGAGCCGGTTACGATGGAGATCATGACGATGCTTTGGAGATGGAGATCAAAAGCACAAGATGATGATGGCCATATCATGTCACATATTTTGATTGCATGTGATGTTTATCTTTTATGCATCTTATTTTGCTTAGTACGGCGGTAGCATTATAAGATGATCCCTTAACTAAATTTCAAGGTAAAAGTGTTCTCCCCGAGTATGCACCGTTGCTACAGTTCATCGTGTTGAGACACCAAGTGATGATCGGGTGTGATAGACTCTACGTTCACATACAACGGGTGCAAGACAGTTTTGCACATGTGGAATACTTGGGTTAGACTTGACGGGCCTAGCATGTACAGACATGGTTTTGGAACACTGGAGACCGAAAGGTCGAACGTGAATCATATAGTAGATATGATCAACATAGAGATGTTCACCATTGATGACTACCCCAGCTCATGTGATTATCGGACATGGGTTAGTTGATTTGGATCATGTATCACGTAGATGACTTGAGGGATGTCTATTTAAGTGGGATTTTTTAAGTAATTTGATTAATTGAACTTAATTTATCATGAACTTAGTCCTGATAGTATTTGCAAATTATGTTGTAGATCAATATCTCGCGTTGTAGCTCCCCTATGTTTTGATATATTCCTAGAGAAAAATAAGTTGAAAGATGATAGTAGCAATGATGCAGACTGGGTCCGTGATATAAGGATTATCCTCATTGCTACATAGAAGAATTATGTCCTTGTTGTACCACTAGGTGACAGACCTGTTGCAGGAGAAGATATAGATGTTTTGAACGTTTGGCAAGCTCGATATGATTACTACTTAATAGTTTAGTGCGCCATGCTTTAGGGCTTAGAATTGGGACTTCAAAAAGTTTTGAACGCCACGGAGCATATGTGATGTCCTAAGAGCTGAAATTGGTACTTCAGACTCATGCCCATGTCGAGAGGTATGAGACCTCTGACAAGTACTTTGCCTACAAGATGGAGGAGAATGGCTCAACCAGTGAGCATGTGCTCAGAATGTCTGGGTACTACAATCGCTTGAATCAAGTGGGAGTTGATCTTCTAGATAAGATAGTGACTGATAGAATTCTCTAGTCACTATCACCAAGCTACTAGAACTTCATGATGAACTATAATATGCAAGGGATGATGACAACGATTCCCGAGCTCTTCACAATGCTTAAATCGACGAAGGTAGAAATCAAGAAAGAGCATCAAGTGTTGATGATTAACAAGACCACTAGTTTCAATAAAAAGGGCAAGGGGAAGAAAGGGAACTTCAAGAAGAATGGCAAGCAAGTTGCCACTCCTGGGAAGAAGCCCAAAGTTGGACCCAAGCCTAAAACTGAGTGATTCTACTACAAAGGGAATGGTCACTGGAAGCGGAACTGCCCCAGATACTTGGCGGATAACAAGGATGTCAAAGTGAACAAAGGTATATTTGATATACATGTTATTGATGTGTACTGTACTAGTGTTTATAGCAACTGTTGGGGAACGTAGTATTTCAAAATTTTCCTACGATCACGCAAGATCTATCTAGGAGATGCATAGCAACGAGAGGGGGAGAGCATCTTCATACCCTTGAAGATCGCAAAGCGGAAGCGTTTATCAACGCGGTTGATGTAGTCGTACACCTTCATGATCCGTCCTGATCAAGTACCGAACGTATGGCACCTCCGTGTTCAGCACACGTTCAGCTCGATGACGTCCTCGCCTTCTTGATCCAGCAAGACGGGTGAAGTAGTAGATGAGTTCCGGCAGCACAACAACGTGGTGATGGTGTTGGTGAAGAATAGTCTCGGCAGGGCTTCGCCAAGCACTACGAAAACTATGACAGAGGATAAACTAGAGGGGACGGGGTTGCCGGCACACGGCTTGGTGATTCTTGATGTGTTCCAGGTGCTAGCCCTGCCCCTCTATTTATATGTTGAGCCCTAGGGTCGAAACTTGGAGTAAAAGCCTCCTCAAAGTCGGTTTTGCCCGCAAGGAAGAGTCCTTCTCGGACTTCCAGGACCAGACACCACGGTCCTTGGCGTCTGGCCCAGACACCATGGGCTTCGGCGTCTGGCCCAGTGCCAGACGCCAGGGTCTCCGGCGTTTGGCCCCCTGGCCTCCGCAAAACTCCTTTTGCACCGACCTAAAGCCCCGTGGGCTTCACCCCTTGGCCGAACCATATCATCCTATATATCAATCTTTACCTCTGGACCATTCCAGAGCTCCTTGTCATGTCCATGATCTCATCCGGGACTCCGAACAACATTCGGTCACCAACATACATAACTCATATAATACTATATTGTCAACGAACGTTAAGCGTGCGGAGCATACGGGTTTGAGAACTATGTAGACATGACCGAGACACCTCTCTGGTCAATAACCAATAGCGGAAACTGGATGCCCATATTGGCTCCTACATATTCTACGAAGATCTTTGTCGGTGGAACCTTATGACAACATACGTAATTCCCTTTGTCATCGGTATGTTACTTGCCCGGGATTCGATCGTCGGTATCTTAATACCTAGTTCAATCTCGTTACCCGCAAGTCTCTTTACTCGTTCCGTAATACATCATCTCGCAACTAACTCATTAGTCACATTGTTTGCAAGGCTTCTTATGATGTGCATTACCGAGAGGGCCCAGAAATACCTCTCCGATACTCGGAGTGACAAATCCTAATCTCGATTCACGCCAACCCAACAAGACACCTTCGGAGATACCTGTAGAGCATCTTTATAATCACCCAGTTACATTGTGACGTTTTATAGCACACAAGGCATTCCTTCGGTATCTGGGAGTTGCATGATCTCATAGTCAAAGGAATATGTATTTTACATACATGAAAGCAATAGCAATAAAACTAAACGATCAACATGCTAAGCTAACGGATGGGTCTTGTCCATCATTCTCTAATGATGTGATCTTGTTCATCAAACTGACAACACAAGTCTATGGTCAGGAAACTTAACCATCTTTGATTAACGAGCTAGTCAAGTAGAGGCATACTAGGGACACTCCGTTTTGTCTATGTATTCACACATGTACTAAGTTTCCGGTTAATACAATTCTAGCATGAATAGTAAACATTTATCATGATGTAAGGAAATAAAATAATAACTTTATTATTGCCTCTAGGGCATATTTTCTTCAGTCTCCCACTAGCACTAGAGTCAATAATCTAGTTCACATCGCCATGTGATTTAACACCAATAGTTCACATCTTTATATGATTAACACCCATAGTTCACATCGCCATGTGACCAACACCCGAAGGGTTTACAAGAGTCAATAATCTAGTTCACATCGCTATGTGATTAACACCCAAAGAGCACTAAGTTGTGATCATGTTTTGCTTGTGAGAGAAGTTTAGTCAACGGGTCTGCCACATTCAGATCCATATGTATTTTGCAAATTTCTATGTCTACAATGCTATGCACGGAGCTATGATGTATAATACACAACCTTCTTCTTGTAGACGTTGTTGGGCCTGCAAGTGCACAGGTTTGTAGGACAGTAGCAAATTTCCCTCAAGTGGATGACCTAAGGTTTATCAATATGTGGGAGGCGTAAGATGAAGATGGTCTCTCTCAAACAACCCTGCAACCAAATAACAAAGAGTCTCTTGTGTCCCCAACACAACCAATACAATGGTAAATTGTATAGGTGCACTAGTTCGACGAAGAGATGGTGATACAAGTGCAATATGGATGGTAGATATAGGTTTTTGTAATCTGAAAATATAAAAACAGCAAGGTAACTAATGATAAAAGTGAGCGTAAACGGTATTGCAATGATAGAAACAAGGCCTAGGGTTCATACTTTCACTAGTGCAAGTTCTCTCAACAATAATAACATAGATAGATCATATAACAATCCCTCAACGTGCAACAAAGAGTCACTCCAAAGCCACTAATAGCGGAGAACAAACGTAGAGATTATGGTAGGGTACGAAACCACCTCAAAGTTATTCTTCGGATCGATCTATTAAAGATTTCGTACTAGAATAACACCTTAAGACACAAATCAACCAAAACCCTAATGTCACCTAGATACTCCATTGTCACCTCAAGTATCCGTGGGCATGATTTATACGATATGCATCACACAATCTCAGATTCATCCAACCAACACAAAGTACTTCAAAGAGTGCCCCAAAGTTTCTACCGGAGAGTCAAGAAAACGTGTGCCAACCCCTATGCATAGGTTCATGGGCGGAACCCGCAAGTTGGTCACCAAAACATATATCAAGTGCCACGTGATATCCCATTGTCACCACAGATAAACACGACAAGATATACATCAAGTGTTCTCAAAGTAAAGACTCAATCCGATAAGATAACTTCAAAGGGGAGACTCAATTCATCACAAGAGAGTAGAGGGGGAGAAACATCATAAGATCCAACTATAATAGCAAAGCTCGCGATACATCAAGATCGTGCCATAGAGGGAACACGAGAGACAAAGATCAAACACATAGCTACTGGTACATACGCTCAGCCCCGAGGGTGAACTACTCCCTCCTCGTCATGGAGAGCGCCGGGATGATGAAGATGGCCATCGGTGATGGATTCCCCTCCGGCAGGTGCTTAACGGGCTCCCGAGAGGTTTTTGGTGGCTCTGAGATGCTTGTGGCGGCGGAACTCCCGATCTATCTTCTCCGTGGATGTTTTTAGGGTACGTGGGACTATATAGGCGAAAGAAGTCGGTCGGGAGGTGCTCGAGGGGTCCACGAGACAGGGGCCGCGCCCTGTAGGGGGGGGGGGCGCCCCCTATCTCCTGGGCTCCTCGAGGATCTTCTGACTTGATCTCCAAGCCTCCAGGATGATATTCTTCCCAAAAATTACGCTGCCGAAGGTTTCATTCTGTTTGCACTCCGTTTGATATTCCTTTTCCTCGAAATACTGAAACAGGCAATAAAACAACAATATGGGCTGGGCCTCCGGTTAATAGGTTAGTCCCAAAAGTAATATAAAAGTGTATAATAAAGCCCATAATCATTCAAAACGAGTAATATAATAGCATGGAACAATCAAAAATTATAGATACGTTGGAGACGTATCAAGCATCCCCAAGCTTAATTCCTGCTCGTCCTCGAGTAGGTAAATGATAAAACCGAATTTTGATGTGGAATGCTACCTAGCATAATTTCAATGTAATTCTTCTTAATTGTGGTATGAATATTCAGATCCGAAAGATTCAAGACAAAAGTTTAATATTGACATAAAAATAATAATACTTCAAGCATACTAACAAAGCAATCATGTCTTCTCAAAATAACATGGCCAAAGAAAGTTATCCCTACAAAATCATATAGTCTGGCTATGCTCTATCTTCACCACACAAAGTATTTAAATCATGCACAACCCCGATGACAAGCCAAACAATTGTTTCATACTTTTGACATTCTCAAACTTTTTCAATCTTCACGCAATACATGAGCGTGAGCCATGGATATAACACTATGGGTGGAATAGAAGGGTGGTTGTGGAGAAGACAAAAAGGGAGAAAAATAGTCTCACATCAACTAGGCGTATCAACGGGCTATGGAGATGACCATCAATAGATATCAATGTGAGTGAGTAGGGATTGCCATGCAACGGATGCACTAGAGCTATAAGTATATGAAAGTTCAACAAGACAAACTAAGTGGGTGTGCATCCAACTCGCTTGCTCACGAACACCTAGGGCATTTTGAGGAAGCCCATCATTGGAATATACAAGCCAAGTTCTATAATGAAAATTCTCACTAGTATATGAAAGTGACAACATAGGAGACTCTCTATCATGAAGATCATGGTGCTACTTTGAAGCACAAGTGTGGTAAGAGGATAGTAGCATTGTCCCTTCTCTCTTTTTCTCTTTTTTTTGTTTTATTTTTTTATTTTTTTATTTGGGCCTTTTCTTTTTTTTTATGGCCTCTTTTTTTCTTTTTTTTTGTCTGGAGTCTCTTCCCGACTTGTGGGGGAATCATAGTCTCCATCATCCTTTCCTCACTGGGACAATGCTCTAAAAAATGATGATCATCACACTTTTATTTTCTTACAACTCAAAAATTACAACTCGATTCTTAGAACAAAATATGACTCTATATGAATGCCTCCGGCGGTGTACCGGGATGTGCAATGACTCATGAGTGACATGTATGAAATAATTATGAACGGTGGCTTTGCCACAAATACGATGCCAACTACATGATCATGCAAAGCAATATGACAATGATGGAGCGTGTCATAAAAAAACGGAACGGTGGAAAGTTGCATGGCAATATACCTCGGAATGTCTATGGAAATGCCATGATAGGCAGGTATGGTGGCTGTTTTGAGGAAGATATATGGTGGGTGTATGATACCGGCGAAAGGTGCGCGGTATTAGAGAGGCTAGCAATGGTGGAAGGAAGAAGAGTGCGTATAATCCATGGACTCAACATTAGTCATGAAGAACTCATATACTTATTGCAAAAATCTACAAGTTATCAAAGCAAAGTATTACGCGATGCTCCAAGGGGGATAGATTGGTAGGAAAAGACCATCGCTCGTCCCCGACCGCCACTCATAAGGAAGACAATCAATAAATAAATCATGCTCCGACTTCATCACATAACGGTTCACCATACGTGCATGCTACGGGAATTGCAAACTTTAACACAAGTATCTCTCAAATTCACAACTACTCAACTAGCATGACTCTAATATCACTACTTCCATATCTCAGAACAATCATCAAGCATCAAACTTCTCTTAGTATTCAACACACTCATAAGAAAGTTTTTACTATTTCTGAATACCTAGCATATTAAGATTATTTAAGAAAATTACCATGCTATTTAAGACTCTCAAAATAATATAAGTGAGTTCATCTATTTCTTCAAAATAAAACCACCACTGTGCTCTAAAATATATAAGTGAAGTACTAGAGTAAATGACAAACTACTCCGAAAGATATAAGTGAAGATCAATGAGTAGTTGAATAATTATACAACTATGTGAAGACTCTCTAACATTTAAGAATTTCAGATCTTGGTATTGTATTTAAACAGCAAGCAAAACAAAATAAAATGACATTGCAAGGATAACACAACTCATGTGAAGAAGCAAAAACTTAGGCTCAACCGATACTAACCGATAGTTGTTGAAGAAGAAAGGTAGGATGCCTACCGGGGCATCCCCAAGCTTAGATGCTTGAGACTTCTTGAAATATTATCTTGGGGTGCCTTGGGAATCCCCAAGCTTGAACTTTTGTGTCTCCTTAATTCCTCTCATATCATGGTTTCTCTTTTTATCAAAAGCTTCATTCACAACAAACTCAACAAGAACTCGTGAGATAGGTTAGTATAAACCAATGCAAAACCTTATCATTTTCTACTGTAAAAAATCACTAACATTATTATTCAACATTGCATACTAAACGCCTCTGCATATTTAATACTCCTATCCTTAAATAGAATCATTAAACAAGCAAACATATGCAAACAATGCAAACATAACAGAAATCTGCCAAAACAGTACAGTCTGTAAAGAATGCAAGAGTATTAATACTTCCCTGACTCAAAAAATTATGAACTAAAATTCCCACTGTAATAAATTTATCAGAGCTCAATATGCAAAAAGATTCAACATTATACTACTCTCTGACTTTTCTAGGGAATTTTTGCAACAGCGGTAAACTTTCTGTTTTCAAACAGCAACATGTATACTAGCAAAATAAGCATGGCAAAGGCTATCCTTGACATTTTTATTGGAACTAAAGATGCAAAAAATTATTATAAATAACATCAAGCAAAAACTAACAAGATAAAATGACGCTCCAAGCAAAACACATATCATGTGGTGAATAAAAATATAGCTCCAAGTAAAGTTACCGATGAACGAAGACGAAAGAGGGGATGCCTTCCGGGGCATCCCCAAGCTTGGGCTTTTGGCTACTCTTGAATATTACCTTGGGGTGCCTTGGGCATCCCCAAGCTTAGGCTCTTGCCACTCCTTATTCCATAGTCCATTGAATCTTTACCCAAAACTTGAAAACTTCACAACACAAAACTTAATAGAAACCTCGTGAGCTCCGTTAGCGAAAGAAAACAAAACACCACTTCAAGGTACTGTAATGAACTCATTCTTTATTTATATTTATGTTAAATCTACTGTATTCCAACTTCTCTATGGTTTATAAACTATTTTACTAGCCATAGAGTCATCAAAAGAAGCAAACAACACACGAAAAACAGAATCTGTCAAAAACAGAACAGTCTGTAGTAATCGGTAACTAACGCAAACTTCTGGAACTCCTAAAATTCTACCAAAATAGGAAGTCCTAGGCATTTTGTCTATTGATCTACAGTAAAAAGAATCAACTCAAAAGCACTTTTCTGTGATTTACTGAATTTTTTCTTGTGCGCGCAAAGTTTCTGTTTTTCAGCAGAATCAAATTAACTATCACCATAGGTTATCTTATAGGTCTTACTTGGCACTTTATTTAAACAAAAGCTATAAAACATGATTAATACAGTAGCATAATCATGTGGACACACAAAAACAGTAAGGGTAAATTTTGTGTTGTCTCCCAACAAGCGCTTTTCTTTAATGCCTTTCTAGCTAGGCATGATGATGCTCACATAAAAGATAAGAATTGAAACATAAAGAGAGCATCATGAAGAATATGTCTAGCACATTTAAGCCTAACCCACTTCCTATGCATAGGGATTTTTTGAGCAAACAACTTATGGGAACAATGATCAACTAGCATAGGAAGGTAAAACAAGCATAAGTTCAAAAATTGAAGCACATAGAGAGAAAACTTGACATTATTGCAACTCCTACAAGCATATGTTCCTCCCTCATAATAATTTTCAGTAGGATCATTAATTAATTCAACAATATAACCAGCACCTAAAGCATTCTTTTCATGATCTACTAGCATAGAAAATTTACTACTCTCCACATAAGCAAAATTCTTCTCATTCGGAATAGTGGGAGTATCATAAGAGACTTGAACACTAAAAATTGTTTGCACATTAAAAGAGTAATGTTCAGAAAAAGGGTAATCATAATCATGACAAGATTTGTAAATATAATCATCACTACTTTTTATAGCATAAGTTTCATCACAATAATCATCATAAGTAGCAGCTTCGTTCTCATCATAATCGATTGAAACCTCTCCCAAGATAGTGGAATCACTAAATAAAGTTGACACTCTTCCGAACCCACTTTCATATTCATCACAATAAAATTCAACATCCTCCAAAATAGTGGGATCACTACTTCCTAAAGTTGACACTCTTCCAAACCCACTTTCATCAATATAATCATCATAAGTAGGAGGCATGCTATCATCATAACAACTTTGCATATCAAAACTTGGGATGCTAAAAATATCATCTTCATTAAACATAGCATCCCCAAGCTTGGGACAAACATTAATTTCAGCATATATATTCTCAAATATTTCATCCTCATCAAACATAGCTTCCCCAAGCTTGGGCTCTTTCATATCATAAGCATAATCACTCTCATCATTAAAAATATGGATAGCACCAATAGTAAAGCAATTATCATCATCACAATGAGTAGTAGGAGCAACATCATTTGGGAGGGATACCTTTCTACCTTTGTTGCTCCTTCTTTTCCTTTTCTTCTTCACATTATATGTAGGTTCAACCTTCCTCTTTGAGCTCCTTATTGAAGAGATTGGTAGAATAGAAAGCTCCTCCTCGTTACCTGATTCATCATAAGAAATAATAGGAGGAGATTGGGAAGTCTCTTCCCTTTCATTAGTATTCTCTTCATCTTCTATTTGCTTCCTTTTCTTTAGGTAATTGGCAATATAAGGATTTTCAATGCAATTCACCGCACAAAACATATAAATATCCTCAGATCAAAATCAAGAAATCTATCAAGATTAAATTTTGGAATACCCTCAGTTATACGTTTAATTTCTTCATACCCCAAAAGAAGACTAAGCTCTTTATGATGCCCAAGGGTAATCAAGTTATCACAATTTTTGGACAGGATTCGATCATGAAACAATTTGCATTGGAGATTTAAATGACCATGTTCATTGCAAAGTTCACAAGGGGCACGAAAAATATTGAATCTTTCAGCACAATCATCAAGCCTTTCTTGTAAACCTTTAGTTTTTAAATACTTATGCCTCTTGCAATATCTATTTTCTCTATTTGGTGTGTCCATGCAAACCCATTCTACTCCACAAAAATCAACATGCTTATAAGAGACATTTTCATCATGACTAGTGTAATCATCATTAGTACTATGGATATTCAAAGAATTCATACTAACAACATTGCAATCATGCTCATCATTCAAAGATTTAGTACCAAGCATTTTAATGCATTCTTCTTCTAGCACTTGAGCACAATTTTCCTTTCCATCAAACTCACGAAAGATATTAAAAAGATGAAGCGTATGAGACAAACTTAACTCCATTGTTTTTGTAATTTTCTTTTATAAACTAAACTAGTGATACAACCAGAAACAAAAAGATTCGATTGCAAGATCTAAAGATATATACCTTCAAGCACTCACCTCCCCGGCAACGGCGCCAGAAAAGAGCTTGATGTCTACTACACAACCTTCTTCTTGTAGACGTTGTTGGGCGTGCAAGTGCACAGGTTTGTAGGACAGTAGCAAATTTCCCTCAAGTGGATGACCTAAGGTTTATCAATATGTGGGAGGCGTAAGATGAAGATGGTCTCTCTCAAACAACCCTGCAACCAAATAACAAAGAGTCTCTTGTGTCCCCAACACAACCAATACAATGGTAAATTGTATAGGTGCACTAGTTCGACGAAGAGATGGTGATACAAGTGCAATATGGATGGTAGATATAGGTTTTTGTAATCTGAAAATATAAAAACAGCAAGGTAACTAATGATAAAAGTGAGCGTAAACGGTATTGCAATGATAGAAACAAGGCCTAGGGTTCATACTTTCACTAGTGCAAGTTCTCTCAACAATAATAACATAGATAGATCATATAACAATCCCTCAACGTGCAACAAAGAGTCACTCCAAAGCCACTAATAGCGGAGAACAAACGTAGAGATTATGGTAGGGTACGAAACCACCTCAAAGTTATTCTTTCGGATCGATCTATTAAAGATTTCGTACTAGAATAACACCTTAAGACACAAATCAACCAAAACCCTAATGTCACCTAGATACTCCATTGTCACCTCAAGTATCCGTGGGCATGATTTATACGATATGCATCACACAATCTCAGATTCATCCAACCAACACAAAGTACTTCAAAGAGTGCCCCAAAGTTTCTACCGGAGAGTCAAGAAAACGTGTGCCAACCCCTATGCATAGGTTCATGGGTGGAACCCGCAAGTTGGTCACCAAAACATACATCAAGTGGCACGTAATATCCCATTGTCACCACAGATAAACACGGCAAGACATACATCAAGTGTTCTCAAAGTAAAGACTCAATCCGATAAGATAACTTCAAAGGGGAAACTCAATTCATCACAAGAGAGTAGAGGGGGAGAAACATCATAAGATCCAACTATAATAGCAAAGCTCGCGATACATCAAGATCGTTCCATAGAGGGAACACGAGAGAGCACGAGAGAGAGATCAAACACATAGCTACTTGGTACATACCCTCATCCCCGAGGGTGAACTACCCCTCCTCGTCATGGAGAGCGCCGGATGATGAAGATGTCCACCGGTGATGGATTCCCCTCCGGCGAGTGCGAAACGGGCTCCCAAGAGGTTTTTGGTGGCTCTGAGAGGCTTGCGGCGGCGGAACTCCCGATCTATCTTCTCCGTGGATGTTTTTAGGTGCACGGGACTATATAGGCGAAAGAAGTCAGTCGGGAGGTGCTCGAGGGGTCCACGAGACAGGGCCGCGCCTGTGGGGCGCCCCTATCTCCTGGGCTCCTCGAGGATCTTCCGACTTGATCTCCAAGCCTCCGTGATGATATTCTTCCCAAAATAACGCTGTCAAGGTTTCATTCCGTTTGGACTCCGTTTGATATTCCTTTTCCTCGAAATACTGAAACAGGAAATAAAACAGCAATATGGGCTGGGCCTCCGATTAATAGGTTAGTCCCAAAAGTAATATAAAATTGTATGATAAAGCCCATAATCATTCAAAACAAGTAATATAATAGCATGGAACAATCAAAAATTATAGATACATTGGAGACGTATCAAGCTACTCTAGCTAAATGCTCCCACTTTCAATATGTATCCTGATTAAGACTCACAGTCATCCAGATCGGTGTTAAAGCTTGCATCGACGTAACTCTTTACGATGAACTCTTTATCACCTCCATAACCGAGAAATATTTCCTTAGTCCTCGAAGGATAATTTTGACCGTTGTCTAGTGATCTACTCCTGGATCACTATTGTACCCCTTTGCCAAACTCATGGCAAGGTATACAATAGGTCTGGTATACAGCATGACATACTTTATAGAACCTATGGCTGAGTCATAGGGAATGACTTTCATTCTCTCTCTATCTTCTGCCGTGGTCGAGTTTTGAGTCTTACTCAACTTCATACCTTACAACTCAGCCAAGAACTCCTTCTTTGACTGATCCATTTTGAACTCCTTCAAAATCTTATCAAGGTATGTACTCATTAAAAGTCATATCAAGCGTCTTGATCTACCTTTATAGATCTTGATGCCCAATATGTAATTAGCTTCACCGAGGTCTTTCTTTAAAAAACTCCTTTCAAACACTCCTTTATACTTTCCAGAAAATTCTACATCATTTCCGATCAACAATATGTCATTCACATATACCTATCAGAAAGGCTGTAGTGCTCCCACTCACTTTCTTGTAAATACAGGCTTCACCGCAAGTCTATATAAAACTATATGCTTTGATCAACTCATCAAAGCATATATTCCAACTCCGAGATGCTTGCACCAGTCCATAGATGGATCGCTGGAGCTTGCATACTTTGTTAGCACCTTTAGGATTGAGAAAACCTTCTGGTTGCATCATAAACAACTCTTCTTTAATAAATCCATTAAGGAATACAGTTTTGACATCCATTTGCCAGATTTCATAAAATGTGGCAATTGCTAACATGATTCGGACAAACTTTAAGCATTGATACGAGTGAGAAAATCTCATCGTAGTCAACACCTTGAACTTTATCAAAAACCTTTTGCTAGAAGTCGAGCTTTGTAGATAGTAACACTACTATCAGCATCCGTCTTCCTCTTGAAAATTCATTTATTCTCAATGGCTTGCCGATCATCGGGCAAGTCCACCAAAGTCCACACTTTGTTCTCATACATGGATTCTATCTCGGATTTCAGGGCCTCAAGCCATCTATCGGAATCTGGGCTCATCATCGCTTCCTCATAGTTCGTAGGTTCATCATGGTCTAGCAACCTGACTTTCAGAACAGGATTACCGTACCACTCTGGTGGGGATCGTACTCTGGTTGACCTACGAGTTCAGTAGTAACTTGATCTGAAGTTTCATGATCATCATC
Source organism: Aegilops bicornis (assembly GCA_021605145.1). Taxonomy (NCBI): domain Eukaryota; kingdom Viridiplantae; phylum Streptophyta; class Magnoliopsida; order Poales; family Poaceae; genus Aegilops; species Aegilops bicornis. Next base: position 153,860,866 of record CM038675.1, read on the forward strand.
ATTAACTTCCTCACTAATTGGTGTAGGCATTGCTGGAACTAATTTTAGTGATGAGCTACTTTCCAATTCGAGAGAAGGTACAATTACCTCATCAAGTTCTACTTTCCTCCCACTCACTTATTTCGAGAGAAACTCCTTCTCTAGAAAGGATCCACTCTTAGAAACAAAGATCTTGCCTTCGGATATGTGATAGAAGGTGTACCCAACAGTTTCTTTTGGGTATCCTATGAGGACACACTTCTCCGATTTAGGTTTGAGATTATCAGGCTGAAACTTTTTCACATAAGCATCGCAGCCCCAAACTTTAAGAAACAACAGCTTAGGTTTCTTGATAAACCACAATTCATACGATGTCGTCTCAACGGATTTTTAGGCGGTGCCCTATTTAATGTGAATGCAGTTGTCTGTAATGCATAACCCCAAAACGATAGTGGTAAATTGGTAAGAGACATCATAGATCACACCATATCTAATAAAGTACGGTTACGACGTTCGGACACACCATTACGCTATGGTGTTCCAGGTGGCGTGAGTTGCGGAACTACTCCACATTGTTTCAAATGAAGGCCAAACTCGTAACTCAAATATTCGCCTCCGCGATCAGATCGTAGAAACATTATTTTCTTGTTACGATGATTCTCAACTTCACTATGAAATTCTTTGAACTTTTCAAATGTTTCAGACTTCTGTTTCATTAAGTAGATATACCCATATCTGCTCAAATCATCTGTGAAGGTCAGAAAATAACGATACCTGCCGCGAGCCTTAACACTCATCGGACCGCATACATCGGTATGTATTATTTCCAACAAGTCAGTGGCTCGGTCCATTGTTCCAGTGAACGGAGTCTTAGTCATCTTGCCCATGAGGCATGGTTCGCAAGCATCAAGTGATTCATAATCAAGTGATTCCAAAAGCCCACCAGCATGGAGTTTCTTCATGCGCTTTACACCAATATGACCTAAACGGCCACCATTATGAACTTAGCATCTTTTGGCTTCAATATTATGAATATGTGTATCACTACGATCGAGATTCAATAAACCATTCACCTTGGGTGTATGACCACATAAGGTTTTATTCATGTAAATAGAATAACAATTATTCTTTGACTTAAATGAATAACCGTTATGCAATAAACATGGTCCAACCATATTATGCTCAACGCAAACACAAAATAACATTTATTTTAGGTTCAACGCTAATCCCGAAGGTAAAGGGAGTGTGCGATGGTGATCTTATCAACCTTGGAATCACTTCCAACACACATCGTCACCTTGCCCTCAAATAGTCTCTGTTCATTTTGTAACTCCTGTTTCAAGTTACTAATCGTAGCATCGGAACCAGTATCAAATACCCAGGGGCTACTATGAACACTAGTAAGTACACATCAATAACATGTATATCATATATACTTTTGTTCACTTTGCCATCCTTCTTATCCGCCAAGTATTTGGGGCAGTTCCGCTTCCAGTGACCATTTCCTTTGCAGTAGAAGCACTCAGTTTCAGGCTTGAGTGTAGCTTTGGGCTTCTTCATGGGAGTGGCAACTTGCTTGCCATTCTTCTTGAAGTTCCTTTTCTTTCCCTTGCCCTTTTACTTAAAATTAGTGGTCTTGTCAACCATCAATACTTGATGCTTTTCTTGATTTCTACCTTCGTTGATTTTAGCATCGCGAAGAGCTCGAGGAATCCTTTTCATCATCCGTTGCATATTATAGTTCATCACGAAGTTCCAGTAACTTGGTGATTGTGACTAGAGAACTCTGTCAATCACTATCTTATCTGGAAGATTAACTCCCACTTGATTCAAGCGATTGTAGTACTCGGACATTCTGAGCACATGCTCACTGGTTGAGCTATTCTCCTCCATCTTGTAGGCAAAATACTTGTCAGAGGTCTCATACCTCTCGACTCGGGCATGAGTCTGAAATACCAATTTCAGCTCTTGGAACATCTCATATGCTCCATGGCGTGCAAAACATTTTTAAGTCCCGATTCTAAGCCATAAATCATGGTTCGATAAACTATCAAGTAGTCATCATACCGAGCTTGGCAAACGTTCATAACGTCTGCATTTGCTCCTCTAATAGTTTTGTCATCTAGCGGTGCATCAAGGACATAATTCTTCTGTGCAGCAATGATGATAATCCTCAGATCAGGACCTAGTCTGCATCATTGCTACAATCAACTTAGTTTTCTCTAGGAACATATCATAAATAAAACGGGGAAGCTATACGCGAGCAATTGATCTACAACATAGATATGCAAATATTATCAGGACTAAGTTCATGATAAATTAAAGTTCAATTAATCATATTACTTAAGAACTCCCACTTAGATAGACATCCCTCTAGTCATCTAAATGATCACGTGATCCATATCAACTAAACCATGTCCGATCATCACGTGAGATGGAGTAGTTTTCAATGGTGAACATCACTATGTTGATCATATCTACTATATGATTCACGTTCGACCTTTCGGTCTCAAAGGTTCCGAGGCCATATCTGCATATGCTAGGCTCGTCAAGTTTAACCCAAGTATTCTGCGTGTGCAAAACTGGCTTGCACCCGTTGTATGTGAACGTAGAGCTTATCACACCCGATCATCACGTGGTGTCTCGGCACGACGAACTCTAGCAATGGTGCATACTCAGGGAGAACACTTATACCTTGAAATTTAGTGAGAGATCATCTTATAATGCTACCGCCGTACTAAGAAAAATAAGATACATAAAAGATAAACATCACAACCAATCAAAATAAGTGATATGATATGGCCATCATCATCTTGTGCCATTGATCTCCATCTCCAAAGCACCGTCATGATCACCATCGTCACTAGCTTGACACCTTGATCTCCATCGAAGCATCGTTGTCGTCTCACCAACTATTGCCTCTAAGACTATCGCTACCGCTTAGTGATAAAGTAAAGCAATTACATGGCGATTGCATTTCATACAATAAAGCGACAACCATAAGGCTCCTGCCAGTTGCCGATAACTTTTACAAAACATGATCATCTCATACAACAATTTATATATCATCACGTCTTGACCATATCACATCACAACATGCCCTGCAAAAACAAGTTAGATGTCCTCTACTTTGTTGTTGCAAGTTTTACGTGGCTGCTACGGGCTTCTAGTGATGGTTGCTGCAACTACGTCGGTATTTCCCCGGAGAGGGAGGGATGATGTAGCACAACGACGGTAGGTATTTCCCTCGGTGATGAAACCAAGGTATCGAACCAGTAGGAGAACCAAGCAACACAACGTAAACAGCACCTACACACAAACAACAACACCTCACAACCCAACGAGTTAAAGGGGTTGTCAATCCCTTCCGGGGTACGGCGCCTCAAGATAGGCAAACGAACGTGAGGTAAATTGTAGTAGATTGATAGATCGAACGCCAAATAAAATAAATAAAGATAAAACACAGCAAGGTATTTTTGTATTTTTGGATTAATAGATCTGAATAAAAACACAAAGGAAAAGTAGATCGCACGGCAAATATATGAGAAAGAAGACCCGGGGGCCGTAGGTTTCACTAGTGGCTTCTCTCGAGAAAAATAGCAAATGGTGGGTAAAGAAATTACTGTTGGGAAATTGAAAGAACTTCAAATAATTATGATGATATCCATGCAATGATCATTACATAGGCATCACGTCCAAGATTAGTAGACTGACTCCTTCCTGCATCTACTACTATTACTCCACACATCGACCGCTATCCAGCATGCATCTAGTGTATTAAGTTCATGGAAAAACGGAGTAATGCAATACGAACAAATACATGATGTAGTCAAGATCCGTTTATCCATATGGCGGTAGATATAGATCTCGTCTTTTTATCCTTAGTAGCAACAATACATACGTGTCGGTTCCCTTTCTGTCACTGGGATCAAGCACCGTAAGATCGAACCCACTACCAGGCACCTCTTCCCATTGCAAGATAAATAGATAAAGTTGGCCAAAAAAACCCAAATATCGGAGAAAAAATACGAGGCTATAAGAGTTCACCACCTCCATTGGTGCCTCTCCGATGATGCGTGAGTAGTTCTTTGTAGATCTTCGGGTCCGTAGTTAGTAGCTAGATGGCTTTCTCTCTCTCGCTGAATTCTCAATACAATGGTCTCTTGGAGATCCGTATGATGTAACTCTTTTTGCGATGTGTTTGTTGGGATCTGATGAACTTTGAGTTTATGATCAGTTATATCTTTTTATATCCATGAAAGTTATTTGAGTTTCTTTGATCTCTTATAGGCTCATATTTGTTCTCCGATATTTGGGTTTTGTTTGGCCAACTTGATCTATTTATCTTGCAATGGGAAGAGGTGCCCGGTAGTGGGTTCGATCTTATGGTGCTTGATCCCAGTGACAGGAAGGGAAACGACACGTATGTATCGTTGCTACTAAGGATAAAAAGATGGGATCTATATCTACACAATAGATAAACGGATCTTGTCTACATCATGTGATAGAGGCAAAGGTGTCCCGTCTTTCGATGAGATGATGGATATCGCTTTGGTGGAAATCGACTTTAAGGATCCGACTACGAACGTGCGAGGACGCCGCGCCTTAGCAATCGCCAAACCAACTCCGAGAGGTTATTGACCACGCCAGAGCATGATCAACCTGACCACGAGGGTCTGTTTCCTGCGAGCAAACAAAGAACAAGCAAGAAACTGAGATTGCAATTTGGATATTGTGAATATAAGATGAAAGCTTTATTGATCAAGGTGGGGTTCTGTGACGGCTTTGTCTGGTCGTTGAACACAAACGAAGTACGCGAAGTTGCAGCTATGGCGAACTTTTAGTCTAAACAAAACCCGAAGTCTAAACGACGCCCTATGGGCTGTATATATGGAGGAAGAGGGGGGGGGGATTTCGTGGCCCTTGGGGAAGGGGTCCGAAACCAACCCTATCTCTTGTTTCCCCACACATACGAACTCTAAAAACAGCCTATACTCAAGTATTTCGAAATACATGGGCCTGGCCCAATAATAAGGTGACGGAGCACCTAGAATAGCCTCTGGACGAAAGTTATGAAGTAGCATCTTGTATATTTCGTCCAAGGCTTCATCCACTCATTATGGTGACTTCAACATCCTGAAATCATCACTTGTAACTTCGTTCTTGTTCCCCTTGCGCATGCCATCATCTCCATGCTTGTTCTTGCTCCAATGTTCATCCTTCTCCAAGCTAGGCCCTTCATTTGTAAGCAAAACAAATGTATCCAATTTAGGCAGCATCATATTCTCATGAACATTAGAATCATTACCAAGAAACGAAAGTACCTGGTAATTTAATTGGCGTGTGCCAGCTCTAGTAATTGGTCCAGTATGTATAGCAGCAGGGGCTGTGGGTGTAACAATGGTATTGATGTCCTCATCATCATGTCATTGTTCTTATTGCATTACTCCATTTTTCCATGAACTTAATACACTAGACGCATGCTGGATAGCGGTCGATGTGTGGAGTAATAGTAGTAGATGCAGGCAGGAGTCGGTCTACTAATCTTGGATGTGATGCCTATGTAATGATTATTGCCTGGATATCGTCATAATTATTTGAAGTGCCCAACAGTAATTTGTTTACCCACCGTTTGCTATTTTTCTCGAGAGAAGCCACTAGTGAAACCTACGGCCCCCGGGGTCTTCTTTCTCATATATTTGCTTGCGGTCTATTTTTCCTTTGCATTTTTCTTTAGATCTATTAAACCAAAAATACAAAAATACTTTGCTGCATTTTATTTTATTTGCGATCTATTATTTCAATATATTACAAATTTTTGGCATCGTTACCCGAAAGGGATTGACAACCCCTTTAACACGTCGGGTTGTGAGGTGTTGTTATTTGTGTGCAGGTGTTGTTTACGTTGTGTTGCTTGGTTCTCCTACTGGTTCGATAACCTTGGTTTCTTCACGGAGGGAAATACCTACCGTCGCTGTGCTGCATCATCCCTTCCTCTTTGGGGAAATACCAACGTAGTCCTAGCAGACAGGAGCTTTTCTGGCGCTATAGTCAGAGAGCAATCACACCTCCGCGTTAAGCACACGTTCAGCTCGATGACGTCCTCGCCTTCTTGATCCAGCAAGACGGGTGAAATAGTAGATGTGTTCCGGCAGCACGACGGCGTGGTGACGGTGTTGGTTAAGAACAATCTCCGCAAGGCTACGCCAAGCACTACGACAACTATGACGGAGGATAAACTAGAGGGGACGGGGTTGCCGGCACACGGCTTAGTGATTCTTGATGTGTTCCGGGTGCTAGCCCTAGCCTTCTATTTATATGTTGAGCCCTGGGGTCGATAATTGAGTAAAAGCCTCCTGAAAGTCGGCTTTGCCCGCAAGTAAGAGTCCTTCTCGGGCTTCTTCCAGGACCAGACGCCACGGTCCTTGGCGTCTGGCCCAGACGCCTGGGCCTCGGCGTTTGGCCCAGGGCCAGATGTCGGTGTCAAAACCGGCGGATCTCGGGTAGGGGGTCCCGATCTGTGCGTCTAGGCTGATGATAACAGGAAGCAAGGGACAGAGATGTTTACCCAGGTTCGGGCCCTCTCGATGGAGGTAAAACCCTACTTCCTGCTTGATTAATATTGAAGATATAGGTAGTACAAGAGTAGATCTACCACGAGATCGTAGAGGCTAAACCCTATAAGCTAGCCTATGATGGTATGTTGTAATTGTGATCGGCCTTCTAAGGACCAACCTCTCCGGTTTATATAGGCACCGGAGAGGGCTAGGGTTTACATAGAGTCGGTTACAAGGAAGGAAATATAATATCCGGATTGCCAAGCTTGCCTTCCACGCCAAGGAAAGTCCCATCCGGACACGGTTCGAAGTCTTGAGTCTTGTATCTTCACGCTTCAATAGTCTGGACGATGTATATAGTCCGGCTGTCCGGATACCCCCTAATCCAGGACTCCCTTAGTAGCCCCTGAACCAGGCTTCAATGACGATGAGTCCGGCGTGCAGTCTTGTCTTCGTCATTGCTGGGCGGGTTCCTCCTCTGAATACTCCGATGTAATCATCGAACACTTAGATCATGTCCGGACCCACGAGGGAATTCTTACACACCGTTGTAGGGAACACGGCATAAATCTTTGTACGCCGTGCCTTCGCATCGTGGCCCAGTTCAACATGAACCGGTGCTTCTCGCCCTACCTCGACTCGCGCTGCGAGGCGGTTTTATTGGCACGTCCTGTCGAAGCAGAGATCATGTTCCTCTTATTACCGGATCTTCCATTAATGAGGGCGTGCGTAGCCCTACGACGGCCGTTGGTATGACTCCCTGTGCCGTAAGGTAAACCTCAAGCGGTCACCCCAAGGACTCTTGATATTCACCCCCTTTATAAAAGGGGCCGAGGCCTATGCCTCTTTTCCACCTCCCTCGCGCCCTTCCGCACCTCGAGTTCTAACACCCGAGATCTAAGCTCCAACATCCCAGATCCTTCAATATGTCCGGATCCGACCCTCAAGGCCGGTGGGTGGCCTCCTCGATTCAAGCGGAGGACATTGTGAAGCTTAGGGAGGTCGGATATCTAACCGCCGACATTCAGCACATGCTTCCTGCTCCAGGGCAGGTCATCCCTACGCCGGAGCCCAATGAGTGCGTCGTGTTCATTCCTCACTTCCTCCGTGGCTTGGGTCTCACCCTCGATCCTTTTGTGAGGGGCCTCATGTTCTATTATGGGTTGGATTTTCATGATCTAGCTCCGAACTCTATCCTCCATATCTCGTCGTTCATTATAGTGTGCGAGGCCTTCCTCCATGTCACCCCACACTTCGGCTTATGGCTCAAGACCTTCAATGTGAAGCCGAAGATGGTCGAGGGGCGACACGCGGAGTGTGGAGGTGCCGTAATAAGCAGGAACACTGATGCCCCATGGACTGAGGGTTCTTTCCTAGAAGTTTCCGATGTATGGCAACAGAGGTGGTTTTATGTCACGGCACCCAGAGGCACAAAGTGGGTGGCCGCCCCCGAGTTCTGCTCGGGCCCTCCGTCACAACTAGCGTCTTGGACCGACGTAGGACGGAATTGGGGGCCCGCTGGTGACATTCCAGTACTGCAGAACCGCATCCGAGAGCTTCTTGAGAGGGACATTAATCTTGTCAGCATAATGCAAGTGATGTTAATCCGACGGATGTTGCCGTGCCAACGCCGACCTCTCCGGATGTGGGAGTTCAATCCAGAGGGTCCGCGGACTATCAAGCACTTCTTCGGCCTGAAGCTCGAAGGGATGTGCAAATTATTCTTCGGACCGAAAGTAAAGTGTCCGGACACCACCGTGGATGCGGGCCTAAGCTGCAATCGCCTAGATACCCAAGTAAGTAAACTTGATACCGGACACCTTATTTTGTATTTGTCATAATTGTTTATTCTGAAAATCATCTGTGGCCAGGAATGGCTCAGCAAGGCGGAGAGAATCAGGTGTCCGGCGCCACTTCCCGAAGGCTCGCCTGGTCCCACCATGGCCAAGATGCTTGACCGGGTACTCAGCAGAATGCCCTCGGGGAAAGACAAGGGGAAGAACGGAGAAACCGAACTCCACACGCTACGCATCCGTACCGGGGGAATTGTTGCCTCCCCTAAGGAGGATAGTTGGGAAGGGGAGGCTAAGGCCTCCTCCCCGCGCGGGAAGAAGTGGTCTGCCTCCGAAGACTCAGAGACGGAGATGCCCAAACCAGGGAAAAAGATAACACCAGGGGGCTCCGCCCCGACGGGCACCCTCACCACATCGTGCCCATCAATGGGCCAGCCCTCCACCGAGCTGTAAGTTAATTTTTTAATTCGAAGGTACTGCGTTCTTCCTAGATCAATAACCAGGATTTGTCTTTCGCAGTCCGGCTAGCAGCCCTTCTCAACAGAGTTCATCTTTGGGGGATCTTCCTCCGGTGATGATGGAGAGCGAGACACCGCCCAGCTCTCCGGCTCATGAAGCGGGCGACACCAAGGTGTCGTCACGGAGGAGTCTGGATCTGCCGAAGTCGGAAGCCAATGCGTCAGCCACCCTGAGCCCGGAGGTTTTGCTCCCAAGGGGGGCGATGGGAAGGGTCCGGCACAGTTCGATGTCCGGCCGGACGTACTGACGGGCCTACTAGAGCAAGCTGCGCTCTCGGAGGAGCACCACTCATTGATGAGCGCGGTGCTCAGGAAGATTTCATCCGCTACAAGCAGTTTGAATGAAGCATTTACAAGTCTGCTCAGAGGCTTTGAGGTATGTAGTGAAGAATATACTGTTTTTGGCTATGAGGCACGCATTAGGTGTGCTCCATAGATAGTAGCCCCTGAGACTCTAGTTGCCCGCCCTAGGAAGCAAACGGGGGATCATAAATCAACGACTACGCTGCAAATACGTGCAGGTACCTGTGGGTCCGGCCGCCGGCCAGTCCGTTGAAGTTGTCGAACTAACCAGGCAGATTGGATCGATTAATGCCGATATCACGCTGGTGAACGAGCGGCTGGACAAATCACAGGGTATGTGCTCTGCCTTCCTTTGTATAGGAAAATATGGAGGCGGCATGATATTAATGTAATATGTTCGAACTGCAGATGGTGCTGCTGTCGTGGAGGCCCTGAGGGCGGAACTTGTCCAGGTCAAGGAACAAGCTTGGGTTAGCAATGCAGCTTCCCTAAAGGCGGCCGAAGAATTGAGAGCCGAACAGGCTGCTCATCACCGAAGCGAGGAAAAGATAGCCGAAATGGCTGTTGAGTTAAAAAATGCCACTGACCGGTATGAGCTCCTTAAAAAGGAGCATAAGTATAGTTCGGACAAGCTGGACAAGGCACTTAATGCCACCAAGGAAATATGGACCGTGCTCAGGGGTGCGCGGGAGGAACTTCAACAGGCCGGTAAAATCGCGGCTGGAGGCTCCTACTTGCTGCGGACGAAGTTTTTCGATCCGAAGTACGCTCCCCTGGATGGACGCTGGAGTCCTGCGGACGCGTATGCGGATTTGGCGAAGAGTACCGACGCTGCCAAGTTCTTCGAGTATCAGGGTGATAAGGAAGTGGAGAAGCTTTTCTGGTCGCGATTCAATGCTCCCACTCGCCCGCTGCCGTTAAGTGACAAGATGGCTGCTGTAGCGGAGCTTCACAGGCTGTCCGGTCTTGCAATCTATGCTAGACCATCTTTGGCCGAAAGGGCCTAAGCAGGACAGTTACTTTGGCTTGGTGCAGCAATTCCTTGGGGTCGTGCCTCGGATCGACGCCGTGAGGAGGTCGGCGTGCATAGAGGGTGCACGAATGGCTCTTGCCCGCGTTAAAGCATATTGCACGGATATGGAGGCCACCATTATAGCGACCCAAGATCCGGCGGGGGGCCAATATCCAGCCGAGCACTACTTGGTGCAGGTCACATAAGGTGCCCGCCTAATAGAGGCGCAGTGCTCGAAGGATGTCTTATTCGAGTGATGAATCAAATCATTGTAAGAACAATGTTTTTTTTCGTTATAAGGCTATATTTATAATTTTTGCCCAGAAGTATTATTGTGTCCCCTGTGCGGCCGTTTACACACACACACACAAACACACACACACACACACACACACACACACACACACACACACACACACACACACACACACACACACATATATATATATATATATGAATGTATAATCCGAAAGATAGCAGTCGTTGGCTTCAGCCCCCACGCAGACAATGCGGGGGTGTTCGTGAAAAATATGCTTAATCACACTTGATCCAGCGTCTTGGTTCATTAAGGAGGTGATCGCACGTCGAACTAGGCAACCGGACTATATAGCTGTAACACTTTTGCTTAGCCATGGGAGTCTAAAGTTAGGGCTACTATGTAGCCCCTGGTACCTTCGCGTGCATCCGAATACGGGCGCGTATGTACATGACTGGGAAACGGCCCTTCGTTAATGCGGAGGAATCCTAAAGATTCCGGTGATTCTTCGAGTGGTTGATCAGTCTCTCGCTGTATCATGACAGTCAATTTTCGGCTTTCTCTACTGAGGTGCTCATCCGGAATAACCAGGGCACAATCACAGTAGTTCTCCTTTGGCCACCTTAGCCGATAATAACGGAACATAAGGCGGCAAACCCAAGAGCCGGGCTAACCCAACATTTGACCAAAGACATGATTCGGAGCTGATGCATATAAGGCCAAACTCATGACGCCGAACACTCCCGAAGGTATTCAGACTTTATAACAGATGATATGCTCAAGAATGCCCACTCATTATAAACCATGTGTTTCCAGGTACGTGCGTAAGTCTGTCGTGGCGAAATGCCAATAACGACAGTATCCTCTATGGGTATGGAACCCATGGGATGGTTAAACAACAAGAGGCAATAGAAAAGGTTTACACAGGGGCTTCATCTAAAAAGAAACCAGTTGAGCGGGGCCCTGCTGCACGTCTGCGCCTTTGTATCCGTTGTGCCGTATCCTGGAAGGGTATCGCGCGAACGTTGTCTGTAAAAGAGAGAACTCGTAGGAGAGTACAACATAAGTATGCGATGGATAATAAAAGTGTAAGATGTTGGCCTACTAATAGAGTTGAGCCAAGTGTGGGGCTTTATTAAATATTTATAGCCCCTGGTGTCCACTATGGGATTACATATACGGTGCCCTGATTCAATTTTATCCGGGCGACCGGACTCGTCTAACCGAGTCTGTGGTCTTTGATGACCAGTCATGTTTTCTGATTTTAGAGGCCGCTTATAGTCCGGCCGCGAAGGCCGTCGCGGGTTCTTCTGCGCGTGAAGAGCGCTCTGTGATTCCGCTAACGGTGATGACGCCACGTGGACCGGGCATCTTGAGTGTAAGGTAGCCATAGTGCGGCAATGCGTTGAAGCGGGCGAAGGCCGTTCTTCCGAGCAATGCATGATAATTGCTTTGGAAGGGTGCGATGATGAAGAGTAGCTCTTCGCTTCTGGAGTTGCTCGAGAGGCGAATGTTACCTCGACGCGGAGCCCTCGCCGTGGGCTTCAACGCCTGGTATCACCCCTTCAAAGGTGGTGTTGCTTTGGTTAATTATGGATGGGTCTATCCCCATCCAGCGGACAATGTCCTCGTATATTAAATTGAGACTACTGCCGCCGTCCATGAGGACGCGGGTGAGACGGTATCCGTCGATTATCGGGTCAAGCACCAAGGCCTTTGATTCTCCGCGCCGAATACTAGTTCGGTCGTCCAAGTGATCGAAGGTGATCGGATAAGGCATCCAGTGGTTAGGTGTGAGTGCGATGGGCTCTATATCGAGCGCGTCTCTATGCGCGCGTTCGTGCCTCCTCATGGATGTGTGAGTCGCGTGGATCATGTTCACTGTTCTAACCTCTGGTGGGAATTTTTTCTGTCCCTCAGTGTTCAGCTTTCGAGGTTCATCCTCGTCTTCACTTGGTGTTTCCCTTCCCTTGTGTTCGGCATTTAATTTGCCGGCCTGCTTGAAGACCCAGCACTCTCTGTGCGTGTGGTTTGCAGGTTTGTCAGGGTGCCATGAATTTGGCATAGTCTGTCTAGGACTCTATTCAGACCAGACGGTCCCTCTTTACTGCCTTTAAATGGCTTCTTTTGCTGATCAGGTCGAGAGCCCCTGAATCCAGCATTAACCGTTGTGTTATCCGGGCTCTCTTCCTTGTTTGGGCGGTTGTTTTTATTATGCCGAGGCTTCCCGTTGCCATCCCTTATTTCGGACGTGCTGGGGTCGCTGGTGCCTTTACGGGCTAGCCAGCTATCCTCACCCGCGCAAAAGCAAGTCATGAGGCTAGTTAAGGCTGCCATTATCCTTGGCTTTTCTTGGCCGAGGTGTATGGCAAGCCACTCGTCACGGATGCTGTGTTTGAATGCCGCTAAAGCTTCAGCGTCCGGACAGTCGACAATTTGGTTCTTTTTAGTGAGGAATCTGTTCCAATGCTTGCGGGCAGATTCTCCGGGTTGTTGGATTATGTGACTTAGATCGTCAGCATCCGGAGGCCGGACATAGGTCCCTTGAAAATTGGCCCTGAAAGCGTCCTCGAGTTCCTCCCAGCTCCCAATTGAATTTTCATGGAGGCTTTTCAACCAGTGTCGGGCTGGTCCCTTCAGTTTGAGGGGAAGGTATTTGATGGCGTGGATATCGTCCCCACGAGCCATATGTATATGCAGGATAAATTCCTCAATCCAGACACCTGGGTCTGTCGTTCCGTCGTATGCCTCTATATTCACAGGTTTGAAGCCCTGTGGGAATTCATGGTCCAGTACCTCTTCGGTAAAGCACAGGGGGTGAGCAGCCCCTCTGTATCTGGACGTGTTGTGGCATGCCGTCGGCTGCTGTTGTGTCCGGTGTTTATTCCGGACTGGTATTCGATTGGCATAATCGTTTTGGTGACCATAGTCCCTCGCCGGGGTGCGTCCTTTGGATCCATAAATGGACCTGGCCGCGCCAACTTTCTTATCTAGGTGCTCGCGTAGATCGTGCGTGGCGTCAGTAGCCGCTTTGTTGTGGTTATGAAGTGGCACGTCTTCGTCATTGAGTTCTGGCAGTAGCTTGCGTTTTGGATATCTCTTTGTATGGCGATCATCACCGTATCTTTCTTCAGTGTCTAGCACTTTGTTCCATCTATGGTTGAGCGTTTCCTGTGCGGCTTTGAGCCGTTGCTTCTGCTTATTTAGAGTTCTTGCGGTGGCCATAAGCTTTCTGTGGAGGTTATCTCGTTCCACGTGTTTTTCCGGGATTGCATCATTATCCGGACTGTTTTCCTGTGCTGGTTTGGTTTGATGACCTCGTCCGTCGGGATCATTGTCCTCGGGCGTCTGCTCCGAACTGTGTTCAGGGTGACCTGGTTCGTCCTGCTCCATCGCTGGGTCCGTATGGTCGTTGTTGCCTTCGGAGTTGATTGTAGTATCGATCCCTCTGGCGACCTTGTCGCTATTTTTACTGTTGTTGGACTTAGAACGGCGTCTGTGCCGTCGCTTTGGCTTTTGTCTGGGGGTTTTATCGTTCGGATTGTCGCCTTTGTCCTCTTTGGGCGTATCCACCATGTATATGTCGTGTGTCGAGGGAGAAGTCCAGCGCCCCATAGATTCCGAATCTTCTCCTGCATCGTCGTCCATACCGTCGATGTCTTCGGAGCCGAAGTCAGGCACGTCGGTTAAATCATCGACCGTGGCTATGAAGTGGGTGGTGGGTGGGCAACGAATTTCTTCGTTGCCTGCTTCCCACTCGAGTCGGACATAGTTTGGACCAGAGTTTTCTGTCAAAGAGAGAGTTTTTAACAAGTTCAGCATGTTGCCAAAGGGTGAGTGCTGAAAGATATCCGCAGCGGTGAACTCCATTATCGGAGCCCAACCTGGCTCGGGAGTGCGCGGACCGGAACCAACATCCGGATATGAATCCGGGGGTCCGGAGTAACATGCCACCGCAGAGGTAAGGCCCGTGTTCGGCTCCACCACCGATGAGTGCACGACCTGCGGGGCGGGGTCCAGCCCTCCATCCTTAGGCAACGCTGCCTGTTCCGGATTTAGGTCCGAGGCTACTGCGGGGTTGATACCCCGAGCTTTTTTCGACAGCAGGTCTAAGCCGTGCTCGTCGTGACTGTCCGGTGCTCCTGGCCTGGGCCCGGATCCGTCAAAGATCCCGTCTCCGCGGACGTCCGCCATGTAGTTCAGGTTTCCGGTCCTGATCTGGTGGCAAGGGGCGTGGCTATCGATCTGCTCCAGATGGCCAAACGAATTGGCCCGTAGGGCGAAGCCGACGAACACGAAGATCTGTCCGGGGAGAAAGGTCTCACCCGGGATCGTGTTGTTGACGATGGTTGAAGGAGCCATCGAGCCCTGTAGCGACGACAAAGAGGAACTCTCAATGAAAGCACCAATGTCGGTGTCAAAACCGGCGGATCTCGGGTACGGGGTCCCGATCTGTGCGTCTAGGCTGATGGTAACAGGAAGCAAGGGACACAGATGTTTACCTGTGTTCGGGCCCTCTCGATGGAGGTAAAACCCTACTTCTGTTTGATTAATATTGAAGATATAGGTAGTACAAGAGTAGATCTACCACGAGATCGTAGAGGCTAAACCCTAGAAGCTAGCCTATGATGGTATGATTGTAATTGTGATCGGCCTTCTAAGGACCAACCTCTCCGGTTTATATAGGCACCGGAGAGGGCTAGGGTTTACATGGAGTCGGTTACAAGGAAGGAAATATAATATTCGGATCGCCAAGCTTGCCTTCCACGCCAAGGGAAGTCCCATCCAGACACGGGTCAAAGTCTTGAGTCTTGTATCTTCACGCTTCAATAGTCCGGACGATGTATATAGTCCGGCAGTCCGGATACCCCCTAATCCAGGACTCCCTCACCAGATGCCAGGGTCTCCGACGTTTGGCCCCCTGGCCTCCGCAAAACTCCTTTTGCACCGGCATAAAGCCCCGTGGGCTTCACCCCTTGGCCGAACCATATCATCCTATATATCAATCTTTACCTCCAGACCATTCCGGAGCTCCTCGTCATGTCCGTGATCTCATCTGGGACTCCGAACAACATTCGGTCACCAACATACATAACTCATATAATACTATATTGTCAACGAACATTAAGCGTGCGGACCCTACGGGTTCAAGAACTATGTAGACATGACCGAGACACCTCTCTGGTCAATAACCAATAGTGGAACCTGGATGCCCATATTGGCTCCTACATATTCTACGAAGATCTTTATTGGTCGAACCTTATGACAACATACATAATTCCCTTTGTCATCGGTATGTTACTTGCCCGGGATTCGATCGTCGGTATCTTCATACCTAGTTCAATCTTGTTACCGGCAAGTCTCTTTACTCTTTCCGTAATACATCATCCCGCAACTAACTCATTAGTCACATTGCTTGCAAGGCTTCTTATGACGCGCATTACCGAGAGGGCCCAGAGATACCTCTCCGATACTCGGAGTGACAAATCCTAATCTCGATTCACGTCAACCCAACAAGACACCTTCGGAGATACCTATAGAGCATATTTATAATCACCCAGTTACGTTGTGACGTTTGATAGCACACAAGGCATTCCTCCGGTATCCGGGAGTTGCATGATCTGATAGTCAAAGGAATATGTATTTGACATACATGAAAGCAATAGCAATAAAACTGAACGATCAACATGCTAAGCTAACGGATGGGTCTTGTCCATCACATCATTCTCTACTGATTTGATCCCGTTCATCAAATGAAAAACACATGTCTATGGTCAGGAAACTTAACCATCTTTGATTAGCGAGCTAGTCAAGTAGAGGCATACTAGGGACATTCTGTTTTGTCTATGTATTCACACATGTACTAAGTTTCCAGTTAATACAATTCTAGCATGTATAATAAACATTTATCTTGATGTAAGGAAATAAAATAATAACTTTATTATTGCCTCTAGGGCATATTTCCTTCAGCAACCCCTTGGAATTTGATACTGGTTCAGTTGCTAAGAGTGGTAACTCGAAACAGGTGTTGCAAAATAAATAGAGACTAGTTTAGAACGAGGTGACGATGTGTGTTGGAAGTAATTCCAAGGTTGATACGATCACCATCGCATATTCCCTCTACCTTCGGAATTAGTATTGAAACTAAATAAATGTTATTTGGTGTTTGCGTTGAGCATGAATATGATTAGGTCATTTTTATTGCAATACGGTTCTTCATTTAAGTCAGAGAATAATTGTTGTTCTGTTTATATGAATAAAACCTTCAGTATATGGTCATACACCCAATGTGAATGGTTATTAAATCTCCATTGTAGTGATACACATATTCATAATATTGATGCCAAAAGATGGAGATTTGATAATGATAGTGCAACATATTTGTGGCACTGCCGTTTAGGTCATATTGGTGTAAAGCGCATGAAGAAACTCCATGCAGATGGACTTTTGGAATCACTTGATTATGAATCATTTGATACTTGCGAACCATGCCTCATGGGCAAGATGACTAAAACTCCGTTCTCCGAAACAATGGAGCAAGGTAATGACTTACTGAAAATAATACATACTGATGTATGCGGTCCGATGAGTATTGAAGCACGCGGCGGGTATCGTTATTTTCTGACCTTCACAGATGATTTGAGAAGATATGGGTATATCTACTTAATGAAACAGAAGTCTGAAAATTTGAGAAGTTCAAAGAATTTCAGAGTGAAGTGGAGAATCATCGTAACAAGAAAATAAAGTTTCTACAGTCTGATCGCGGAGGCGAATATTTGACTTACGAGTTTGGCCTTCATTTAAAACAATATGGAATAGTTTCACAGCTCACGCTACCTAGAACACCACAGTGAATTGGTGTGTCCGAACGTCGTAACCGTACGTTATTGGACATGGTGCGTTCTATGATGTCTCTTACCGATTTACCACCGTTGTTTTGGGGTTATGTATTATAGACAGCTGGATTCACATTAAAAAGGGCACCATCTAAATCCATTGAGACGACACCGTATGAACTGTGGTTTGGCAAGAAACCTAAGCTGTCGTTTCTTAAAGTTTGGGGTTGCGACACTTATATGAAAAGGCTTCAGCCTGATAAGCTCGAACCTAAATCAGAAAAGTGCATCTTCATAGGATACCCTAAGGAAACAATTGGGTACACCTTCTACCACAGATCCGAAGGCAAGATTTTTTGTTGCCAAAAATGGAACCTTTCTAGAGAAGGAGTTTTCTCTTGAAAGAAGTGAGTGGGGGGAAAGTAGAACTTGATGAGGTAATTGTACCTTCTCTTGAATTGGAAAGTAGCACATCAGATAAATCCGTTCCCGCGATGCCTACACCAACTAGAGAGGAAGCTAATGATGATGATCATGAAACTTCAGATCGAGTTACTACTAGACCTGATAGGTCGAATAGAGCATGATCCGCACCAGAGTGGTACAGTAATCCTGTCCTAGAAGTCATGTACTAGACCATGGCGAACCTATGAACTATGAAGAAGCTATGGTGAGCCCAGATTCCGCCAGATGGCTTGAGGCCATGAAATCTGAGATAGGATCCATATATGAGAAAAATGTGTGGACTTTGGTGGACTGGCCCGATGATCGGCAAGCCATAGAGAATAAATGGATCTTCAAGAAGAAGACTGACGCTGATGGTAATGTTACTGTCTACAAATCTCGACTTGTCGCAAAAGGTTTTCAACAAGTTCAAGGGGTTGACTATCATGAGATTTTCTCACCCGTAGGGATCCTTAAGTTCGTCTGAATCATGTTAGCAATTGCTGCATTTTATGATTATATATGAAAGCTGGGAAGTGGACGTCAAAACCTCATTTCTTAATGGATCCTTAAAGAAGAGTTGTATATGATGCAACCAAATGGTTTTGTCGATCCTAAAGGTGCTAACAAAGTATGCAAACTCCAGCGATCCATCTATGGACTGCTGCAAGCAACTTAGAGTTGGAATATACGCTTTGACGAGGTGATCAAAGCGTATGGTTTTATACAGAATTTCGGTGAAGCCCGTATTTACAAGAAAGTGAGTGGGGCTCTGTAGCATTTCTGATATTATGTGTGGATGACATATTGTTGATTGGAAATGATATAGAATTTCTGGATAGCATAAAAGGATACTTGAATAAGATTTTTTCAATGAAAGAGCTCGGTGAAGCTGCTTATATATTAGACATCAAGATCTATAAAGATAGATCAAGATGCTTCATAAGATTTTTCAATGAGTACATACCTTGACAATATTTTGAAGGAGTTCAAAATGGATCAGTCAAAGAAGGAGTTCTTTCCTGTATTGTAAGGTGTGAATTTGAGTAAGACTCAAAGCCCGACCACGACATAAGATAGAGAGAGAATGAAAATCATTCCCTATGCCTCGGCCATAGGTTCTATAAAGTATGTCATGCTGTGTACTAGGCCTATTGTGTACCTTTCCATGAGTTTGGCAAGGGGGTACAATTGTGATCCAGGAGTAGATCACTAGATAACGGTCAAAATTATCCTTAGAGGACTAAGGAAATATTTATCGGTTATGGAGGTGATAAAGAGTTCGTCGTAAAGAGTTACATCGATGCAAGCTTTGACACCGATCTGGATGACTCTGAGTCTTGATCTGGATACATATTTAAAAGTGGGAGCAATTAGCTAGAGTAGCTCCATACAAAGCATTGTAGACATACAAATTTGCTAAATACATACGAATCTGAATGTGATAGACCCGTTGACTAAACTTCTCTCACAAGCAAAACATGATCACACCTTAGTACTCTATGGGTGTTAATCACATGGCGATGTGAACTAGATTATTGACTCTAGTAAACCCTTTGGGTGTTGGTCACATGGCGATGTGAACTATGGGTGTTAATCAAATGACGATGTGAACTAATGGTGTTAAGTCACATGGCAATGTGAACTATTGGTGTTAAGTCACATGGCGATGTGAACTAGATTATTGACTCTAGTTCAAGTGAGAGACTGAAGGAAATATGCCCTAGGGCAATAATTAAGTTATAATTTTATATTTCTTTATTCATGATAAAGTTTTATTATTCATGCTAGAATTGTATTGATCGGAAACTTAAATACATGTGTGAATACATAAACAAATACCATGTCCCTAGTAAGCCTCTAAGTAGCTCAATGATCAAAGATGGTTAAGGTTTCTATCCATGGACATGTGTTGTCATTTGATAACGGGATCACATCATTAGGAGAATGATGTGATGGACAAGACCCACCCGTTAGCTTACCATAATGACCGTTCAGTTTGTTGATATTGCTTTCTTCATGTAAAATGCATATTCCTTCGACTATGAGATTATGCAACTCCCGTATACTGGAGGAATACCTTGTGTGCTATCAAACGTCGCAACATAACTGGGTGATCATAAAGATGCTCTACAAGTATCTTCAAAGGTGTTTTTTGAGTTGGCATAGATTGAGATTAGGATTTGTCACTCCGAGTATCGGAGAGGTATCTCTAGGACCTCTCGATAATACACATCATAAGTTTGCAAGAAAATGACTAACAAGTTAGTCGCGAGGTGATGTATTACGGAACGAGTAAAGATACTTGCCAGTAACGAGATTGAACTAGGTATGAAGATACCAACGATCGAATCTCGGGAAAGTAACATACCGATAGACAAAGGGCATTACATACATAACGGTTCGAACGATAAAGATCTTCATAGAATATGTAGGAGCCAATATGGGCATCCAGGTTCCGCTATTGGTTATTGACCGGAGAGGTGTCTCGGTCATGTATACATAGTTCTCGAACCCGTAGGGTCCGCACGCTTAACATTCGTTGACGATATAGTGTTATATGAGTTATATGTTTTGGTGACCGAATGTTGTTCGGAGTCCCGGATGAGATCATGGACATGACGAGGAGTCTCAAAATGGCCGATAGGTAAACATTTATATATAGGACGATGGTATGTGGACACCGGAAATGTTTCAGGACATACCAGGAAGAAATCGGGTCACCGGAAGGGGTTCCGGGCACCCTCGGCATGTATATGGGCTTAATAGGCCAAGGGAGGGATAAGCCAGCCCGCAGGGGGCTGGTGCGCCCCTTTCCCTAGACAAACAACCCTAGGGAAGGAGAAGGGGAAGGGCTAGCCCCTTCCGCCTTTCCCTCTCATGGGAGAAAGGAAAGGGGGGAGGGAACCCTCCCCTGCCTTTTCCCCACTCGTATACATGGCAGGGGGGCGCCACCTTGGGAGAGACCCCAAGTAGGATTCCTCCTACTTGGGCGCCCCCTTGGCTGCTCCTCCCTCCCTCCCACCTATATATATGTGGGAGGGGGGCGCCTAGCACACAACAGACAATTGCCTAGCCATGTGCGGCGCCCCCCTTCACCGTTTTACACCCCCGGTCATATTTTCGTAGTGCTTAGGCGAATCCCTACGAAGATCACTTCACCATCACTGTCACCATGCCGCCGTGCTGACAGAACTCATCTACTACCTCAACGTCTTGCTGGATCAAGAAGGTGAAGGATGTCACCGAGCTGAACGCGTGCGAACACGGAGGTGTCATGCGTTCGGTACATGATCGATTGAAGCACGAAGAAGTTCGACTACATCATGCGCGTTGTGAAATGCTTCCGCTTACGGTCTACGAGGGTATGTAGACACACTCTCTCCCTCATTGCTATGCATCTCCATGGATAGAGCATTGCTTGTGCGTAGAATTTTTTTGTTTTCCATGCAACGATTCCCAACACGCGCTCCACCAAACTCGTCGCCCACCAACACGCGCCACCACGGTCTTGCGATCACCATCGCCATCTCACCGTGGCAAACATTGCGAGACAGGCAGGACCAAGATGAAATAGGAAGGAACAAGGAGTGGCTGAACAACAGCCACACGGGAGGGAACAACCTCCACCGCCCTTGGCGGTAATCGACCGGACGCAGCATCAGGAGAAAACTAGGCCCCTAGCACTAGTGCAGAAATGGGCTATAGCACCAGTTCATAATGCCCTTTAGTGCCGGTTCTGTAACCGGCACTAAAGGGTGGGGACTAAAGGTCCCCCCCGCCTTAGTACCGGTTCTACAAGAACCGCCACTAAAGGGCCAGCACGTGGCACGAGCCAGCACCGGGGGCGGGGAGCCTTTTAGTACCGGTTGGTAACACCAACCTGTACTAAAAGGTTTGGGGGGTTTTGGGTTCATGATTTCTTTTTCCTTTAATTTTGTGTTTCCATTTAATTCTTTTTCGTTTGCTGGTATTTTATAATACTACATATTGTACACGTTATCCATATATATAAATAGAATTTCTCGTATGTAGAACCGATCATATATATATATATATATATATATATATATATATATATATATATATATATATATATATATATATATATATATATCATCGAATGTCTCACAACCACCATCCACACATACACATGTATATATATACAATTAGGAGTGGTTCATGGGGGCGGTAGCGGGTAATGGTATTCTCCTTTGGGATCTATGACCTAGTCGAGCAAAAATCCCGCTATTTCGTCTTGAAGTGCTCGTATGCGCTTCGTTGGTAGGAGCTGATCCCGCATCGCATTGAACTTTCCATAAGGAGATCAATATGCATGTATTAGTTGTGTGATTATATATCGATAATGATGTAAAAATTGTGAATAGTTTTCTGTCAAACGTACCCATAGTTGTCTATCAGAATTGCTCCTTTCGGACGCCATCATGCGAATGTTCTCGCAAACATAGTATGCACACACTTCAGTCTCCGGCGCCTGCTTCAGGGCCTTTACAAGAATGGAATTTGATCAGATAATAATTAATCAAGCATGATAATTATAATGGTATTGAAACAAGAATTAAGAGATGGTAGGTAGCTAGTACTACTTAATTACTTACCTTGGGTCGAAACCAATATAGTTTTTTTTCCATTGCCTGGAGTCACGTTGATGAACTTTTCCCAAGCCCTGCCCGCCGGCAAAGAAAATGAATAAAGGAGTTATTAAATAGTTGATATCAGGAAATGACGAACTAAAGAGGCCGACATATAGTTAATAATGATTGAAATTACCTGTCGAATATCCCCTTCAAGATTGAGTAGTCACTTTGTTTTTTAAGTAGTGAGTCTAGTACTTCAACTGTTCCTTCTTCAAGTTTAATGATTAACAAGATCCAGTGGTAACTGCATGCGCACACGTTTGCATGTCTTAATTAAGCGGACATGTGCATAACACTCATCAACTATACCCTAAACCCTATACACTTAATTATTAACATCTAGCTAGCTAGTAAAGCAAAAACAGAATTTGTAGTACAAGATAGTGTGACTCACGGGAAGTTGTAAGGAAGTAGTATATCTTCATTGGTATTGAGGCGCTTCAAGAACTCTAGCATGTTTTTCTATACATCTGCTTGATACCAATGCAATTTCCATGTGTCTTCATTAATGGTATTTGGGTCAATGAACCCAATGCCATAGCGTCCAGCTTTTTTCATTTCATACATCTTCATCCTGCATAATACCATAGAAAATAATATAGTGAGGATAATTATAGGTAATGATCGATCAATGAGCACTACAACTAGCTTGAGACTTAAATTACAGAAAGAAATCACTTACATACAATAGCAAATGACAAGAGATTTGTCGAGTGCATCTTGATTGAATAACTGAAACAGTTTTGTATACTCAACGGACAGAGCTAGCACATGAAAGTAATGCTCTTTCTTGACGTTCACCATGAGGGACTCTCGATTGTGGGTCTTGCAAATTTCCATATACCATTGATGCAATTCATACATTCTCGTTGGGAGGTTCTTAACCTCCTCAGGCTTGACCAAAGGTTCGCCGCGAAAATATTTTCGTTCTATGTCCTCCTCTCTAAGCCGAGACATGGGATCGATCTCTAGGAGTTGTCCAACAGTGATACCGAGCTCTTCAGCCTGCCTTCTATGCTCGTCGGTTATTACCAGCTGACCGGCGCCGGTACTCTGATGTGTTGGTACAACAAGCGGGGGGATCGATTGCGCCGCCTGTTCTCCCAGCTGGGGAACAGTTTTCCCGCATTTTTTGCCAATTGCTTGGCTCGAGCTCGAGCTCGACTCCTTCTGTAGTTGTGCTCGATGTGCCTTCCTGATTTGGCGCTCATAGACTGAATCAACGGTCTTGTGATCTGGTGCTTTAGCCATACGAATAAAGTGGTCAATCTTATCCTGAGTCACTTTCTCCCTTGGCAGCGGTGGCTCTTTTGGTCCAAAATGGGCGTCCACTTGGGCCTTCACTATGGCTTTGTTTTGCTCCTGGGTCATGTCGTAAGGCCTCTGCGGAAGAGGCATGAGGCTTGGACCATATTGAAATCGCTTGCCTCCGCTTGTACCTCCTGAACTACCTCGACTTGTACCGCTACGCACCATAGCTGTGGCGGCTCTCTTCCGTGATTGTTGAGGCAACGGAGATGGCTGACATGGCCGAGTTGGAGCAGGAGGAGTGGGCTGACACGGTGTCGGACTTGGAGGAGGAGGAGTGGCCTGACGTGGTGCCGGACTTGGAGGAGGAGGAGTGGCCTGGCGCGTTGGTATACTTGAAGGAGATGGACTCGGCTGAGGCAGTGCAGGCTGATGACTTGGAGGAGCGGGAGTCTACTGACGCGGTGGCGGACTTCGAGGAGGAGTCAGCTGACGCGGTGTCGGTGGCCTTGCAGGAAAGATGATGCAATCCTTTCTCCATAGGATGATACGATGTATGGCCTCTCCCAGTGTGTGCTCCTCGTCACCTCCAGGAATGTCAAGTTCTAGCCCCGAATATTGGTCCACCACCTCATCAACCACGACACGAGCATAGCCGGCTGGAATCGGGTTGCAATGAAGGTTGCTTCGGGGGGATTTCTATAAGCAAGGGCGTCCGGCCCCTTCATGGATATGTTCTTCATTTTGAAGTGTAGCTCACAATTAGTGTTCTCCATGATGTCATCCACAAGGTATCTATCCAGTAGTTGTGCCTTGCCCGGGCGAAATCCATGCTACTTCTCGGCATGGATGGGATGATGCTATCCAATGTTGGATCATCCACTAGTTGTTGCTGCTGCTGAGACCCCCTTTCCTAGCTAAGTGAGTCAATTTGCTGATGCTGCCGCTGGAATTGGAGTGCCAACTCCGCGTGCTTTGATTCTAGGCCTTTAAGGCGTTCTGCTTCCTGCTTCCTCTGCTCCTCCTCCAGCTTCCTCTTCTTCTCCTCCTCCATCTTCCTTCTCGCACGGCTTCCGTAGTCGGCGTTCCAGTCCGCAAACCCCTCATACCACGGAACAACGCCTTTGCCTCGTGTTCTTCCCGGGTTTTCAGGATTTCCTAGGGCATGCATAAGCTCGTCGTTCTCTCTGTTGGGCGTGAACACCCCCGTTCAAGCCTCTTCTATTGCAACAAGTATCTTATCTTCGACTCCTTTAAGACTTGCCCTCTTCGAAACCTTGCCTGTCTTCGGGCCCAACGGCCCCCCATGCGCATAGAACCAAGTCCTGACCCTGGGGGTCAGCTCTTAGTAACTGGAGTGACCTCTGCATCCACCATCTCTTGCTCAGACTTATCCCAGTTAGGCATTGCCACCGCGTAGCCACCTGGCCCCAGCTTATGGAACTGCTCCTTTTTTGCAGCATTGGCCTTGTTTACTCTTGACCGTTCCTTAGATAATTCCAATTCCCTGAATTTCACAAAATCGGGCCAGTGCTCTCTTTGCTTCTCTAGTGTTCCCTTGAATTCTGGAGTCTTCTTTCCTCCTTCGACGTACTTGGGCCATATAGTTTTGATGTGGTTGTTGAATGCAGCTTCCATCTTCCTAAGAGCAGCGGCCTTCACTTTCTGCACATCTGCATCTGTAAAATGATTTGGTAGGGTGAAATGTTCCATGAGAGATTCCCAAAGCAGATCTTTTGCTCTGTTGTCGACCCAAGTAAGATCTGGACGTTCCTTTGCTGGCCTTTTCCGTTCTTGCATGGTGATCGGGAGTTGGTCCTTCACAAGAACTCCGCACTGACGAACGAACTTGTTCGCATTTTTGTTAGGCAAGATTGGTTTGCCAGTGGCATCGATGTTGTACTTTACGCCCTGCTTCAACTTTTTGCTCGGGCCTCGCACTGTCCTGCTGCCTGTACAAGATTTGCTCGATCCGGAGGGCTGAAAGAAGAAAGATCGATTGGTTAATATATCTTCAAATCATTTAAAACATGTGATGATCACCAGATGCCTGCATATATAAATATACCTCGCCGGTCTCTATTATTTCAAGATCAACATTTTCTTCGTCATCGTAATCATAGTTCTGGACTTCATCAATTTGGTCGTCACGATCGAATATCATATCACCCTCCCCGGTATTGTTCAGATATTGTGAGTCGTCATCTTCTTCGTTCTGATCATCTGGCCGGCCAGGGGAGTGTATGATCTCGAACAGGGCCTCTTCTCCTTCTCTGCCGGTATTGTCCGACATAGCTTTTATTTAACTAATCCAGAAGAAATATAAAACAATTTAGTATTCAAATTACAATGCATGCATGCAATCAATAAGGAAAAACTGAATCACAGTACATAATATGCATCATCGAATATAATCTCGAATACATCATCTCGAATATTATCGAATAATATATATATATATAATCTCGAATACATCGTCTCGAATAATATATATAATCTCGGATACATCGTCTCGGATATTATATATCGAATACATCACTAGCTAGCTAGCTAATAAAGATCGAATACTACAGAATAATCTAGTTCACTCGCAGTTCCTGAGGCGCGAGCGTTGGACACCCAAAGAGAAGAAACCATCACAGGATCATAGCTCGGGTGAGATCCCCGAAGAACCTGTCAGGTATTGGAGAACCTGACGTCCATAGCAGCCATGTAGCGACGGACGTGCTCGTCCTCCCCCCTGACACGGCGACGTACCATCTCCGGCGGGTCCGGCTCCCTCCGCACCAAAAGTGGCCCATGCAAATGCCACCAAAGGAGCTCAGGGTCGACGACGGGACCCGGGGCCAGGTTCCTCACCAAGCGGCGCGCCCCTGAAGGTAGCACCTCCCAGTGCCAGCCTGGCGGAGCCCAGTCCCAGACATGGGTCCTCTGAAGCAGGACGTCGTCGCGAACGGATCAACGGCGAGGATGCAGGCCAGGCATCGTCGAGAACAAATACTATATGTAAACGTAACATTTTTTAAATGATTGGATTGTAATTTCTTATATACAAATTTAAAAAATAATATCGTTGCATATGTCAAAATTGTATATGCAAATTCTATATGCATCTATAACATCGATCATCGTCTAACAATTTGACATTAATCTAATTCATCTAGCTAAAACTAACATTTCTAAAATTTCTAACATTTCTATATAACTAACATTTCTATAAGATTTCTAACATTTCTATAACTAAAAAACAGAAAAATTTCTAACATTTCTATAACTAAAAGCCATAAAAATTACTAACATTTTTATAACTAACAATCTGTGTGTGTGTGTGTGTGTGTGGCCATGGCGAGGCAGGAGCTCACCGGCGAGGCGAGGCGACGGGCGCGACGGGGACGGCGACGGGGATGGAGACAATGACAACGGGCAGAGGCGGCAGCAGGACGGCGAAGGGATGGCGGCAGGCGGCGGCGAGGGGCCAGCGGCTACGGGCGACGACGGTGCGGAGACTATGGGCGGCGACAGGGGGCGGTGGAGACAGGGCAGAGGAGAAGAAGTAGAGGAAGAGATGAAAACTGACGAAATTCGTAAGTGCTGCTTATATATGAGGGGCCTTTAGTACCGGTTGGAGCCACCAACCGGTACTAAAGGTCAAATTTGGCCAGCCCAAGCGGCGGGAAGTGACCCCCTTTAGTACCGGGTCGTGGCTGTAACCGGGACTAAAGACACCCCATTTAGTACCGGTTGGATTCGCGACCCGGTAATAAAGGAGGTGCGCTGCCACCCCACGGTGCAAAAAGTTTAGTCTCACCTCGCCGAGCGAAGACCAGCCGCACTGGTTTATAAACCCAGCCGCGGCTGCTCCTTCGTGATCCTCTCTAAAGCAGGCTTCTGGGCCTAAACTGCGTCGCTGCCCTATGGGCCTACTGGGCCATGCGAGCCTGCATCGTGGACCAACTATAGGTTGGGTTTCTAGTCGTATGCAGGCCGTTGTGGCCCAGTAGGCGGGCTTTTTTCTTTTCTGCTTTATTTATTTTATTTTATTTATTTGTGAGTTGTTTTTTGCTGTATCTAGAGTTTCTTTGTGACTATTTTTGCTTTAGGTACAAAAAATTACAAACATTCTATTAGTGTCAGTAGTTTTCAAATTTGAATAGTTTAAATTTGAATTATTTGTAATTTGTGTGAATCACTAGTTTGTGAATAACTTTACTTTAAAAATAGATTTTTCAGTGATTCTTTTTTCTTATGTTTAATATTAGTGTGTTTTATCATTATATTCAATTTGGTAATACTTAGGTTATTTAAAAAAATGAAGTGTCTTTGTAACAGATGAGTTTTTGTCTGAAACCATCATACTTCGAAAGAGATTGTCCATTTTGTACATGAAGTGCATCAAGTTTTTGCCGTAACCCTCTCTACTTTTTTGCACATGATATATGGGTGAAATGATGATACCATGCCAACTTTCAACCTTTTCATAGTTCATTTGTAGTGCTTTTCAATTTTAGGGTCATTTAGCTCAATAAATCAGTAAATGCATGAAAAATAGGAAATGATGTCAGAAAGGGTTGAAAGTTGATGATGTGGCTTTGAATGGTGCATACCGAACGCACAAAAAGTACACGTTTCAAATGCCAAAACATATAAGTACCCTAACTATTACAAATATTCCCTATGGTTTGTCCAAAGTGGGACTTTCCAGATATATAAGTCCGGAAACTCACTAGAGAAGAAAGTGATGATAGTGAAGCCGATCACATCCCAGAGTGGGATCTTTGGGCCGTGTGAAACTTTTTCTTCGCGTGTGTCCCTTTGCGTCGTAACCATGGACAATCTTCATCATTTAACTGGATGCTCGGGTCAATATTCACTCTGGATGGAGCAATTTCATCAAACCTTTCATAATCTTCTGATATGTCTGTCTTGTCATCCACTCCCACGATGTTTCTTTTCCCTTAAAGAACTATGTGGCGCTTTGGCTCATCATATGATGTATTCGCTTCCTTATCTTTTATTTTTCTCGGCTTGGTAGACATGTCGTTCACATAGAAAACCTGCGCCACATCATTGGCTAGGACGAATGGTTCGTCTGCGTACGCAAGATTGTTGAGATCCACTATTGTCATTCCGTACTGCGGGTCTTCCGTTACCCCATCTCGTGTCATATTGACCCATTTGCACCGAAACAAAGGGACGTTCAAACCACGTCCATAGTCAAGTTCCCATATGTCCTATATGTAACCATAATATGTGTCCTTTCCCATCTTGGTTGCTGCATCAAAGCGGACACCACTGATTTGGTTGGTGCTCTTCTTATCTTAGGCGATGGTGACTTCGACAGCAAGTACATGTCATCTTCTTATCTTAGGTTCCCATTTATCTCGTACCCTTGGAAAGTCATTATATTCGAAGATGGTGACTTCGACAGCAAGTACATGTCATCTTCAATAGAGGCGTCATGCATGGCACGTGTCTGCAACCAACCGATGAAAGTCCCCGTTTGTTCACATGTAATCTAGTTGTCAGACTGCTCCGGGTGTTTGGAGCGTAGAAAATTCTTGTGTTCCTCCATATACGGAGCCACCAAGGCGGAATTCTGTAGAACTGTGTAGTGTGCTTGAGTGAGAGAATGCCCGTCCATACATATTATTTGATTCCCTCCTAGCGTGCCTTTTCCACCCAGTCTGCCCTTATGCCGCGATTCAGGAACACCAATCGGCTTAAGGTCAGGAATAAAGTCAATACAAAACTCAATGACCTCCTCATTTTCTTGGCCCTTGGAGATGCTTCCTTCCGGCCTAGCAAGGTTATGAACATATTTCTTTAAGGCTCCCATGAACCTCTCAAAGGGGAACATATTGTGTAGAAATACAGGACCAAGAACGTTAATCTCTTCGCATAGGTGAACTAGGACGTGCGTCATGATGTTGAAGAAGGATGGTGGGAACACCAACTCGAAACTGACAAGACATTGCACCAAATCATTCTCTAACCTTGGTATGATTTGTGGGTCGATTACCTTCTAAGAGATTGCATTGAGGAATGCACATAGCTTCACAATGGCTAATCGAATGTTTTCCAGTAGAAGCCCCCTCAATGCAACCGGAAGCAGTTGCGTCATAATCACGTGGCAGTCATGAGACTTTAGGTTCTGGAACTTTTTCTCTCCCATACTTATTATTCCCTTTATATTCGACGAGAAGCCAGACTGTACCTTCATACTGAGCAGGCATTCAAAGAAGATTTCCTTCCCTTCTTTGGTAAGAGCGTAGCTGGCATGACCCTGATGTATGCCGTCTTTTCCGTGCATACGTTGCTGGTCCTCCCGTGCCTCCGGTGTATATTTTGTCTTCCCATACACACCCAACAAGCCAAGCAGGGTCACGCAAAGATTCTTCGTCAAGTGCATCACGTTGATTGCAGAGCGGACCTCTAGGTCTTTCTAATAGGGCAGGTCCCAAAATATAGATTTCTTCTTCCACATGGGTGCGCGTCCGTCAGCATCATTCGGAATAGGTTGTCCGCCAGGACCCTTTCCAAAGATTACCTTCAAATCCTTGACCATATCATGTACATCAGCACCAGTACGGTGGCGAGGCTTCATCCGGTGATCCGCCTCACCTTTGAAATGCTTGCCTTTCTTTATTACGGGATGCCTGCTTTGAAGAAATCGACGATGTCCCAGGTACACATTCTTCTTACAATTATTCAAATTTATACTGTCGGTATCATCCAAACAGTGCGTGCATGCGCGGTATCCCTTATTTGTATGTCCTGAAAGGTTACTAAGAGCAGGCCAATCATTGATGGTCACGAACAGCGCAACGCCTTTATGTCAAATTCTTCCTGTATGTGCTCATCCCACGCACGTACACCTGTTCCATTCCACAGTTGTAAGAGTTCTTCAACTAATGGCCTTAGGTACATATCAATGTTTTTACCGGTTGCTTAGGGCCTTGTATGAGCACTGGCATCATAATGAACTTCTGCTTCATGCACAACCAAGGAGGAAGGAGTCACAGGCCATGTGCTATGGTTGTTGCTCTACTCCCCAAAAGGATTAATTCCATCTGCGCTTAGACCAAACCATACGTTCCTTGTGTCACCTGCAAACTCCTTCATGTACTTTCCCTCGATTTTTCTCCACTGCGACCCGTCAGCGCGTACTCTCAACTTCTCATCTTTCTTACGGTCTTCTCTGTACCATCGCATCACCTTGGCATGCTCTTTGTTTAGGAACAAACGTTTCAACCGTGCTATTATAGGAGCATACCACATCACCTTGGCAGGAATCTGCTTCTTCCTGGGGCAATCGCCCTCGACATCACCAGGGTCATCGCGGCTGATCTTATAGCGCAATGCACCGCATACCGGGCACGTGTTCAACCAAGGAGGATGCAGTCACTAGGGCATGCACTGCACCTCTAACCCTACAGGGCAGACAACCTTCTTTGCTTCGTACGTACTCTCGGGCAATTCGTTGTCCTTTGGAAGCATCTTCTTTAACTTTACCAGCAACTTTCCAAATTCCTTGTCAGATACACCATTCTCTGCCTTTGATTGCAGTAATTCCAGTGTGGTGCCCAGCTTTTTCTTGTCAGCTTCGCAATTCGGGTACACCAATTTCTTGTGATCCTCTAAAATGTGTTGCAACTTCTTCTTCTCCTTTTCACTTGCGCAATTTCTCTCTGCATCGGCAATGGCCCGACCTAGATCATTAGATGGCTCATCTGATGCCTCTTCTTCAGCTTCTTCCCGCATTGCCGGCTCAGCTTCTTCCCCCATTGTTGTATTATCGTATTCAGGGAACCCATGGCCAGGATAGCTATCGTCGTCCTCTTCTTCTTCATTTTCTTCCATCATAACCCCTCTTTCTTCGTGCTTGGTCCAAACATTATAGTGGGGCATGAAACCGGACTCAAACAGGTGGATGTGAATGGTTCTTGAGTTAGAGTAATTGTGATCATTCCTACAGCCAGCACATGGACAAGGCATAAAACCATCCGCCCGCTTGTTTGCCCGAGCCGCAATCAGAAAAGTATGCACGCCATCAACAAACTGGGGAGAGCATCGGTCATCGTACATCCATTGCCGGCTCATCTTCATTACACAGCACCGAATAGACCAAATTAATACAAGTTCATACAACACTTACTCTCATAAAGAAAACATATAAATAACTCTCTAGCTAAAGCATTTAAATGCAACAACAAATGCGATCAAGATCGCAACTAGGTAACAATTGATCCAACATCATAATGATACCAAGCCTCACTATCAATGACATATTTTCTAATCTTTCTAATCTTCAAGCGCATTTTCTCCATCTTGATCTTGTGATCATCGACGACATCAGCAACATGCAACTCCAATTCCATCTTCTCCCCCTCAATTCTTTTCAATTTTTCTTTCAAATACTCGTTTTCTCTTTCAACTAAATTTAACCTCTCGACAATAGGGTCGGTTGGAATTTCCGGTTCACATACCTCCTAGATAAAAATATCTATGTCAACTTGATAGGCATAATTTGTCATAAACACGAAATGCAAAAAAATAGTTATAAAAGAAATATACCACATCCGAATCATAACCCGGACGAGGGCCGACAAGGACGGATATCAAAACCATGGCACTATGAATAACAAACAACGTATGGGTAAGATAATTATACAAGTAACTATATATCTAAATCACACAAACATGATTTTTTATACAAAAAAGATAAGAACAAGAGGCTCGCCCCACAAGGTGGTGCCGGCGACCGGACGGTGCGGACGATCGACGGTGGTTAGGACGAAGACGGGAAGGCACTAAGTAAACCACACCTACATATGCGAACTAAGAGTTATTTTGGGCTCAAATTGCATGTAAATCAAATAAACTACCACATATAATTCCTCCCAAATTACTAAAACCCACAAATTAATGACTATATAAAGCATTGTAAGAGCTAATCTAACAATGAGAGATGAAAGGACAAAGTTGCTTATCTTTGTGATCACTTGAATGGATGGGGGCCTTCAAATCTTGACAAAATTTGGGCAAAATGTGTGATGAGCTCGAGGTAGGGGAAGAACAGAGAGGAGAGGGGAACGGGGAAAAACAGAGTGAGCTCGTTCGCTGGTGGACGAAGGGTTTATATAGGGCGACCTTTAGTACCGGTTCATGCCACGAACCGGCACTAAAGGTGCTGGAAGGGCCCCAGACTGACAACATCCTGCCACCACTCTCTTTAGTACCGGTTCGTGGCATAAACCGGTACTAATGAGAGCGGCCCGCCTAGCGGTTGGAATCGGCACTAATGATCACATTAGTGCCGGATCAAATACAAACCGGGACTAATGAGCTGAACATTAGGCCCTTTTCCACTAGTGTAGGCCTAGCCGAGCCTAAATCAGATTTGTGAAGCTCCCATCGCCGCACCGCCGTCTCCACCCCCTAGCATGAGCTGCTCCCCCGTTCGCCGGAGACGGCACAGTCAAGCCCGGTCCTGGCCCGCCTTGACCCAGATGGGGCCCAAAAGGGTCTAGATCTAGGTCAGGAGGGCGCCGCCGCCAGCCACCCCGCAGTGAAGCGGCCGTGTCATCGCCACCTCACCTCACGGAGCTGTGCCACCCGAGGCTGCATGCCGCCATTAGAACCGTCGCTGTCCCAGGGACACCGCCACCAGCCGCCACCTCCCGAGAAGGGGCACCGCAAGCGGGGAAAGTCTGGGCCGGCGACACCACGCGAGCAAGGCCTAGTGGCGTATGGCGGCGGTGGCGGCAGGGGGGTAGGGGGAGGGAGGAGGCGCTGGAAGGAGGAGGGGAGCCCTCAGCCGCGTCACTCGTGGAGACGACACAGGGGGTGCCGGGGGGGGGGGGGGGTGTTGGGTATAGTGAATACTTTGGATGATCTTGTAGTTCGCATTCCTATGTTGCAAGCTTAGAGTTGCTTCTTATGGTTGAATAACAATTTTTCCACATTTTCCAGTCAAAGACAGTGAGAGTTGAAAGCTGAACTCAGTAGCTTAGTTTCGCTATACTAGCTAGAGCCGAATCCGGTTACATGAATTGTTTTCTCTTTCTTACACTAGAGCCAGAACACAATTTTAAATATTAGTACTCTCTCCGTTCCAGAATATAATAACGTTTTTGTCACTACACTAGGGATAAAAACGTTCTTATATTATGGGACGGAGGGTTACTTATTTCTTGTGCCAGAGAGAAACTTAACTGAAATTTGGAAACATTATGTATTCCTTTTTTTCATTTTTATATGTACTAGCTAGTTTAGTAACGTATTGGTTCGTTGCCTTCAACATTAATGATACACACACTGACGATTTCTTGCTGTTTTGGATCCACCTGTGAGAAAGACGCTTTGGGAGGAAAAGATGCCCCCATTTTCCGTTCAAACCAACTGGCTTGCACACACAAACAAATAATTGAAATTTCTGCGGTATACTCTTCAGCTAGGAGCACAAGTCTCTCGTGGCAGTACGATTGCAGCTAGGTCAACTTCTCAGATTTTTCTTCTGCAGTAGAGTGCAAGCCTCGTGGCTGTACGTTTGCATAGCGTGGTCAGTCTCGCACAGCCACACACTATTGATGCTCGGTACACAGTAGGATGTAAACCGGTCCTACTTAAGTCTAACAGTTCATTAAAGTCTTTTTTGGAAAAAGGAACTATCGACCTAGTAATTACTTCCTCCGTTCCAAAATAGATGACCCAATTTTATACTAAAGTTAGTATAAAATTGAGTTATCTATTTTAGAATGGAAGGAATAAATGAGACTTGCCGGGGCCGTTTATTTTACCATTTAAAACCCTACACACACCTCCATCGTAGATTTTACGGCCGCCTCAACGATTTCTTGCTATTTGGGACAACAGTAACACTTGCGAAAATGAATCTTTTTCCAAGAAAAAGGTGCCCCATTTTCTGGTTCAACCAGAGTTGCTTGCCCACACAAACAGACAACTGAATCTTTATCGAAAAACAGACAGCTGAATATGTTGCGGTAAACTATTGGATTTTTCCTCCGTGTAGTACAAGTCTTGTGGCTGTACGCTTCGACGGCTCGGCCAGTGTCTCCCACAGCCATCCATATATGTTGAGCAATAATACTACTTTCTCCGTTCCTAAATATAAGTCTTTTTATATAGGGACAATTGTATCTTTGCCCCTAGTTGGTTCCCACCCCAGGTTTTGCCTTTACTTTTCGGGCATGCTCAGTTTTGCCCTTAGTCCCCCCCCCCCCCCTCGTCAGCTCGAATGCCCTTCTGTCACAGCTCCACTTGGTCAGCGCCGTTTGACCGTGACGGCTCGACGTTTTGGACACCGGTTGCCCTTGGGCCTTCCTTACAGGTGGGTCCACATAGATTAGACAGTGTAGTTGCCATTTCCCCTCCCTCTGTCTTATCCCAGCCCCGAACCCTAGATCAGCGACGACAAAGGCGACCCAAACCCTAGCACTCGGCAGCGACGCGGGCTCCCACAGAAACCGTGGCCTCGATGTCGTGAAGTCCTCATCGCCGGATCTACATCGCGCGGCGGTAATGGTGGAGACACGATCTTCGCGCGGTGGTGGTGGCGGCGGCGACGATGCCATGAGGAGTGGCTGCTCGAGAGATTCAAGGCAGGAGATCCCGACAGGGTAAGTTTCCAGATCCAGTACTTACTCATCTGTTTCCATGATTAGAAAGGTGCATTCCGTGACCTCGGTTGTGTTCACAATCGTAGGATGGATCCATCGCGTGCGTTCTTTCTGACAATTAGAATGGAGACCACTCTTTTAGCAATGGGTGGTACTAAGGGACAGGATGCAAGCTTCAGTTTCCCTCTAGTGGTGGACTGCACAAGCTCTTTCAATGATTTTAGGTCTGCAATCTATAGGAAATATCCTTGGGGTATGCATGATGCACTTGAGTTCAGATTCTGGGATGTAGAGAAAGCTACTTGGAATCCTCTACAGTGTGATGATGAGTTAGGTGTAATGTTTGCTACATATGCTGATTCCAAAACTGCAAATGTTGAAACTACTGTAATTCAGAGATGTAGAGCAGAAGCAGCAACTACAGCAGCAAAGCCCCCTGCCTCTAAAGCAACATCTAAAACATATGTTGCAGGAAGTACTTCTAGGAGCAGGTCAGCACCCCCTAGTAGTACTTGCAATCCACCTGCAACTCCTACTGCAAATGTACCAAGGCAACCTGGCTGCAAAGATATTGAAATTCCTTTAGAGCCTATGATTGAGGAGGCTGAGCCTGATGATGTGCTAGGCTCAGATGAGGAGCATGAGAGGATGTTCCAGATCTTGTGCAGAAGACAAATGAAGAGATAGATGAGGATTTTATTCCTGCTGAGTTTTCAGATATAGATTCCGAGGAGGAACAAGAGAACATTGACATGGGACATTTTGAGAATGATGATGAGGACAGGCCTGAGATGATGTATGACAGGGAAAATCCTAGTTTAGCTGAAGGAGTTGTTTTTCCTTCTGCTGTTGACTGCAGGAATGCAGTTGCCACATTCTCAATTCAGCATGAAGTAGAGTTCAAAACAGAGAAGAGTGATCCATCAAGGTTCACTATTTACTGTGCATTTTCAAGGTGTAGATGGAGGCTACATGCCTCTTTAATGAGAAACAGTACTTTGTTTCAGGTAGTAACAATACTAACTAACTAATCTCATTGACAATATCTTGCATATTTAGTTTGCATATTCAATTTCATTGAGCCACACAGTTTGCCTTAATGTTTTGCTTTGTTTCAATTTACAGATTAAAGTAAATCCCTATGAGCACCACTGCCCAAGTGTGAACAGAACTGAGAGGCTCAGAGCTGCCAAGAGGAGGTGGATAGCTGATGTTGTGTAAAATTGGGTCAGAGAAAACTCCAACATTGGTCCTGGTGAGTTGGTAACTAATTTGAAGAAAAAAATATGGTATAGAATTGCCATACATGAGAGTGTTTTATGGTAAACAAATGGCAATTGACAACTTGTATGGTAAATATGAGGATAGTTTTCAGCTTTTGTACACATTCAAAGCTGAGGTTGAGAGGGCTTCTCCAGGTAGTGTAGTAGAAATTGACACACACACAGTTCCTTTCAAGCTAAGAGGATAGGGGTATGAGAAGCAGTATTTTAGGAGAGTTTTTGTCAGTTTCAAAGCTTGTTGGCAGGGATGTTTAGCTGGTTGTAGGCCCTACCTTGTTGTTGATGCTACTGCACTAAATGGTAGGTTCAGAGGTCAGTTGGTTGCTGCATGTGCAATTGATGCACATAACTGGATTTTTCCAGTTGCATATGGTGTTTTGGAGACTGAGTCTAAAGAGAGCTGGGGTTAGTTTTTCGAAAATTTGAAGAAGGTGATAGGTCATCCTGAAGGACTAGTAATTCATACTGATACATGCAAGGGTCTTGAGACAGCTGTAGATGACATTTGCCCTGGGGTAGAGCACAGAGAGTGCATGAGACATCTGGCTCAGAATTTTTCTAAGAAATTCAGGGGGAAGTTCTATGACCAGCATTTGTGGCCTTGTTCATTGACTTATAGCATTAAGAAGCACAACTATCACCTGAGGCAGTTGTTCACAAAACCCAAGGTGCATGCTTATCTGGAAGAGCACCACACAAAAATCTAGGCCAGGGCACAATTCAATGATATCTGCAAGGTTGACTATGTCAATAACAACCTTGCAGAATCATTCAATTCCAAAATTAAAAAGTTCAAGGGTCTCCACATTGTGGACTTGTTGGATAAGATCAGGCAGTACTTAATGCAAAAATTTGGCCTTAGGAATAGCATAGAACTACAAAAATTCAATGGGCATATCATAATTCCCAGAGTTATTAAGATTTTGATGGCAAGATCCAAAGGCTTGGACATGACTTTAGTTAGGAGAAGTCCAAGTGAAGCAGAGGTGATTGCTATAGACAAGGAGAAGAGGGGGTGGATATACCCTGTGGATGTAGAGAAAAGAACATGCAGTTGCAGAAAGTGGCAAGTTACAGGCCAGCCATGCATACATGGTCTATTCTTCATAACATCATTGAGAGGGGAAGCTAAAGAAATAGACCAGTATGTGCACAAGTACTTCTCAGTTGAAATGTTTAAAAAAACATATGCTGAGAACCTGCCTGCACTTGAAGGAAAACAGCAGTGGATATTGTAGACCCTGGTTTCAAACTAAGTCCACCTGTACAGAACAAAGCTGCACCTGGCAGGCCAAGGAAGACAAGAATTAAGCCAGCAAGTGAAGGAAAAGGACTTGGTCCTAGGAAGAGAAAATGCAAGAGGTGGTGGCTTGGGTCACTTACTGAAAACCTGCAAAAAAGCCATTGATCGAGCATTTGGTGAAGAAGCTGCACACTGGGGAGCTGACACCGCTGAAGAAGACCCTCCTAACCAAAATGCAGACCTACATGATGAACAAGAAGAAGAAGAGGAGCCATATAGTGAAGATGAAGCTCCAGTGCAGCCTGCAGGTGCAGGTGATGCTCCAGTGCAGCCTGCAAGTGCAGATGATGCTCCAGTAGAGCCCCATAGTGAAACAAATGAGGCAGCAACACAAGCTTCCATAGTTGCAGATGAAGTTCAAAGGTAATATTATTCCTCTTTGATTTATTTATGTGCTTTTAACTGCAAATATCTCTTGTACTGTTACTAACCAACTATTTCTTCCCTATTTGTTAGCAGACCAAGGAAGAACTACAGGAAGGCAGCAGAGAGAGGAGCATCTCCAATGGCTATCAGCAAGAAGAGGAAGCTTAACACTTCTACAAGTCCAGAAGAAGAACCTTGCTCAAGTACTGGCAGCAATGTAGATGCAAGAGTTGCTGCATGTGAAGAGCAAGTTCTCCCTCCAGTTGTTCCCCAAATCCCTGTGAAACTGACAAGGAGCAGGGCTAGGGAGATGACAATCCCAGCTAGCAACACAAGGAGCAAGAAGGAGAAATCTGGAAAATGAGTACTAATGTGCTGTGCAAGTTTGAAACTATTAGATTTGTTGTAATGTGTTCTTTTGGTTGCAGCAAGATTGGTTGTGAACTATGTTCTTTTGGTTGTTGAAGGATATCAAATGCTGCTTGTGAACTATATATGTCTAGTTGCAGCAAGATTGGTTGTGAACTATGTTCTTTTGGTTGTTGAAGAATATCAAATGCTACTTATGTTCCAGCAAGATTCATGTTTGATCTTTCTTTTCACAATACATGCATTTGGCAAATTGTTGCGTCCATAAAGCTTCATAACATAACATAACAACTGCTAGGTTCATACAACTTCATATGTTCATTACAGCTTCATAACATAGCAAGTGCATTTGAGCTACATAGATCATAAACTAATGTGCATTCTGTGCACAGACAGCCATTGAGATTGCTAGAAAACAAATGAAAATGCTAGCAAACAACATTGTCCCTATGCGCATCATTTCTTTGATTTTCTTCAACTCCTTGTTCAATGCACGATTCTTCTTCGCGAGATCAATTGATCTCTTCTCCAGGTGGTGACTTTTGATCCAACTATGTTCGATCACTTCGTGCAGTTCTTCAAAGGCAAGACCAACACGTTCTGGAGGTGGTGGGTCAACCCAAACTGCCCATTCACATTCATCTGGCAACTGAATCAATAAATTTGATTAAAATTATCCTTGAAAGTTAAATAAGAAAATGGAAACGAAAATGCAATGCAAATGAAATCATACATCCAGAGGGCAACCCAAAAAACAACGTCCAATGCTTGCGCCTCCCCAGGCGACACGACGAGCCGGGATTAGCCGGTGCCTCGGACAACGATGCTTCGAGCGCGGCTCCAAGCCACAGTATGTCGAGTCTGGCAAGTAGAACTCGGAGCTGTGCTGAACAATGCCTACCAAATCCACCTAAATCAGGCCAAGATCCAGAAATTAACCCCCAAATCTAGCAAACCCTAGAAAAGCAGGGGACCAGATGAGCTATCAAACCTGTTCGGCTGCCGGCGACGAGTTCTCCGACGAGATGGCCGACGTCGCCATGGTCCTTCCCACCTCTCCCCACACCGCGATGTCACACCTCTCTTCCCAGCCGCTTCTCTGTTTTCTTGTGCAGCGGGAGCTAGAAGACGACTAAACGGGTGGGGGGTATCAAACCCAGGGGCAAATGTGTCCAAAACGTCGAGCCGTCACGGTCAAACGGCGCTGACCAAGCGGAGCTGTGACAGAAGGGCATTCGAGCTGACGGAGGGAAAAAACTAAGGGCAAAACTGAGCATGCCCGAAAAGTAAGGGCAAAACCCGGGGGTGGGAACCAACTAGGGGCAAGAATGGAATTGGCCCTTTTATATATTTCAAATGGACTACAAGATACGAATGTATGTAGACATATTTTAAAGTGTAGATTCACTTATTTTACTCTGTATGTAGTTATTTGTTGGAATCTCTAGAAAGACTTACATTTGGGAACGGAGGAAGTACATCTACGTAACCAGTTACGTGATCCTACGTAACCTTCCCTCTAATTCTCTTCTTTCCCCCTAATTTTCATGGGTGTGGGGCCCCTCCCTCCCCTTCTTCCAATTAAAATATGCCAAATCAGCAGCATTACGTAAACCTTATGTCGCTTTGCGTGGATGTAGCATTGCTCTTATGTTGAGCCGTCAAGCCGGCAAAAGATGACCATGGCAACACCACCGGCCAGTACGGGAAAGTGACCAGTGGTTGAATCCCGCGTGTATTACATGCACGGTGTGGATGCGTGCCAGGAACTGCTCTGGATGCTGGAGTCAGCGCTGCCCTGCTGATGCCGGCTTGCCGCTGCAGGTAACTGAAAGTGGCCTTTTTCCCTCTTGCTTTCCTGCTGAAGAGTGAAGATGCTGGTGCTGCTGCTGCTACTGAGTCGTCGGATGGAGTATGGACGGATGGGTCGACCAACCCCCGCCGAGAGGGTCCCCGTGGCTGGCTGGCGTCGGCGTCGGCGGCGGTTAGGAAGACGACGCCATTGCAGGCACGTTGAAAGACGGAGGAGTGCTGACTCAATGCTCTGCTGGGTCGTCGTCATGGAGGTAGCCAGTGGGTAGCTAGCTGACGGGCCGACTGACAGTGCCAGGAAGATGATTAAGGGTAGACATATAGATGCGCGCTAGACGGACAGACACTTAAGGATAAGGGTAGCAAGTCAAAGCATTGCTTTCTTTGCGGTTCTTCTTTGAGGTAGCCAGGTAGGTGTGTTTTTTAGATAGCTTGGCAGTTACCACACGTACAATGTGGTTTGAGGTAGGTGTGTTGCGTGGTTAGTAGTTTTAGAAAGGGAGCGGCTAGGAGTTAGCTGTCTGAAAATTTAAAAACAATCAGCCGATTCTTATCTCCTGTCTTAACAGTTGGATCGAGATTCAACCGACAATGCAGGTCAAAAAAGATTCAACCGACAATGCTGTATCTTCAACCTCATACCGATACGTAGTCATTTCTCTTGTTTCTCTCACCCCTGCCTGTCCAACCTAGGCCTAACCGCCTGCCTCGTCGCCCCCGTCCTCCCTCAACCGTCGCCCACCGTCGTGCTACCGCCGCCCCTGACCAACCTTCTAATACCGGTGATGACCAGTTTCTTTTTCAGGCGAACCTGCACCACCCCGACACCCGTAAAATAGATATGGGGGTTGTCTACCGCCTTAAGATAGACCCAGAGGGCTTCTCCGGCGAGCTCTTTCCTTCCCTCCGGCTGTTTCTTCCTTCACGCGAAATTCAACGGATCCAAGTTCGAAATTCACGTGGCGTACAAGTAGCTAAACTGTTTTAGAAATTAATTAAAGTCGTACCTATACCATTCGAGGAGAAGCTATCACAACAATGACATCAAGATTTGGTTATCAAGTCCATGGCCATGATTAGACACCCCTTCTTCCCTCGAAAAGAAAAAGATTACGCGCGCTTCCTTTATCATATGCTAAATTGATGTAGTAAGGGCGTCTTCAACGACCCGCAAATTTCCTCCTGTATCTGTAGCGGAAGGGGGACCAGTTCACGGACACGGGCACGGGAGGACGCCATCCAACCAGTATACATTTTCACAACAACTCGAACCAACCGGACGAAATTCGTGCAAACACGGACGAATTTCGTATAAAATACCCAATTTTCATATAAACATGACTGATTTCATTATATTTACATCAACTAAGTGGTGCTAGTCCGACTCTGGAGGTATAATAATACCTAATCTAAATGATCGCCCACGGATCCCTTTTTCTTCCTCATGTCTGGCAGCCCGATCACCGGACTGCCGGGAGCCCCAGAGGTATATGCTTCAGCTCAAAGGATGGCTCGCTTCCCCACCTCTCATCAGAGTGAAACCCCCGTCTGATGCTTCAGCGGGAGGGGAAGGCGGCGCTTCCGCTTCCGTGGAGCCCATGCGGGATCTACG
This sequence comes from Aegilops bicornis, assembly GCA_021605145.1. Classification (NCBI taxonomy): domain Eukaryota; kingdom Viridiplantae; phylum Streptophyta; class Magnoliopsida; order Poales; family Poaceae; genus Aegilops; species Aegilops bicornis. The sequence goes on from CM038675.1 coordinate 153,902,854, forward strand.
AAGGTCCGCCAAAAGAATAACCGGGCAAGGCACCGGCTGTGTACGCCGGCGTCTCCTCGGTGGTGGCCTTCATGGGACCCAAGCGGCAGCGGCCTCCCGTGTTCTACTTCTTCTCGATGATGGCGGCGGACGCGAAGGCGTCGGCCACCGACTCGTCGCTCTCCAGGCACCCGGCTTCTGTCTCTGCCTACATGGCACGGTCGCAGGCACGGGAGGCGTTGTCACGGACACGGCGGGCGTCGTACGACGTGGTGTCATCGACGGCAGCGACGACGCTCGTGCTGCCGTGCTCCCCGCCGTGGCGGCGTGGAGTAACTTGCCACTCCTCATCGAGCTGGCCTAGAGCGTCGAGTTGCGGAGCCGTGCGCCGGCTTGGAGCGGCAACTGGCTCCGTCGGGCTAGGCGAGGGAGGTGGAGCAGCGAGTTGTCTCGCTCGTATCCGAAGGGCTCGCCGGGCCACCCAACCGGCTTGTATACTGGAGAACTGCTCTTCGGAAACCATCAGAAAAGTGAAGAAAATGGTGAACCAGGAGATAAGGGAGCGGCTGAGGGGTGCGATTCTTGCACGGCATCTGTCCTTGTTTAAATAGAGGGCGGACTGGAGGAGCTCGGTCGGCGTTGTGTTTAATGTCGGCCTGCTCATGAACGAACGTGTGGCCGGAGTATGTTTCTCGGCTTCCACGCGGGTTTAATGGAGGCCTATGTATGCGGCGAGGAGGCGTGTTCAGCCGAGCGTGCAGTGGGCGGCCTCCTCGACCGGCGTGCCGCGTCAATGGCGGAGGCAATGAGAGGTCACGTCCGCTGTGGGCCGCCTTCAAGGCGGAGCGGGGCGCTCTACAGCGGCATGAATGCGGGCATGCAGCAGTTGCCGGGCGGGAAGCGCACGCGGGAGGGGGAGGGATTTTTAGTTGGCCAGGGCGGTCAGAAGCAGGCTTGGGCTCGGCCCGGATTCCCGCAAACTTCCCCCACTTTTGTCTCCGGTTTGCGGGAGAAATCGCGTCTGGACCGCGCCGCGGACCGATACAAGACCAGGTTGGATGGCTTCCGCAGTCCGGACGGTTGCGGGAGATTTGAGGGTCGGCGTTGTAGATGCCCTAAGCCAACACTAAGCTTGCAATTAACCTAAAGTCTTTTTGTTTCCCACAATCTTCATCGCTTCCATGGCAAAGTATTGGCTTTCGTGATCTCAGGCTATTTAATCAAGCACTTCTGGCCAAACAAGCATGGCGTTTATTGGTTTTTCCGGAATCTTTGTGTGCTAAGGTGATGAAAGCAAAATATTATCCGCATGGACATCTTATTGATATTGTATTCCCGCAATCATCATTGCTTCCGTGGCAAGGTATTATGCATGGCCTCGAATTATTGAAACAGGGTGTAATCTGGAGAGTTGTTGATGGGACCAGTATAAACATATGGAGAGACAATTGGATTCCTAGGGATTATGGCCTGAAGATTACTGCCAAGAAAAACAGAACAAGGATCAAATGGGTGTCCGAGTTATTCAGGTCAGATACTAGGAGGTGGGATGAGAATCTGATCAGGCACCTATTTCATCCTCATGATGCAGAAGAAATTTTAAAGTTGCGCACGCTGAATTTGGGTGAGGGAGATTTTATTGCCTGGCATCATGAGAAAAGTGGCATGTTTTCAGTTAAGAGTGCGTACAGGCTGCTGAGAACCTCGTGGACTCGAATGTTAATTTTGGAAATTCTAGTGTAGCAGTAAATGGGAAAGGAGGATCTCGAATATTATCTGGAAAGCTAATGTCCCTCAGAAGATTAGAATATTTGCTTGGCGGGTGGCTTCTAATAGTTTGGCGGTTCAAGTTAACAGGGTTAACGAGAGGTCACGTCCGCTGTGGGCCGCCTTCAAGGCGAAGCGGGGCGCTCTACAGCGGCATGAATGCGGGCATGCAGCAGTTGCCGGGCGGGAAGCGCGCGCGGGAGGGGGAGGGATTTTTAGTTGGCCAGGGCGGTTAGAAGCAGGCTTGGGCTCGGCCCGGATTCCCGCAAACTTCCCCCACTTTTGTCTCCGGTTTGCGGGAGAAATTGCGTCCGGACCGCGCCGCGGACCGATACAGGACCAGGTTGGATGGCTTCCGCAGTCCAGGCGGTTGCGGGAGATTTGAGGGTCGGCGTTGTAGATGTCCTAAGCCAACACTAAGCTTGCAATTCACCTAAAGTACTTTTGTTTCCCACAATCTTCATCGCTTCTGTGGCAAGGTATGGGCTTTCGTGATCTCAGGCTATTTAATCAAGCACTTCTGGCCAAACAAGCATGGCGTTTATTGGTTTTTCCGGAATCTTTGTGTGCTAAGGCGATGAAAGCAAAATATTATCCGCATGGACATCTTATTGATATTTTATTCCCGCAATCATCATTGCTTCCGTGGCAAGGTATTATGCATGGCATCGAATTATTGAAACAGGGTGTAATCTGGAGAGTTGTTGATGGGACCAGTGTAAACATATGGAGAGACAATTGGATTGCTAGGGAGTCTGGCCTGAAGATTACTGCCAAGAAAAACAGAACAAGGATCAAATGGGTGTCCGAGTTATTTAGGTCAGATACTAGAAGGTGGGATGAGAATCTGATCAGGCACCTATTTCACCCTCATGATGCAGAAGAAATTTTAAAGTTGCGCACGCTGAATTTGGGTGAGGGAGATTTTATTGCCTGGCATCATTAGAAAAGTGGCATGTTTTCAGTTAAGAGTGCGTACAGGCTTGCTCAGAACCTCATGGACTCGAAGGTTAATTTTGGAAATTCTAGTGTAGCAGTAAATGGGGAAAGGAGGATCTCGAATATTATCTGGAAAGCTAATGTCCCTCAGAAGATTAGAATATTTGCTTGGCGGGTGGCTTCTAATAGTTTGGCGGTTCAAGTTAACAGGGTTAAACACCATCAAGCTATCCTGAGAATGTGCACAATTTGTGGCATCGAAGATGAATGCACTTTTCATGCATTGGTAAGTTGGCCAAAGGCACGTGCTCTTCGTTTGGATTTGAGAAAGGTGTGGAATTTGCCTGCCGAAGTGCTTTTTAAAAATACTGGGCCAGACTGGTTTCTTATTTTACTGGATCAATTAAGTCCGACAGCGTGTGAGCAAACTATATTCACGTTATGGAGAGCTTGGCACTTGAGGAATGATTTGATTTTTGCTAAAGGTAAAGAATCCATCTCAGCCTCTGTGCTGGGCTTCCTTTTCGTCTTGTCACACAAAAACGCAGGGAGTGATAAGTTACAAAGGCAAGGAATTGGGGGAGGGCATTTGGGTTTCGAATAATGTGGAGAGGAAGGACGTTAGTTGGCAACGTCCCAATGCAGAGTTTTTCAAAATTAACGTTGATGCAAGTTTTTTGGAGGCAATCAACGCCGTGAGTGTGGGCGTGGTTGTCATAAATAATATTGGAGAAGTAATCATTTCCTCTTGGGATTATATTGGAGCCTGCTATAGCATTGAAGAAGCGGAACTTAGAGCGACAATCTCCGGATTGTATATCGGTATCACCTTTCACAAACCCATCATATTAGAAACTGACTGTTCTTTTGTGGCTGGTGTTCTAGAAAATGACATGTTTGACAGATCTCCCCTTGTTGACCTAAATAAGGAATCATTCAGTATTTCTAAGATGCTCGCGAATGTGAAGATCTCCAAGATTAGCAGGAAAGCTAATAAGGTGGCACACGAGATAGCTAAGTTTAGTTTTAGTAATAGGTCTGACGGTGTGGCGGATGCTGTAATGAATGATTGTATTAACATTCTAAGTTAATTAATATATGGGTGGGGTTTTCAAAAGAAAGTCCTTTTGTTTCCTCCCCTAACCTAGGCAGTTAAGACAAACTCTCCCCTCAAAGTTTCACCGACGAGCCAATGGATTCGCCTCCCCTCTGCCTGCCGCTCCGGCGGCCGGCGGCACAAGGGGAATCCCGGTGACTCCGCTCTGGTTAGTAGTTTAGCTTAGGGTTTTAGTCCTCGCATGTTCTTTGAGTTTAAATTTCGGGCTTCGATCCTTCTCAAGTTCGTCAGTCTGGACGTAGTCAACAGTGCTCCGGCGTAGATTTCGTAGTCTTATTGGGGCGATGAGATTAGAATTTTTCATCATGAGGCAAGATTTGGTGCCGGATGCTTCAGATCTATGCAAAGGTTCAACGTTGATGACTGTGGCTCGAAGACTTTCCGGCTGTCGTCGATAAGGTCAAGCCGACTCAGATAGGGGAGCATCGACAGCAGCGCGTCGGTGGCCCATTCTGGCAGTAGTAGTGGTCGTTCAGTGGCTTATTATGTTTGAGCACTACTGGAATCGCCCTATACGCCGAGTGCCACGGACACTCGGCAAAGGCCCAAAAACCGCCGGCAATGCCTTTGCCGAGTGTCACCTTCGGCAAAGCCTTTGCCGAGAGCTAAACAACACGTCTCGGCAAAATAAAGCAGCTAATGGATAAGTCCGTTAGCTCCAGACATGTGGGACCACGCAAACTTTGCTAAGGGACACGCTCGGCAAAAAGAAATACTAGGTGGCTGACACGTGTCGTGTCCTAACATGTGGGCCCACGACAACAGGCCGAGCCCCGACTTTGCCGAGAGCCACTCTCGGCAAAGGGAACTAGAAGGAGGCTGACACGTGTCGCTGATGTCTACTACGCAACCTTCTTCTTGTAGACGTTGTTGGGCCTCCAAGTGCAGAGGTTTGTAGGACAGTAGCAAATTTCCCTCAAGTGGATGACCTAAGGTTTATCAATCCGTGGGAGGCGTAGGATGAAGATGGTCTCTCTCAAACAACCCTGCAACCAAATAACAAAGAGACTCTTGTGTCCCCAACACATCCAATACAATGGTAAATTGTATAGGTGCACTAGTTCGGCGAAGAGATGGTGATACAAGTGCAATATGGATGGTAGATATAGGTTTTTGTAATCTGAAAATATAAAAACAACAATGTAACAAGTAGTAAAAGTGAGTGTAAACAATATTGCAATGGTAGGAAACAAGGCCTAGGGTTCATACTTTCACTAGTGCAAGTTCTCTCAGCAATAATAACATAATTCGATCATATAACTATCCCTCAACATGCAACAAAGAGTCACTCCAAAGTCACTTATAGCGGAGAACAAACGAAGAGATCATGATAGGGTACGAAACCACCTCAAAGTTATTCTTTCCAATCAATCCGTCGGGCTATTCCTATAAGTGTCACAAACAGCCCTAGAGTTCGTACTAGAATAACACCTTAAGACACAAATCAACCAAAACCCTAATGTCACCTAGATACTCCAATGTCACCTCAAGTATTCGTGGGTATGATTATACGATATGCATCACACAATCTCAGATTCATCTATTCAACCAACACATAGAACCTCAAAGAGTGCCCCAAAGTTTCTACCGGAGAGTCAAGACGAAAACATGTGCCAACCCCTATGCATAGGTTCATGGGCGGAATCCGCAAGTTGATCACCAAAACATGCATCAAGTGTTCTCAAATCATTAAAGACTCAATCTGATAAGATTACTTCAAAGGGAAAACTTAATCCATTACAAGAGAGTAGAGGGGGAGAAGCAACATAAGATCCAACTATAATAGCAAAGCTCGTGATACATCAAGATCGTGCCAAATCAAGACCACGAGAGAGAGAGAGAGAGAGAGATATCAAACACATAGCTACTGGTACATGCCCTCAGCACCGCGGGTGAACTACTCCCTCCTCGTCATGGAGAGCGCCGGGATGATGAAGATGGCCACCGGTGAGGGTTCCCCCCTCCGGCAGGGTGCCGGAAACGGGTCCCGATTGGTATTTGGTGGCTACAGAGGCTTGCGGCAGCGGAACTCCCGATCTATTCTCGTCTTCAGAAGTTTTAGGGTACGTGGGTATATATGGGTGAAAGAAGTACGTCGGTGGAGCTTCGGGGGGCCCACGAGGCAGGGCGCGCCTAGGGGGCGCCCCACCCTCGTGGACACCTCCTTCTTTCTGGCGTGCACTCCAAGCTTTTCCGGTAGCTTTCCTTCCAAAAATAACTTCTCCAGTTGATTTCATTCCGTTTCGACTCCGTTTGATATCCCTTTTCTTCGAAACACTCAAATAGGCAAAAAAACAGCAATTCTGGGCTGGGCCTCCGGTAAATAGGTTAGTCCCAAAAATAATATAAAAGTGGATAATAAAGCCCAATATTTTCCAAAACAGTAGATAATATAGCATGGAGCAATAAAAAATTATAGATACGTTGGAGACGTATCAGTCGCCTCCTGACATGTGGGTCCACGACAACAGGCCAAGGGCCAACTTTGCCGAGAGACACTCTCGGCAAAGAGAACCAGTAGGAGCCTCATAGTTGTCACCTCCTGACATGTGGGTCCATGACAACAGGCCGAGGGCCAACTTTGCCGAGAGCCACTCTCGGCAAAGAGAACCAGTAGGAGGCTGACACGGGTCGCCTCCTGACATGTAGGTCCACGACAACAGGCCGAGGGCCAACTTTGCCGAGAGCCATTCTCGGCAAACAGAACCAGTAGGAGGATGACACGTGTCGCCTCCTGACATGTGGGTCCACGACAACAAGCCGAGGGCCAACTTTGCCGAGAGCCACTCTCGGCAAAGAGAACCAGCAGGAGGCTGACACGTGTCACCTCCTGACATGTGGACCAAGAGAGCAGGCCGAGGGCCAACTTTGCCGAGAGGCCCTCTCGGCAAAGGTAACCAGTAGGAGGCTGACACGTGTCACCTCCTAACATGTGGGACCACGAGAATAGGCCGAGGGCCAACTTTGCCAAGAGCCAACCTCGGCAATCCTTTTCCCTTTACCGAGATCCCCTCTCAATAATGTTGTCAGGGGCACCACAGGTTATTATCGTTTACCGAGAGGCCTCTCGGTAAAGGTGTCAGGTTCTACTGGTTGGTTCACAATTACCGAGAGGCCTCTCGGTAAAGGGTGCATTCTGGTCCATTTTCACAGTCATTGCCGAGAGCCACCCTCGGTAATGGTGTGCCCAGGAGCCTTTTTTCCTGTTTCTGTTTCTTTCGTGCAGCGAAACACATACAGCAGCAGCACATAGTTCATCACACATAGAACATGTCACATATAGGCATCATTGAACAAAAGAAGCAATGATTGATTCTGAAAAACATTCCACATAAAAGCAATAGTGCATTAAAGGTGAAATAGTAGTGAAGACACTCGACTACCACAAGTTTACAAGTCTCAAGATGCAAGAGTTCTCAACATACAAGGAACAGTTTCAAACATAACATAACATGAAGTTCACGCGATTTTTGAGATCGGAGTGATAACATCAACATTAGAAGGCATCATTCCGTTTGCTGCCCCAACTCCACCAACTTGAGGTGGAACTACCAGAACATTGTTCGACCCTTCTGATGGGTTGAGTTGTGATGGATTGACCCAATAGTGAGATGAATGCATATGGTAATGCTGAAAATGGTGATAGAAATAGTTTGAACGAAACTCACAATGTTCCACTCTGGCGTCGGTGGCATCTCTAGCACTGGTTGGCCTTGCATGGAATAAAGATTGGCCACCATATGTTGTAAAGACTTCACTAGATCATATTGTGCCTTCAGCTTGGCCCGGTTTTCATCTCGTTCTTTCTCGGTGTCAATCACCGAGTCTACAATATGGCAATGCAAATGTCATTCATGTTGAAATGCAAATATGCAGGACCATGAAGGATCAATGAAGAAGCACTAACCTGAATATCCTCAATAATGCTCACGGAATGTGGTACGTGACGCTCTATGGTAGGAGTAGAGCCAGTACTCATAGCACGGAGCGTGTTGACTCTCGGAAGGGAGGAGGTTATGATAAAATCGAGGTGAACCGCCATCCGGCCATTCGGTCTACCGCATGTGTCGTGTCCTGACACGTGTGGTGTCCTGACGTGTGGGCCCATGACAACAGGTCGAGCCCCGACTTTGCGGAGAGCCACTCTCGGCAAAGGGAACCAGTAGGAGGTTGACACGTGTCACCCTCCTGACATGTGGGACCACGAGAACAGGCCGAGGGCCAACTTTGCCGAGAGTTAACCTCGGCAATCCTTTTCCCTTTACCGAGAGCCCCTCTCGGTAATGTTTTCATGGGCACCATAGGTTATTATCGTTTACCGAGAGGCCTCTCGGTAAAGATGTCAGGTTCTACTGGTTGGTACACATTTACCGAGAGGCCTCTCGGTAAAGGGTGCATTCTGGTCCAGTTTCACAGTCATTGCCGAGAGCCACCCTCGGTAATGGTGTGCCCAGGAGCCTTTTTTTTCTTGTTTCGCTTTCTTTCTCAGGCGAAAAAATATACAGCAGCCGCATATAGTTCATCACACATAGAACATGTCACATATAGGCATCACTGAAAAAAAGAAGCAATGATTGATTCTGAAAAACATTCCACATAAAAGCAATAGTGCATAAAAGGTGAAATAGTAGTGAAGACACTCGACTACCAGATGTTTACTAGTCTCAAGATGCAAGAGTTCTCAACATACAAGGAACAGTTTCAAACATAACATAACATGAAGTTCACGCGATTTGGGAGATCGGAGTGATAACATCAACATTAGAAGGCATCATTCCGTTTGCTGCCCCTACTCCATCAACAGGAGTGATAACATCAACATTTAGAAGGCATCATTTCGTTTGCTGCCCCAACTCCACCAACTTGAGGTGGAACTACCGAAACATTGTTTGACCCTTCTGATGGGTTGAGCTGCGATGGATTGACCCAATAGTGAGATGAATGCATATGGTAATGCCAAAAATGGTGATAGAAATAGTTTGAACGAAACTCACAATGTTCCACTCTGGCGTCGGTGGCATCTCTAGCACTGGTTGGCCTTGCATGGAATAAAGATTGGCCACCATATGTTGTAAAGACTTCACTAGATCATCTTGTGCCTTCAGCTTGGCCCGGTTTTCATCTCGTTCTTTCTCGGTGTCAATTAGTCGAGTCTACAATATGGCAATAAAAATGCCATTCATGTTGAAATGCAAATATGCAGGACCATGAAGGATCAATGAAGAAGCACTGACCTGAACATCCTCAATAATGCTCACGGAATGTGGTACGTGACGCTCTACGGTAGGAGTAGAGCCAGTAATCAGAGCATGGAGCGTGTTGACTCTCGGAAGGGAGGAGGTTATGACAGAATCGAGGTGAACCGCCATCCGGCCATTCGGTCTACCGCCTGCCGCGGCAATGGCCACAAGAGGGTCAAACGGTAGCATGTGAGGATCAGCGTCTCCTTCAATTTTTTGGTGTAGTTCTCTCCATCTGACCGGGATTTAGAGCTGATCTAGTCCCTCTCCGGGTGGTGGAGGGTCCTTTTCCTTGTTGTCTTTGGTATGTTTGATGGTCCATGCCTCGAAGTAAGTGATATCCTTGCCAGTGTCTTCTTTCTGCAAAAGAAAGCGATCCAAACAATCAAGGGAATGATCACAAATGAAAGAGAACACGATGAAAAGAAAAGGATGTGGTTGCCTACATGTTTTGAGACGACAGCTGGGATGGTGAGGTTGCCTTGACAGTGTCCTCAACCCCCCATCAACTTACGCCGTTCAGATATTGCTTTGTGTTCATCCTTCCACCCTGGATCTGTCCCCATTCGACGATCTTCTCCCAGCACAGACGTTTTTCAGCGCACCACCGAGGAATCACCTATAAATTAAACAAATACATCTTAGTAAGGATTCTAATTTTGCGATAATGTAGGGAATAGCAAGCATCCATTGTCACTTGCCTTGAAGTAATTATCCCGTGAAAGATGCGTCCCTTGAGCCTCCTGTTTGGAAATCCTATGGTTGAGATAGTCCGCGTGATACTTGACCACTAACCGTACGCGCTCCTCATAGTGCATGTCATGGACTGGTTTCTTGGCAATATTCTCAACCACCACATTTGCGCGATCCTTCTGACCCTCAACGCATGTATAGAAATCCTACAAACATGCATACTGTTGGGGAACGTAGCAGAAATTCAAAATTTTCCTACGTGTCACCAAGATGTATCTATGGAGAAACCAGCAACGAGGGGAAGGAGAGTGCATCTACATACCCTTGTAGATCTCTAAGCGGAAGCGTTCAAGAGAACGGGGTTGAAGGAGTCGTACTCGTCGTGATCCAAATCACCGGAGATCCTAGAGCCGAACGGACGGCACCTCCGCGTTCAACACACGTACAGCCCGGTGACGTCTCCCATGCCTTGATCCAGCAAGGAGAGAGGGAGAGGTTGAGGAAGACTCCATCCAGCAGCAGCAGAACGGCGTGGTGGTGATGGAGGAACGTGGCAATCCTGCAGGGTTTCGCCAAGCACCGCGGGAGAGGAGGAGTACTTGGGAGAGGGGGAGGGCTGCGCCAGAACTTGGGGTGCGGCTGCCCTCCCACCCCTCCACTATTTATAGGTGGGGGGAGAGGGGCCGGCCCCCTTAGATCTCATCTAGGGTTGGGGGCGGCGGCCAAGGGGGGAGGAGTGCCTCCCAAGTGAAGTGGAGGCCCTCCCCCTTAGGGTTTCCCCTCTCCCATGCGCATGGGCCTTGGGGGGGCTGGTGCCCAGGGCCCATTAAGGCTAGGGCGCCCCCTTACAGCCCATGCTTCTGTATTGGACGTGGTGGAACATCTTCCGGACCCCCGGACCCTACCGGAATCCTCCGGAACCTTCCGGAAGCTTCCCGGTACAATACCGGAAAAACCCGAACTTTTCCCGGAACCCGAACAACAACTTTCCATATATAAATCTTTGCCTCTGGACCATTCCGGAACTCCTCGTGATGTCCGGGATCTCATCCGGGACTCCGAACAACATTCGGTAACCACATACAAACTTCCTTTATAACCCTAGCGTCATCGAACCTTAAGTGTGTAGACCCTACGAGTTCGGGAACCTTGCAGACATGACTGAGACATTCTCCGGTCAATAACCAACAGCGGGATCTGGATACCCATGTTGGCTCCCACAAGTTCCACGATGATCTCATCGGATGAACCACGATGTCAAGGACTCAATCAATCCTGTATACAATTCCCTTTATCTAGTGGTATTGTACTTGCCCGAGATTCGATCGTCGGTATGTCGATACCTTGTTCAATCTCGTTACTGGCAAGTCTCTTTACTCGTTCCGTAACACATCATCCCGTGATCAACCCCTTGGTCACATTGTGCACATTATGATGATGTCTTACCGAGTGGGCCCAGAGATACCTCTCCGCCACACGGAGTGACAAATCCTAGTCTCGATTCGTGCCAACCCAACAGACGCTTTCGGAGATACCTGTAGTGCACCTTTATAGCCACTCAGTTACGTTGTGACGTTTGGTACACCCAAAGCATTCCTACGGCATCCGGGAGTTGCACAATCTCATGGTCTAAGGAAATGATACTTGACATTAGAAAAGCTTTAGCATACGAACTACGATCTTTGTGCTAGGCTTAGGATTGGGTCTTGTCCATCACATCATTCTCCAAATGATGTGATCCCGTTATCAGCGACATCCAATGTCCATGGTCGTGAAACCGTAACCATCTGTTGATCAACGAGCTAGTCAACTAGAGGCTTACTAGGGACATGGTGTTGTTTATGTACCCACACATGTATCTGAGTTTCCTATCAATACAATTATAGCATGGGTAATAAACAATTATCATGAACAAGGAAATATAATAATAACTAATTTATTATTGCCTCTAGGGCATATTTCCAACAGTCTCCCACTTGCACTAGAGTCAATAATCTAGTTCACATCGCCATGTGATTAACACTCACAGGTCACAACGCCATGTGACTAACATCCAAAGAGTTTACTAGTGTCACTAAACTAGTTCACATCATCATGTGATTAAGACTCAATGAGTTCTGGGGCTTGATCATGTTTTGCTTGTGAGAGAGGTTTTAGTCAATGGGTCTGCAACATTCAAATCCGTATGTACTTCGCAAATCTCTAGGTCATATTGTAAATGATGCTTTCACGCTCCACTTGGAGCTATTCCAAATGGTTGCTCTACTATACGTATCCGGTTTGCTACTCAGAGTCATTCGGATAGGTGTTAAAGCTTGCATCGACGTAACCCTTTACGCCGAACTCTTTATCACCTCCATAATCGAGAAACATGTCCTTATTTACTCCAAGGACAATTTTGACCGATGTCCAATGATCCATTCTGGATCATTCTTGTACCCCTTGATCGACTCATGGCAGGCACACTTCGGTGTGGTACACAACATAGCATACTATAGAGCCTAAATGCGAAGCATAGGGGATGACCTTCATCCTTTCTCTCTCTTACGCCATGGTCGAGCTTTAACTCTTAACTTCATACCTTACAACTCGTGCAAGAACTCCTTCTTTGACTGATCCATCTTGAACACCTTCAAGATTATGTCAAGGTATGTGCTCATTTGAAAGTACCATTTAGCCTTTTTGATCTATCCTCATAGATCTTGATGCTCAATGTTCTAGTAGCTTAATCCTGGTTTTCTATCGAAAAACACTTTTCAAACAACCCTATATGCTTTCTATAAATTCTACATCATTTCTGATCAACAATATGTCAACAACATATACTCATCAGAAATTCTATAGTGCTCCCACTCACTTCTTTGGAAATACAAGTTTCTCATAAACTTTGTATAGACCCAAAATCTTTGATCATCTCATCAAAGCGTACATTCTAACTCCGAGATGCTTACTCCAGTCCTTATAAGGATAGCTGGAGCTTTGCATACTTGTTAGCGTCTTTGAGGATTGTGAAAAACCTTCTGGTTGTATCACATACAACCTTTCCTCAGGAAAACTCTCAAGGAAACAATGTTTTGACATCCTATATGCAAGATTTCATAAATAATGCAGTAATTGCTAATCCAATTCCAACAGACTCTTAGCATCGCTACGAAAGTGAGAAAGCCTCACCGTAGTCAACTCCTTGAACTTGTCGGAAAACATCTTTAACGACAAGTCGAGCTTTCTTAATGGTGATACTTACCATCATTGTCTGTCTTACTCTTAAAATCCATCTGTACCCAACAGCCTTACGACCATCAAGTATTTCTTCCAAATTCATGGATCCTCTCTCGAATTTTATGGCCTCGAGCCATTCATCGAAATTCGGGCCCACCATCGCTTCTCCATAGCTCGTAGGTTCATTGTTGTCTAGCAACATGACCTTCAAGACAGGATTACTTTACCACTCTGAAGTAGTACGCATCCTTGTCACCCTACGAGGTACGGTAGTGACTTGATCCGAAACTTCATGATCACTATCATCAGCTTCTACTTCAATTGGTGTGGGCGCCACAGGAACAACTTCATGTGCCCTGCTACACACTAGTTGAAGTGACGGTTCAATAACCTCATCAAGTCTCCACCAACCTCCCACTTAATTCTTTTGAGAGAAACTTTTCCTCGAGAAAGGACCCGTTTCTAGAAACAATTACTTTTGCTTCTGGATCTGAGATAGGAGGTGTACCCAACTGTTTTGGGTGTCCTATGAAGATGCATTTTTATCCGCTTTGGGTTCGAGCTCATCAACACAAACTTTTTCACATAAGCATCGCAGCCCCAAACTTTTAAGAACGACAACTTAGGTTTCTCCAAACCATAGTTCAAACGGTGTCGTCTCAACGGAATTACGTGGTGCCCTATTAAAGTGAGTGCGGTTGTCTCTAATGCCTAACCCATGAGCGATAGTGGTAATTCGATAAGAGACATCATGGTACGCACCATATTCAATAGGGTGCAACTATGATGTTCGGACACACCATCACACTATGGTGTTCCACGCGTATTTATTGTGAAACAATTTCCACAATGTCTTAATTGCGTACAAAGCTCGTAACTCAGATACTCATCTCTATGATCATATCATAGACATTTTATCCTCTTGTCACGATGATATTTAACTTCACTCTGAAATTACTTGAACCATTCAATAATTCAGATTTGTGTCTCATCAAGTAAATATACTCAACATCTACTCGAATCATCTGTGAAGTAAGAACATAACGATATTCATCAGTATGCCTCAAAGACTCATTGGACTGCACACATCAAAATGTGTTACTTCCAACAAGTTGCTATCTTGTTCCATCTTCTTGAAAACGAGGCTTTTGGTCATCTTTCCCATGTGGTATGATTTGCATATCTCAAGTGATTCAAAATCAAGTGAGTCCAAACGATCCATCTACATGGAGTTTCTTCATGCGTATACACCAATAGAAATGGTTCGCATGTCTCAAACTTTTCAAAAACGAGTGAGTCCAAAGATCCATCAACATGGAGCTTCTTCATGCGTTTTACACCAATATGACTTACATGGCAGTGCCACATGTAAGTGGTACTATCATTACTATCTTATATCTTTTGGCATGAAAATGTGTATCACTACGATCGGGATTCAATAAACCATTCTTTTAGGTGTAAGACCATTGAAGGTATTATTCAAATAATTAGAGTAACCATTATTCTCCTTAAATGAATAACCGCATTGCAATAGACATAATCCAATCATGTCTATGCTCAACGCAAACACCATATAACAATATTCAGGTTTAGCACCAATCTCGATGGTAGAGGGAGCGTGCGATGCTTGATCACATCAACCTTGGAAACACTTCCAACACATATCGACAGCTCACCTTTAGCTAGTCTCCGTTTATTCCAGAGTTTGTTGTTTCGAGTTACTAACACTTAGCAACCGAACCGGTATCTAATACCCTGGTGCTACTAGGAGTACTAGTAAAGCACACATTAACATAATGTATATCCAATATACTCCTATCGACCTTGCCTGCCTTCTTATCTACCAAGTATCCAGGGTGGTTACGCTTGGGTGTCCGTTCCTCTCATTCTGAAGCACTTAGTCTCGGGTTTGGGTTCAACCACTGGGTTTCTTCAACTGGAGCAAAGAATCGATTTGCCATTTCATGAAGTACCCCTTCTTTCCCTTGCCCTTCTTCAAACTAGTGGTTTCACTAACCATCAACAATTGATGCTCCTTCTTGATTTCTACATTCGCAGTGTCGAACATTGCGAATAGCTCAAGGGTCATCATATCTATCCCTGATATGTTATAGTTCATCACGAAGCTCTAGCAGCTTGGTGGCAGTGACTTTGGAGAAACATCACTATCTCATCAGGAAGATCAACTCCCACTCGATTCAAGTGATTGTTGCACTCATACAATCTGAGCACAAGCTCAACGATTGAGCATTTCTCTCTTAGTTTGCAGGATAAGAAAATAGTTGGAGGTCTTATACCTCTTGACGTGGGCACGAGCTTGAAATTCCAATTTCAGCCCTCGAAACATCTCATATGTTCCGCGATGTTTAGAAATCTTCTTTGGTGCCTCAACTCTAAACCGTTTAACTGAACTATCACGTAGTTATCAAGACGTGTATGTCAGATGTTCGCAACATCCACAGACGACGTTCGAGGTTCAGCACACCGAGCGGCGCATTAAGGACATAAGCCTTCTACTGTCCGTATAATTGCTACTGTCAACTTTCAACTATATTTTCTCTAGGAACATATCTAAAACAGTAGAACTAAAGCGTGATCTATGACATAATTTGCAAAGGGTTTTTGACTATGTTCAGGATAATTAAGTTCATCTTATGAACTCCCACTCAGATAGACATCCCTCTAGTCATCTAAGTGATTACATGATCCGAGTCAACTAGGCCGTGCCCGATCATCACGTGAGACGGACTAGTCATCATCGGTGAACATCTTGATGTTGATCGTATCTACCATACGACTCATGCTCGACCTTTCGGTCTCTTGTGTTCCGAGGCCATGTCTGTACATGCTAGGCTCGTCAAGTCAACCTAAGTGTTTCGCGTGTGTAAATCTGGCTTACACCCATTGTATGTGAATGTAAGAATCTATCACACCCGATCATCACGTGGTGCTTCGAAACGACGAACTTTCGCAACGGTGCATAGTTAGGGGGAACACTTTCTTGAAATTTTAATGAGGGATCATCTTATTTACTACCGTCGTTCTAAGCAAATAAGATGTATAAACATGATAAACATCACATGCAATCAAATAGTGACATGATATGGCCAATATCATTTTGCTCCTTTTGATCTCCATCTTCGGGGCTCCATGATCATCATCGTCACCGGCATGACACCATGATCTCCATCATCATGATCTCCATCATCGTGTCTCCATGAAGTTGTCTCGCCAACTTATTACTTCTACTACTAAGGCTACCGGTTAGCAATAAAGTAAAGTAATTACATGGCGTATGTTCAATGACACGCAGGTCATACAATAAATTAAGACAACTCCTATGGCTCCTGCCGGTTGTCATACTCATCGATATGCAAGTCGTGATTCCTATTACAAGAACATGATCAATCTCATACATCACATATCATTCATCACATTCTTCTTGGCCATATCACATCACATAGCATACCCTGCAAAAACAAGTTAGGCGTCCTCTAATTGTTGTTTGCATGTTTTACGTGGCTGCTATGGGTTTCTAGCAAGAACGTTTCTTACCTACGCAAAACCACAACGTGATATGCCAATTGCTATTTACCCTTCATAAGGAACCTTTTCATCGAATCCGTTCCGACTAAAGTGGGAGAGACTGGCACCCGCTAGCCACCTTATGGACCAAGTGCATGTCAGTCGGTGGAACCTCTCTCACGTAAGTGTACGTGTAAGGTTGGTCCAGGCCGCTTCATCCCACAATACCGTCGAAACAAGATTGTACTAGTAACGGTAAGCATATTGAACAAAATCAATGCCCACAACTACATTGTGTTCTACTCGTGCAAAGAATCTACGCAATAGACCTAGCTCATGATGCCCTTTGTTGGGGAACGCAGCAGAAATTCAAAATTTTCCTACGTGTCACCAAAATCTATCTATGGAGAAACAAGCAACGAGGGGAAGGAGAGTGCATCTACATACCCTTGTACATCGCTAAGCGGAAGCGTCCAAGAGAACGGGGTTGAAGGAGTCGTACTCGTCGTGATCCAAATCACCGGAGATCCTAGTGCCGAACGGACGGCACCTCCGTGTTCAACACACGTACAGCCAGTGGCGTCTCCCATGCCTTGATCTAGCAAGGAGAGAGGGAGAGGTTGAGGAATACTCCATCCAGCAGCAGCACAACGGCGTGGTGGTGATGGAGGAGCGTGGCAATCCTGCAGGGTTTCACCAAGCACCACGGGAGAGGAGGAGTACTTGGGAGAGGGGGAGGGCTGTGCCAAAACTTGGGGTGCGGCTGCCCTCCCACCCCTCCACTATTTATAGGTGGGGGGGGAGAGGGGGCCGGCCCCCCTAGATCTCATCTAGGGTTGGGGGCGGCGGCCAAGGGGGGGAGGAGTGCCTCCCAAGTCAAGTGGAGGCCCTCCCCCTTAGGGTTTCCCCTCTCCCATGCGCATGGGCCTTGGGGGGGGGGGCGGCTGGTGCCCCTGGCCCATTAAGCCTAGGGCGCCCCCTTATAGCCCATGCTGCTGTATTGGATGTGGTGGAACATCTTCTGGACCTCCGGACCCTTCCGGAATCCTCCGGAACCTTCTGGAAGCTTCCCGGCACAATACCGGAAAAACCCGAACTTTTCCCGGAACCCGAACAACAACTTTCCATATATAAGTCTTTACCTCCAGACCATTCCAGAACTCCTCGTGACGTCCGGGATCTCATCCGGGACTCCGAACAACATTCGGTAACCACATACAAACTTCCTTTATAACCCTAGCGTCATCGAACCTTAAGTGTGTAGACCCTACGGGTTCGGGAACCATGCAGACATGACCGAGACGTTCTCCGGGCAATAACCAACAGCGGGATCTGGATACCCATGTTGGCTCCCACATGTTCCATGATGATCTCATCGGATGAACCACGATGTCAAGGACTCAATCAATCCGTATACAATTCCCTTTATCTAAGCGGTATTGTACTTGCCCGAGATTCGATCGTCGGTATGCCGATACCTTGTTCAATCTCGTTACCGCAAGTCTCTTTACTCGTTCCATAACACATCATCCCGTGATCAACCCCTTGGTCACATTGTGCACATTATGATGATGTCCTATCGAGTGGGCCCAGAGATACCTCTCCGTCACACGGAGTGACAAATCAGTCTCGATTCGTGCCAACCCAGCAGACACTTTCGGAGATACCTGTAGTGCACCTTTATAGCCACCCGATTCGTTGTGATGTTTGGTACACCCAAAGCATTCCTACGGCATCCGGGAGTTGCACAATCTCATGGTCTAAGGAAATGATACTTGACATTAGAAAAGCTTTAGCATACGAACTACGATCTTTGTGCTAGGCTTAGGATTGGGTCTTGTCCATCACATCATTCTCCAAATGATGTGATCCCGTTATCAACGACATCCAATGTCCATGGTCAGGAAACCGTAACCATCTGTTGATCAACTAGCTAGTCAACTAGAGGCTTACTAGGGACATGGTGTTGTTTATGTACCCACACATGTATCTGAGTTTCCTATCAATACAATTATAGCATGGGTAATAAACGATTATCATGAACAAGGAAATATAATAATAACTGATTTATTATTGCCTCTAGGGCATATTTCCAACACATACATGTGAGAAGGGTTAAATCATGACTGGAAAATTTAAACCTTTTGGTATTGACATTTAGGTGTTTGAAAGGACTTACCTAGAAATATTTGACCACTCGCATGGCTCTGTTATCATAAACCCTCTAACGCATGTCCAGGAAATCTGGTGCAAGTTTGTAGTGATCCCATGACCAAGCTGGCTCAATATACCGTTCGGCAAAGTGACCAGTCCAGGATAATTTAACCTACAAAGACCCCCAAAGATGCCAGTCGGTGACCGTGGCAGACGCCTCTCACCACCTTTTACTAAGCTTCTGCATTTCGAAGAGTGAAGTCATATTATATGTGAGGAAATGACAAAAGGTACAATTTATATGGGATGAGTCGAGATAACCACTTACTTCTCTCCCATTGGTTTAATCAACACGTCTCTATGCACATATGGACGTCTCGGAAGCTTTGAAGGACCACGCAGCCACACTTTTCCTCTAGAAGTAGTGCTGGTAGTCGAACCGCTCGGTTGCGAACCGCTCACCTCGTGGTGCTCTGTCACCCGTGAGGGTCCATCCCCACCCTCAGAAACCTGACGAACAACCAGCCTCCTCTCGGCGGCGGCGGCCTCCACCACCTCATCCGCAAAATCCTCCTCATCCTCGTCCTCACACGCCTCATCCCCATCCTCTGTTTCCTCCTCCTGAGCACGGTGAAGCACTGCATCAAAGGGTCGAGGAGAAGAAAGAGGTGCTCTACTCCGGGCTGCTTTATGTACTCCTCGTCCGCCTCCTCTTCCTGCCTCACCTACCCCCCTCCTCGTCCTCCTACTCCCCCTCCTACTCCCCCTCGTCGTCCCCCTTGTCCGCCTCCTCCTCCCGCCTCACCTACTCCCCCTCCTCGTCCGCCTCCTCCTCCTGCCTCACCTACTCCCCCTCCTCGTCCGCCTCCTCGTCTGCCTCCTCCTCCTTCCTGACCTACTCCCCCTCCTCGTCCGCCTCCTCCTCCTGCCTCACCTACTCCCACTCCTCGTCCGCCTCCTACTCTTCCCCCGCGTGGTACTCGACCTTGTTTCGCACGTTTTGTCGGACGGGTGTCTATACCCGCCAATCCTTTGGCCTTCTTGGCGGTTGTGGCAACCGATGAAGGAGCGGCCACCGCTTTCACCGATCGAGCAGGTTGATCATTGTACAGATCATTCACTTTTTTCAAAATTTCCTTTGGAATCTTGTTGCTACCTCTCATGTTTCAATCACCTGATACGAAGAAGAACAAACCAATTAGTATAGATGATAAAACTTTATGCAAATACAATAAATATATCACATATGAAGAATAAATGGAATTGTCACAATAATACATATAGTTGTTACACACACAAATACATAGAGTTGATGCACACACGAATACATAGAGTTGTTGCACACACGAATACATAGAGTTGTTACACATACGAATACATAGAGTTGTGACACACATACATAGATTTCTTACACGATTACATGGAGTTGTTAGAAATAAGGGTCAATATTATGTGCATCATTTGGATCAGGGCTTTCATCATCGCTATCACGCCCGTTCATACATTCATCCTCGAAGTCTTCAGGGGGGCCCTCATCCTCATTTAGCCCCATGTGCCATCGCATAAGTAATGCCAAATCTCGAGGGTCAGAAACATCCTCGTATTCATCCTCTGCATTATCTACTTCCATGTCATCCATGGCCTCATGTTCCATAGCATCATGTTCGTGATGCACGCCATCATCTTCCTCTGCATCATCTTCGTCTTCATCAGTGTCTGCTTCTTGAAAGAACTCTCCCTCGTATGTGTTAGGGTTTATATGGTAATCGTCCTTGTTTGGGGTAGGTACCTTGATACGCGGGGGTACCTTGTACACGACATCCCACTTCAAGAGATCGATATAATTCGTAGATGTGCACGCGTATGGGAGAAAAAAAACACTTGTGTAGCCTGTTGAGCCATAATATAGACATCATTTCCTGCATATTTTGATGCTCGTTCAACTTCGACAAAGCCAATACTAGGGGTTCGTCTCACTTTCTGAGGATTGAGCCAGCTGCATCTGAATACGATGGGCTTCACTCCTTGTAAACCACAATACTGCAGCTCATAAATTTCTTCGATGGTTCCATAGTAGTGACGTCCATCTGTCCCTAGAATACACCGCACTATTTATTGACCTTCGGTTGGGCCTCTCACGTGTGTGTTTATCAATGTGGAAGTGATACCCATTCGTGTCGTAAGCCTTAAATGACTTGGCCTCGTATTCAAAACCTTTGGCTACTTCTCTCACTTTGGTGCCCATATCAACCTCCTGATATGCCTACAAGATTAATAGGAGATTGTCTGGTTCATTAGTGGAAGCATTACTGGCAAGTAAGATCAACTTGAAGTAACATAAAGTTAGAAAAGTTACTTTTCTTGAGAACCAAGATATGAAACCGCCATCAGCATTGGTATCTTCAAGATGGTCTGCTGATTCTTCGTCGCTAGGAGGTTGTGGTAGCTTCCAAAATTCGTTTTGGAATTCCCTAGAAATATGGGAAGAATTCGAGTTAGGACTCAAGACTAGTGAGTATTTGTCAATAAAGATTTTCTACACTTACTTTATGTACGGTTGCACTTCTTCCATGTTGGTTAAGACATAGATCATAATAGTCGACCACTCGGTAGTTGAAAAGTTCATGGGCTTCGATCCACTTGCTTTGCCACCTTGGCCTTTGAAGAGGCTAAGGTCGGAAACATTACTGGTGGGTTCTTCATTGTAACGAGGAGCTGGATTTAACCTAGTCTGAATACTGTCATGATAGTACTTTGTCGTGGTCGTGGCCACCTCCTCGTTCAGGTATGCCTCGGCTATGGAGGCTTCAATGCGAGCTTTATTCTCATATTTCGCACGAAGATGCTTGAACTCCCGTTAAGGTGCATACTGCCATCGAAACTGCACAGGTCCTCCCATTCTAGCCTCATACGCGAGATGTAAGATCATATGTTTCATCAGATTAAAGAAACCTGGTGGAAATATCATCTCTAACTTGCATAGCAACTTTCGGTGCTTGTTCCTCCAACTTTGCAACCACTTCATAATCTAGTTCTTTGGCACAAAGCTGACGGAAGAAGTAGCTCAACTCCGCCAGCACTCGCCAAAATATCCTCTCTGACATACCCTCTAATCATCACAGCATTATCCACTCCAGCCATACATGGTAGTCATGACTCTTGAGGCCTCCTATTCGCTTTGTAGCCATATTCACTCCCCTCATGATATTAGTTGCATATCTATCAGGGAAGTACAAGTTGTTCACAATCCATTGGAGAATTTCCTTCCTTTGGAGAATTGAAGGGGTGAAAGGGGCAGGTGGCTTCATCCAAGAATTACCTTTTGCATGAGACACCAAATTTAATTTTGGCATGTTGCACAGTTTGGCTTGATCGATCCTAGCCTGAATGTTATCCTTTGACTTCTTGGTGTCGAGGAGCGTGCCGAGTAAGGCCTCCACAATATTCTTTTCAGTGTGCATTACATAAATGTTGTGTGGAAGTAGAAGATCTTTAAAGTAAGGGAGCCTCCATAAGCTTGGAATGTGAGTCCACTAGTGTGTCTCTCCATATCCCACAAAACCTTTCCCATCGAGCTTTTCCTCGAGAGCATCTAACTCATCCTTAAGCTGGGCACCGGTCATAATAGTTGGTCGCGGGTCATCAACAATAACACCTTTTTGGAAGTGCATAGCGTCTTTTCTGTATCGCTGATCAAGATGAAGGAACTGCCGATGTTGGTCAAAG
This sequence comes from Aegilops bicornis, assembly GCA_021605145.1. Lineage (NCBI taxonomy): Eukaryota > Viridiplantae > Streptophyta > Magnoliopsida > Poales > Poaceae > Aegilops > Aegilops bicornis. The sequence goes on from CM038675.1 coordinate 153,925,213, forward strand.
CATACATACTTTTGACCCTTAGCCAGCCAAATGAAAGTCACACGCTGTCGACACACTGGGTAAGGCCACTTCCCCTTTACACACCAACCACAAAATATCGCACGTGCCGGTAGGTCATTTAGTGATGTGTGGTACCAGATATGCATATTGAAGTGCTTCTTTGAAACGACATCGTATGTCCGGACCTCTTTATTCCAAGCAACAAGTAAGTCGTCCACCAATGGCTCCATATACACACTCATATGCTTCCCGGGATAGTTAGGACCTGGAATTATCAAAGTCAGGAACATGTGATGCCGTTGCATGCAAACACCAGGGCAGATTCGGGGGATAACATATCTTGGCCAACAAGCGTATATGGCAGCCATCAAACCATATGGATTGAACCCGTCGGTTGTTATCCCAACAGCTACACTCTTCCAGTCATCTGTTTTCTTATGAATTTCAACAAATTTCTTCCATGCTTCACCATCACGTGGATGTTGCATATTTTATGTATTGTACATCTTCCCTTCGGCGGCCCATCTCATATATTGTGCAGTTTCCTCGGTCATATAAAGCCTCTGGATCCTTTCTGTGAATGAAACATATCAAAGGATATTGACGGTAATTGTGAGCTGCCTCTTGATACCATCATCATCTATTACCTCAATATACCTAGAGGATTTGCACTTGACACAATAATTCGTATCTTTATGTTCATTTCTAAATAAAATGCATCCGTTTGGACAAGCATGTATTTTCTCATACGGCATCTTAAGTGAACCGAGGATTTTGTTCGACTCGTACATGTTCTTTGGCAATATATTTTCTTTAGGCAACTAGCTAGCAATAAATGACAATAACTCACTGAAGCAAATTATGCTCATGTTATGGTTTGCCTTCAGGGCCATTAGGCGTGCAACGCCATCTAGTTGAGTAACCTATGTATGGGCGTGAAGGGGTTTTTGTGCCGCAAACAAAGCTGCATGATACTCTTCAGGGCTTTCCGGTGGCTCCTCGGAGTTTGGGTCCTCCCGCGGATCCGCACGGCGGATGTCATCTAACAGGTTTTCAATCCGAGTATCATATTCGCCGGTGTGTTGTCGCACCACCTCCGCCCTGGACTGTTCTGTCTCACCGTGAAAGATCCACCGGTAATAGCCTGGCGTAAACCCCTATTTGCCAAGTGTTTACTCATAGTAATCTTATCTCTTTTAGTCTGGTTATCACACTCCGTGCATGGGCACCAAATTCCATGAACTTGCGTTTCTCCAAAAAATACTAATTCCAGGAAATCATTGGCCTTCGACCTCCACTCAGGGGTCATACCCTCCATGCTGGGATGTCCAGTGTACATCCGTTGATGTTCTTCCATCCTCTGATATAAAGTGAAACACACACATAATTTTTCTATGTAACAAGTGGTTCCATCAAGTTTTACGACATGCACTGAGCTATGTAATAGGTAAAGATAGGTCCTAATCCCACCCGAGAATGTGTAGGCTGGGTCCGCTTTCATGACGTACTCCGACCCGAGACAAAATTTCGGCAGCACCTCCCCGCTGTTCTCCAAATACACGTCTCAGCAATAAGCCAAGAGGATGTGTATCTAGAGAACAACAAGGAGACACTGTCGAAATTCTGTCTCGGATCTAAGTACATCATGAAAACGACCCGCCTACACATCCTCGGGCTGTCCATGGAAAACGTGGACAATTCGAAAGAGTTGAGGTTATAAATATGCAAAGACTTGCATATTTATAGATACAACCCTTCCGAATGAGAGACACCTAGGTTACGCGACTATTTAGGTGATCTGCAAATAATGAAAACCTACACATGAACGGGAAGAGATTACCCTTGAAGTGTGCAACAGAATTCACTCTCTCTATTGTCAAAATAGATGCATGTCCTGCATGAAAGAATGAAGTTGTGTCAATCATATGTCAAACACACAAACATCAATAACAATCACTCACACACCCCCCACACACAAACACACTCACATATCCATACACACACATCACACACTCACTCACACATGCACACACACACACACACACACATCATCAATAGCACCCCTCTCCCGCACACACACTCACATACACCATTCATTATATATGCACATATATACACACATAAATATAAAAAACCATTCATTATATATGCATACATACACCAACATCACTCACTGACACACACACATACAAAGCACACACTCACGCACATTATTCACTATGCATATATATACACCTTTTGTTGTAATGGAGAGGGGGAAACCCCTTTTATTTCAAAAAAACAAGATTGGGTAGGGGCTCACCAAATGGGCATGGGGCGGTGGGGGAGGTGGATGCCGGACGTGGTAGAGCTCAGTGGAGGGGATGCCGCACCGGTGGTGCGATGAAGCTTGGCCGAGATGGTGGCGGTGGACGAGCTCGGTGGAGGTGGCGGTGGGGGGGCTCGGTGGAGGTGGAGGGGTCGGGGGAGGCACTCCCAGTGGCGGCAGCGGCGGAGGCGGTGGTGGCGGCGGCGGAGATGGTGGCGGCCGCAGAGCTCGCCGGATAGGGCGGTGGCACTGAGGGGCGGCGGCGGACAGAGGGGGCATGGGCGAGAGAAACATAGAGAGAAGAGAGGAGTGAGCGCGCGCGAGGGGAAAATTTTGCATAAGTCCCCGCGGGAAACATTTCTGAGAGCCAACTTTCAGCGACACTCGGTAAAAGGCTTAACCTAGATCTCGGGGGCTTTTCCGAGAGCCGCACCGACAGTGGTTACTGAGGTTCGTCCAGCAGCACTCGGCAATGGCCGCATTTTCCGAGAGGGACTCTCGGTAAAGCATCCTTCTTGTGCATTCTCCATAATATGTATTATACTTTTTTTGTTGTACTTTTTTTGTTGTTTTCTTCCATGCTTGGCAAACAACCTTAGCACATCATAATTACCGTCTTGTGTTTTATTTTTCAAATGACGGGCCTCGCCCGGTTCTAGAGACCGGCACCCCTCCGGTGGCCCCGACGGTCTAGGGCATTAATCAGCACCGAGAGGGTGTAGTCCACGGTGAATAACTGCTTCTCCATGTTAGTGCATGTCATCGCGAGATGACAGACCAAGTCTAGGCCAAAGCCACAACAAGATGCCATCTGTGTAGACCCGACGCGTCCGTTTCCCCCCTCCAGGTGCCGGCGGCGGCGCCGTCCGTGAGGGGCGCACACCCCGGAGACGCGTGTCGGGCGTTTGCAACCGCCACAACACTTCCAAACTTGTGAGAGGCCACCTACGCAAGATTTGGCGGCATGTGCTAGCCCCCGGAGGCCGCCGGCCAGAGTCGTAGACACGCGAAGAGCAATCTGCAGAAAGGGAAGTGTTTAGATACTTCTCCATCACCAAAAATTATGAAAAATTACCATCAGTCCTATAGCACATGTGTCCATGTCATGTAGAAAACTCATGATTTTATCGTGCTCCGAGTATTTAATAATATTCACGCTGCATCGTTACCGCAGAACGTCTACTACTGTGCCATCGCCGTCCGTGAGGGGGGCCACACCCCGGAGACTCGTGCCGCCTCTTCGGACATGCAACCACACCGTATGGCATGTATGAGGGCCCAGTGTGATGCTCCGGTGGCATTGCTACCCCCCCCCCCCCCAGGGCCCCCGTCCCGCCTAACCCTGTAGCGTTTGACCACGGGATCTAGCCCTTTGACTTTGCACGGACGGGCTTTGACAGTGGAACTCTCCACCCGGTTTTGTTAGGTGAGCCCATAGGAACACTTTGGAGCAACATCCGGGCCAAAGCAACATCAAGATCCCATCTGTGTAGACCCGACGCGTCCGTTTCCCCCTCCAGGTGCCGGTGGTGGCGTCGTCCGTGAGGGGGGGCACACCCCGGAGAAGCGTGCCGGACGTTTTCAACCGCCACAACACTTGCAGACTTGTGAGAGGCCGCCTACGCAAGATTTGGTGGCATGTGCTAGCCCCTGGAGGCCGATTGCCACAGTCGTAGACACGCGAAGAGCAATCCGCGGAGAGGTAAGTGTTCAGATACTTCTCCATCACCAAAAATTATGAAAAATTACCATCAGTCCTATAGCACATGTGCCCATGTCGTGTAAAAAACTCATGATTTTATCGTGCTCCGAGTATTTAATAATATTCACGCTGCATCGTTACCGCAGAACGTCTACTACTATGGCATCGCCGTCCGTGAGGGGGGCCACACCCCGGAGACACGTGCCGCCTCTTCGGACATGCCACCGCACCGTACGGCATGTATGAGAGCCCGGTGCGATGCTCCGGTGGCATTGCTACCCCCCTCCCCCCCAGGGCCCCCGTCCCGCCTAACCCTGTAGCGTCTGACCACGGGATCTAGACCATTGACTTTGCACAGACGGGCTTTGACCAGTGGAACTCTCCACCTGGTTGTGTTAGGTCAACCCATAGGAACACTTTGGAGCAACATCCGGGCTAAAGCCGCAGCAAGATCCCATCTGTGTAGACCCGACGCGTCCTTTCCCCCCTCCAGGTGCCGGCGATGGCGCCGTCCGTGAGGGGGGCCACACCCCGGAGACGCGTGCCGGGTGTTTGCAACTGCCACAACACTTCCGGACTTGTGAGAGGCCGCCACGCAAGATTTGGCTGCATGTGCTGGCCCCAGGTCAGCCGCCATCGTGAGACACGCGAAGAGCAATCCGCGGAGAGGGGAGTGTTCAGATACTTATCCTTCACCAAAAATTATGAAAAATTACCATCAGTCATATAGCACACGTGCCCACGTCGTGTAAAAAACTCATGATTTTATCGTGCTCCAAGTATTTAATAATATTCACACCACATCGTTACCGCAGGACATCTACTTTTGTGTCATCGCCGTCCGTGAGGAAGGCCACACCGCGGAGACGCATGCCACCTCTTCGTACATGCCACCACACCGTACGACATGTATGAGGGCCCGGTGCGATGCTCTGGTGGCATTGCTACCCCCCCCCCCCCCCCAGGACCCCGTCCGCCTAACCTGTAGCGTTTGACCACGGGATCTAGCCCTTTGACTTTGCACGGACGGGCTTTGACCAGTGGAACTCTCCACCCGGTTGTGTTAGGTCAGCCCATAGGAACACTTTGGAGCAACATCCGGGCCAAAGCCACAACAAGATCCCATCCGTGTAGACCCGACTCGTCCGTTTCCCCACTCCAGGTGCCGGCGACGGCGCCGTCCGTGAGGAGGGCACACCCCGGAGATGCGTGCCGGGCGTTTGTAACCGCCACAACACTTCCAGACTTGTGAGAGGCCGCCAACGCAACATTTGGCGGCATGTGCTAGCCCCCGGAGGCCGCCGGCCATAGTCGTAGACACGCGGAGAGCAATCCGCGGAGAGGGAAGTGTTCAGATACTTCTCCATCACCAAAATTTATGAAAAATTACCCTCAGTCCTATAGCACATGTGCCCACGTTGTGTAAAAAATTCATGAGTTTATCACGCTCCGAGTATTTAATAATATTCACGCCGCATCGTTACCGCAGAACGTCTACTACTGTGTCATCGCCGTCCAGAGGGGGGCCACACCCCGGAGATGCGTGCCGCCTCTTCGGACATGCCACCACACCGTACGACATGTATGAGGGCCCGGTGTGATGCTCCAGTGGCATTGCTACCCCCAGGGCCCCCGTCTCGCCTAACCCTGTAGCGTTTGCCACGTGATCTAGCCCTTTGACTTTGCACGGACGGGCTTTGACCAGTGGAACTCTCCACCCGGTTGTGTTAGGTCAGCCCATAGGAACACTTTGGAGCAACATCCGGGCCAAAGCCACAGCAAGATCCCATCCGTGGAGACCCGACGCGTCCGTTTCCCCGTGTGTGTGGTTTGTGAGGCACGTGCCACGTCAAGGACGTGTGTTGCTTATTCAAATAGCACACCACCCCTGCATTCATATGCATCGGCCACACGCATGTAGGGGTGCCCTCCCCCCCCCCCCTCGGGTAGTCTCTATATCAAGCACCCATTCGGTGGACCCGGCGGTCTAGGGCGTTGTTCGGCACCGAGAGGGTGTACTCCACGGTGAATAAATGCTTCTTCGTGTTAGTTCATGTCATCGCGAGATGACAGACCAAGTCTAGGCTTGTTCTGTCACGGGATCACCCACCGAAGACTCTGTCTCGGGGACGGATGCAGCCGGTCCTCGACGTTCCCGCCGTGTCTATGGTTTGTGATGCACGTGCCACATCAAGGACGTGTGTTGCTTATTCAAATAGCACACCACCCCTGCATGCATATGCATGGGCCACACGCATGTAGGGGTGCCCTCCCCCCCCCCTCGGGCGGTCTCTATATAGAGCACCCATCTGGTGGCCCCTGCGGTCTAGGAAGTTGACCGACACCGAGAGAGGGGGTAGGCCACGGTCAACAACTGCTTCTTCTCATGTTTTTTTTACTTTACACTCTTTAAAGTTGAGTTTTGAACTAATCTAACCCAAAAGTCTTTTATCGAAAAAATTCATCAAAAGTCATGGAATTTCCAAACTTTGGTCAGAAAAACATGTGAAATATGAGATACAAAAAAGATGGTGCCAAACAAAAACAAAAAGAGAAGGGGAAAAATTAGAGCAGTGGTTACCGAGGGTCGGCTATAGGCTCTAGGTAATGTACACCTTTCCGAGAGTTACTCTCTGTAAAAGTGTAACCTAGATCTAGGGGACATATTTTCGAGAGTGACTCTTGGTAAAAGTGATGCACCAACAAGCAGTCGGTAAAGGTGACATCGACAACTTAAGCATATTCCCCCTGTTGTTTCTTCTCTCTGCTCCCTGATAACCCACAAGTATAGGGGATCACAACAGTTTTCGAGGGTAGAGTATTCAACCCAAATTTATTGATTCGACACAAGGGGAGCCAAAGAATATTCTCAAGTATTAGCAGCTGAGTTGTCAATTCAACCAGACCTGGATAACTTAGTATCTGCAGCAAAGTGTTTACTAGCAAAGTAATATGATAGTAGTGGTAACGGTAACAAAAGTAACGGTAGCAAAAGTAATATTTTTGGTGTTTTGTAGTGATTGTAACAGTAGCAACGGAAAAGTAAATAAGCGAAGAACAATATGTGAAAAGCTCGTAGGCATTGGATCGGTGATGGAGAATTATGCCGGATGTGGTTCATCATGTAACAATCATAACATAGGGTGACACAGAACTAGCTCCAATTCATCAATGTAATGTAGGCATGTATTCCAAATATAGTCATCACATTCATCAATACAATCAGTTTTAATAATTTCTTTCTCTCTAGCCCTAGCAATTTGTTCATCAAGAAATTCACTAAGTGGCACAGTAGTATCAAGCATAGAAGTAGTTTCATCATAAGTATCATCCATAGAAAAAGTGGCATCATCAGTAACATGCGACATATCAGAACGAATAGCAGAAGCAGGTTTAGGTGTCGCAAGCTTACTCAAAACAGAAGGTGAATCAAGTGCAGACCTAGATGGCAGTTCCTTACCTCCCTCGTAGTTGAGGGATAAATTGTTGTCTTACCGTCTTTCAAGTTCTTCATAGTGACCAGCAGATATAAATCCCAAGTGAATCAAATAATAGAGCTATGCTCCTGTGCAACGGCGCCGTAAAATAGTCTTGATAACCCACAAGTATAGGGGATCGCAACAGTTTTCGAGGGTAGAGTATTCAACCCAAATTTATTGATTCGACACAAGGGGAGCCAAAGAATATTCTCAAGTATTAGCAGCTGAGTTGTCAATTCAAAACCTGGATAACTTAGTATTTGCAGAAAAGTGTTTAGTAGCAAATTAATATGATAGAGTAGTAACGGTAACAAAAGTAACGGTAGCAAAAGTAATATTTTTGGTGTTTTGTAGTGATTGTAACAGTAGCAACGGAAAAGTAAATAAGCGAAGAACAATATGTGAAAAGCTCGTAGGCATTGAATCGGTGATGGAGAATTATACCGGATGCAGTTCATCATGTAACAATCATAACATAGGGTGACAAAGAACTAGCTCCAATTCAGCAATGTAATGTAGGCATGTATTCCAAATATAGTCATACGTGCTTATGGAAAAGAACTTGCATGACATCTTTTGTCCTACCCTCCAGTGGCAGCAGGGTCCTAATGGAAACTAAGGGATATTAAGGCCTCCTTTTAATAGAGTACCGGAACAAAGCATTAGCACATAGTGAATACATGAACTCCTTAAACTATGGTCATCACCGGAGTGGTCCCGTTATTGTTAGTTCGGGTTGCGGATCATAACACATAGTAGGTGACTATAGACTTGCAAGATAGGATCAAGAACTCACATATATTCATGAAAACATAATAGGTTCAGATCTAAAATCATGGCACTCGGGCCCTAGTGACAAGCATTATACATAGCAAAGTCATAGCAACATCAATCTCAGAACATAGTGGATACTAGGGATCAAACCCTATCAAAACTAACTCGATTACATGATAGATCTCATCCAACCCATCACCGTCCAACAAGCCTACGATGGAATTACTCACGCACTACGGTGAGCATCATGAAATTGGTGATGGAGGATGGTTGATGATGACGACGACGACGAATCCCCCTCTCCGGAGCCCCAAACGGACTCTAGTTCAGTCCTCCTGAGAGGTTTTAGGGCTTGGCGGCGGCTCCGTATCGTAAAACGTGATGATTTCTTCTCCTTGATTTTTTTATCTCCGAAAGCAAATATATAAAGTTAGAGTTGGCGTCGGAGGAGCTCCAGGTGGCCCGCGAGGTAGGGGGCACGTCCCCACCCTCGTGGAAAGGGTGCGGGCCCCCTGGTCTTCATCTTTTGGAAGGATCTTTTATTATTTCCAAATAGACGTTCCGTGGAGTTTCAGGTCATTCCGAGAACTTTTGTTTCTGCACATAAATAACACCATGGAAAGTCTGCTGAAAACAGCATCAGTCCGGGTTAGTTCCAATCAAATCATGCAAGTTAGAGTCCAAAACAAGGGCAAAAGTGTTTGGAAAAGTAGATACGATGGAGACTTATCAACTCCCCCAAGCTTAAACCTTTGCTTGTCCTCAAGCAATTTAGTTGATAAACTGAAAGTAATAAAGAAAAACTTTTACAAACTCTGTTTGCTCTTGTTGTTGTAAATATGTAAAGCCAGCATTCAAGTTTCAGCAAAGATAATGACTAACCACATTTGCAATAACTCTTAGGTCTCATGTTTACTCATATCAATAGCATAATCAACTAGCAAGTCATAATAATAAATCTCGGATGACAACACTTTCTCAAAACAATCATAATATGATATAATAAGATGGTATCTCGCTAGCCCTTTCTGAGACCGCAAAACATAAATGCAGAGCACATTTAAAGATCAAGGACTGACTAGACATTGTAATTCATGGTAAAAGATATCCAATCATAGTCATACCCAATATAAATTAATAGTAATGGATGCAAATGACAGCTGAGCTCTCCAGCTAGTGAGTTTTAATAAGAGGGTGGTGACTCAAAATAAAAGTAAATAGATAGGCCCTTCGCAGAGGGAAGCAGGGATTTGTAGAGGTGCCAGAGCTCAGTTTTGAAAATAGAGATAAATTGAGCGGCATACTTTCATTGTCAACATAACAACTAAGAGATGGCGATATCTTCTATGCTACACACATTATAGGCGGTTCCCAAACAGAATGGTAAAGTTTATACTCCCCCTCCACCAACAAGCATCAATCCATGACTTGCTCGAAACAACGAGTGTCTCCAACTAGCAACAGTCCCAAGGGGAGTTTTGTTTGCAATTATTTTGATTTAGTTTGCATAAAGCATGGGACTGGGCATCCCGGTGACTAGCCATTTTCTCGTGAGTGAGGAGCGGAGTCCACTCCTCTTGAGAATAACCCGCCTAATATGGAAGATAAGGGCGGCTCTAGTTGATACATGAGCTATTCGAGCATACAAAACAGAATGTTTATTTGAAGATTTAGAGTTTGGCACATACAAATTTACTTGGAACGGCAGGTAAATACCGCATATAGGAAGGTATCTTTGGACTCATATGGAATAACTTTGGGTTTTTTTGGATTGGATGCACAAGCAGTATTCCCGCTTAGTACAAGTGAAGGCTAGCAAAAGACTGGAAAGCGACCAACTAGAGAGCGACAACAGTCATGAACATGCATTAAAATTAATAAACATTGGATGCAAGCATGAGTAGGATATAATCCACCATGAACATAAATATCGTGAAGGCTATGTTGATTTGTTTCAACTACATGTGTGAACATGTGCCAAGTCATGTCACTTAAATCATTCAAAGGAGGATACCACCTCATCATACCACATCACAACCATTTTAATAGCATGTTGGCACATAAGGTAAACCATTATAACTCATAGCTAATCAAGCACGCAAGACGAGCAACTATGATCTCTAATTGTCATTGCAAACATGTTTATTCATAATAGGCTGAATCAGGAACGATGAACTCATCATATTTACAAAAACAGGAGAGGTCGAGTTCATACCAACTTTTCTCATCTCAGTCAGCCCATCATATATCATCATAATTGCCTTTCACTTGCACGACCAAATGAAGTGAATAATAATAAGAGTGCACGTGCATTGGACTAAGCTGGAATCTGCGAGCATTCAATAAACAGGAGAAGACAAGGTAATATGTGCTCTTGGTTAAATCAACAATAATGCATATAAGAGCCACTTCAACAATTTAATCATGGTCTTCTCCTATCGACCCCCAAAGAAAGAAAAAAATAAAAACTATTTACACGGGAAAGCTCCCAACAAGCAAAAGAAGAACGGGAAATATTTTTGGGTTTTATTTTTAATTAATACTACTACAGCAAGAAAAGTAAACTAACTAGAAGCTACACTAATTTTTTTTGTTTTCTTAAAGTTTATCAAACACACAAGAAGAAAGCAGGAAAAAGAAAATAAACTAGCATGGATATTACAGTGAAAGAGTATGAGCACCGACATCTAGCAACGAGTGTGTGTGAACATAAATGTAATGTCGGTGGGAAATACGTACTCCCCCAAGCTTAGGCTTTTGGCCTAAGTTGGTTCATTGCTAGGGGTGGCCTGGCGGATATCTGTAGGTGTAGCTGGGGTCATACTGAGATGAAGAGGACTCTGACTGCCACTGGCTGGCAGCCATCTCCGGATCCCAAAAGTAATCATACTGTCGTGGAGGCTCAAATTGTGGTTCCGGCTCCGGGGCTGGTGTAGGGTTCCGGTAGGCTTGAATGGCCGCCCACGGAACGAGATACGGACCTTCAGATAAATTAAACAAGGAAGGAGCAGGCAAGGTAATAGTCTCAGGGTGATGTTTATGAAAGAACAATTTATATTTAAGCTCCCCTTCCCTATTCTTAACAATAAAATCATGCGCTAGCATACTCTTATAATCTAAATAAGCATTGGGCAGCAATTTTTCTTCTTTCTCGTAGAGCCTAATAGGTATGTTAAAATGTGCAGCTAGGCGTGAAGCATAAATACCTCCAAAGATGGGGCCCTTAGTACAGTTCAGACTTAATCGTTTTGCAATGATACCGCCCATACTAACAGTGTTATCACGAAATAAACCATGGAACAAAATGAAAATATCAGGAACACTAAGGTTTCCACAGTTTCCGCGTCCAATTAAGCAATGACTAGCAAATATAGCAAAGTAGCGTAAAACAGGAAAATGTATGCTAGTGATTCTTGCATCGGAAACCTTCCTGGTTTCCCCCACAGTAATAGTGTCAATGAATCCATCCACATCTTTACGATATGGTTCATCTAAGGTACCCTCGAAGGGTAATTTGCACACCTTGCAAAATTCATCTAGTGGCATCTTCTTAACAACATATTATAAATGAAACTCTACCGAAGGAGGTGATTCCTTAGGAAAATAGTAGAAGTTTTGCACAAAAGTATTGGTGAGCAAGAGATACTGATGACGTTGGTCGCGGAGGAAGTCGTTGAGGCCAGCATTCTCAGCCAATGAATAGAAATCATCATAAATCCCGTCTTTTCTCAAGAAATCATCGGAAGGCCATTCACATGGCCGGACCTCTGCGATGCGAGGCAAATTATATTTGGGCCTCTGTGCTTATTCATTTTGCTTTTCCTTCGAGCTTCGGCTCGATGAGCCCCTAAAAAATCTCTTCATTATTTTCTGAAATAATCTGAAAAAAATAGTAACTTCAAACAAAAGTGAACCAACCTTACTAAAATTGATAGCAACTACTCCTACAAGTGCTTAGAGCCTATATCATGCATTAGAACTACTTGGAACCATATAAATTTGTCATGCAAGCTCAAGAACATGGTCACCTAGGCAGCACAAATTTGCAATGAATGAAGCATTAGAGCGAAAACTAATTGGACCAATGGAGGAGTCACATACCAAGGAAAAATGTCCCCAAGCAGTTTTCTGAGAAGTTCTTTGAGCAAGGAGATCGAAAAATCGCAACAAAGTGAGCTAGAACTCGTGCTTGAGCTGGATATTGGTGTTTGTGGGAGGAAGAAGGAGTGTATGGGTGCAGGAATAAGTGGAGGAGGGCCACCGTGGGCCCACGATGCAGGGGGCGCACCCTGGGGGTAGGGCGCGTCCTCCACCCTCGTGGCCAGGTTGTAGACCCCCCTGTTGTGTTCTCCGTTCCAGAAATCCTCAAATATTCTAGAAAAAAGCATATTCCATTTTCAGGGCATTTGGAGAACTTTTATTTTCGGGGTATTTTTATATTGCACGGATAAATCAGAAAACAGACAGAAAAATACTATTTTTACTTTATTTCAACTAAATAACAGAAAGTAGAGAGAGGGTGCAGAAGGTTGTGCCTTCTAGTTTCATCCATCTCATGCTCATCAAAAGGAATCCACTAACAAGGTTGATCAAGTCTTGTTAACAAACTCATTCCGAATAACATGGAACCGGAGAAATTTTGAATAACACTATGTTACCTCAACGGGGATATGCACATCCCCAATAATAAGAATATCATATTTCTTCTTGACAGTAGGAAGAGGAAATTCAAAACCTCCAAATATAATCAATGGAATTTTTCCAATAGAGTTGATACTATGAACTTGAGGTTGTTTCGTCGGAAAGTGTACTGTATGCTCATTACCATTAACATGAAAAGTGACATTGCCTTTGTTGCAATCAATAACAGCCCTGCAGTATTCAAAAGGTCTTCCAAGAATAATAGACATACTATCGTCCTCGGGAATGTCAAGAATAACAAAGTCCGTTAAAATAGTAAAGTTTGCAACCACAACAGGCACATCCTCACAAATACCGGCAGATATAGCGCTTGATTTATCAGCCATTTGCAAAGATATTTCAGTAGGTGTCAACTTATTCAAATCAAGTCTACGATATAAAGAGAGAGGCATAACACTACCACCGGCTCCAAGATCACATAAAGCAGTTTTAACATCGTTTCTTTTAATGGAGCATGGTATAGTAGGCACTCCTGGATCTCCAAGTTTCTTTGGCATTCCACCCTTAAAAGTATAATTAGCAAGCATGGTGGAAATCTCAGCTTCCGGTATCTTTCTCTTATTTGTAACAATATCTTTCATATACTTAGCATAAGGATTCATTTTGAGCATATCGATTAATCGCATACATAAAAAGATAGGTCTAATCATTTCAACAAAGCACTCAAAATCCTCATCATCTTTTTCTTGGATGGTTTGGGAGGAAAAGGCATGGGTTTGAACCCATGGCTCTCTTTCTTCTGATGTTTCCTGGCAACAAAGTATCTCTTATCATAACGTTGATTCTTTGATTGTGGGTTATCAAGATCAACAGCAGGTTCAATTTCTACATCATTATCATTACTAGGTTGAGCATCATCATGAACATCATATTAACATTTTCACTAGGTTCATGTTCATTACCAGATTGTTTTACAGCATCAAAAATAGATATATCATTTGGATTCTCAGGTGGTTCAACAATAGGTTCACTAGAAGCATGCAAAGTCCTATCATTTTTCTTTTTCTTCTTTTTAGAAGAACTAGGTGCATCAATATTATTTCTGTGAGAATCTTGCTCAATTCTCTTAGGGTGGCCTTGAGGATCTGAGAGGTTCTGAGCCATTCTACCAGTTCTAGTAGCCACTCTAACAGCATAATCATTTTTCTTACTATTAATTTCATTGACCAAATCATTTTGAGCCTGAAGTACTTGTTCTACTTGAGTGGTAACCATAGAAGCATGTTTTCTAACGAGTTTAAGTTCACCTTTAACATTAGCCATATAATCTCCCAAGTGTTTTAGCATACCGGAATTGTATTTCAATTGTCTACCAAAAAAAGCATTAAAATCTTCTTGCTTAACCATAAAGTTATCAAACTCATCTAGGCATTGGCTAGCAAACTTAGTAAGAGAGATTTCAGCTCTATCATATCTATAGAGAGAATTTACCTTTACTACCTGTGTCGGGTTATCAAGACCATGAGTTTCTTCAATAGGTGATGGATTAAGATCATATGTTTCTTCAACAGGAGGTAAATTAAGACCATGTATTTCTTCAACAGGAGGTAAATTCTTAACCTTTTTCTTTCATAGATTTCTTTGCCTCTTGCATATCTTCAGGACTGAGAAATAGAACACCTCTCTTCTTCGGAGTTGGTTTAGGAATAGGCTCAGGAATTTGCTTGGGAGCTGGCTCAGGAAGTGTCCAATTATTTTCATTTGTCAACATATTATTGAATAGAATTTCAGCTTCATCCGGTGTTCTTTCCCTGAAAACAGAACCAGCACAACTATCCAGGTAATCTCTGGAAGCATCAGTTAGTCCATTATAAAAGATATCCAGTATTTCATTTTTCTTGAGAGGATGATCAGGCAAAGCATTAAGTAACTTGAGAAGCCTCCCCCAAGCTTGTGGGAGACTCTCTTCTTCAAATTGCACAAAGTTGTATATTTCCCTCAAAGCATCTTGTTTCTTATGAGCAGGGAAATATTTAGCAGAGAAGTAATAAAACATATCTTGGGGACTACGCACACAACCAGGATCAAGAGAATTACCATATCTTAGCATCACCCTTTAATGAGAACGGAAATATTTTAAGGATATAGAAGTAGCGAGATCTCTCATCATTATTGAATAGGGTGGCTATATCATTTACTTTAGTAAGATGTGCCACAACAGTTTCAGATTCATAGCCATGAAAAGGATTAGATTCAACCAAAGTAATTATATCAGGATCAATAGAGAATTCATAATCCTTATCGGCAACACAAATAGGTGAAGTAGCAAAAGCAGGGTCAGGTTTCATTCTATCATTAAGAGACCATTTAGCTAATAACCTCTTGAGTTCATATCTATCTTTGCAAGCTAAAATGGCTGCAGAAGCTTCTTTATCAAAAACATAACCCTCGGGAATAACAGGCAAGTCTTCATCATCACATTCATCAATACAATTAGTTTCAATAATTTCTTTCTCTCTAGCCCTAGCAATTTGTTCATCAAGAAATTCACTAAGTGGCACAGTAGTATCAAGCATAGAAGTAGTTTCATCATAAGTATCATCCATAGAAAAAGTGGCATCATCAATAACATGCGACATATCAGAACGAATAGCAGAAGCAGGTTTAGGTGTCGCAAGCTTACTCAAAACAGAAGTTGAATCAAGTGCGAGCTAGATGGCAGTTCCTTACCTCCCTCGTAGTTGAGGGATAAATTGTTGTCTTAGCATCTTTCAAGTTCTTCATAGTGACCAGCAGATATAAATCCCAAGTGAATCAAAGAATAGAGCTATGCTCCCAAGCAACGACGCCAGAAAATAGTCTTGATAACCCACAAGTATAGGGGATCGCAACAGTTTTTGAGGGTAGAGTATTCAACCCAAACTTATTGATTCGACACAAGGGGAGCCAAAGAATATTTTTCAAGTATTAGCAGTTGAGTTGTCAATTCAACACCTGGATAACTTAGTATTTGCAGAAAAGTGTTTAGTAGCAAATTAATTTGATAGAGTAGTAACGGTAACAAAAGTAACGGTAGCAAAAGTAATATTTTTGGTGTTTTGTAGTGATTGTAACAGTAGCAACGGAAAAGTAAATAAGCGAAGAACAATATGTGAAAAGCTCGTAGGCATTGAATCGGTGATGGAGAATTATCTTGGGATCACGGTTCATCATGTAACAATCATAACATAGGGTGACACAGAACTAGCTCCAATTCATCAATGTAATGTAGGCATGTATTCCAAATATAGTCATACGTGCTTATGGAAAAGAACTTGCATGACATCTTTTGTCCTACCCTCCCGTGGCAGCGGGGTCCTAATGGAAACTAAGGGATATTAAGGCCTCCTTTTAATAGAGTACCGGAACAAAGCATTAGCACATAGTGAATACATGAACTCCTTAAACTATGGTCATCACCGGGAGTGGTCCCGGTTATTGTTACTTCGGGGTTGACGGATCATAACACATAGTAGGTGACTATAGACTTGCAAGATAGGATCAAGAACTCACATATATTCATGAAAACATAATAGGTTCAGATCTAAAATCATGGCACTCGGGCCCTAGTGACAAGCATTAAGCATAGCAAAGTCATAGCAACATCAATCTCAGAACATAGTGGATACTAGGGATGAAACCCTAACAAAACTAACTCGATTACATGATAGATCTCATCCGACCCATCACCGTCCAGCAAGCCTACGATGGAATTACTCATGCACGGCGGTGAGCATCATGAAATTGGTGATGGAGGATGGTTGATGATGACGACGGCGATGAATCCCCCTCTTCGGAGCACCGAACGGACTCCAGATCAGCCTTCCCGAGAGGTTTTAGGGCTTGGCGGCGGCTCCGTATCGTAAAACGCGATGATTTCTTCTCCTTGATTTTTTTCTCCCCGAAAGCGAATATATAGAGTTAGAGTTGTGAAAGTGCAACTATCCCTAGGTGGTTTTGGTAATTCATAACAACATATAGCTCATTGAGCTAATACTATTCCAAGATGAATATTTCAGGAAAGCTCAATCATTGGCATGGCATGGATGATGAAAGTGGATCCCTCAAAATATTAAGGACAAAGGATTGGCTCAAGCTCAAAAGCTCAAGACTCTACATTTTACATTTTTAGTGATCCAAGATCACATTGAGTCTATAGGAAAAGACAATACTATCAAGAAGGGAAGAGGTGTTGCTTAATGAGCCTCTTGCTTCATGTGCTTAGTGATATGCTCCAAAACCCTCCACTACTTTCTCACATCCACATTTGACCTAAACCTAAAGTCAAACTCGGCCCTACCGATTCTTTCTATCCGGCGCCACCGAGTTCAAATGTCATAGCCACTGCCACAAACCCTAGGCAAATCGGTTTCACCGATAGGAATCTCGGTCTCACCGAGATGGGATTGTAATATCTCTGTTTCCCTTCATAACGTTTCGGTCTAACCGAAGTGAGCGATCGGTCCCACCGAGATTGCAATGTAAACTTTCTATTTCCCTTTCGTAACTTTTCGGTCTCACCGAAAGAGCGAATCGGTCCCACCGAGTTTACCTGACCAACTCTCTGGTTAGCTAATTACCAAAATCGGTCTCACCGAGTTTGTGTGATCGGTCTCACCGAGATTATATTATGCCCTAACCCTAACCAAATCGGTCCTACCGAGATGCATGTCAGTCCCACCAAAAATCCTAGCGGTCACAAGGTTTACTAAATCGGTCCGACCGAGTTTGATGATTCGGTCCCACCGAGTTTGGTAAATTGTGTGTAACGGTTAGATTTTGTGTGGAGGCTATATATACCCCTCCACCTCCTCTTCATTCGTGGAGAGAGCCATCAGAACAAACCTACACTTCCAACTTACCAGTTCTGAGAAAGAACCACCTACTCATGTGTTGAGGCCAATATATTCCATTCCAACCATATGAATCTTGATCTCTAGCCTTTCCCAAGTTGCTTTCCACTCAAATCTTCTTTCCACCAAATCCATATCCTGTGAAATAGAGTTGAGTGTTGGGGAGACTATCATTTGAAGCACAAGAGCTAGGAGTTCATCATCAACACACCATCTGTTACTTCTTGGAGAGTGGTGTCTCCTAGATTGGCTAGGTGTCACTTGGGAGCCTCCGACAAGATTGTGGAGTTGAACCAAGGAGTTTGTAAGGGCAAGAAGATCGCCTACTTCGTGAAGATCTACCGATAGTGAGGCAAGTCCTTCGTGGGCGATTGCCATGGTGGGATAGACAAGGTTGCTTCTTCGTGGACCTTTTGTGGGTGGAGCCCTCCGTGGACTCGCGCAACCGTTACCCTACGTGGGTTGAAGTCTACATCAACGGTGATGTACGATAGCACCACCTATCGGAACCACGACAAAAACATCCGTGTCTCCAATTGCGTTTGAATCCTCCAAACCCTTCCCTTTATATTCTTGCAAGTTGCATGCTTTATTTTCCGCTGCCAATATACTCTTTGCATGCTTTCTTGAATTGTGTGAAGATTGCTTGACTTGCTCAAAGATAGCTAAAATCTGCCAAAGTCTAAAATTGGGAAACGGTTAGGTTTTTATTGGTCAAGTAGTCTAATCACCCCCCCCCCTCTAGACATACTTCAAGGTCCTACAAGTGGTACCAGAGCTTTGGTCTCCATTCGCTTTGATTTCCATAGCTTTTCGTGGTCATAGCCTTGGTTTCGCAACCTAGGAGAGTATGGCGTCTAGCTAGGGAAATTATCACCGTAGAGGTCCTTACTTTGATGGCACTAATTTTGCTAGTTGGAAGCATAAGATGAAAATGCATATTCTCGGACATAACCCATGATTTGGGCTATTGTGTGTATTGGTTTGCAAGGTGAATTCTTTGATGGGAGAGAACCGAACCATGAAGCTAGTGCGGAAGAGTTGAAGATGTTGCAATACAACGCTCAACCTTGTGATATCCTCTTCAATGGATTGTGCCCCGAGGAGTTCAACAAAATCAGCCGTCATGAGAATGCAAAGGAAATTTGGGACACTTTGATTGATATGCACGAAGGTACCGACTCTGTCAAGGAATCCAAGTTGGATGTGCTCCAAAGTCAGCTTGACAAGTTCAAAATGAAGGATGGTGAAGGTGTCGCTGAAATGTACACTAGGCTTGCTCTTATCACAAATGAGATTGCCGGCTTAGGAAGTGAAGAGATGACCGATAGATTCATCATCAAGAAGATCCTAAGAGCATTGGATGGAAAATATGATACCGTGTGCACATTGATCCAAATGATGCCCAATTACAAAGATCTCAAGCCCTCACGGAAGTCATTGGAAGAATTGTTGCTCATGAGATGTCACTCAAGGATAAGGAGGAACTTCACAACAAGTCGAGTGGTGCTTACAAAGCCTCATGTGAAGCCCCCACATCATCAAGTGAGAAACAAACCTTCAATGAAGAATTGAGCTTAATGGTGAAGAACTTCAACAAATTCTACAAGAGTAGAAGCAAAGAAAGAAGCTCTAAGTCAAGGTCCTACAATGACGAAAGATCTTCTAGTCGAGCGCAATTGCTACAATTGTTGAGACCGGACACTATTCCAATGAGTGTACGGCACCCTACAAAGAAGAGAAGATTCTCCCAAGAGAAGAAGTAGAAGAGAAGAATCACCACCAAGAGAGAAGGAGTAGAGATGATCGTTATGAACGAAGACCCTCACGGAGAAGCAAGGATTCGGAAAGGAAGGATAAGTCATCAAAGAGCTACACAAAACAAAGAAATCAAGCTCATGTTGGTGAACGGGTATCCGGCTCCGACTCCGACAATCACTCCTAGAGAAGCTATCACTCCGACTCCGAATACACTCAAGATGAAGGTGTCGCCGGTTTAGCACTTGTGTCAACCAACTCCTACGACATATTTGAATCACCAAATGAAGGAATTGGTAGATGCTTCATGGCCAAAGGTCCTAAGGTAACACACCCCGAGTATGTTGATTTTGATGTTGATGAAGATGACTTGCTAGGTGATGATGATTTACTTGTTGACAACTCTAGTGATGAATACTATGATGAAACGTCAATTAATCATGCTAATCAAGATGAAACGAATGACAATGATAAGGAGAAGATTGAGCGTATAACTAAAGAACTAAACACTCTTAAGTTAGCTCATGAAACTATCTTGAAGATCATCGAGAACTTTTAAGGGCTCATGAGAAGTTACGCTTTGAAAAGCTCAATCTTGAGCAAGAGCATGAGTTCTTAAAGGCAATCAATGATGATCTCCGTAAGAAAAGTTCTTCTTACATCGCCAAGCGTTTACTCCTATCTACTTACATGCCTCAAGTCAAGTCTAGTAACAAGAACAAGAAAGATTCTTCCTCTAGTAGTAACAATAATAATGCTAAATCCAATATTGTTGCTTCTAGTAGTTCTCTTGATTCCACTAATGATCCTCTTATCCAAGTCACACTTGAGCAAGAAAACAGCTTATTGAAGGGAATTATGGAGAAAGGTGTATACAAGAGTCTTGCCGGGAGTAAGCAATTTGAGGAAATTGTACGCAAGGAAGGAAGGCATCGGAAGAATCAAGGTGTTGGTTTTGAACGAAAGTTCAATGCCAATGGAGTTGAGTGGGAAGAAGATTAATACCCCAAGAAGAAGTTTGTTCCTCAACAAGAGAAGTATGATCCTACTTCCTTCAAGGGAACATAAGCACAAGATGATCTTCCACCACAAGACCACAAGAACAAAGGCAAGGACAAACTTCAAGAGGAGATTGATGCAT
This sequence comes from Aegilops bicornis, assembly GCA_021605145.1. Classification (NCBI taxonomy): domain Eukaryota; kingdom Viridiplantae; phylum Streptophyta; class Magnoliopsida; order Poales; family Poaceae; genus Aegilops; species Aegilops bicornis. The sequence goes on from CM038675.1 coordinate 153,945,908, forward strand.
TTGAAGAAGCACCTAAGGCCTTGGTCAAGTGGGTTCCCAAGACTACGTCAAGTTCTACTTCATCAAGTACAACTACTACACCAAGGATTCCCATCAAGATGATGTGGATCACGAAGAAGAAGAACTAGAGAGTTGTTGAGGGTGACTCCGCCAACATTCTTCACTCATATCATTATGGCAAGGACAAGTGCAATCAACTTCCATACCTTGCACTAGTTCAAGGAGTCACAAACCCTCATGTTGGTAAGGCAAGGGACAAGGTAACCTAATGTTTTCATGGACATCATTTTGTGTGTGCATCACTCTATGTCTATGGATATTCTTGTTTGTTCCTTGTGGGACTAACCCGTAGGTATTGAAAGTGCAACTCACTCCAAAGGATTGCTCCAAACGATCTACATCAACATTGAGCATCCACATCTTCAACACCTACATGAAGTCATCATCGGCAAAACCCAAGGTTAGTTCATCCCTCTAAGGGGGGATCTCACATCTAGGGGGAGCTTAACTCTAAGAATTGAGTCAAAGCAACTCTAATGATGTGAACATATAAATGATTTATGTAAAAGTGGAAACCCCACTTGAGCTTAAACGATGAGTATGACCTATGATCAAATGTTCTCATTTGACTCCTAAGTCAATATACTCATATATAGATGACCTAGTCATCACCAATTGTTTGATAGATGCTAGAATTGGTTGTGCATGATTTGTCACATATTTCATTTGTTATCTTATTGTGTGAGCATGTTGGTTGCATATTTACTCATTCGAGGACATCCACTTGTTGTTTTGATTTATTGGCTTTTTTTTCTTTGGCCAAGTGGATGGACAAGAATGCCTAAGAACCTTCTCTAGCTATCTATGCTTTTCTCGTCTCAAATTCTATATATGCTACATCACAAAATTTGACCAAGTAAGATTCGAACCACTCTGTGTGAGGAGCACTCGGAGTCCCCGATTCGTCATAGACTTAAACTTCCAAAACTTCTTTGTGATTTTCGGTCTGACCGATTCCTCCATTTCGGTCATACCGAGATTAATAAGTCGATCTAGGTTTTCATCTCGGTGCAACCGATTTGTACTTTTCGGTCACACCGAGTTGCTATAACTGTTCACAGTTTTGCATCTTGGTGCCACCGAGTTGTACCACTCGGTCACACCGACAGGGTCGGGCTATATATACGCACGGGCAAAATTTGGAAAACTTTCTCCGAATCTTCTCGCCCGCGCATAGCTCGCTCTGCCAACTTGGTCTACGGATCATCGACTTCGTCGCCAGCTGCCTCCTGTCGCTGGTCTCCGCCGCCGTCAACGGAATTCTCCTCCGTCGTTGCCGCCGTAGCGAGTTCCCGCCGAACTAGGGTATGAACTCGATCACAGTGCTTTCCTCGTCCGATTCTCAGCACATTGTGTTCATTATGCATCTTGCCACGATTGAAACACTCCTATCCAGTCAAATCAATCCTTAGAATAGTTGCGATTCGAAAATTTAGGGTTAGGTTTCATGAAACCATCTCGGACCCACCGAGTTGAAAAACTCGGTCCCACCGATTTGGCTAATGCCATTGCACTAGTAAGACTCGGTCTGACCGAGAATTGCTAATCAGTGTGACCGATTTCAGAACTTTGTGAAACCTTAGCAGTCTCGGTGCCACCGAACTGTTGCTCGGTCTGTCCGAGTTCACTAGTTTAGGTTCCAAAACTGCTTCGGTATCACCGAGTTTGAAAATCGGTAGATCCGAAATGTTTTCAGTGGGAAACTAAAACTAAGTTTTTTGAATCATTCTTTTGTAAAAATCTCTGCATTTTGTGCTGCTCATCCACTCTACCTCATCTATAACTATTCACAGGGTCAGCCGTCAGTTGAACAGCATGTCAGACCAAAGTGATAGCCAGAACAAATCTGAAGAGCAGATCCAATTGAGTGAGGGCACTAGTCCCTCAAGCAGTTCGGATGAGGGGAGCAGAAGCACTCCGAGCAATTTGCCCAAGGCTGCCACAAGGACAAGAAAGAAGAATACCTCAGAGTCTGAGGATGAGGATTATGTGGCAGTTGAGGATGAGGCAAGCTCCTAGAAGAAAGTGCTCAAGAGGGAGTTCAGCTCATCTGCAGTGAAGCCTGGTTTGAAAATCAAAAGGCCAGCAGGCAGACAACCAATGTCCAAAGCCAGAGTGTCTACTCAAGCTCCTTTGGAATCTCAACCCAAAGAGCCTGTTACTGCAGAGGGAAAGAAAAGGAAAGAAAGGGTCAAGAAGACCATGGCAAGAGTGATTGGGAAGCCATCTATGATGGAAGAGGAAGAAGAAGAAGAGGTTGCAGAACCAGCACCCAAGGCACAAAAGCGGATGGGTGATGCTATCAAGTCAGGGGCTGCAACTTCAAAGCCCAAAGCTGCCCCAAGCCCAAGAGAAATACCAGGAGCATAACAGTAGCTGAAAAAGAACAAGGCCACAATGCCTGAGGTTGAGGCTGAGGAAGATGAAGAAGGGAAGGTCCTAAGGAAGCTCAAACCCAAGATCCCAGACCACAATGATGCTCATCATGTGGCTGAAAACATGAAGATCAGGAGAGATCATGGGTTGAGGCTATGGAGAGAGTCAGATCCATATGCCACAAGGAGAAGGACTGTTGTGCACTACAGGTTCCACACCAAGGAGCAGCAGGACTTTTATGAGACTATCTTGCTGGATAAGAAGCCCATAGTTTGCGATATGAGATGGGTCGACTGGACCTACATGAAGAAGAACGCAGAACACTACCCTGGAGTATATGACAGCTTCAGTGCGTGTGGAGTTGCTGATTTTGTTGGGCAGAAGCTCACCAACTGGAACGACGAACTCATCATGCAATTCTACTCCACATCACATTTCTATCCAGATGGCAGTATAGTGTGGATGTCAAAAGGAACCAGATATCAGTCTAGCATATAGGAATGGGCAAGTTTGATCAATGCCCCAAAGGAAAGTGAGGATGACCTGGACATTTATGGTAAGAAGAAGATGGATCATAACTCTATGTCGCAGATGTACAAGGAGATCCCAGATGATGCACTTGAGACCTTCAAGTTTGGATCAGTCCATTTTTTGCTGTCAGGGCTGCCTACGATCAACTGGATCTTAAGGCATACTCTTTTGCCCAAATCAGGTGACCATAACATGATTAGAGGGCATGCAATCAATTTGCTTCATGTTTTTGATGTGCCTCAGAAATTGAAGGTCATGAGCCTCATAGTTGAGACAATTAAGAGGACAGCAGCAGACGGAAGAGGAGCTGTGGTTATGCCCCACGATTCAGGAGTTGATAAACTTCGAAGATGGGCATAGGAAAGTATCTATTGAATAAGGAACACATGGTTCTCTATCCTGAATTTGAGGACAATCGAGTTGTCATGGTGAGAATGAACCATCATCAGTGCAAGCTCAGGAGAGAAAGGAGAAGGCAAGGCAAGAGAAAGCTGCAAAGATGCCCACTCTAGCAGAGGCATTGTAGTACTTTCTGAAGAACAAGCAGGAGCAGCTAGGTTACTTGATAGCATCAACTCTACGGAATGAGAAGGGATTGGCAACCCTAACTCAAAACCAGGAGAGCCTGGAGAGAATCATGGAACAAAAATTCTATGATCTTGATGTCAAAGTGGTGAGATTGATCGGCTGTGGAGCAGTTACAAGATGATATGCAGGAGAGGAAGGGCAAGACGACAACTGATGCATTTGCCAGAGTGCCTAGAGCTCTATAGGTCAGCCGCAGTGCCAACTATAGACACCAGAGCCACTTCTTCAGCTCTAGCTACATCTCCAGCTCAACCAGCTCCAGCTCCAACTTCTTCAGCTCCTACCACGTCTACTAATGCGTTCATCCTTGGAGTCATGTCTACACCACCACCAGAAGACCAAGCCTGAGAGACGACATAGTGCTATGCATTTTCTAGGAACTTTTTGGTAACTTGTTGCCAAAGGGGGAGAAAAAATGTATAGCTCATAGGCTTCGAGAGAGAGAGAGAGAGAGATTTTCTTTTGTTCTCTCTTGTCTTCTTGGTTGAACTTTATTTGCGTTTGATTGCTTGAGATACTATGCATTACCTGTGAGACATTGATGATCATGTGTTTGATCATAAGCTACACTTATGCCTTTTTATTATATTATCTTATTTACCCTTATATGATCATTCACTGTGCTTGGTGATGAGTGCATGTACTCAATCGTTATTATTTTGAGCACTCCACCAAGATGTATGTGACATGGAAGAGTAACCCATGACCCTAATTTCTTGTGCATTTGCAGTCCAAAGCAAATCTTAAGATATGCACAAATTTACGGGGAGCTCTTGCTTATCACATACTTCTCAAAGCGACGATGTTTTTCAATTTTATTATCATTTGTCAAATCTTTCATCTATATGTTGTCATCAATTATCAAAAAGGGGGAGATTGAAAGTGCAACTATCCCTAGGTGGTTTTGGTAATTCATAACAACATATAGCTCATTGAGCTAATACTATTCCAAGATGAATATTTCAAGAAAGCTCTATCATTGGCATGGCATGGATGATGAAAGTGGATCCCTCAAAATATTAAGGACAAAGGATTGGCTCAAGCTCAAAAGCTCAAGACTCTACATTTTACATTTTTAGTGATCCAAGATCACATTGAGTCTATAGGAAAAGCCAATACTATCAATAAGGTATGAGGTGTAGCTTAATGAGCCTCTTGCTTCATGTGCTTAGTGATATGCTCCAAAACCCTCCACTACTTTCTCACATCCACATTTAACCTAAACCTAAAGTCAAACTCGGCCCTACCGATTCTTTCTATCCGGCGCCACCGAGTTCAAATGTCATAGCCACTGCCACAAACCCTAGGCAAATCGGTTTCACCGATAGGGATCTCGGTCTCACCGAGATGGGATTGTATCTCTCTGTTTCCCTTTGTAATGTTTCGGTCTAACCGAAGTGAGCGATCGGTCCCACTGAGATTGCAATGTAAACTTTCTGTTTCCCTTTCGTAACTTTTCAGTCTCACCGAAAGAGCGAATCGGTCCCACCGAGTTTACGACCAACTCTCTGGTTAGCTAATTACCAAAATCGGTCTCACCGAGTTTGTGTGATCGGTCTCACCGAGATTACGTTATGCCCTAACCCTAACCAAATCGGTCCTACCGAGATGCATGTCAGTCCCACCGAAAATCCTAACAGTCACTAGGTTTACTAAATCGGTCCGACCGAGTTTGATGATTTGGTCCCACCTTGTTTGGTAAATTGTGTGTAACGGTTAGATTTTGTGTGGAGGCTATATATACCCCTCCACCTCCTCTTCATTCGTGGAGAGCCATCGAACAAACCTACACTTCCAACTTACGATTCCGAGAGAGAACCACCTACTCATGTGTTGAGGCCAAGATATTCCATTCCAACCATATGAATCTTGATCTCTAGCCTTTCCCAAGTTGCTTTCCACTCAAATCTTCTTTCCACCAAATCCATATCCTGTGAAAGAGAGTTGAGTGTTGGGGAGACTATCATTTGAAGCACAAGAGCAAGGAGTTCATCATCAACACACCATCTGTTACTTCTTGGAGAGTGGTGTCTCCTAGATTGGCTAGGTGTCACTTGGGAGCCTCCGACAAGATTGTGGAGTTGAACCAAGGTGTTTGTAAGGGCAAGGAGATCGCCTACTTCGTGAAGATCTACCGCTAGTGAGGCAAGTCCTTCATGGGCGATGGCCATGGTGGGATAGACAAGGTTGCTTCTTCGTGGACCCTTCGTGGGTGGTGCCCTCCGTGGACTCATGGCAACCGTTACCCTACGTGGGTTGAAGTCTCCATCAACGTGGATGTACGATAGCACCACCTATCGGAACCACGACAAAAACATCTGTGTCTCCAGTTGCGTTTGAATCCTCCAAACCCTTCCCTTTACATTCTTGCAAGTTGCATGCTTTATTTTCTGCTGCCAATATACTCTTTGCATGCTTGCTTGAATTGTGTGAAGATTGATTGACTTGCTCAAAGATAGCTAAAATCTGCCAAAGTCTAAAATTGGGAAAAGGTTAGGTTTTTATTGGTCAAGTAGTCTAATCACCCCCCCCCCTCTAGACTTACTTCAAGGTCCTACAAGTTGGCGTCGGAGGAGCTCCAGGGGGCCCACGAGGTAGGGGGCGCGCCCCCCACCCTCGTGGACAGGGTGTGGGCCCCCTGGTCTTCATCTTTTGCAAGGATTTTTTATTATTTCCAAATAGACGTTCCATGGAGTTTCAGGTCATTCCGAGAACTTACATTTACGCACATAAATAACACCATGGAAAGTTTGCTGAAAACAGCGTCAGTCCGGGTTAGTTCCATTCAAATCATGCAAGTTAGAGTCCAAAACAAAGGCAAAAGTGTTTGGAAAAGTAGATACGACGGAGACGTATCACTCCCCACCGACCGACGCCCCTCCAGTCCTCTCCTCTCCTCTGCTCCCCACCGATCGGCGCCCGTCCACCGGCCGGCGCCCCCTCCACCGCCGCCCCCCACACCACACCGAGCTCCTCCCTCCTCCTCTCCATGTGTGCATAGATAGATGGATGCATAGATAGATGGATGGATTGATAGATGGATGCATAGATAGATGGATGGATTGATAGATGGGTGGATGGATTGATAGATGGATGGATGCCATGTAGATACATTTTTTCTATATCAAAAGAAAAAATGTAGATAATTGTTGATAATGTTGTATGCATGGATGCTATGTGTGGATTTGACCGATGAGATACATGAGAGAGTGTTAATGAGAGTTGTTCTTTGGAGGAAGAAAAATCAACTTTTGAACAATGACGATGATCTGTGGGAGCTCCTCCTCATGTTATATCTTGATAACGCACAAGGGGCTCACCCAGCTCAACCATCACTGAAAGTTGAAATACCCGTGAGAGAGTGTCCACCATATATACCATCACCGGCGAGAGTGTCCACCGTATATACGTGAGAGAGTGTCGTTGAGAGTTGTTCTTGGAGGAAGAAAATTGACTTTTGATGATGGCGGTCGATCTACGTGAGCTCTTATGTTATATCTTTCATGTTTGATGATTCTTATGTTATTTTCAAATGGGTGATGAAAGGTGTTAGCATCGAGGTGTTAGCATCGATCGATTTTTTGGCTATGGCTTCCTCCAATGGCGAAGCTTCCACTAGGGTCGACTCCACGGACACGGAGAAGAGCACCGAGGACTGCTTGGAGGAACTGCTTTAGAAGAACCCACAGCTTATCATAATGAAGTTTTTTGTGGATCTGGCCAAGAAGAATCCCCCAGCTAAGGAGGGCAAGGCTCCATCACATAAGGAGCCATTGAGTCCACCGACCATCATTCCCGACGATGTTTGGTCCTCCACTATGGGGGATGCCCCCACGTGCTCTGACTCGACGATCACTGGTTTCACCAACTACACCTCAAAGTAGTCACCTGTTGAGGAACGTAGCAGAAATTCAAAAAAATTTACGCATCACCAAGATCAATCTATGGAGAGACTAGCAACGAGAGAGAAGGAGAGTGCATCTTCATACCCTTGTAGATTGCTAAGCGGAAGCGTTCAAGAGAACGGGGTTGAAGGTGTCGTACTCGTCGTGATCCAAATCACCGGAGATCCTAGTGCCGAACGGACGGCACCTCCGCGTTCAACACACGTACAGCCCGGTGACATCTCCCATGCCTTGATCCAGCAAGGAGAGAGGGAGAGGTTGGGGAAGACTCCGTCCAGCAGCAGCACAACGGCGTGGTGGTGGTGGAGGAGCGTGGTGATCTAGCAGGCTTCGCCAAGCACCGCGAGATATGAGGAGAAAGAGAGGTAGGGCTGCGCCAACAGAGAAGAACTTCGTGTGTTGGGCTGCCCTTGCCTCCACTATATATAGGGGGAGAGGGGGGGCTGCGCCCCCACCTAGGGTTCCACCCCTAGGGGTGGCGGCCAGCCCTAGATCCCATCTAGGGGGCGGCCAAGGGGGGGAGGAGTGCCTCCCAAGTCAAGTGGAGGCCCTCCCCCTTAGGGTTTCCCCTCTCCCATGCGCATGGGCCTTGGGGGGGGGGCTGGTGCCCCTGGCCCATTAAGGCTAGGGCGCCCCCTTACAGCCCATGCTGCTGTATTGGACATGGTGGAACATTTTCCGGACCTCCGGACCCCTTCGGAATCCTCTGGAACCTTCTCGAAGCTTCCAGATGCAGTGCAGAAAAACCCGAACTTTTCCGGAACCCGAACAACAACTTTCCATATATAAATCTTTACCTCCGGACCATTTCGAACTCCTCGTGACATCCGGGATCTCATCCGAGACTCAACAACATTCGGTAACCACATACAAACTTCCCTTACAACCCTAAGCGGCCATCGAACCTTAAGTGTGTAGACCCTACGGGTTCGGGAACCATCGAACATGACCGAGACGTTCTCCGGTCAATAACCAACAGCGGGATCTGGATACCCATGTTGGCTCCCACATGTTCCACGATGATCTCATCAGATGAACCACGATGTCGAGGATTCGATCAATCCCGTATACAATTCTCTTTGTCCAGCGGTATTATACTTGCCCTGAGATTCGATCGTCGGTATCCCGATACCTTGTTCAATCTCGTTACCGGCAAGTCTCTTTACTCGTTCCGTAACACATCATCCCGTGATCAAACCCTTGGTCACATTGTGCACATTATGATGATGTCCTACCGAGTGGGCCCAGAGATACCTCTCCGTCAACCGGAGTGACAAATCCCAGTCTCGATTCGTGCCAACCCAACAGACACTTTCGGAGATACCCATAGTGCACCTTTATAGCCACCCAGTTACGTTGTGACGTTTGGTGCACCCAAAGCATTCCTACGGTATCCGGGGGTTGCACAATCTCATGGTCTAAGGAAATGATACTTTACATTATAAAAGCTTTAGCATACGAACTACACGATCTTTGTGCTAGGCTTAGGATTGGGTCTTGTCCATCACATCATTCTCCTAATGATGTGATCCCGTTATCAACGACATCCAATGTCCATGGTCAGGAAACCGTAACCATCTACGGATCAACGAGCTAGTCAATTAGAGGCTTACTAGGGACATGGTGTTGTCTATGTATCCACACATGTATCTGAGTTTCCTATCAATACAATTATAGCATGGATAATAAACGATTATCATGAACAAGGAAATATAATAATAATAACCAATTTATTATTGCCTCTAGGGCATATTTCCAACAGTCTCCCACTTGCACTAGAGTCAATAATCTAGTTCACATCGCCATGTGATTAACACTCACAGTCACATCGCCATGTGACCAACATCCAAAGAGTTTACTAGTGTCAATAAACTAGTTCACATCATCATGTGATTAAGACTCAATGAGTTATGGGGTTTGATCATGTTTTGCTTGGAGAGAGGTTTTAGTCAACGGGTCTGCAACATACACATCTGTATGTACTTCGCAAATCTCTAGGTCATATTGTAAATGCTGCTTCCACGCTCCACTTGGAGCTATTCCAAATGGTTGCCCCACTATACATATCCGGTTTGCTACTCAGAGTCACTCGGATAGGTGATAAAGCTTGCATCGACGTATCCATTTACGTCGAACTCTTTATCACCTCCATAATCGAGAAACATGTCCTTATTTACTCCAAGGACAATTTTGACCGCTGTCCTATGATCCATTCCTGGATCATTCTTGTACCCTTATGGTGACTCATGGCAAGGCACACTTCCGTGCGGTACACAGATAGCATACTATAGAGCCTACGTGCGAAGCATAGGGGCGACCTTCGTCCTTTCTCTCTCTTCTGCCGTGGTCGAGCTTTAAGTCTTAACTTCATACCTTACAACTCAGGCAAGAACTCCTTCTTTGCTCGATCCATCTTGAACACCTTCAAGATCATGTCAAGGTATGTGCTCATTTTAAAGTACCATTTAGCGGTTTTTGATCTATCCTCATAGATCTTGATGCTCAATGCTCGAGCAGCTTAATCCAGGTTTTCTATTGAAAACACTTTTCAAATAACCCTATATGCTTTCCAGAAATTCTACATCATTTCTGATCAACAATATGTCAACCACATATACTCATCAGAAATTCTATAGTGCTCCCACTCACTTCTTTGGAAATACAAGTTTCTCATAAACTTTGTATAAACGCAAAATCTTTGATCATCTCATCAAAGCGTATATTCCAACTCCGATATGCTTATTAGAGTCCTTAGAAGGACTGCTGGAGCTTTGCACACTTGTTAGCATCTTTCAGGATTGACAAAACCTTCTAGTTATATCACATACAACCTTTCCTCAAGGATATCGTTGAGGAAACAATGTTTTGACATCCTATCTGCAAGATTTCATAAATCATGCAGTAATTGCTAATATAATTCCAACAGACTCTTAGCATCGCTACGAGTGAGAAAGTCTCATCGTAGTCAACTCCTTGAACTTGTCGGAAAACATCTTAACAACAAGTCGAGCTTTCTTAACGGTGATGTTTACCATCATTGTATGTCTTCCTTTTAAAATCCATCTGTACCCAATAGCCTTACGACCATCAAGAAGTTCTTCCAAAGTATACACTTTGTTTTTATACATGGATCCTGTCTCGGATTTTATGGCCTCGATCCATTTGTCGGAATCCAGGCCCACCATCGCTTCTCCATAGCTCGTAGGTTCATTGTTGTCTAGCAACATGACCTTCAAGACATGATTACTGCACCACTCTGAAGTAGTACGCATCCTTGTCACCCTACGAGGTTCGGTAGTGACTTGATCCGAAGTTTTATGATCACCATCATCAACTTCCACTTCAATTGATGTAGGTGCCACAGAACAACTTCACGTGCCCTCTTTGGTTGAAGTGGTGGTTCAATAACCTCATCAAGTCTCCACCATCCTCCCACTCAATTCTTTCGAGACAAACTTTTCCTCGAGAAAGGACCCGATTCAAGAAACAATCCCTATTGCTTTCGGATCTGAATTAGGAGGTATACCCAACTATTTTGGGTGTCCTATGAAGATGTATTTATCCTCTTTGGGTTCGAGCTCATCAGCCTGAAACCTTTTCACATAAGCGTCGCAGCCCCAAACTTTTAAGAAACGACAACTTAGGTTTCTCAAAACCAAAGTTCATACGGTGTCGTCTCAACGGAATTACGTGGTGCCCTATTTAAAGTGAGTGCGGTTGTCTCTAATGCCTAACCCATGAACGATAGTGGTAGTTCGATAAGAGACATCATGGTACGCACCATATCCAATAGGGTGCAACTATGATGTTCGGGCACACCATCACACTATGGTGTTCCAGGCGGTATTAATTGTGAAACAATTTCCACAATGTCTTAATTATGTGACAAAACTCGTAACTCAGATACTCATCTCTATGATCATATCATAGACATTTTATCCTCTTGTCACGATGATCCTCAACTTCACTCTGAAATTACTTGAACCATTCAATAATTCAGACTTGTGTTTCATCAAGTAAATATACTCAACATCTACTCAAATCATCTGTGAAGTAAGAACATAACGATATTCACTGCATGCCTCAGCACTCATTGGACTTCACACATCAAAATGTGTTACTTCCAACAAGTTGCTATCTTGTTCCATCTTACTGAAAAAGAGGCTTTTCAGTCATCTTGCCCATGTGGTATGATTTGCATATCTCAAGTGATTCAAAATCAAATGAGTCCAAACGATCCATCTGCATGGAGTTTCTTCATGCGTATACACCAATAGACATGGTTCGCATGTCTCAAACTTTTCAAAAACGAGTGAGTCCAAAAATCCATCAGCATGGAGATTCTTCATGCGTTTTATACCAATATGACTTACATGGCAGTGCCACAAGTAAGTGGTACTATCATTACTATCTTATATCTTTTCGCATGAAAATGTGTATCACTACGATCGAGATTCAGTAAACCATTCTTTTAGGTGCAAGACCATTGAAGGTATTATTCAAATAAACAGAGTAACCATTATTCTTCTTAAATGAATAACCGTATTGCGATAGACATAGTCCAATTATGTCTATGCTCAACGCAAACACCAAATAACAATTATTTAGGTGTAACACCAATCTCGATGGTAGAGGGAGTATGCGATGCTTGATCACATCAAGCTTGGAAACAGTTCCAACACATATCGTCATCTCACCTTTAGCTAGTCTCCGTTTATTCTGTAGCCTTTTATTTCGAGTTACTAACACTTAGCAACCGAACCGGTATCTATTACCATGGTGCTACTAGGAGTAATAGTAAAGTAAACATTTAATTCAATTTATATCCAATATGCTTCTGTTTACCTTGCCTGCCTTCTCATCTACCAAGTATCTAGGGTAGTTCTGCTTCAGTGACCTTTCCCTCATTACAGAAGCACTTAGTCTCGGGTTTGGGTTCAACCCTGGGTTTCTTCACTAGAGCAGCATCCGATTTGCCGTTTCATGAAGTATCCCTTCTTGCCCTTGCCCTTCTTGAAACTAGTGGTTTCACTAACCATCAACAATTGATGCTCCTCCTTGATTTCTACTTTCGCGGTGTCAAACATCGCGAATATTTCAAGGATCATCATATCTATCACGATATGTTATAGTTCATCACGAAGCTCTAGTAGCTTGGTGGCAATGACTTTGGAGAAACATCACTATCTCATCTGGAAGATTAGCTCCCACTCGATTCAAGTGATTGTTGTAGTCAGACAATCTGAGCACAAGCTCAACGATTGAGCTTTTCTCCCTTAGTTTGCAGGCTAAGAAAATCGTCGGAGGTCTTATACCTCTTGACGTGGGCGCGAGCCTGAAATATCAATTTCAACCCTCGAAACATCTCATATGTTCCGCGACGTTTTGAAATCGTCTATGGTGCCTCAACTCTAAACCGTTTAACTGAACTATCACGTAGTTATCAAAACGTGTATGTCCGATGTTCGCAACATCCACAGACGACGTTCGAGGTTCAGCACGCTGAGCGGTGCTTTAAGGACATAAGCCTTCTACTGTCCGCATAATTGCTACTGTCAACTTTCAACTTTATTTTCTCTAGGAACATATCTAAACAGTAGAACTAAAGCACGAGCTTACAACATAATTTGCAAAGACCTTTTGACTATGTTCAGGATAACTAAGTTCATCTTATGAACTCCCACTCAGATAGACATCCCTCTAGTCATCTAAGTGATTACATGATCCGAGTCAACTAGGTCGTGTCCGATCTTCACGTGAGATGGACTAGTCATCATCGATGAACATCTTCATATTGATCGTATCTACCACACGACTCATGCTCGACCTTTCGGTCTCTTGTGTTCCGAGGCCATGTCTGTACATGCTAGGCTCGTCAAGTCAACCTAAGTGTTTCGCGTGTGTAAATCTGGCTTACACCCGTTGTATGTGGACGTTAGAATCTATCACACTCGATCATCACGTGGTGCTTCGAAACAACAAACTTTCACAACGGTGCACAGTTAGGGGGAACACATTTCTTGAAATTATTATGAGGTATCATCTTATTTACTACCATCGTTCTAAGCAAATAAGATGCAAAAACATGATAAACATCACATGCAATCAAATAGTGACATGATATGGCCAATATCATTTTGCTCCTTTTGATCTCCATCTTCGGGCTCCATGATCATCATCGTCACCGCATGACACCATGATCTCCATCATCATGATCTCCATCATCGTGTCTCCATGAAGTTGTCTCGCCAACTATTACTTCTACTACTATGGCTAACGGTTTAGCAATAAAGTAAAGTAATTACATGGCGTTGTTCATTGACACGCAGGTCATACAATAAATTAAGACAACTCCTATGGCTCCTGTCGATTGTCATACTCATCGACATGCAAGTCGTGATTCCTATTACAAGAACATGATCAATCTCATACATCACATATCATTCATCACATTCTTTTTGGCCATATCACATCACATAGCATACCCTGCAAAAACAAGTTAGACGTCCTCTAATTGTTTTTTGCATGTTTTATGTGGCTGCTATGGGTTTCTAGCAAGAACGTTTCTTACCTATGCAAAAACCACAACGTGATATGTCAATTGTTATTTACCCTTCATAAGGACCCTTTTCATCGAATGTGATCCGACTAAAGTGGGAGAGACTGGCACCTGCTAGCCACCTTATGCAACAGGTGCATGTCAGTCGGTGGAACCTGTCTCACGTAAGTGTACGTGTAAGGTCGGTCCGGGCCGCTTCATCCCACAATGCCGCCAAATCAAGATTGGACTAGTAATGGTAAGCATATTGAACAAAATCAACGCCCACAACTACTTTGTGTTCTACTCGTGCATAGAAACTACGCATAGACCTAGCTCATGATGCCACTGTTGGGGAACGTAGCAGAAATTCAAAATTTTCTACGCATCACCAAGATCAATCTATGGAGAGACTAGCAACAAGAGAGAAGGAGAGTGCATCTATATACCCTTGTAGATCGCTAAGCGGAAGCGTTCAAGAGAACGGGGTTGAAGGTGTCGTACTCGTCGTGATCCAAATCACCGGAGATCCTAGTGCCGAACGGACGGCACCTCCGTGTTCAACACGTACAGCCCGGTGACGTCTCCCATGCCTTGATCCAGCAAGGAGAGAGGGAGAGGTGGGGAAGACTCCATCCAGCAGCAGCACAACGGCGTGGTGGTGGTGGAGGAGCGTGGTGATCCAGCAGGGCTTCGCCAAGCACCGCGAGATATGAGGAGAAAGAGAGGTAGGGCTGCGCCAACAGGAGAAGAACTTCGTGTGTTGGGCTGCCCTTTGCCTCCACTATATATAGTGGGAGAGGGGCTGCGCCCCACCTAGGGTTCCACCCCTAGGGGCGGCGGCCAGCCCTAGATCCCATCTAGGGGCGGCCAAGGGGGAGGAGTGCCTCCCAAGTCAAGTGGAGGCCCTCCCCCTTAGGGTTTCCCCTCTCCCATGCGCATGGGCCTTGGGGGGGCTGGTGCCCCTGGCCCATTAAGGCTAGGGCGCCCCCTTATAGCCCATGTTGCTGTATTGGACGTGGTGGAACAATTTCCGGACCTCTGGACCCCTCTGGAATCCTCCAGAACCTTCTGGAAGCTTCCCGGTACAATACCAGAAAAACCCGAACTTTTCCCGGAACCCGAACAACAACTTTCCATACATAAATCTTTACCTCCGGACCATTTAGGAACTCCTCGTGACATCCGGGATCTCATCCGGGACTCCGAACAACATTCGGTAACCACATACAAACTTCCCTTACAACCCTAGCATCATCGAACCTTAAGTGTGTAGACCCTACGGGTTCGGGAACCATGCAGACATGACCGAGACGTTCTCTGGTCAATAACCAACAGTGGGATCTGGATACCCATGTTGGCTCCCACATGTTCCACGATGATCTCATCGGATGAACCATGATGTCGAGGATTCGATCAATCCCGTATACAATTCCCTTTGTCCAGCGGTATTATACTTGCCCCGAGATTCGATCGTCGGTATCCTGATACCTTGTTCAATCTCGTTACCGGCAAGTCTCTTTACTCGTTCCGTAACACATCATCCCGTGATCAACCCCTTGGTCACATTGTGCACATTATCAGGATGTCCTACCGAGTGGGCCCAGAGATACCTCTCCGTCAACCGGAGTGACAAATCCCAGTCTCGATTCGTGCCAACCCAACAGACACTTTCGGAGATACCCGTAGTGCACCTTTATAGCCACCCGATTCACGTTGTGACGTTTGGTGCACCCAAAGCATTCCTACGGTATCCGGAGTTGCACAATCTCATGGTCTAAGGAAATGATACTTGACATTATAAAAGCTTTAGCATACGAACTACACGATCTTTGTGCTAGGCTTAGGATTGGGTCTTGTCCATCACATCATTCTCCTAATAATGTGATCCCGTTATCAACGACATCCAATGTCCATGGTCAGGAAACCGTAACCATCTATTGATCAACGAGCTAGTCAATTAGAGGCTTACTAGGGACATGGTGTTGTCTATGTATCCACACATGTATCTGAGTTTCCTATCAATACAATTATAGCATGGATAATAAACGATTATCATGAACAAGGAAATATAATAATAATAACCAATTTATTATTGCCTCTAGGGCATATTTCCAACATCACCTAGATAGTTTAACGTTGATTTAGTTGTATCCTTATGTTGATTATGTATGATGTGCATTATTTCTTGTTCTTTTGTAGATGAAGTGGTATGTGTTGTACAGAGGATGGTGTCCAGGAGTCTACAATTCATGGTCGGAATGCAATGAACAAATACTTCGTTATGAATGCAACTCCCACGAATCATTCGACAACAGAGAGACGGTAGAGTATCATTACAATCAGTATTTGCTTAAGCAAAAGAGAAAAACTGATGAACGCAATGGTGCAAGCCAGACAAGGCTTAGCTTGTGTGAACACAGTGTATTAAAGAACTTCATAATTCTCTTTCAGTTTGTCATAATTGTGGTGTTGCTTTTTATCATATGGTGCATGCATGTAGACCACTTTGTTGTTTAATTAGTAAGTAGGCACTTGTACTAAATAGCTACTTTGTGATTTGAAATGAAGCTTCACTACTAGGGAAAACCCTAGTAGTAGCGCAGGTTTTGAGGCTATCAGCAGCGCGGGCACCCACGCTACGAATAAGGCGCTACAGATAACCGTTAGTAGTAGCGCTGTCTGTATCAGCGCTACTACTATTGACTATATCAGCAACGCATTTACCGAACGCGCTACTATTAGTTAGCTGTAGCGATTTCCTGCTCCCGCGCTACTTTTATATCTTCCACCATTTCCCATTCCGGCTTCAATAACTGCAATTTTCAGATACTAGTTCTACTAGATATCAATTTCATAAAGCATTATAGGTACTAGGTAGTACTCCCTCGGTTCCAAATTACCCGTTGTGGTTTTAGTTCAAATTTTGAACTAAAACCACGGCGAGTAATTTGGAACCGAGGAAGTACTAGATTACAATTTCATATATACTCAACATGCATCCTCAAGCAGTACAAGGTGACATCGACTACGATCATCATATTTAGTTCTAGATGATATCGAATTTACCATCATCATATGTAGTTCAACATGATATCGATTTACCATCATCATATGTAGTTCTAGATGATATAGCCACACATATGTAGTTCTAGATGATATCAATGACGATCATCATCCTCAAGCCTGGGCGGTGGGTGTTCCTGATAGTAATTAGGATGGCCTGTCCAACACGGAGATTCTTGCCAACGAGGAATCTCTTCCACCCAACCGAGTTTAAGTGTGTGCGACCGTCTGTGTCCATGCGGTAAGTACAAGTGGTGACGGAGCCCCTTGCGGTAAGGCGTAGTCGGCTGAGCCTTCTTCATCGTGCTCGATACCACAACTCACAGATAGGTTCTTTGGCAATTTCTGAATAAGAAAAACATATCAATTAATAAATAGCCTCACACATACTCTTGCAAATATATTTCTATTAAGTCTAGATTTCTACACTATCAAAAGACACGGTACTACGGATTTGTACTAATTAATCATGAATTCTACTAATCATATCATTGGACTCTACACTAAGCATTTCATTGGATTCACTAAGCATATCATCGGATAATTTGCATTTTTAAGTATAACAATAAAGCATATATATATCATCAAATTACTACAGTCAGTACGTATAACATACCATTTCATGCCGATCGACCATGGTACTTGTCAGGCGGGTCATGAATGGCACCCCGACAAAGTCATCACGTGGCGGAATTATGTCCCATAGGTTGCACACCTCGTCCTCGCTCAGCCTCATTCTTTGAGCTACGATGGCTTCATGAAGTGGGTCCTCATTATCTTCATCATCCTCGTCATCTGCATCATCTTCTTCATCTTCGTCATCTTCATCATCTTCGTCGTCTTCATCATCTTCGTCATCTTCATCATCTTCCACCAGGGTGAGATAAATGACAGCCAGCTTGGGTCTTTCTGCTCTGAAGGAGAAGCTGATCAACTCACCACCAATAAGACGCATGCGGGCGAGGAAAAGGGCCCATCCATCTCCTCCAATTTGTGACATATTGCGTCCTTTCTCGACCTCCATAGTGTACAGCCCCCCAGGATCCTCAAATGTCACAGTATCTCCTATTAGCTTGTTGAATTTCAACCTCACATTGCATGGGACGATCTGTGTAAGAAAAGCAAAATGACACAATGCAGTAATGCCAACACTAAAAATAAAATAGTTGTTACATTTCATCTAATTTCTTACCGCCGCATGACGAAAACTCGGCTGGAAGTAGATGCCGAACAGCTTGCCAGTTGCAAGGCTGCTGGCGCGCCTTGACTTGCACAACCGACATAGTGGTGGTGGTGGCGCCATTTTCCTAAAGCAATATGAGCAAAGGACTAACGATTAGATGACAAGGTACCACCTACCAAAGCATTTCGATGGCACCTATTGCCTAAGATAATTGATTAAAAAACAAGTGGCAAATTTATCTTAATTGGCACCTACATTTTGCCAAAAAATAACTTATTACAAAAAAACAAAAGCATCTACCTATCCATGTACAGAAAAAATAATAATAAAATGGTGCATACCAAATCCACTAGCATACTAAATCAACTAAATGACACAATGTTCTAAATCAACTAAATCAACTAGCCTACTAAATCAAGTAAATCAACTAGCCTACTAAATCAACTAAATGAAAATGTTCTAAATCAACTAGCCTACTAAATCAACTGAATCATATCAACGAAATCAAAATGTTGCATATAAACTAGCCTACAAAATCAAAATGTAGCAGGGAGGAGGGAGAAGGAGGGGCGACTCGAGGAGGGAGTAGAGAGTGTGACGGAGGAGGAAGGCGGAATAAGGAGGGGCCGGCTGGCGGTGAATGGAGGGAGGACGGAGGAGGAAGGCGGAGCAAGGAGGGGCCGGCCAGCGGCGAGTGGAGGGAGGACGGAGGAGGAGGTCGGTACCGAGTCCAGCGAGGAGGATGAGGTGACGGCAGCGCAGATCGGAGGAGGGGCGACGGGGGAGGACCGGCGGCGCGGGGGGTTGAGGGGAGATCGAGTGAGTGTGTGGATCTGTGGATCTAGATTGCGACTAGTTAACTTAGCAGCAACGGTTATTGCATAAATGCGCTACTGCTACGACCCGTAGCAGTAGCGCTCTTCGTATTAACGCGTTGCCGCTATAACTGGCCTCGAGGCGGCGTCGTGGGAATTTTAGCAGTAGCGCGTCTTTGAGTGTGCGCCATCGATAAACTTGTTTCAAAGAATGAAGTTTTGTCCGCTGCCATCGCTACTTAGCAGCAGTGTCTGATTTAAAGCGTGCTGCTGGTAAGATTCTGTGTATAGGCTTTTCCCTAGTAGTGCTTGTGTGAACTATCTATGGATTAATGCTTATGTGAGTTTGTTGTTAACCTGTGTGACTTGAAATGCAAGTTTGAGTATTGTATAAATGTTTTTGCTGCACCAACTCGAGCAAAAGACAGTATGAACAGAACTGGGAACAAAATATTACCGAGGGTGGTACTCGGCAAAGAGGCATGCGCTGGGAGCTGAAGGCACCTGGCTGTTGCAGTTATGCCGAGAGGACTCTCGATGGAGCAGTGGTTACCGAGGGTCGATTATCGGCTCTCGGTAATGGCCACCTTTTCCAAGAGGGTCTTTCGGTAAAGAACCTAACCTAGATCTCTTTCCTTCTTGTGCATTCTTGATAATATGTATTGTACTTTTTTTTTGTTTTCTTCCATGCTTGGCAAACAACCTTAGCACATCATAATTACCGTCTTGTGTTTTCTTCTTCGGATGGGCCTCGTCCGGTTCTAGAGACAGGCACCCCTCCGGTAGCCCCGGCAGTCTAGGGCGTTGTTCGGCACCTACAGGGGGTAGGCCACGGGGAATAACTGCTTCTTCGTGTTAGTGCATTTCATTGCGAGATGACAGACCAAGTCTAGGCCCGTTCTGTCACGGGATCACCCACCAAAGACTCTGTCTCGGGGACGAACGCAGCCGGTCCTCGACGTTACCGCCAATGTGTGTGGTTTGTGAGGCACGTGCCACGTCAAGGACGTGCGTTGCTTATTCCAATAGCACACCACCCCTTCATGCATATGCATGGGCCACACGCATGTAGGGGTGCCCTCCCCCCCCCTCGGGCGGTCTCCATATCGAGCACCCATCCGGTGGCCCTGGCGGTCTAGGGCATTATTTGACACCGAGAGGGTGTAGTCCACGGTGAATAACTGCTTCTCCGTGTTAGTGCATGTCATCGCGAGATGACAGACCAAGTTTAGGCTCGTTCTGTCATGGGATCACCCACCGAAGATTCTGTCTCGGGGACGGACACAGCCGGTCCTTGACGTTCCCGCCCGTTTCACGTCAAGGACGTGCGTTGCTTATTCAAATAGCACACCACCCCTGCATGCATATGCATGGGCCACACGCATGTAGGGGTGCCCTCCCCCCCTCGGGCGGTCTCTATATCGAGCACCCATCCGGTGGCCCCGGCGGTCTAGGGCATTATTCGGCACCGAGAGGGTGTAGTCCATGGTGAATAACTGCTTCTCCGTGTTAGTGCATGTCATCGCGAGATGACAGACCAAGTCTAGGCCCGTTCTTCGAGATAATCTATGGGTATCGAGAGGGAATGTGTTCGGTTTGTGTAGGAAGTGCGGGTCCTGTTGCTCCGTTGGCCTCGAAACTTCTTGTGCTCTCAAAGGAGGCCATCGCATGTATATGCATGGGCTATCCGGTGGCCCCGGCAGTCTAGGAAGTTGACCGGCACCGAGAAAGGGGGTAGGCCACGGTCAACAACTTCTTCTTCTCATGTTTATTACTTTACACTCTTTAAAGTTCTCTTTCGGTGCCGGTCTAGAAAGTTGATCGGCACCGAGAGGGGGGGGGGTAGGCCACGGTCAACAACTGCTTCTTCTCATGTTTTTTACTTTACACTCTTTAAAGTTCTCTCTCGGTGCCGTTCTAGAAAGTTGGCCGGCACCGAGAGAGGGGGTAGGCCACGGTCAACAACTGCCTCTTCTCATGTTTTTTTTACTTTACACTCTTTAAAGTTCTCTCTCGGTGCCGGTCTAGAAAGTTGACCGGCACCGAGAGAGGGGGTAGGCCACGGTCAATAACTGCTTCTTCTCATGTTTTTTACTTTACACTCTTTAAAGTTGAGTTTTGAACAAATCTAACCCAAAAAGCATATATATATATATATATACATATATATATATATATGAGTGCATCAAAAGTCTTTTATCAAAAAAAATCATCAAAATCATGGAATTTACAAACTTTGGTCGTAAAAGCATATGAAATATGAGATACAAAAAATATAGTGCAAAACAAAAACAAAAAGAGAAGGGAAAAAATTAGAGCAGTGGTTTCCGAGGGTCGTTTTTTGGCTCTCGTTAATGACCACCTTTTCCGAGAGGCTCTCTCGGTATAGCATCTAGCCTAGATCTCTTTCCTTCTTGTGCATTCTCGATAAATATGTATTATACCTTTTTTTGTTGTTTTCTTCCATGCTTGGCAAACAACCTTTCTAATTTTGAAAATATATTTGAAATGGAATATTCAATCATGCTCACTTATGAACATTGACAAAAAAGGATTTTCAACATTTTCTAATTTTAAAAATATATTTGAAATGGAATATTCAATCATGCTCACTTATGAACATTGATAAAAAAGGATTTTCGACATTTTCTAATTTTTATAATATATTTGAAATGGAATATTCAATCATGCTAACTTAAGAACATTGACAAAAAATGATTTTCAACATTTTCTAAATTATATAATATATTCGTAATGGAAGATTCGATCATGCTAACTTATGAAAACCTCAAGTCCATGTTTTCACTATCTATCCTATCTAGATAAGGCTTGTTCTTTGCACACACCATTACCAAGCACATGCCCACTGTATGCAGCATGTCTCATCAGTCAAGCAACATTGAAGCACCTACTGTGATCATTGCAGCATTAGAATATAAACACTGCAACAAAGCATAGCTGACCTGCATCTAGACAATTGATATACTTCAGAGACATACTAGATTAATTAAGTCTCTGCCATACTTAAGAGTCTGCCATACTACTTAACAGTTCACAAACACTTCCCACCTTCTAGATTCACAGTTCACAACCATATTAGCGCAAAAGTTAAACATCATCAACTATACTGATGATTAGTACCACTACCAGCTTCACAGAGGGTGACTAGATGGGACCCATGGCCTTCAGGAGGGATGCATGCTCTGCCCTGATCTTCACGTCGCTCCCACTCATCTTTAACCGCGTGCATGTGACATAAGGTGCTCATATAGCCCATCCTTGGGAATTGGCTTAGTGGTGCAGTATGGGCACCTGAACTTGCCCCACTTGTAGTATGCCGCCTTCCCCTTCTCCCTGATCTTGTTGGCTTCATGCTAAATGAAGGACTTGTGGTTCCACTCTTCCACCTCATCTCGTAGTTGTCTTGCACATACAAATGATTTGCATAAATACATACTTCCCATTTAGAGTAATGTAATTAACAAACATCGAGATAATTGCCATTTCTTTGGAATTTAATGAACAAACAAACATAATAGCCCATTTACAGCTAATTAATGCACAAACAACATAATAGTTCCATTTAGAAGAATTTAATGGACAAACAACAGAATAGTTCCATTTATATGCATTCATATATGGTTTCATGAAAAAACATCACACATATCCCATTTACAGCTAATTAATGCACAAACAACACAACTTTCAGAGGAATTAATTGAAAGTGTAACAAAACTTTCCCTTTTAGAATAATTTAATGGACAAACAACACAATATTTCCATTTATATGCATTCAGATATGGTTTCATGATCAAAGAGCACAAATATGCCATTTAGAGCTAATTAATGACCAAACAACACAACTTTATGATATCAATGAATAAACTACATAACATTCCAATTTAGAGGAATTCATATAGGGCATCATTAACGAAAAACATCTCACACAGATTAATAAACAGACAAAAAACAGCTTGGGGTTACCTCCTAAATTAAATCGAGAATCGGGCGAATTCGTTGAACCCAGCGATGTCCAGCTTCCTCTTGTTGCCAGCAGCTTCATCATTCTGCAATATAAGTAATTAATTCAATTATACTACTAACTACATAACACAGTATGCAAAGGTCAAGCAATCTGCAATGTACTTCTAATAACCTAAAATGTTACTTTAACCTAAAATTAAACTGTATCCAAAGGTCAAGCATTCCACAATGATAGCTTGGTCAAACTAAAATTTTAGATCATGCTGAATGTGGTCCTTCAAATTATAATGCCAGACTGGGCACCAACAATAATCTTGTGAGTGCTCAGGTCTGCCAATGGAGGTAGTACATTCTTTGATGTACCCTGCAACTATATCAGTGAGCCATTGTGGTTGACAACAAGTAATTGCATTTACTTCATCTGGCTCATGTAATGTACATAGTGGTGCATCAGCTGCCCTATTCTCTAAACCTTATATTGGATGGTATATTGTAATCCATGAGCTTCAGGAAAGGAAATCTTTGTGCAATTTTTGGTGCTAGGTGTGAAACTATTTCATATGACATTCATGCATGGAGTTATGCAACATAAATTTAATACAACTTGGTCATCTGGCATAGTTGCATGTCTAGCAAACCTACTTATGGTTTACTTTATAAGTACGGCAATCCTACAGATCAAAAAGAAACCTACCTACAATTTTAGTTTATGGATAATGAAGTGAAGCTCCTAACTATTTTGAAATTGCGCACTAGTTAAATGTACTATGTTCATTTCAACAATGAATTGATACACTTCAAATGAAGGAAGTAGGATTTTAACCTCATTTGTACAATATCAACTTTAATAGATACACTGGGTGGCTGCACAGCCCCTGCCGTGGCCCACTGGGGGAATATGCACAACAAATCTAACAACATATACAGCACAGAACAGAATCTGAGCACATGCGGCAATCCGTATTCTAATATAAATAACCTAACTAAACATCTAATTAAAAAACCCTAACCACTACATCCACTGAATGATTCAATCACAGATTCTACATATAACTACCTATAAATTAATCCAATACAAAAAAACCTAACTACTACATCTACTAGATGATTCAATCATAGATTCCACATATCAGTGGCTATAATTGAATCCAATAAAAAAACCCAACTAAACATCTAACTAAAAACCCTAACTAGTAGATCTACTGGATGATTCAATCACAGAATCCAAACTTGACCTTCACTATAAATCAATCAATCAAACATCTAAAAACAGTAATTATTAGAAGGGGATCAATGCAGCAACTAGAAACAACAACAAAAACCTAACACCTAAATCTACTGCTTAATGGGGGTAACTAGAAACGGAGGGGACTGCTGGCAAGGATTACCTGCAGGTCCACGTGCTTGCCGCCGGCCTCCGTAGGTCCATGAGACGGGTCGTTTGATGCCGTCACGCCAAGCTCTGGCACAACGGAGTCCTCCACGGCCACCTTCTTCTCCTCCACATCCGCCGCCAAAACGACCGATCCAGCGCGTGGGAATGCAGCACCACCTGCACCCGCACCACCGACGAGGGCCTGCACGGCATATGCCATGGTCTCCGCGCCCGTCCTCACCAGATCTCCTTCCGCGACGGCAGCTTCGCCACGGCCTTGCTCCATCCGAGCCAGAAGCAAGCAGGAGGAGAGAGGGAAGCGGTGGTGGTGATCGAGCAGGTGGGGTGGTCGGTGAGAGAGACAATGAGGTAGAGGAGAGAGGAGGGAGAGGAAGGCGATTTGGGGGAAATGGGTTGGGCGATGCGGCCGGTGCCCGTTCCCCTCCTCTTATACTAGGGGCTTTTTTGGAAAATATCCACGCATACGTGCACGCGCACGACCGCGGGGAAACGGAACCGCCAGCGTATAATACACGTATAATACTCTCGGTAATGGCCACCTTTTCCGAGAGGCGCTCTCGGTAAAGCATCTAACCTAGATCTCTTTCCTTCTTGTGCATTCTCGATATGTATTATACTTTTTTTTGTTGTTTTCTTCCATGCTTGGCAAACAACTTAGCACATCATAATTACCGTCTTGTGTTTTGTTCTTCGGATGGGCCTCGTCCGGTTCTAGAGACCGGCACCCCTCCGATGCCCCCGGAGGTCTAGGGCGTTGTTCGACACCTAGAGGGGGTAGGCCACAGGGAATAACTGCTTCTTCGTGTTAGTGCATGTCATCGCGAGATGACACACCAAGTCTAGGCCCGTTCTGTAACGGGATCACCCACCGAAGACTCTGTCTCGGGGACGAACGCAGCCGGTCCTCGACGTTCCCGCTCGTGTGTGTGGTTTGTGAGGCACATGTCATGTCAAGGACGTGCGTTGCTTATTCAAATAGCACACCACCCCTAAACGCATATGCATGGGCCACATGCATGTAGGGGCGCCCTCCCCCCCCCCCCTCGGGCGGTCTCCATATTGAGCACCCATCCGGTGGTTCCGGCGGTCTAGGGCGTTATTTGGCACCGAGAGGGTGTAGTCATTGTGAATAACTGCTTCTCCGTGTTAGTGCATGTCATCGCGAGATGACATACCAAGTCTAGGCCCGTTCTTCGAGATAGTCTATGGGTATCGAGAGGGAATGTGTCCAGTTTGTGCAGCAAGTGCGGGTCATGTTACTCCGTTGGCCTCAAAACTTCTTGTGCTCTCAAAGGAGGCCATCGCATGTATATGCATGGGCTATCCAGTGGCCCCGGTGGTCTAGGAAGTTGACCGGCACCGAGAGAGGGGGTAGGCCACGGTCAACAACTGCTTCTTCTCATGTTTATTACTTTACACTCTTTAAAGTTATCTCTCGGTGCCGGTCTATAAAAGTTGACCGGCACCGAGAGAGGGGGTAGGCCACGGTCAACAACTACTTCTTCTCATGTTTTTTTACTTTACACTCTTTAAAGTTATCTCTCGGTGTCGTTCTAGGAAGTTGGCGCGCACCGAGAGAGAGGGTAGGCCACGGTCAGCAACTGCCTCTTCTCATGTTTTTTACTTTACACTCTTTAAAGTTCTCTCCCGGTGCCGGTCTAGAAAGTTGACCGGCACCGAGAGAGGGGGTAGGCCACAGTCAACAACTGCTTCTTCTCATGTTTTTTACGTTACACTCTTTAAAGTTGAGTTTTGAACAAATCTAACCCAAAAAGCATATATATATGAGTGCATCAAAAGTATTTTATCGAAAAAATTCACCAAAAGTCATGGAATTTACAAACTTTGGTCGTAAAAGCATATGAAATATGAGATACAAAAAAGATAGTGCAAAACAAAAACAAAAAGAGAAGGGGGAAAAATTAGAGCAGTGGTTTCCGAGTGTGACGCCCCCGATTCAATCGTACACTAATCATGCACGCAAATGTGTATGATCAAGATCAGGGACTCACGGGAAGATATCACAACACAACTCTAAAACATAAATAAGTCATACAAGCATCATAATACAAGCCAGGGGCCTCGAGGGCTCGAATACAAGTGCTCGATCATAGACGAGTCAGCGGAAGCAACAATATCTCGAGTCTGAGACATAAGCTAAACAACTTTGCCTTTAGAAGGCTAGCACAAAGCTGGGATACAGATCGAAAGAGGCGCATGCCTCCTGCTCGGGATCCTCCTAACTACTCCCGGTCGCCGTCGTGGGCTGCACTGCGTAGTAGTAGGCACCTCCGGTGTAGTAGTCGCCCTTGACGGTGGCGTCTGGCTCTGGGCTCTGTAAATGCAGTCGCAGCAATCGAGATAGAGATAGGGGAAAAGGGGAACAAGGCAACCGTGAGTACTCATCCAAAGTACTGCAAGCAAGGAGCTACACTACATATGCATGGGTATATGTGTAAAGGGCCATATTGGTGGACTGAACTGCAGAATGCCAGAATAAGATGGGGATAGCTAATCCTGTCGAAGACTACGCTTCTGGCAGCCTCCGTCTTGCAAAGATGTAGGAGAGAGTAGATCAAGTCCTCCAAGTAGCATCGCATAGCAATAATCCTACCCGGCGATCCTCCTCGTTGCCTGTTAGAGAGCGATCACCGGGTTATATCGGCACTTGGAAGGGTGTGTTTTATTAAGTATCCAGTTCTAGTTGTCATAAGGTCAAGGTACAACTCCAAGTCGTCACATTACGAAGATCACGGCTATTCGAATAGATTAATTTCCAGGGTGCACCACATAACCCAACACGCTTGATCCCATTTGGCGGACACACTTTTACGGGTCATGCCCGGCAGCGGAAGATCAACACGCCGCAGCCCCACCTAGGCCAACAGAGAGGTCAAGACGCCGCCTAAACCTAAGCGCACAGTGGGTCAGGCCCATCGCCTTAGCACACCCGCACGTTGCTATAACGCGGCCGGAAGCAGAACTAGCCCCCTTAATACAAGAGAAAAGGCTTACGTTCCAATCTGGCGCGCGCCGCTCAGTCGCTGACGTCACGAAGGTTTCGGCTGATACCACGACACCGAGTGCCCATATCTTTCCCATGTAGTTGGTTAGTGCGTATAGGCTAGTAGCCAGACTCAGATCAAATACCAAGATCTCGTTAAGCGTGTTATTTGAAGTTACCGCGAACGCTAACAGGGCCAGGCCCACCTCTCACCCAGGTAGTCTCAACCTGCCCTGTCGCTCCGCCACAAAGATCCATCCAGAGGGCCGTCGGGACAAAGGTCCTTTCAGCCCCCAATCCATGAATCACTCGCGGGTACTCCTCGAGCCGACCCGACTTTAATCACCACATGTATCATGTATAAAGTATATAGTATATACCGTGATCACCTCCCCGAGTGATCACGGCCCGATAGTATAGCACGATGAGCGGACAAGAATGTAAGGCCATCGATGGAAAACTAGCATCCTATACTAGGCATGTAGGATTGCAAGTAAAGGTAACAACGATGGCGACAAGGACAGACTATGCATCGGGATAGGATTAACGTAGCAAAGCAGTAACATGCTACACTACTCTAATGCAAGCAGTATAGAGAAGAATAGGCGATATCTGGTGATAGGGGGGGGCTTGCCTGGTTGCTCTGGCAAGAGAGAGGGTCGTCAACTCCGTAGTCGTACTGGGTAGCAGCGGCGTCGGTCTCGGTGTCTAGCGGAAGAAGAGGGGGAAGAAACAATGAATACAATGCAAACAGATGCATAATGGTGCATGACAAAGCAATGTGTGATGCTAGGTGTGCCCTAACGCGGTATGAGGTGATACCGGTGAAGGGGGGAAACATCAAGGAAAGTATCCCCAGTGTTTCGTGTTTCCGGACAGATGAACCAAAGGGGGAAAGTTGCGTGTTCGATATGCTAGGGGTGTGTGGAAGATGAACGGGCTGCGTATCCATATTCGTCTCGTCGTTCTGAGCAACTTTCATGTAGAAAGTATTTTCATCTGAGCTACGGTTTATTTTATATGATTTTCTAAAGTTTTAAATCATTTTAGAATTTATTTAATTAATTTAAACTAACATTATCCATAATAGTGTTTCTTGGCGTCGCCAAGATGACATCAGCAGTCAACAGAGGTTGACTGGGTCAAACTGACGTGTGGGCCCAGTGGAACCCACCTATCATACTCTCATAGGTTGATTAGGGTTTAGGTTAAACAAAATACGGTTTAATTAAACTAACTAGTCAATTAGATTAACTAAGTATGATTAATTAACTTAATTAATTTAGTTAATTAATTAAATTTATTGTTTTTAATTAATTTTATTATTATTATTATTTTAGAATTCTTTTTTCTTCGTTCTGAGGGGTAGGGCCCCCTAGTCAGTGGCACACAGGGCCTTAACAGGCACGGGAGCTAACGGGTGCGTGGGCGCCCGTCAGGCAAGCTTGACGCCGGCTCGAGGTGTCCATCGGCGCTGGCGCCGGGCGGCCAAGGCAGCGACAAGGGCGAGGAGCAGGCGGCCACCGGCCGTGGCCGGAGAGGGCGCATGGGGAACGGGCGGCGCCGCAAGGACGACGCCGAGTTGCAAAGACCGGTGGAGCGACGAGGCGACGAGGTGGGCGCAAGGCGAGGGGCGCCGTGGTTGGCCTGCTTGACGCTGGTGCGCTGGAGCCGTGGCGAGGCACGGGCTGCGGGAAGGCGGTCGAGGAGGTCCGGGCGCAGTTGCGTCTGACGGCGCAGAGAGCACCGACGGCGGCAGCACGCGCGCGGTCCAGCGTGGTGTGCAGGAGCGGAGCAAGACGGGCAGCGAAAAGGCGGCGTGACGCGACGGCAGATCCGCCAGGAAGAAGAGGGAAGAGAAGGGGGCTCACATAGCCCTGTAGATGTGCATTCGCGTGCTCGGGGAGGCCTGAGGTAGACGGACGGCGATGATGAGGTCGGGGTCGTCCGGCGAGGCAACACCGGCGACGACGTCAGAACCGCAGCGTCGAGTGGCACGGTGGTTTCGAGGGAGAGGGGTCGGGGCCGCGAGGAGGAGGACGAGGATGGGGCTGCGAGGCCCATCGACGGGAAGGGCGGCGGCGGCCGGGGAGCGACAGCGTTGGGGGCGGCGGCGACGATAGCGAGCGATGACGGGGTCGTAGCCCCCAATCCAGATCGGTGGGGAACGAGAGGAGAGGGGGGAGTGCGGGAGAGGCGAGTGGGGCGACGGGGGAAGGTGGGGAGGGGCCGCTAGGGTTTGAGGCGTGGGGGTTAAGGCGCGGGGTGGGCCGGCCGGTTGCTGGGCTGGCCGGCTGTGTGGCTAGTTGTGCCACCTGGCCCAGGGGAGAGGGGGGTTCTCCCTTTTCTGCTGCTTTTGTTTTATTTTTCCCGTTATATAGTTTTTCTATTTATTTACTATTCATTTTAGTTTTGTTCACTATAAAGCAACACCTAATGTAGTGTTACTAGTTATACCATTGCCAATACTAGTTAGGCATTAAAAAAACAGTTTGTAATCTTATAACTTGAAAAGGTATTTAATTAATTGTTCTACTAGTTGTTTTGGTTAATTTAGAGCATTTAAACATTTTATAAAAATGTGGTTTCTCCATCATAATTACTTATGCATTATTTGACACAACCCGAACAATTTAGTTTTGATGTTCGAAAACTTTTGTGGTTTGACATATTTTGAATTTGAATTTTGAATCCGTATTGAACTAACGTGAGGTTAATAACAGTAATCGTGGTGACGTGGCATCATTAGCAGGGAATTACTGTAGCTTAATTATCCCAAGGCGTCACAATTCTCCTCCACTACAGGAAATCTCGTCCGAGATTTAGGACCCGAGAGTAAGGGGAAAGGTGCAGTTAGGTAATTCTAACTAATCTCCTCGGTCTTGGTTGCTTTTCTTGAAGAGGTCAATCCATTACGTTGATGTCTTCATTTCTCTAGTTTAGGTCATCATGATGAAGTAGGCATCCTTTCTTCAGGAACTCCATCGTACTTATGAAAGGATAAGGGGTATTCCGAAAGAATGGGTCGCTACAGTGTTGCTTATCTGGTAGATAACATCGGGGAAGGTGGCGGAAAGTAACTCTCGAATTGATACTTAAGAAAATTTCGAGAGCAAGTAATGAGGTCTCATGGGAAGTTTCGAGCGAGCACGCAACCGGTCGATGCCTGAAACAGGGCGTGAAAGGGGCTCAAAGCAATCGGGAATAAGTATTGTGTTTAATACCAGAATTTAGGATCACACGGAAGGTGGCTCGTGAATTACATACGAAGCCAAGCGCGAGGAATAACTTTGGAAATAGGGGGTGTATAGGAGAGTCAGGTTTTGATCATGTGGAACTGTGGGTTATGGGCCCACCAAGTGGGTTAAACGTAGAAAGGACGTTGACATCTTACATGGTCATGCAAGAAAGGCATGTCAGAGGGTAGCCTGTCAATTATGTCGGCAACAACGTCGATACCAAGGCGAGGGACGAAGAGAACCATTTTCCTGCTCGTTGAACGAGGCGGACCAATAGGCAAAGTTCTCGTCCATCGGTGGTTACCGAAATGTCATCAACAATGGTAACAGGGTCTTGCTGACAGAGTTGTACACCGAGGTGTTTACATAAGCAGGAGAATATTACTGCTTAGATCATATAGGTCACAAGAAACGTTAAACCAACCAATGGAAGGAAAATACGATTATCAGTTTAAACAAAACAATGGAAAGGAAAAATGTGTTTAAACACATATTTCAGGGGTATATCCTTCCCAAGGACAAGCAGAGCATGATATCAATGACAGGATATAATGTAGAAAACCCATTAGGAAAGGGGAGAGAAATTTCATGACATTACCCATACAGCGGTGTTTGGATAATTGAGCAGGAAACATTTAGCATTGGGCTTCAAATGTTCTTGTCGAAAATCGGGGTACCACAGATATGCTTAGAGATAGTATTGGCATGGTCTTCAAGCAAATATCAGACTTTGGATACACAAAGGATCCATCAGGAACAACATATAGAATAAGTCTTTCAATTTCCTCATGGAAGAATGGTTAACCTTGCTAAAAAGGAAGCTATAACAATAGGTCCTCCGGCCAGATGTGCTAGGCATGACATCACCTTACCGATATATAATGACCAATGTTATAACTCTTGGAAATATGTCCCTACCATCATATCTGACTAAGATTCAGATCTGATTGGTGTCAGGATACCTCAGACTCAGGATGCCTGAGAAGAAAAGGTGCATCACAATTGACAAGATGACATTGTAAGATTCTTAGGAAATGAACTATGGAAGCAAGTTCCGAATCATGAGCTCATCATTACACCAAGGAAATGATGAGGGGGTGGCTGATGAACTCAACGACAATTCATCGAGAATTCCAAACGGATGGATTTCCACAATAATGTGAACAAAAGGATGACACTGGTCAATTCAAATGATATAATGTTGTATGCTCGAGTAAAACATACACCATCAACCATTAGTTGAAAGGTGTGCCCGAAATATGACCTTAGGCAACAAGATCAATGTTAGAGTGACGATCCAATAACCATCAGTCTAAGAACGAACTGTCGATCGTTAACTTAAAGCAATAGGGTTGCTAGAAGTTTAGAATTTACACATCACAAACCATTTGTCGGTATTCTGGTAAGAAACAACACGGGGACCAAGAAAAGAATGGTGATGTTAATAAGTATCACTTGTATCAAGAATTCTTAAGGGTGGTGAAACTCTCACAACATTCTTGATATAGAAGACAGTAATATTACAAGGTAGATCATAACCTAAGCTAGATAGCAAGGAAATCAAGGTACAACACAAAACAAGAACAAGTTTGTGTTGGAGGGAAGGCAATAAAGTGGCCGATGATAACACCAATCATCGAGGGCAAGGATGGTATTTCTCATCATGAATTTGATTGATATCCTGGAAGAGCTCATAAGATTGATGATGATCACGACACATTTGTCGAGAGATTTCATGAAGATGTAATCAATCAGCGACGACATCAAGAAAAAGCAATGGTGAAGCGAAGGGTCATTGGAACCACGAATACGACACACACTCAGAATCAA
Organism: Aegilops bicornis; assembly: GCA_021605145.1. NCBI lineage: Eukaryota > Viridiplantae > Streptophyta > Magnoliopsida > Poales > Poaceae > Aegilops > Aegilops bicornis. Next base: position 153,978,423 of record CM038675.1, read on the forward strand.
GCTTGATGTGCAAGGAGAAATGATAAGATGAGGAAGATCGTCATAAGCTTGGCTCATTGTCAAAAGTTGTGCTCCGGAAATAAGGACCAGGTAGCACAGTTAAAATCGGCACGACAAGGATATAGCCAAGCAGGCTAGGAATGACGTGATTGAGTTCAAACTCGTAAGTAATGAAGGTTACCAAGAGTTGCTTAATCGCGATGCGGACTTGAGTCAGTTATCGGAGTCTTTGAGTGTTTAATAACTCAGAGCCCATGAAAAATTGGAATCAATGAGAATGTAGCACTTGATGAAGAACTCATAAGAAGTTATGCAGTTCTGTGATAATCTTGAGATACCAGGGGGGTAATACTCGACGACAAATAGTTTGGTCGAGAACCAGCTCATGTCCAAAAATGATGTCTGAGCCGGAAAGATAATTTAGAAGGGTTGATAGATGATTGTGTGCATTCGCACACATGTTGAATCAATAGGATCAAAATGACGGTGTCGATAGATACCAGTGAATATTGCCAGATATATGGGAAGCATCCATAATGCAAGTAGACAAGTATTTGCAGAGCAATAAAGCTGCTAAGGATTTTTGGAGGATTGAGTAGTATTTCAAAGACTTTTGTGAAACATCTGAACAACTGGGATGAGCAGATACTCGGAAAGTGCGAGAAATTATTCTTAGGGATATTCAGGTGGCAAAGAACTGCAAGGCAGTAGGCACAAAATATTCTCGGGGTATCTTGTAATAACAAGATCGATTTGGGAATAAAAAGTAAGCACGACAGTGTAAGTATTTATCCATAGGGATATTTCGGTGGAAGGGAATTGCAAAAGCAACGGGCACAAGGTCTCGAGAGAAAATCGGAGGGTATCTTTGAAATCTTCTGGTGCAGCCGGCGATCATCTGGACTGAAGGGGCTCTCCGGAAGAAAGTGTTTTCGAGAACCTAAAGTTAGATTTTAGAAAATCATTTAACCCGAATAGAAGAGAGATCAGAGTCCCAGAGTATAGGTCGAGGAATAAAAGATCCTAATACCACCCAATGGCGACGTGGGCCCATGGGCCGCACAACCATGTTAGTAAAACAGGTTTTCAAATGACTAGACTCAACTTCGCCAAGGAGTGTGGAAGGGGATTCCTCTGGTGTAGTCGGCTCGATACCAACTTGTGGCCCCGATTCAATCGTACACTAATCGTGCGCATAAATGTGTATGATCAAGATCGAGGACTCACGGGAAGATATCACAACACAACTCTAAAACATAAATAAGTCATACAAGCATCATAATACAAGCCGGGGGCCTCGAGGGCTCGAATACAAGTGCTTTCGATCATAGACGAGTCAGTGAAGCAACAATATCTGAGTATAGACATAAGTTAAACAAGTTTGCCTTAAGAAGGCTAGCACAAACTGGGATACAGATCGAAAGAGGCGCAGGCCTCCTGCCTGGGATCCTCCTAACTACTCCTGGTGGTCGTCAGTGGGCTGCACGTAGTAGTAGGCACCTCCGGTGTAGTAGTCGTCCTCGACGATGGCGTCTGGCTCCTGGGCTCCGTCGTCTGGTCGTAGCAATCGGATAGAGATAGGGAAAAAAAAGGGGGGAACAAGGCAACCGTGAGTACTCATCCAAACTAGTCGCAAGCAAGGAGCTACACTACATATGCATGGGTATATGTGTAAAGGGCCATATTGGTGGACTAAACTGCAGAATGCCAGAATAAGAGGGGGATAGCTAATCCTGTCGAAGACTACGCTTCTGGCAGCCTCCGTCTTGCAGCATGTAGAAGAGAGTAGACTGGAGTCCTCCAAGTAGCATCGCATAGCAATAATCCTACCCGGTGATCCCCTCCTCGTCGCCCTGTGAGAGAGTGACCACCGGGTTATATCTGGCACTTGGAAGGGTGTGTTTTATTAAGTATCCCGTTCTAGTTGTCATAAGGTCAAGGTACAACTCCAAGTCGTCCTGTTACCGAAGATCACGGCTATTCGAATAGATTAACTTCCCAGGGTGCACCACATAACCCAACACGCTTGATCCCATTTGGTCGGACACACTTTTACGGGTCATGCCCCGCCGCGGAAGATCAACACGCCGCAGCCCCACCTAGGCCAACAGAGAGGTCAAGACGCCGGTCTAAACCTAAGCGCACAGTGCAGGCCCATCGCCTTAGCACACACACTGCGTTCTTGACGCGGCCGGAAGCAGAACTAGCCCCCTTAATACAAGAGAAAAGGCTTACGTTCCAATCCGGCGCGCGCCGCTCAGTCGCTGACGTCACGAATGCTTCGACTGATACCATGACGCCGAGTGCCCATATCTTTCCCACATAGTTTGTTAGTGCGTATAGGCTAGTAGCCAGACTCAGATCAAATACCAAGATCTCGTTAAGCGTGTTATTTGAAGTTACCGCGAACGCCAACAGGCTGTGCCCACCTCTCACCCAGTAGTCTCAACCTGCCTGTCGCTCATACAAAGATCCATCCAGAGGGCCGTCGGGACAAAGGTCCTTTCATTTCAATCCGTGAATCACTCATGGTACTCCTCGAGCCGACCGACTTTAATCACCACATGTATCATGTATAAAGTATATAGTATATACCCGTGATCACCTCCCGAGTGATCACGGCCCGATAGTATAGCACTGACAAGCGGACAAGACTGTAGGGCCACTGATGGAAAACTAGCATCCTATACTAGGCATGTAGGATTGCAGGTAAAGGTAACAACAGTAGTAGCAAGGACAAGCTATGCATCAGGATAGGATTAACGTAAAGAGTAACATGCTACACTACTCTAATGCAAGAAGCATAGAGAAGAATAGGCGATATCTGGTGATCAAGGGGGGGGGCTTGCCTGGTTGCTCTGGCAAGAGAGAGGGGTCGTCAACTCCGTAGTCGTACTGGGTAGCAGCGGCGTCGGTCTCGGTGTCTAGCGGAAGAAGAGGGGGAAGAAACAATGAATACAATGCAAACACATGCATAACGGTGCATGACAAAGCAATGTGTGATGCTAGGCATGCCCTAACGCGGTATGAGGTGATACCGGTGAAGGGGGGAAACATCCGGGAAAGTATCCCTGGTGTCTCGTGTTTCCAGACAGATGAACCGGAGGGGGAAAGTTGCGTGTTCGATATGCTAGGTGTGTGTGGCGGACGAACGGGCTGTGTATCCGGATTCGTCTCGTCGTTCTGAGCAACTTTCATGTAGAAAGTATTTTCATCTGAGCTACGGTTTATTTTATATGATTTTCTAAAGTTTTAAATCATTTTTAGAATTTATTTAATTAATTTAAACTAACATTATCCATAATATTGTTTCTTGTCGTCGCCAAGATGACATCAGCAGTCAATGAGGTTGGTAGGTCAAGCGGCGTGTGGGCGATGGGACCCACATCATACTCTCATAGGTTGATTAGGGTTCAGGTTAAACAAAATATTGTTTAAATAAACTAACTGGTCAATTAGATTAACTAAGTATGATTAATTAACTTAATTAATTTATTTAATTAATTAATTAATTAAAATTATTATTTTTATTAATTTTATTATTAATATTATTTTTAGAATTCTTTTTTTTCGTTCTGAGGGGTGGGGCCCCCTAGTCAGTGGCACACAGGGCCTTAACAGGCACGGGAGCTAACGGGTGCGTGGGCGCCCGTCAGGGGCGAGCCCGGACGCTGGCTCAGGGGTGGCCATCGGCGCGCTACTGGCGCCAAGGCCAAGGCAGCGACAAGGGGCGAGCAGGGCGGCGGCCGTGGATGGAGAGGGCGCATGGGGAACGGCGGCGGCGCAGCAAGGACGACGCCGGAGTTGCAGCACCGCTGGTGGAGCGATGAGGCGACGAGGTGGGGCGCAAGGCGAGGGGCGCCGTGGTTGGGTCGTCAGATGCGGGTGCGCGGGAGCCGTGGCGAGGCACGGGCTGCGGGGGGAGGCGGGTCGGGAGGTCCGGGCGCAGTGACGACGGGCGCAGCAGAGCACCGACGGCGTCGGCGCGGGCGTGATCTGGCGTGGTGTGCAGGAGGCGAGGAGCGCAGGCGGCGAGTGTCGGCGTCGGACGTGTGGCGGATCCGCCAGGGAAGAAGAGGGGAAGAGAAGGGGGCTCACATAGCCCTGTAGATGTGCATTCGCGTGCTCGGGGAGGCCTGAGGTAGACGAACGACGATGTTGAGGTCGGGGTCGTCCGGCGAGGCAACACCGGCGACGACGTCGGAACCGCAACGTCGAGTGGCGCGGTGGTTTCGAGGGAGAGGGGTCGGGGCCGCGAGGAGGACGACGAGGATGGGGCTGCGAGACCCGGCGACGGGAAGGGCGGCGGCGGCCGGGGAGCGACGGCGTTGGGGGCGGCGGCGACGATAGCGAGCGATGACGGGGTCGTAGCCCCCCATCCAGATCGGTGGGGAACGAGAGGAGTGGGGGGGAGTGCGGGAGAGGCGAGTGGGCCGACGAGGGAAGGTGGGGATGGGCCGCTAGGGTTTCGGGGTAGTGGGGGCTAAGGCACGGGGTGGGCCGGCCGGTTGCTGGGCTGGCCGGCGGTGTGGCTAGTTGGGCCACCTGGCCCAAGGGAGAGGGGGCTTCTCCCTTTTCTGCTGCTTTTGTTTTATTTTTCCTGTTAAATAGTTTTTGTATTTATTTAAATAAATTTTAGTTTTGTTCACTATAAAGCAACACCTAATGTAGTGTTACTAGTTATACCATTGCCAATACTAGTTAGGCATTAAAAAACAGTTTGTAATCTTATAACTTGAAAAGGTATTTAATTAATTGTTCTACTAGTTGTTTTGGTTAATTTAGAGCATTTAAACATTTTATAAAAATGTGGTTTCTCCATCATAATTACTTATGCATTATTTGACACAACCCGAACAATTTAGTTTTGATGTTCGAAAACTTTTGTGGTTTGCCATATTTTGAATTTGAATTTTGAATCCGTTTTGAACTAACGTGAGGTTAACAACAGTAACCGTGGTGACGTGGCATCATTAGCAGGGAATTACTGTAGCTTAATTATCCGGGCGTCACAGCGAAGGTCGATTTTCGGCTCTCGGTAATGGCCACCTTTTCCGAGAGGCGCTCTCGGTAAAGCATCTAACCTAGATCTCTTTCCTTCTTGTGCATTCTCGATAATATGTATTATACTTTTTTTTGTTCTCTTCCATGCTTGGCAAACAACCTAAGCACATCATAATTACCGTCTTGTGTTTTCTTCTTCGGATGGGCCTCGTCCGGTTCTAGAGACCGGCACCCCTCCGGTGGCCCGGTGGTCTAGGGCGTTGTTCGGCACCTAGAGGGGGTAGGCCATGGGGAATAACTGCTTCTTCGTGTTAGTGCATGTCATCGCGAGATGACAGACCAGAATCTAGGCCCGTTACATCACGGGATCACCCATCAAGACTACATCTCGAGGGACGAACACAGCCGGTCCTCGGCGTTCGCGCCCGTGTGTGTGGTTTGTGAGGCACGTGCCACGTCAATGATGTGCGTTGCTTATTCAAATAGCACACCGCCCCTGCATGCATATGCATGGGCCACACGCATGTAGGGGTGCCCTCACCCCCTCGTGCGGTCTCCATATCGAGCACCCATCCGGTGACCCCGGCAGTCTAGGGCGTTATTCGGCACCGAGAGGGTGTAGTTCACGGTGAATAACTGCTTCTCGTGTTAGTGCATGTCATCGCGAGATGACGGACCAAGTCTAAGCCCTTTCTTCGAGATAGTCTATGGGTATCGAGAGGGAATGTGTCCGGTTTGTGCAGGAAGTGCGGGTCATGTTGCTCCGTTGGCCTTGAAACTTCTTGTGCTCTCAAAGGAGGCCATCGCATGTATATGCATGGGCTATGTGGTGGCCCCGGCGGTCTAGGAAGTTGAGCGGCACCGAGAGAGGGGGTAGGCTACGGTCAACAACTTCTTATTCTCATGTTTATTACTTTACACTCTTTAAAGTTCTCTCTCGGTGCCGGTCTTGAAAGTTGACCCGCACCGAGAGAGGGGGTAGGCCACGGCCAACAACTGCTTCTTCTCATGTTTTTACTTTACACTCTTTAAAGTTCTCTCTCGGTGCCGTTCTAGGAAGTTGGCCGGCACCGAGAGAGGGGGTAGGCCACGGTCAACAACTGCCTCTTCTCATGTTTTTTTACTTTACACTCTTTAATGTTCTCTCTCGGTGCCGGTCTAGAAAATTGACTGGCACCGAGAGAGGGGGTAGGCCATGGTCAACAACTGCTTCTTCTCATATTTTTACTTTACACGCTTTAAAGTTGTGTTTTGAACAAATCTAACCCAACCATATATATATAGAGAGAGAGAGTAACACTATTCTGATCCCAGGATTAGAATAGTTATTCGGATCAGGGTCGGCCCTGTAAGGGCCCGATAGTGTGTTCCTGAGATCACAAGAAACTGATATGGACGGTACAAGGGGAAAAAATCCACCCACCACCTCCTCCCCTAATCTTCCCCGATCCCGCATCTCCTCCACTACCACCTCCCTCACTGGCCCGCGCCACCGTCGGCCCTCACCAGATCGGCCCGCCACCGCCGACGCCTCACCAGATCGCCCCGCCACCGCCGCCTCCCTCCCCGGTCGCGCCGCTGCAACATCCCACCATCTCCACCCGACACGCTGCCGTCTCGGGTCCCGACCACCTCCGCGGCACTATCCCACCACCTCCACCTGACGCGCCGCCGACCCAGCTGCCTAGCGCAGCCACGACCCTAGCCAACCATCTCCGGCCTGGCGCCTCCCCACCACCGCCGCTACCCCATCCCGCCCCCAAGGGAGGAAGGGGGACTCGCCGGCTACGTGGGAGAAGGCTAGGGAGATGCCCGGGTCACACGGGCGTCGGCGTTGAGTAGCAGTAGGGCGCCGCCGTCGAATTTTTCAATGAGATGTGGCCCCTTCCCCGTCCAACAGCTACCGTCGCGCTGTCCAACCTCGTCTGTGCGCGCAGTCCATCCTTTTTCGCTCGCTCACCAGCAGAAGTGAGACCCCCCTGCCCTCCTGCTCCACCTCGCATCCTCCTTCCAGACTACCGACGCGGCACTGACAGCAAGCGACACGGTGTACATCCATTTCGCTTAGGGGGCTCCCGCAGCTTCTCTGTTGAGCTCAATGGACCCCTGATCCAAGCCCAGCAAGCTTCTGGATGTCTCCTCGGGAAAGAGCAAGTTCCAAATGCGAAATTTTGTAATTTAGGTGGCCGGAATTCATGCTTGTGTGCGGCGGGCTGGCAGTTCAATCTGCTCCAGCAATTCAGTTTTTTTATTTTTTCCATGTGCATCAGCAGATGAATATGAGTGTGCATGTCAAATGTGTATATAGACATTGAGAAAGTTTAGTATTGTTTCATCTAGTTCGCTCATGCAGCCATGCAGATCATTTCTTTTCAGGCCATCCCAGTCCAGCCCCGTAGCGGTAGGAAGGTCGAGCCCATCGCGAGCTGCAGTCCACGACAGTAACCCGGTTCCGGGGTTTGGAGTTCATCGACGGCAGAGGATCTCGGGCGGCGAGCCGGCGTCATTTTTCTGTGAAAATTGAAGTTATGATGGTTCAGAAAGGAGAAGGAGTACGGGTCAACTTCATTTGACATTTTTGAATTCTCAGTACAAAAAGACAGTTCGAGAAAGAAGAAAAATTGCCGGCTACTCCTCTTGCTTGATGTTCATGTGTTTAGTTCTTTACTGCCTTTTTCTCACTGTTTTGTGCAAAAAGTTTGTGTCTCCAGGGACCTACGTGCCGCTGGTGCTCGCTACCCGCATGAACAAAGAGAGGAAGAAGGTCACCATCAGGCAGGGGAGAAGGTCATGTGAGGTGCAGAAAGAAGGTCGGAGTTCAAAACGGTGTGTGTGTGTGTGTGTGTGTGTGTGTGTGTGTGTGTGTGTGTGTGTGATATTTGTGGAGTTCAGAACGTTTTGTGCAGAAAGAAGGTGTGATTTTTGTGCTGTTTTTTGGGGTGCATTCCAACATGGGGATGCAATCTCACTTCCGGTGTATGTTTTTCATCGCTTGAGTCCCGACCACAGTTTAAACTGCAGGGCACAACCATGCCTTGCCCGTGCCATTGGTGTGGCCCTAGCAGAGGTGCAGCTGCTCCCCTGAATGAGCAGTAGTTGATATGCGGTCGTAGCACTCGCGTCCAACTCTCGCTCTCTGGTTCTTTCTCCCCCGTTGGTGTTTATGTCTTAACATAGAAAACAATTCAACGAATGAAAAGCACCTCTATTGTTGATGCGTGTACATCTGTTTTGGTTTGGTGCACAACGACCCCGACGAGCCCCTGCACCCATGTTGCCATGTCAAAAAATGGATACAGAAAATGCACTGTTTGTCTTGTACTACTATGCTCAAATTTTTATATGTTCAGAAAATTTTCTTGAAATTCAATAGCATGTGAAGTTCGTGTTGAAGAAATTCATAAGTTCATGAGTACCACATACTGAAGAAAAAGATGGAGAAGTTCGATGATTATAAAAAACTCAGATTTTCCTCGTTATTAAACAATGGAAACAATAATTTAAAAAAATAAAATAACAAGAAGTTTAACTTTTTAAAAATAGAGTGCTTCAAAATTTCATATAAAAGATTAAGAAAAAATAAAATCAGGAAGTCCATATTAAAAAGATAGAGAAGTTCAATGATTATAGAAAACTCAGATTTTCCTCGTTATTAAAGAATGGAAACAAGAAGTTCAAAAATGAAATAACAAGAAGTTCAACTTTTTAAAAATAGAGTGCTTCGAAATTCATAAAAAAAGATTAAGAAATCTAGATAAATATTTATAAAAAACTCAGATATTTTCACGTAATCGAGAGAAGTTCGATTGATAACTGCCAGAAGTTCACGTACTACACGGAGTGCATTCTGCATTAAAAAAAGAATAAGAAAGCAATGACTAAATGTTTTGTTGTTATAAGTTCAACTCCGGTCAGAGAAAGTTAAAAAAATTATTGTGAGAGGGGTTTGTACAAAAAGAGTATCATTTGTGTAACACTAACGAATGGATGAGAAAATTACAAACGAAAATACGCCACAGAAGTTCAACGTGAAAACAACAGGAAGTTCAACTAATGCACTGAATCAATTTTAGATGAAATTTTTAAAAAATCGTCGCGAATATGAAAAAACGATCAACACGGGAAAGTTGCTTGTTTACAGCAGCTTTCCACAGGTATATCACTTGCTCAATTCCGGTGAGTGGATGGAGAGCTACGAGCAGTGGATGAGAGCTACGAGCAAAAAAATCACGTGAAAACAGAGTGAAGTTCAGCTACACGTGTCGAGAAGTTCAGGTTCTTCACGCGGTGCACTTTCGAAGAATCTGTTTCGCGATAATGGCGGAACGAATGATCCTGCCATTTTCGAAATTACTTGAAAACCCCAGGAACCAGAGAAAACCATCAACATGAAAAAGTTTCGCATTTTCCGTAGCTTTTCAGCGGTATATTATTTGCCTCATTCCGACAAAGTTTGTAGAAATTACAGCGAAAATATGTTTTTAGCCATTTTCAAAACTGACTTAAAACCGTAAAGAATTGGGAGAAACAATATATAAGAAAAGGTTTCGCATTTGTTCAAGGTTTTCAACGCAATATCATTTGCTGCGTTCGCACGCACGGTTAAAAAATTAGCTCAAAAATACAAACTCGGTGGAACTTGTACCGTTTTCTAAATTACTTTTAGATCATTCAAAATTAGAAAAAACTTTCAATTTGAAAAAGAAGCGCCTTTTCATAAGCTTTCCAACGCCATATCATTTTACTCAATTGGATCAGCCGTTTAGAAATTACATTGAAAATACGAACTCGGCTGTCCGGTTTGTGAGATTTTACGATTTTTAAAATTACTCTTTAATCATAGGGAATTAGAAAAAACTTTCAACATGTGGAAGGAGCGGTTTCGCAGCAGCTTTCCAATGCCATATTATTTGCCTCATTCCGATAAACGGTTTGGAATTGTGATCTAAAATACGATTCATGTTTTTTGTATGAAGAAAAAACGGTTTTCAAAACTGCTCTTAAACCGCTTATATTTTGCCCAAAATTTAACTTGGATCATGATACTCATGTACATAGCTTTCCAACGGTATATAGCAAGCCCCATTTGGGAGATGTTGGCGGAAGTTCAACCTAGCAGAGGGGGAAGTTCAGGTCGAACAACTCAGGCAGTAAAATTGCAAAAACGCGAATTCATCACGGCCTGAGTGCAAAATCCGTCAATGAGCGAGATTCCTATTTAAAACCGGTATTTAGTTACTAAAAAACGTTTCTAGATTACACTAACATCATATAGAACACGACTAACCAGAATAATTCGCAAGGAGAGACACGGTTGCGAATAGCCCGAAGGTCGGGTTCGTACAGATAGAAGTTCAGGCGCGTTACTCAGGCAGGTCAGGTTGTGACCAGAATATTATTCTGATCCCGTGATCAAAATAGTGTTTATGTGTGTGTGTGTGTCTATATATATATATATATATATATATATATATATATATATATATATATATATAGGGATTGTCTATTCGTCACCCTAGGTGAGGAATAGTTATTCTTCACCCTCTATTTTACCATCAATACACCGTAATTTTACGTTTACGTAAGTTTTGTCTTATTTTTCGACATAAAAAGAGGCGGTAAGAAAATATATAATCGTCGTAAAAATATTTTTATGTTATGTAAAATTACAAGCGTAAAAACATAGTGTAAAATACACATAAACTGCAAATTTTCTTGTCTTATGACCTATATTTTTATTTTCTTATGTCAAATATTACGTAGTAAATGAATAGGAATGTAACTATTTGAATTCCAAACGTAATTTAATTATGAAATGATCGTAAGATTACTTGGTGAAGAATAAGTTATTACACTTACAGGTGATGAATAGCATCACTATATATATATATATATATATATATATATATATATATATATATATATATATATATATGTATATATATATATATATATATAAGTGCATCAAAACTCTTTTATCAAAAAAAATCATCAAAAATCATGGAATTTACAAACTTTGGTCGTAAAAGCATATGAAATATGAGATACAAAAAAGATAGTGCAAAACAAAAACAAAAAGAGCAGGGGGAAAAAATTAGAGAAGTGGTTACCGAGGGTCTGTTCTCGGCGCTCGGTAATGGCCACCTTTTCCGAGAGGCGCTCTCGGTAAAGCATCTAACCTAGATCTTAACCTTTCCCCTTTCTTTTGTATCTTCATTCCCCGCCTCTTTGTTCCCTGCGCCGCCGCCGCCAGCCCTCAACCGCCACCAACTGCCACCGCCACCCCTCCTCCACCGCCCCTAACTGCGTCCACCGCCCCCAACTGTCACCGCCACGGTGCTTCATGGTCGGCGGCCGGCGCGGCGGCTCTTCGATGCGACACAACGACGGCCGCAACAGCGGAGCTCCTCTGGTAGCGTGGCAGCTGGAGATGCCCTCAGGTGTGTACACCCATCCCACTGAACATATGCAAATTTTGTTGAAGAAGATGAGAATTGGGAAAATTTCAGTTCATAGGTGCTCCACTAGGGGCTAGTAATTCAGTTCATAGGGTATTTTTAGGTGCTCCACTAGGTCCATGCTGATCTAGTTCTAGGTATTTTTAGGTGCCCCACTAGGATGTTTGAGTTGCACAACATGTTTATGTTGTTGTATACTACTGTAATGTACAGTTTATGGTGCTAAGGAATTTAATACCATGGCAAAACTAGCTACAAAACAACCAAACCTGAAATTGTGGGTCAAGTTCATCATAATATGCTGCTGTATACTACTGTAATATACAGTTTTCAGCCTATTTTTCATGTTTTTGAGGAGTTGATATTGTCCAGTACATGATAATATGCTCATGTTGCTTATGTATATTTTTCAACTATTGTAATGTATAGTTTTCCGCCTATTTTTTCAAATATTTGAACAGTTCTTATTGTCTAGTGCATGATAATATGCTCCTGTTGCCTATGTACTCTTTTCAGTCAATTTTTCATGTATTTTGGACAAGTGGTATGCTTAATATTCACCATATATTTTTTGTTTTTCAGATTCTGGCGGGAGCACTGGTAGTAAGTACCGGAGAGTCCCGACTCGTCCGCCTCCCATCAGGCCACAACCGAGGCATCGTCATCATCGGATGGCGATGTCGGAGTGGACTTAGATGCACCAGATCCGCTCGCTACCGAGTCGGGCGACATGGAGGCCTCGGACGGCTCGGGGTCTACCTCGAGCAACACTTCCAAGAAGAAGAAATCCGAGGCGTAGTGCAGGGAAGGTCCGGAACCAAGCTGCTGCAAACAGCGAATCTGTCATTTGCCCGACAGGAGAGGGGTAAGCAAGCATTTCATTTGCATCATATTTTGGATGCCATAGCTTTGACACTCACATATGCTTGTCTTTTATATCATGCGATCGGTGAGAATTTATCCCGACACAACCTAAGGGGGCACGCCCGCCGAACCACGTCATCGGCTCCCTCTTGAGGAAGCACTTCCCTGGATTGTCCAAGCCGTATGATGACGATCCGCCGTCGCCAAGTTTAACCTGGGAGCATTATCTACACAACAAGGATGAGCACGATGTCACCATGGCCACTCGGGTCATCAATGCTTTTTTGTAAGTATCTTCGCTCTGACCACTGCATTTTTCCATATCCAAATCCTTGCTTGCGTGGATGGTGAGAAGATGCCATATGCTTTCTTGTAGCAAATATTTGCTTCCGTGAATGGTGAGCAACAGAAGGCGATCAAAAGCATCGTGAAATCTGCCCGAAAGATACTCTCTGACACCAAGCACACGCTGTCGTGATGCAGTGCCGGCCGCTCGATGAGAAGGCAGAGAAGATGACAAGGAAGACTGACTGCCAGACCAACTTGTCGCGAGAAGAATACCTGTCAGTGGTAAGTGACTACATCAGTTGCTAGTACTTCGATTCATCCCTCTTGTTCCTCAATTATTCGATTTTATCTGACTAGGTGAAGGAACCCTGGATGAAGGACGATTGTTGGGAGGCCCTGGTTGACATGTGGTGTAACCCAGCATGGCAGGTGATACGTCTCCAACGTATCTATAATTTTTGATTGCTCCATGCTACTTTATCTACTGTTTTGGACTATATTGGGCTTTATTTTCCACTTTTATATTATTTTTGGGACTAACCTATTAACCGGAGGCCCAGCCGAAATTGCTGTTTTTGCCTTTTTCGGTGTTTGAAGAAAGCAGAATATCAAACGAGTCCAAAGCGGAATGAAACCTTGAGCGTGATTTTCTCACGAGCGTGATCCGAGGACTTGGACCCTACTCCAAGGAACGAAAGAGGCGGTCACGAGGGTGGGGGGTGCCCCCCCCCCTAGGGCGCGCCCCTGCCTCGTGGGCCCCCTATCGCTCCACCGACGTACTCCTTCCTCCTATATATACCTACGTACCCCCCAAACGATCAGAAGAGGAGCCAAAACCTAATTCCACCACCGCAACTTCCTGTATCCACGAGATCCCATCTTGGGGCCTGTTAGGAGCTCATGGGAGAAATCCACCATGGAGGGCTTCTACATCAGCACCATAGCCTCTCCGATGAAGTGTGAGTAGTTTACTTCAGACCTTTGGGTCCATAGCTAGTAGCTAGATGGCTTCTTCTTTCTTTTTGGATCTCAATACAATGTTCTCCCCCTCTCTCGTGGAGATCTATTCGATGTAATCTTCTTTTTTCGGTGTGTTTGTTGAGACCGATGAATTGTGGGTTTATGATCCAGCTTATCTATGAATAATATTTGAATCTTCTCTGAATTCTTTTATGTATGATTGAGTTATATCTTTGCAAGTCTCTTCGAATTATCCGTTTGGTTTGGCCAACTAGATTGGTAGTTCTTGCAATGGGAGAAGTGCATGACTTTGGGTTCAATCTTGCGGTGTCCTTACCCAGTGACAGAAAGGGTTGTAAGGCACGTATTGTATTGTTGCCATCGAGGATAACAAGATGGGGTATTTATCATATGGCATGCATTTATTCCTCTACATCATGTCATCTTGCTTAGGTGTTACTCTGTTTTTAGCTTAATACTCTAGATGCATGCTGGATAGCGGTCGATGAGTGGAGTAATAGTAGTAGATGCAGAATCGTTTTGATCTACTTGTCACGGACGTGATTCCTATATTCATGATCATACCTAGATATACTCATAACTAAGCTCAATTCTGTCAATTGCTCAACAGTAATTTGTTCACCCACCGTAGAATACTTATGCTCTTGAGAGAAGCCACTAGTGAAACCTATGGCCCCCGGGTCTATTCTCATCATATCAATCTCCATCACTTTTATTCTTGCCTTGTTTTTACTTTGCTATTTACTTTTCACTTTGCATCTATATACCAAAAATACCAAAAATATTATCTCTATCAGATCTCACTCTCGTAAGTGACCATGAAGGGATTGACAACCCCTAATCGCGTTGGTTGCGAGTAGCTATCGTTTTGTGCAGTACGAGGAACTTGTGCGTGGCCTCCTCTTGGATTGATACCTTGGTTCTCAAAACTGAGGGAAATACTTACGCTCTTGTGCTGCATCATCCTCTCCTCTTCGGGAAAACCAACGCAAGCTCAAGGCGTAGCAAGAAGGATTTACGGCGCCCGTTGTCGGGAGTCTCATAAAGTCAACATACCAAGTACCCATCACAATCCCTATCTCTCGCATTACATTATTTGCCATTTGCCTCTCGTTTTCCTCTCCCCCACTTCACCCTTGCCGTTTTATTCGCCCTCTCTTTCCCAATCTCCTCCTCTTTTTCCTGTTGCCTTTTCCCCGTTTGTTTGCTCGTGTGTTAGTTCGCTTGCTTGTCGTTATGTCTAATTCCTTATCCGCTCCTATGTCTCCCGAGTTTGAAGTTCTTCACTTCAAGCAAAGGCAAGGAGAAAACTTAAAAGATGCTTGGTATAGGATGATGGAATCTTATCGTAAGTGCACTCTAGAGGTGAACTTTAGAATTCTTCTTCGCAATTTTTATGTTGGGTTAAATATGACGCATAGACAACTCTTGGATTGCATTGCCAAGGGAAATTTCATTAAGATTGATCCTAGTATTGCGCATGAAATTATAGTGAGAATAGTGGGAACACTACCCCAAAAGGGAGGATCTCATCCTACCCAGGAAGAAACCCAAGTGTTTGAGAAGATTTGCGAAGTAACAAAATTTTTACAAAAGTCTCTTGAGCCTCTTAAAAGTGTTAGCGGAAATCTTCACCGCGTGAATATGTTGATTACTCTTTGTAATAAGCGGTTGGATTTTTTAGATCTAAAAATTTCCGAGTATGAAGGGAAGCGGAAAGAACCACCCGGATTCGACCATGACTCCACTAAAAAACTAAAAATTAAAGATGGCAATACCTAGATCTATCCTTGCTTTTATGCCTAGCTAGGGGCGTTAAACGATAGCGCTTGTTGGGAGGCAACCCAATTTTAGTTTTAGTTTTTTTGTTTTTGCTTCTGTTTAGGAATAAATAATCCATCTAGCCTCTGTTTAGACATGGTTTTATCTTTTAATTAGTGTTTGTGCCAAGTTAAACCTATTGGATCTTCTTGGATGATAGTTATTTGATCTTGCTGTAATTTCCAGAAACTTTGTGCTCAGTGCCCGAATTGTTAAAAATCACCAGAACGTGATAAAATATTGATTCCAATTGCTGCTGATCAATAAACAAATTGTCTAGGTCTTCTAATTTTGGTAGAATTATTTGAGTTCCAGAAGTTTGTGTTAGTTACAGATTACTACAGACTGTTCTGTTTTTGACAGATTCTGTTTTGCGTGTGTTGTTTGCTTATTTTGATGAATCTATGGCTAGTAAAATAGTTTATGATCCATAGAGAAGTTGCAATACAGTATGTTTAACACCAATATAAATAAAGAATGAGTTCATTACAGTACCTTAAAGTAGTCTTTTGTTTTCTTTCTCTAACAGAGCTCACGAGATTTCTATTGAGTGTTGTGTTGTGAAGTTTTCAAGTTTTGGGTGAATTCTTTTGATGGATTATGGAACAAGGAGTGGAAAGAGCCTAAGCTTGGGTATGCCCATGGCACCCCAAGATAATCCAAGGACACCAAAATTCAAAGCTTGGGGATGCCGGAAGGCATCCCTCTTTAAATCCACTTCCATCGGTAATTTACTTGGAGCTATATTTTTATTCACCACATGATAAGTGTTTTTCTTGGAGCGTCTTGTATTATTTGCTTATTTGCTTGTTAGTTTACCACAATCATCCTTGCTGTACACACCTTTTGAGAAAAGCCAATTTGATTGGAATTTGCTAGAATACTCTATGTGCTTCACTTATATCTTTTGACCTTGATAGTTTTGCTCATAGTGCTTCACTTATATCTTTTGAGCATGATAATTTTTGCTCTAGTACTTCACTTAGATCTTTTAGAGCACGGTGGTGGATTTGTTTTAAAGAAACTATTGATCTATCATGCTTCACTTAGATTATTTTGAGAGTCGTTAATAGCATGGTAATTTGCTTAATATTAATATACTTGGTATTCAAGATATGTGAAACTTTCTTTTGAGTGCGTTGAATACTAAGATAAGTTTGATGCTTGATAATTGTTTTGAGATATGGAGGTGATAATATCAAAGTCGTGCTAGTTGAGTAGTTGTGAATTTGAGAAATGCTTGTGTTGAAGTTAGCAAATCCCGTAGCATGCACGTATGGTTAAAGTTGTGTAACAAATTTGAAACATGAAGTGTACCTGGCTTGTGCATCCTTATGCGTGGCGGTCGGGAACGAGCGATGGTCTTTTTCTACCAATCTATCCCCCTAGGAGCATGCGCGTAGTACTTGATTTTTGATGACTTCTAAATTTTTGCAATAAGTATATGAGTTCTTTTGACTAATGTTGAGCCCATGCATTATACGCACTTTTACCTTTCCGCCTTTGCTAGCCTCTTCGGTATCGTGCATTGCCCTTTCTCACCTTGAGAGTTGGTGCAAACTTCGCCAGTGCATCCAAACCCCGTGATATGATACGCTCTATCACACATAAACCTCCTTATATCTTTCTCAAAACAGCCACCATACCTACCTATTATGGCATTTCCATAGCCATTCCGAGATATATTGCCATGCAACTTTCCACCGTTCCGTTCATCATCATCAAGACATACTTTACTTTTATCATTGCATGATCATGTAGTTGACATCGTATTTGTGGCAAAGCCACCATGCATTATTTTTCATACATGTCACTCTTGATTCATTGCACCATCCCGGTACACCGCCGGAGGCATTCATATAGAGTCATATCTTGTTCTAGTTTCGAGTTGTAATCCTTATGTTGTAATCAATAGAAGTGTGATGATCATCATTATTAGAGCATTGCCCAAAAAAAGAGAAAGGCTAAAAAGAAAAAAAAGAAAGGTCCAAAAAAAGGGCAATGCTACTATCTCTTTTTCCACACTTGTGCTTCAAAGTAGCACCTTGTTCTTCATGTAGTGAGTCTCATATATTGTGCTTCAAAGTAGTACCTTGCTCTTCATGTAGTGAGTCTCATACATTGTGCTTCAAAGTAGCACCATGTTTTTCATATAGTGAGTCTCATAAGTTGTCTTTTTCATACTAGTGGGAATTTTTCATTATAGAACTTGGCTTGTATATTCCTACGATGGGCTTCCTCAAATGCCCTAGGTCTTCATGAGCAAGCAGGTTGGATGCACACCCACTAGTTTTCTTTTGTTGAGCATTCATAGCTCTAGTGCATCCGTTGCATGGCAATGTTGGGGAACGTAGTAATTTCAAAATTTTCCTACGCACACGCAAGATCATGGTGATGCATAGCAACGAGAGGGGAGAGTGTTGTCTACGTACCCTCGTAGACCGAAGCGGAAGCGATCACAACATAGAGGAAGTAGTCGTACGTTCTCCTCACGATCCAATCGATCCCAAGCGCCCGTTACTCCGGCGCCTCCGAGTTCTTGGCACACGTTCAGCTCGGTGGCGCTCCTCGAGCTCCGATCCAGCAAAGCACCGGGAGAGAGAGTTCCGTCGATCTGACGGCGTGGTGACGATCTTGATGTTCTACCGACGCAGGCTTCGCCTAAGCACCGCTTCTGATATGACCGAGGTGGAATATAGTGGAGGGGCACCGACACGGCTAAGAGATCCAAGAGATCAATTGTTGTGTCTTTGGTGCTAGCCCTGCCCTCTATTTATATGTTGAGCCGGGGTCGAAACTTGGAGCAAAGCCTCCTCAAAGTCGGTTTTGCCCGAAAGGCAAGAGTCCCACTCGGACTCCGGGACCAAACGCCACAAACCTTGGCGTCTGGCCCGAACGCCATGGGCCTCGGCGTCTAGCCCAGGCCGCACGCCAGTGGTCTCCGGCGTTTGGCCCCCGGCCTCCATAAAACTCCTTTTGCACCAACCTAAAGCCTCATGGGCTTGACCCCTTGGCCTAAACATATCATCCAATATATGAATCTTTACGTCTCGACCATTTCGAGACTCCTCGTCATGTCCCCGATCTCATCCGGGACTCCGAACTCCTTCGGTACATCAAAACTCATAAACTCATAATATAACCGTCATCGAAACCTTAAGCGTGCGGACCCTACGGTTCGAGAACAATGTAGACATGACCGAGACACGTCTCCGGTCAATAACCAATAACGGGACCTGGATGCCCATATTGGCTCCTACATATTCTACGAAGATCTTTATCGGTCGAGACCGCATAACAACATCGTTGTTCCCTTTGTCATCGGTATGTTACTTGCCCGAGATTCGATCGATCGTCGGTATCCAATACCTAGTTCAATCTAAATTCTTGGCAAGTCTCTTTACTCGTTCCGTAATACATAATCTCACAGCTAACTCATTAGTTGTAATGCTTGCAAGGCTTAGTGATGTGTATTACCAAGAGGGCCCAGAGATACCTCTCAGACAATAGGAGTGTCAAATCCTAATCTCGAAATCCGCCAACCCAACATCTGCCTTTGGAGACACCTGTAGTACTCCTTTATAATCACCCAGGTATGTTGTGACGTTTGGTAGTACCCAAAGTGTTCCTCCGAAAGCGGGAGTTGCATATTCTCATAGTTATAGGAACATGCATAAGTCATGGATAAAAGCAATAGCAACATACTAACCGATCGGGTGCTAAGCTAATGGAATGGGTCATGTCAATCAGATCATTCAACCAATGATGTGACCTTGTTAATCAAATGACAACTCCTTTGTCTATGGTTAGGAAACATAACCATCTTTGATTAACAAGCTAGTCTAGTAGAGGCATACTAGTGACACTCTGTTTGTCTATGTATTCACACATGTATTATGTTTCCGGTTAATACAATTCTAGCATGAATAATAAACATTTATCATGATATAAGGAAATAAATAATAACTTCATTATTGCCTCTAGGGCATATTTCCTTCAGTCTCCCACTTGCACTAGAGTCAATAATCTAGATCACATCACCATGTGATTAACATCGATAGTTCACATCATCATGTGATTAACACCCATAGTTCACATCGCCATGTGACCAACACCCAAAGGGTTTACTAGATTCAGTAATCTAGTTCACATCGCTATGTGATTAACACCCAAAGAGTACTAAGGTGTGATCATGTTTTGCTTGTGAGAGAATCTTAGTCAACGGGTCTTTCATATTCAGATCCGTTATGTATTTTGCAATTTTCTATGTCTACAATGCTCGCACTTGCGGAGCTACTCTAGCTAATTGCTCCCACTTTCAATATGTATCTAGATCGAGACTTAGAGTCATCCAGATCGGTGTCAAAACTTGCATCGGCGTAACCCTTTACGGCGAACCTTTTGTCACTTCCATAATCGAGAAACATATCCTTATTCCACTAAGGATAATTTTGACCGCTGTCGATGATCTACTCCTAGATCACTATTGTACTCCTTGCCAAACTTCGGTGTAGGGTATACAATAGATCTGGTACACAGCATGGCATACTTTATAGAACCTATGGCCAAGGCATAGGGAATGACTTTCATTCTCTTTCTATCTTACGCCGTGGTCGGGTTTTGAGTCTTACTCAATTTCACACCTTGTAACACAGGCAAGAACTCTTTCTTTGACTGTTCCATTTTGAACTACTTCAAAATCTTGTCAAGGTATGTACTCATTGAAAAAACTTATCAAGCGTCTTGATCTATCTCTGTAGATCTTGATGCTCAATATGTAAGCAGCTTCACCGAGGTCTTTCTTTGAAAAACTCCTTTCAAACACTCCTTTATGCTTTGCAGAATAATTCTACATTATTTCCGATCAACAATATGTCATTCACATATACTTATCGAAATGCTTTGTAGTTCTCCCACTCACTTTCTAGTAATTACAGGCTTCACCGCAAGTCTGTATAAAACTATATGCTATGATCAACTTATCAAAGCATGTATTCCAACTCGAGATGCTTGCACCGGTCCATAGATGGATCACTTTGGAGCTTGCATATTTTGTTAGCACCTTTAGGATTTACAAAACCTTACAGTTTGCATCATATACAACTCTTCTTTAATAAATCCATTAAGGAATGCAGTTTTGTTTATCCATTTGCCAGATTTCATAAAATGCGGCAATTGCTAACATGATTCGGACAGACTTAAGCATAGATACGATTGAGAAACTCTCATCGTAGTCAACATCTTGAACTTGTCGAAAACCTTTTGCGACATTTCTAGCTTTGTTGACATTATCACTACTTTCAGCGTCCGTCTTCCTCTTGAAGATCCATTTATTTTCTATGGTTTGCCGATCATCGGGCAAATCCATCAAAGTCCATACTTTGTTCTCATACATGGATCATATCTCAGATTTCATGGCCTCAAACCATTTTGCGGAATCTGGGCTCATCATCGCTTCCTCATAGTTCGTAGGTTCGTCATGGTCAAGTAACCTGACCTCCGAATGGGATTACCGTACCACTGCAGTGCGGATCTCACTCTGGTTGACCTACGAGGTTCGGTAGTAACTTGATGCGAAGTTACATGATCATCATCATTAGCTTCCTCACTAATTGGTGTAGTAGTCACAGGAACTGATTTCTGCGATAAACTACTTTCCAATAAGGGAGAAGGTACAATTACCTCATCAAGTTCTACTTTCCTCCCACTCACTTCTTTCGGGAGAAACTCCTTCTCTAGAAAGGATCCATTCTTGGCAACGAATGTCTTGCCTTTCGGATCTGTGATAGAAGGTGTACCCAATAGTTACCTTTGGATATTCTATGAAGACGCACTTCTCCGATTTGGGTTTGAGCTTATCAGGTGAAAACTTTCTCACATAAGCATCACAACTCCAAACTTTTAAGAAACGACGACTTAGGTTTCTTGTTAAACCATAGTTCATATGGTGTCGTCTCAACGGATTTAGATGGTGCCCTATTAAGCGTGAATGCATTTGTCTCTAATGCATAACCCCAAAATGATAGTGGTAAACCGATAAGAGACATCATAGATCGCACCATATCAAATAAAGTGCGGTTCTGACGTTCGGACACACCATAATATTGTGGTGTTCGGTGGCGTGAGCTGTGAAACTATTCCACATTATTTTAATTGAATACCAAACTTCGTAACTCAATTATTCGTCTTTGCGATTAGATCGCAGAAACTTTATTTTCTTGTTACGATGATTTTTCCACTTCAATCTGAAATTCTTTGAACCTTTCAACTATTTCAGGACTTATGTTTCATCAAGTAGATATACCCATATCTGCTCAAATCATCTTGTGAAAGTCAGAAAATAACGATACTTGCCACGAGCATCAACACTCATTGGATCGCATACATTGGTATGTATTATTTCCAATAAGTCAGTAGCTTGTTCCATTGTTCCGGAGAACGGAGTTTTAGTCATCTTGCCCAAAGCGGCACGGTTACGCAAGCATCAAATGATTCATAATCAAGTGATTCCAAAAGTCCATCGACATGGAGTTTTCTTCATGCGCTTTACACCAATATGACCTAAACGGCGATTGCCACAAATAAGTTGCACTATCATTATTAACTTTGCATCTTTTGGTTTCAATATTATGAATATGTGTATCACTATGATCGAGATCCAATGAATCATTTTCATTGGGTGTGTAACCATATAAGGTTTTATTCATGTAAGCGAACAACAATTTATTCTCTTACTTAAATGAATACCGTATTGCAATAAACATGATCAAATCATACTTATGCTCAACACCAAATAACACTTATTTAGGTTCCATACTAATCCCGAAAGTATAGGGAGTGTGCGATGATGATCATATCAATCTTGGAACTACTTCCAACACTCATCTTCACTTCCCCTTCAACTAGTTTCTGTTCATTCTGCAACTCCCGTTTCAAGTTACTACTCTTAGCAACTGAACAGATCAAATACCGAGGGGTTGCTACGAACACTAGTAAAATACACATCAATAATCTGTATCTCAAATATACCTTTGTTCACTTTGCCATCCTTCTTATCCGCCAAATACTTGGGGTAGTTCCGCTTCTAGTGACCAGTTCCATTGCAGCAAAAGCACTTAGTCTCAGGCTTAGGTCCAGACTTGAGTTTCTTCACTCGAGCAGCAACTTGCTTGCCGTTCTTCTTGAAGTTCCCCTTCTTCCCTTTGCCCTTTTCCTTGAGACTAGTGGTCTTGTCAATCATCAACACTTGATGCTCTTTCTTGATTTCTACCTTCACGATTTCAACATCACGAAGAGCTCGGGAATCGTTTTCGTCATCCCTTGCATACTATAGTTCATCACGAAGTTCTAGTAACTTAGTGTTGGTGACTAGAGAATTACATCAATCACTATCTTATCTGGAAGATTAACTCCCACTTGATTCAAGCGATTGAAGTACCGGACAATGCTGAGAACATGCTCACTAGTTGAGCGATTCTCTTCCATCTTTTAGCTATAGAACTTGTTGGAGATTTCATATCTCTCAACTTGGGTATTTGCTTGAAATATTAACTTCAATTCCTGGAACATCTCATATGGTCCATGACGTTCAAAACGTCTTTGAAGTCCCGATTCTAAGCTGTTAAGTATGGTGCACTAAACTATCAAGTAGTCATCATATTGAGCTAGCCAAACGTTCATAACGTCTACATTTGCTCCTGCAATAGGTCTGTCACCTAGCGGTGCATTAAGGACATAATTCTTCTGTGCAGCAATGAGGATAAACCTCAGATCACGGATCCAATCCGCATCATTGCTATTAACATTTTTCAATACAATTTTCTCTAGGAACACATATAAAAACATAGGGAAGCAACAACGCGAGCTATTGATCTACAACATAATTTGCAAAATACTACGGGACTAAGTTCATGATAAATTAAAGTTCAATTAATCATATTACTTAAGAACTCCCACTTAGATAGACATCTCTCTAGTCATCTAAGTGATCACGTGATCCAAATCAACTAAACCATAACCGATCATCACGTGAGATGGAGTAGTTTTCAATGGTGAACATCTTATGTTGATCATATCTACTATATGATTTACGCCGACCTTCGGTCTCCGTGTTCCGAGGCCATATCTGCATATGCTAGGCTCGTCAAGTATAACCTGAGTATTCTGCGTGCAAAAGCGGCTTGCACCCGTTGTAGATGGACGTAGAGCTTATCACACCCGATCATCACGTGGTGTCTCGGCACGACGAACTTTGGCAGCGGTGCATACTCAGGAGAACACTACTTGATAATTTTAGTGAGAGATCATCTTAAAATGCTACCGTCAATCAAAGCAAAATAAGATGTATAAAAGATAAACATCATATGCAATCAAAATATGTGACATGATATGGCCATGATCATCTTGCGCCTTTGATCTCCATCTCCAAAATCTTGTCATGATCTTTATAAATCACCGCACGACAATTACGATCTTCATCATCTTGATCTATATCAATGTGTCATCACATGGTTGTCTCGCCAACTATTGCTCTTGCAACTATTGCTATCGCATAGCGATAAAGTAAAGCAATTATTTGGCACTTGCATCTTATGCAACAAAGAGACAACCATAGGGCTTACGCCATGTGCGATAACTTCAACAAAACATGATCATCTTATACAACAACTTATATCTCATCACGTCTTGACCATATCACATCACAACATGCCTGCAAAAACAAGTTAGACGCCCTCTACTTTGTTGTTGCAAATTTTACGTGGCTGCTACGGGCTTAGCAAGAACCGTTCTCACCTACGCATCAAAACCACAACGATAGTTTGTCAAATAGACTCCGTTTAACCTTCGCAAGGACCGGGCGTAGTCACACTCGGTTCAACTAAAGTTGGAGAAACCGACACCCGCCAGCCACCGTGTGCAAAGCACGTCGGTAGAACCAGTCTCGGCGTAAGCGTCTGGCGTAATGTCGGTCCGGGCCGCTTCATCCAACAATACCGGCTGAACCAAAGTATGACATCTTTGGTAGGTAGTATGACTTATACCATCCACAACTCACTTGTGTTCTACTCGTGCATATAACATCAACGCATAAAACCTAGGCTCTGATGCCACTGTTGGGGAACGTAGTAATTTCAAAATTTTCCTACGCACACGCAAGATCATGGTGATGCATAGCAACGAGAGGGGAGAGTGTTGTCTACGTACCCTCGTGAGACCGGCGGAAGCGATCTGGCGTAGAGGAAGTAGTCGTACGTTCTCCTCGCGATCCAACCGATCCCAGCGCCGTTACTCCGGCGCCTCCGAGTTCTTGGCACACGTTCAGCTCGGTGACGCTCCTCAGGCTCCGATCCAGCAAAGCACCGGGGAGAGAGAGTTCCGTCAGCACGACGGCGTGGTGACGATCTTGATGTTCTACCGACGCAGGGCTTCGCCTAAGCACCGCTACGATATGACCGAGGTGGAATATAGTGGAGGGGGCACCGCACACGGCTAAGAGATCCAAGAGATCAATTGTTGTGTCTTTGGTGCTAGCCCTGCCCCTCTATTTATATGTTGAGCCCGGGTGAAACTTGGAGCAAAAGCCTCCTCAAAGTCGGTTTTGCCCGATAGGCAAGAGTCCCACTCGGACTCCAGTGACCAAACGCCACAAACCTTGGCGTCTGCCCAGACGCCATGGGCCTCGGCGTCTAGCCCAGGGGCCGACGCCAGGTCTTGACGTTTGGCCCTCGGCCTCCATAAAACTCCTTTTGCACCAACCTAAAGCCTCATGGGCTTGACCCTTGGCCTAAACATATCATCCAATATATGAATCTTTACGTCTCGACCATTTCGAGACTCCTCGTCATGTCCCCGATCTCATCCGGGACTCAACTCCTTCGGTACATCAAAACTCATAAACTCATAATATAACCGTCATCGAAACCTTAAGCGTGCGGACCCTACGGTTCGAGAACAATGTAGACATGACCGAGACACGTCTCGGTCAATAACCAATAGCGGGACCTGGATGCCCATATTGGCTCCTACATATTCTACGAAGATCTTTATCGGTCAGACCGCATAACAACATACGTTGTTCCCTTTGTCATCGGTATGTTACTTGCCCGAGATTCGATCGTCGGTATCCAATACCTAGTTCAATCTCGTTACTGGCAAGTCTCTTTACTCGTTCCGTAATACATAATCTCACAGCTAACTCATTAGTTGTAATGCTTGCAAGGCTTAGTGATGTGTATTACCGAGAGGGCCCAGAGATACCTCTCCGACAATCGGAGTGACAAATCCTAATCTCGAAATACGCCAACCCAACATCTGCCTTTGGAGACACCTGTAGTACTCCTTTATAATCACCCAGCTTATGTTGTGACGTTTGGTAGTACCCAAAGTGTTCCTCCGGTAAGCGGAGTTGCATATTCTCATAGTTATAGGAACATGCATAAGTCATGGATAAAAGCAATAGCAACATACTAAACGATCGGGTGCTAAGCTAATGGAATGGGTCATGTCAATCAGATCATTCAACCAATGATGTGACCTTGTTAATCAAATGACAACTCCTTTGTCTATGGTTAGGAAACATAACCATCTTTGATTAACAAGCTAGTCTAGTAGAGGCATACTAGTGACACTCTGTTTGTCTATGTATTCACACATGTATTATGTTTCCGTTAATACAATTCTAGCATGAATAATAAACATTTATCATGATATAAGGAAATAAATAATAACTTTATTATTGCCTCTAGGGCATATTTCCTTGAGCAATCCCTACTCCTCATGTTGACATCAATTGATGGGCATCTCCATAGCCCGTTTATTATCCTCGTAAATGTTATACTTTCTCTTTTTTTGTCTTCTCCACACAATCCCCATCATCATATTCTATTCCACTCATAGTGCTATATCCATGGCTCACGCTCATGTATTGCGTGAAGGTTGAAATTTTTTGAGATTATTTAAGTATGAAACAATTGCTTGGCTTGTCATCGGGGGTACAGAAGTTGGGAACATCTTTGTGTGACGAAAATGAAGCATAGCCTAACTATATGATTTTGTAGGGATGAACGTTCTTTGGCCATGTTATTTTGAGAAGACATAATTGCTTAGTTAGTATGCTTGAAGTATTATTTCTTTTATGTCAATATGAACTTTTGTCTTGAATCTTTCGGATCTGAATATTCATATCACAATTAAGAAGATTTACATTGAAATTATGCCAAAGTATCACTCCGCATAAAAAATTCTCTTTTTATCATTTACCTACTCGAGGACGAGCAGTAATTAAGCTTGGGGATGCCTGATACGTATCCAACGTATCTATAATTTTTTATTGCTCCATGCTACTTTATCTACTATTTTGGACTATATTGGGCTTTATTTTCCACTTTTATATTATTTTTGGGACTAACCTATTAACCGGAGGCCCAGCCTGTAATTGTTGTTTTTGCCTTTTTGATGTTTGAAGAAAGCAGAATATCAAACGGAGTCCAAACGGAATGAAACCTTCGGAAACGTGATTTTCTCAACGAACGTGATCCAGGGGACTTGGACCCTACTCCAAGGAACGAAAGAGGCGGTCACGAGTGTGGGCCCCCCCCTAGGGCGCGCCCCCCTGCCTCGTGGGCCCCCTGTCGCTCCACCGGCGTACTCCTTCCTCCTATATATACCTACGTACCCCCAAACGATCGGAACAGGAGCCAAAACCTAATTCCACCGCCGCAACTTCCTGTATCCACGAGATCCCATCTTGGGGCCTGTTAGGAGCTCACCGGAGGGGCATCCACCACGGAGG
This sequence comes from Aegilops bicornis, assembly GCA_021605145.1. Taxonomy (NCBI): domain Eukaryota; kingdom Viridiplantae; phylum Streptophyta; class Magnoliopsida; order Poales; family Poaceae; genus Aegilops; species Aegilops bicornis. The sequence goes on from CM038675.1 coordinate 154,005,630, forward strand.
GCTTCTACATCAACACCATAGCCTCTCCGATGAAGTGTGAGTAGCTTACTTCAGACCTTCGGGTCCTGACTAGTAGCTAGATGGCTTCTTCTCTCTTTTTGGATCTCAATACAATGTTCTCCCCCTCTCTCGTGGAGATCTATTCGATGTAATCTTCTTTTTCCGGTGTGTTTGTTGAGACCGATGAATTGTGGGTTTATGATCCAACTTATCTATAAATAATATTTGAATCTTCTCCGAATTCTTTTATGTATGATTGAGTTATATCTTTGCAAGTCTCTTCGAATTATCCGTTTGGTTTGGCCAACTAGATTGGTAGTTCTTGCAATGGGAGAAGTGCATGGCTTTGGGTTCAATCTTCCGGTGTCCTTACCCAGTGACAGAAAGGGTTGCAAGGCATGTATTGTATTGTTGCCATCGAGGATAACAAGATGGGGTATTTATCATATTGCATGAATTTATTCCTCTACATCATGTCATCTTGCTTAAGGCGTTACTCATTTTTAACTTAATACTCTAGATGCATGTTGGATAGCGGTCGATGAGTGGAGTAATAGTAGTAGATGCAGAATCGTTTCGATCTACTTGTCACAGACGTGATGCCTATATACATGATCATACCTAGATATACTCATAACTATGCTCAATTACATCAATTGCTCAACATTAATTTGTTCACCCACCGTAGAATACTTATGCTCTTGAGAGAAGCCACTAGTGAAACCTATGGCCCCCGGGTCTATTCTCATCATATCAATCTCCATCACTTTTATTCTTGCCTTGTTTTTACTTTGCTTTTTACTTTTCACTTTGCATCTATATACCAAAAATACCAAAAATATTATCTCTATCAGATCTCACTCTCGTAAGTGACCGTGAAGGGATTGACAACCCCTAATCGCGTTGGTTTGAAGTAGCTATCGTTTTGTGCAGGTACGAGGAACTTGTGCGTGGCCTCCTACTGGATTGATACCTTGGTTTTCAAAAACTGAGGGAAATACTTACGCTACTGTGCTGCATCATCCTCTCCTCTTCGGGGAAAACCAATGCAAGCTCAAGACGTAGCAGCAGGCGCAACATGTGGAGAAGGGAAACGAATGAGCCAAAATGCCAGGCCCGGCTCATGTCCATGGGAGCCGGAACCTAACCACTCTCAAGCAACACATGGTATGTGGATTAAGATATTAACTTTTTCACACGGTGCATCTTGGTTCATTCAACTTGATGGTTAATTTTCCAGGAGGCGAAGGTTGGTCGCCCGGTCCACATCATGGAAGCCTGGAGAGAAGGCCACAAGGGGAAGGATGGTGCTGAGTTCTGCAGCGAGTCGACGAAGGAGAAGTGGGGGACCTTCAAAGAGGTCTTCCAGGAGGTGCACGGGCAGGAAGCCGAACCTACATCCAAGCCCTTTGATCCTGAGCTTCTCATCATTGCTGGCGAGGGGAAGGGCCATGGCTGCCACCTCCTTTGCAACGGGGCGATCGCCACCTCCTCGCATCGCAAGCTGCACGAGATCAGCGTCGAGCACCAGCTCAACTCCGTCCATACGGAGTCGCCCAACCGCCGCATCACGTGAGATAGCGCGTCTCAAGGTTAGCATCCTAACCTTTCATTTATGTCCATGCCTCGAAATAACACCGTTCCAACCTATATGAGCCTAATGACATGTTACAGGATTTAATGGTGCAGTGGGCTATTGAAGAGGAGCAAAGGCGGCAGGCTGAGCAGGAGTCCAGAGAAAAGGAACGGGAAGACACGAACAAGAGGTTGAAGCTGCTTGAGGATCAACTACAGGTAGAACATTATCTAAACTAGAGTAGAAGATTCATTACATAGGGACGAACCACCCTCACGTGACTCTACTCTTATAGGATTTTATGCAATCTCGAAGCGGTGCAAGTGATGCCCCTCCTCCTCCTCCGGAATGTTAACCCGATGGCCTCCCCTCCTCAAGATGATCTATATATGAAGAAGTGTATTTCTATTGTGACGTGCACGTGTTTTGCAAGTAGTGACAATATGTATGAATTCGCGACTTGTGTGTGACGTCTACTAGGATAATACATTCGACTTGTGTGTGACAATATGTGGACTATCCCTAATTATGCCTATATATGTGTGGACTAGATCAAATTATGTCTATATATGTGTGGACTAGATTAAATTATGCCTATATATGATCCTTCTGCCAAGTAGTTGTTTTTATCTGCAGGGATCAGAAAAGAAATAGCTTAAACAGCAGAATGGATGGGAAAGATTTCTGAGAGCAACACTCGAAAAACTACATATTACCGAGAGCCCCTTTCGGAAACATGGTCGTCTCGGAGACCTACTGTTATGCCACACCTTTTCCGAGAGCAGCTCTCGAAAAGGAAGGCGACATTGCTGGGACCAGCTCTCGGCAAAGCGATGTAAACTGTCAGCTCCCATGTGGGCCACGCTGTCCTACTGGTCAGGAGGATTGCCGAGAGCAACTCTCGGCAAAGATATCGTCATATTTTTTTAAGAATATTTAGGAAGTTATTTAAAACTTTTACTGATAAATGTGACCAGTGGGACCACATGTCAGTTAGAAAGAACACACACAAAAAAATAAAATAGGATGTTGCATATGCTTTGCCGAGTGTCGTGATGCGGCTCTCGGTAAAGTACGTAGTAACTGACGGAGCTGTCTGTTTTAGACGGGCATGCTGCGTGGCTCCTCTTTGCCGTGAGCGGCTCTCGGCGTCTGCAGGGTTTGCCGTGCGGTGCATCTTTGCCGTGAGGCAGTGACGGCAAAGATGGCAGTTTGCCGTGAAGCTGGGTTTGCCGAGAGTGACACTCGACAAAGTTTGCTTTGCCGAGTGTCCGTGTTTTAGCACTCGGCGAAGAGCATTACACCCGGCGTACGTGAAAATTCCAGTAGTGGAGGTACTTTGTATTTTTGATGAATTTTATTAATAAAACTGATTCTTCGTGGAAAAAATAATCCAACGGAAAGCTTGACGAAGCGGTCTGACATCGTCTCAGACCACCCGTCACGACTGTTCCAATCACATCGGAGCCATTCCTTTCGTGATCTTTGTCTAGTGTATCTGCTTATGCCTAGTTTTGTTTTTGGGACGACGGCTGTCTTCGCGAGCCGTCGGATGCCCTAGCTCCTGGCTGTAGGATCACCAGAATCACAATGGCATGCCAATACAATACATAGCTGAAGGCTTCCACCCATCCATGGATGCTTCTGAGTTACTAAAAAGACTACCACTATTCTCTCAGTTGATCTCTTTCGTCGCCGGCTGTGCCGAAGCAGGAGGGGCCGGGAGGACGCCCTTCTCCTGGAAGCTGACGACGGTATCGTAGAGGCACTGCGCCACCGGCGTGAACTCCAGGCCCAGCTCACGGAGCCGCTTGTTCGACATCTTGTACGGCTGCTTCCTCGGGTTCACCTCGTCAGAGCACCTGCGATACATACAATATATTAATATTGCAACATCAGATTTTTGCTGACCATGGCTAATTTTGGTGACCGTCCATGTCAAAATTCTTCAGATTTCAACGCGCGTGTCGACATGGCTGGAACAAAGGCATGGACGGGCGTAGCAAAGCTATGTCGTCGCTGCCATGGCCGATTAGCACTACTGACCTGCTGGGGATGGGGTACTCGGGGAAGAACTTGCGGAGGATGGTGACGACGTCCTCCCGGTGGAGCACGGCGCCGTCGGCGACGCACAGGTAGCGCCCGGCGGCGGCGGGGGACTCGAAGACGAGCACGTGCGCGGCGGCGGTGTCGCGGACGTGCACGTACGCCTGCACGGCGTTGGCGTACGTCTTGGCGGAGCCATCCAGGTACTTGAGCACGTGCGTGAGGCTGGCGTTCACCGCCGGTTGCAGCGCCGGACCCTGCACCAGCACCGGGTTCACCACCACCAGGTCCACCCCGCGCGCCCCCGCCGCCTCCCACGCCTCCCGCTCCGCCACCGTCTTCCCGTAGCAGTACCAGTTCTGACATACGCACAGAAAAAGGGTTTTAGCGACGAGCCGCGGGCGACCATGGCGGGCCGGGTGCATGCAGAATATGGGCACGACAACGTACCTTGGTCTTCTTGCAGAACTCGAGGTCGCTCCAGCAGGACTCGTCGACGACGGCGTCCGGAGCGCGGCTGGGGTCCATGGCGACGGCGCCAATGGACGACGTCAGCACAACGCGGCGGACCGTGCCGGACTCCGCCGCGGCGTCGATGACGTAGCGCGTGCCCCTCACCGCCGGCTCCACCATCTCCTCCTGCAAATTGCAGCGCGCAAGCACATCAACACAAGATAACTGCGTCCATGCATAATATTGCATGCCATGCTACTGCTGATGCTACACCAGCGACTTTGACCAATCGTCGTCCGTCACTGAAGGGTGGGGCCGTGGGCAGGCAGTCCCTCCTCCGTGGATACAGTTGTCCGGTCCACCCAGAGTATAGAAACGAAAAAGTGAAGAACCGGGCGTAACTCAGTTTGCAAGGCACTGAAGTTAGCAGCCAGCCCATCGAGATTCAAGTTTCTACTTAAGCGTTTGATGCTCACGGATTTTTCTTCTATAAAAATGCCAGCACGCTACTCTAGCCCGGGTTGGTCTCGTTCTTTTAGAAACGGAAAAGTGAATAAATTTGATGGAGACAAATCCCAGCAGTTATGGCGTCCCAAATACTACTCCCAAGCCCTCGGAATACAATAGTGGCTTAATTTAGAGTGCCCTAATATCTCCAGAAAAAAAGGGTTAAACGTACTGGATCGTCGGTAACCGGCGAGGCGGTGTGGAAGACGCCATGGCAGCCAGCGATGGCGGCGCGCAGCGCGTCGCCGTCGAGCAGGTCGGCCTTGCACAGCACCAGCCGCTCTGCCGCGCCGGCGAGGCCCCTCAGGTGTGCGTTCTTCGCGTCATCTGCATGCGTACACAAAGGTTAATTAACACGACGCATCCGCCCCGCGCGCGAGCAGATCGATTTATCCCGCTAATTCTCCGGCGCCGCCGCTGTCGCCGCCGTATATATACGCAAGACATGCACGTACCGGGGTTCCTGACGGTGCCTCGCACGGCGTACCCCTTCTCGAGCAGGAGCTTGACGATCCACGACCCGATGTAGCCGCCGGCGCCGGTCACGCACACCGTCTGCCCGTGCCCCGTGGCCGTGACCTCGCCGCCGACGGTCATGCTGGCTCCTTGCTGGGGCGTACGAGGCGGCGCGGCACAAAGATCTCCTCTCCGGCCGGTTAGGTGAATGAGTATGTATGTGTTGGCGATATCAACCAGTAGTCCTTTACACTTCAGATGAGAAGAGCGTATACACAAGCGCCTCTAGAGGAGCGCTTATCTCTATCTGTGTGTGTTTGGCCAGTATTTATAGAGGAGCGCGCCTGTGTTTGGTGGTGGAGGTGGACTTGACAGAGAAAATTTGACGTCCCTGGAGTAGATCAGATCTCTTTCTCTCTCGGCCTCACTAGCTGGAATTTTACGGCTCCGGTGCTTTTGATGTTTTTATGGTGTTGATTGACATGGTCTTGACTCCGGGCGCACGTTTCTAGACCGAGCAGGTTGCGGTGCGGCTCGGGTACATTTGCGCGGGACGCATTTGGATTTGGGCAAACGTGGTTTTCTTTCATTTTTATATATCTGGGCAAATGATAAGAAGGGTGCATGATTGATTTTTATTTAACACAGTACAGACGCAAGCGTTCATATACACGCCATACACTCATTTCTATGAACTCACACACACCCTATTCCTATGAGCACCTTTAAATGACTGAGCCGGCATATCATTTTGAAATTTACGAAGTCACCGTAGGCAACTCATCGTCGACGGGAACGTCTCCTTCCACTGAATGAGCATTGCCGGAAATCCAGAAATAAATGCGAGCACCAGGATTCAACCCTGATGGGCTGGGGATACCACAGTCCCTCTAACCAAGTAACCATCCAACCACAGATTGGTTCGCGTGCATGATTGATTTTGATGCTTATGGAAACATGGTTATAATGACCTTGTTTTTTTAGAAGATGCTGACCCTTGTTTTGATTGAGCCATTTTGGAATGTTTTGTTGCATTTTTTTTTGCAACCCATATTATGTACTGTTTAGTTAGCATGCATGTTTACAATGTAATCTGCAGAAATGATACGTGGTATCAAGGAACCGGAGAAGGTATATGATTTATTTTTATCGATAGGTTCAATGTGTTTATCCAGGCATGTTTTGCAAGCCATGGTTTTCTTTTTGAAAAGTGGGATGACCCCCAGCCTATGCATCTAGACGATGCATATGCAGATATTTTGTTAATTATTCACGAAGACCTGGTAAAGTAATAATACATCAGTTTTACGAGCAACATACTAGATTATAAATTATAAAGCTTCAACCGCGATATCTTACATTAGTTGAGATCAACACAGCGGTCTCAAATTCTTGTCCATCTCATGGGGCATATCGGGACATTTTGTATAATCCTTGAATGTGTATCCGCAGATAGAAACATGGGAGGTGCTAGCATGCACCCTACTACCAAATTCAATTGCATCGGAAACTCAGATGCACGGCTCCGCCCTAAGAGCCTATAAGACATTTGGGCCTGCCGTCGAGGAATCTAGCACATCTTGAGGCCCCATTCACGGTGGAGGAACTAGAGCGAATTGTCAAGAGTATGCCAATGAACAAGGCCTCGGGACCGGATGGGTTCACGGGATGCTTTTATGCCTCATACTGGAGCATCATCAAGGACGACCTGATGCTTGCAATGGATCAATTTTCCAGAGGTGACATGTGCAGCCTGCCAGCGATAATAAGGCCATTGTCGTCCTCCAACCGAAGAAAGCAGGAGCAGTTGAGCTTCGGACTTTAGACCGGTCAGTCTAGTACATGGAGCACTCAAGATATTCGACAAGGCATTGGCAACGAGGCTTGCAGGATAGTTGCCGCACAGAGCGCATTTGTAGCTGGGAGATCCTTACATGACAATTACATGCTCGTGCAGTACACAGCCTGCCGACTACACGCGTTGCGTGACCCTACAGTCATGATGAAACTTGACATATCCAAGGCCTTCGACTCCATCCAATGGCCATTTTTGCTTGAGGTGTTGCGCCAGATGGGCTTCGGGCAGAGATGGATCGCCTGGATATGCGGGCTGCTATCAACATCCTCCACCAGAGTCATGGTCAATGAGAGGCCAGGCGAAGTCATCTTCAATTGCCGCGGGCTGAGACAAGGGGAGCCGACCTCCCCTATGCTCTTCATCTTATGCATGGAGCCTCTTCACCAGCTGTTTGTGAGAGCCACAGATGTTGGCTTACTTGCCCCCTGGCACGCTCTGGTCTCAAGCAAAGGCTATCCATGTTTGCGGACGATGTAATGATCTTCCTCAAGACAAAACCATAGGAGCTCTCCGCGTGCTCATCGATCCTTGGCATGTTCTGGCATGCATCTGGCCTACATGTGAACCTCACCAAGACTGCATCCCTTCCTATTCGATGCACCCATGAGGAAATGCAGCTCGTGCGTTCTTGGATGCTCGACGGTCGAGTTTCCGTGCAAATACCTGGGGCTTCCCCTCACTATCAGAAAGCAAACAGCGGCCCAATTTCGAGGGCTCGTGGATCAGCTCGCCGGACAGCTGCCGCATTGGAAGGCTGCGAGCTTGCCGAAGAGCAGCAGACTCCTCCTTATCCAACATGTCCTCACGTCAATCCCTATTCACTCGACGTTGGCACTGGGCCTACCACCAAAGACGCTCGCAGCAATGACCAAAATCTGCCGGAGCTTCCTTTGGAGCGGCAACACGGAGGCAGGAGGAGGCGCGTGTGCCGTGGCCTGGGATGTCGTCTGCCGACCAAAGTGGGCAGGCGGCCTAGGCATTCTGGACATCCGATGGATGAATGTGGCACTGCAGACTAAGTGGATATGGCTTCAGAAAACAGACAACTCCAGGCCTTGGGCAGAGTTCAACATCCGTG